>OX578278.1:12987128-13657846 GCA_951217055.1 Gerris lacustris | reverse complement strand
ATTCAATTTCCAATAGAAATAGAACAGGATAATGCAATCAACTTTCTTGATCTGACAATAAAGAAGCAAAATAACAAACACAAATTCAAAATTTATCGAAAAACCACCTACACAGATATAATAATCCACAACCAATCAAACACCCTATATAAACACAAAATGGCCGCTTTTCACAGTATGATTCACCGAGCTCTTACCACTCCCATGGATGATATAGACCTTCAAAACGAAATCTGTACAATAAAGACAATAGCCATAAATAATGGATACAACATAACAATGATAGACAAAATGATAAATAAGAAACAAGAAAAATTAGCAATAAATATAATTACCAACTTAGAACCATTAGAACAAAGCCCTAAACCCTGGATTAGCTTACCATACATGGGGAAGCTGTCAGAACAAGTAGGACAAATTTTACAAAATAAAAACGAACTTAGAGTCAGTTACAAACCGTACACACAACTAGGCACCATTCTCGGCACAGTCAAACAACCTATCAAAACTAAAGATAAATGTGGAGTCTACAAACTGATATGCGCGACCTGTAAAGGTGTATACGTAGGACAATCCGGTAGGAAAATAGGTACACGCATTGCAGAGCACTATAAATCATGGCAGAAAATATCAAATGACAGACACCAAAAACATGTTAACGTATCTAGTTTTGCCAACCATGTTCTAGAAACCGATCACACATTTGATGTTGATAATTATGAACTTCTTCACTCGTGCCAAAAAAATAAGAAATTGGACCTCTTAGAAAACTTGGAAATTCAAAGAGCTATCCAAGACACAAGTATAGCATGTTTTAATGAAAAATCAAATCTTAACAACTCTGCTCTTGTAAAACCTATAAAAAATATATTTTTTAAATAATGTAGTAGTTGTAAGATATTTTAGTCATAGCATATAAGAAAGTATTATTTTAGCAGTTGAAAAACCAAATGTTACCTGAACCTTTTACCTTTAATTGTTTTTCCGACTTAGATCTCAACTCCATATCCCTTACCTCGTTCCTTTCGTAGTAATCCCTCTACCCACATGACCCTAGTCCACCCCCACCTTGTACTGTTAGTTTATAATACATGTTTGTAAAATAGTTAGCTTAGTACAGAATTAACCCTTACTAAGTTAACACACACTGAAGATGATGTTATTTGTCGAAACGCGTCTGTGAGTTTATGTGTAATAAAAATTGTGGTGACAATATTGTTGTGTAACTTTCTACCAACCTCTCTAGTCATAATTATATATTTAGAGTTATGGAAATGAAATGTTGATAACGTAAAGATGTTTTATGTATTTCGTTTTTATTAGTTGAAATACAATTTTTGGTTATATTTTGTTCTGGTATTTTAAGCATTATCAGTGATCTATTCTATTAATATTTCTATTTTATTTTACTTTTATGGTTTACATTTTGTTTGTAAGCTTACCGAAGGTAATAAATGCATTAGTATCGTTCTGAAAAAACGAAATTTCCTTTTGGTAAAAGATCAAAACAAAAACATAATATATCATAATATGTCGTCATGGCCATACGACCGTCAGGCTGAGTTCCTTTTTGAATTTTTTTTTTATAAATATTTAAATAATAAATGAAATAATACGTACGGAGCATAATAATTTTAACAATAATAATTAATATAAAAATACCATTTTTAAAAACTGGTCTTATTTTCAATTTATGTTTTTCGTTTCTGTATACCTAAATTGTTTTTATGTGCAAAATCTGGGAAAGATTGAAAGACAGGAAGTGGTTCAATATTGGGGTAATATGTGTGCGATGAAACGTGCAATGAAACTTACAAAGCAAAGTAATATAGGACCAGTAAAAAACACTACTATTTAGATTTCAAACTGTAAGGAGAAAGTGTTTTCTAGTATATAAATGATAATAATGAAAATTATAAAAAACTGCTCCACAAATGATAATAATGGAAATTATAATAGTGATATTAATTGAATTTAGATTTATTAAAATTATAACGAACTGTTCTTCTAACTTATACCTCATTCATAATAACAAGTAATCCTCATGTTAGGTGAAAGCAGTCAGCAGTCCATTCTTGTATCATATTAATTTAAAAAAAATATATTTTTGTCCTACAAGTCTCTCAACATAAATAGTACATTACGCTTCGAGTACGGAAAGTAGCATTTTGCATGCGAGTGTGGAGTTTGCACCCGAGCGACAGCGAGGGTAGTAAAACCACACGAGCAATGCAAAATGCCGTTTTCGCACGAGTTCCGTACCGTACTTTATCTACGATTGTTAGTAATAAAGATAATAAATTTAAATAATAAATACAGAAAAAAATAAACTTGCTGTATGTAAGTTCGTATCTCTTCTCTTGATAAAGATGTCATCATGATAAAGAGTTGTATTTTTTGCCGAATTAATTATTTCTGGAGGAGTATTATTCTCTACATTTTCGTCAAAGCCACTTGATTCATTCTTTGTTTTTCACTAAAAACTCGATATAAACAGTTACTTAATAAAATAATAGCAAATTAGTTTTGTTGAATGTTAACTAACTCGCTAATCGAGAGTAAAGAGGAATTCTTCATAACTATGAGACACGCATGCGCAATGAATACAAGTACGTAAATAATCACTTTCTACGCATCTAAACAGAGATATAATGTTTATATTTCGTATCAATCGTAGATAAAGATTTTTTAAGTCCACGTAATGAAAAAATGGATTTTAGCTATGTTTTTTAGGCTCTAAAGTTACTATTTTACACCCTACCACGGAAAAAATATATTTACTACATTTCAAAGCAGCTTTCAGCCACTAATGGGGCATTATCAGTGCCGAAAAGTGAAAAATGTAAATTAAAGCATTGAAAAAGATAGGATTGTAGTGAGTGAAAAGGTATAAGGCCGGTATTGAGTCTTATACCGGTTGCGTTTGGCATGACTCACTACACTCTTTTTCAACGTTTTAAATGACATTTTTCACTTTTAGACACTGATGTCGCCCCTCTAGTGGCTGAAAGCTGCTTTGAAATTAATTAAATATATTTTTACGTGGAGAGACTTTTCTTTCAACATTTCATGATGAACTCCACTAACGCTTCATATTTTAACTTTGACGTATTCATTCATTCAATCCTTCTTCATCTATTGCTTTCTTTTTCAATTAAGCACAAAAACTTCAGCTTTCGAGCTTACCGAAGGTACGGAAGCTATTTGATCTTTCTGAAGAACATAAATATTTTATGTCCCCGATTTCGAAAATTCCAAGACAGAAATCCATTTCAGACATCAGGAAACATGCTTGTTTCCGTGTCTGACTGTCGGTCTGTCACTCAATTTTTGCGATCCAACATGTCTCAAAAAAATACACTTTCAATTTTAATGAAATTTGTATGGTAATTCATAATTAGCCCATATTCATTTCTCTTTAACTTTCGCACAAACATATGTTTATTTACAGCTATATCTTCAAAAATACTCGTCTGATTTTTATAAAATTTGGATGGTTTGTAAAGTAGACTGCAGATAGCACCAGATTAATTTCAACGGTCACTTTAACTTTGGTTTAATTGATACTTTAATTCATGTAAGGAAACAAAATAGCTTTGACATATTAAAAAAAAAACGGGGGACCAAGAAAATAAATTAGGGGAATAATGGCATAATATAATAAAATAATAAAAGCATAATATAATAAAAGCATAATATCAATAAAGTACGTAATAGGATGCGAAGAAGCTATGTGCCACACTAATTGGCAGTCTATTTTTAATAACACCCATATCTTTAAGAGTATTCATCCGATTTTGAAGAATTTTGGATGGTTGTTGAAAGTAGACCACAATATTCCTGTATTTAATTCAACCGTCTGAACACAGTTAGTGTGGAATGAATAACACTTTATAGGGTTATGGGCTAAATGTTCTTTTATGAATATTAGTTATATTTTTTTATGTAGAGTTAGGTATTGGTTGGAATGAAAGTCCTTTTTAATTTTATTTTACAAAGCTTTCGCCCATGGAACCAGGGCTTCTTCAGAATGGTAGAATACTGTAAATCTAGAGAAAATGGTCAAATAGAAAAAAGCATTTACGAAATTAGGAAATGAAAGTCTTACCAAGTTAGTCAAAATTTTGATTGTTTTTAGCTGTTTTTAGAAGAATTTTTATATATTTTTTTATTACTGACATACCTAATCAAAAATTTTGAAGTATTCT
The DNA here is from genome assembly GCA_951217055.1 of Gerris lacustris. Taxonomy (NCBI): domain Eukaryota; kingdom Metazoa; phylum Arthropoda; class Insecta; order Hemiptera; family Gerridae; genus Gerris; species Gerris lacustris. The sequence goes on along the minus strand of OX578278.1, from coordinate 13,653,638 downwards.
ATTTTTATTTGTATTATATATAATATTTGTGTAAATGTTGCTTAAAATAATGGTGTCTTGATTCAAGTTTATGTTGTTTGTATTTGCTTTTATGTATAACATTTCCAGTGTAAGTCGTTTTTGGTGGTGTTTTTCAGTGTGTAAAATATTATATTTATCTATGTCTAATTTGTGTTTAGTGTTGTGTGCGTGTTCTGATATAGCTGTGTTAGTGTTGTTATTTAAGATGTCTTTAATGAGTTGATGAAATCTGTTTTTGAATTGTTGTGAAGTTTCTCCTATGTATGTTGCAGGGCATTGTTTACAGTTTATTTGGTATACGACGTTACTTTGTTAACTTTTTACAGAGTCTAAGGAAAAGTGAATTTTCACTAAGATACGGTAAAGGTATATCTTATAATGGATAATATTTATTTAAATCAAGATATATAGTGGTTTATGCGGCGTGTTGAAGAAGGGTTGAGTAAGTTTAAAGCGGGTTGAAGCGATAAGGGGGTGTTGGGGGCGGCAGTTAAGCACTTATAGTCAAGCTAGTAAGTAAGTTATGGTTTCATCTCGCCGACACACGCCCGCCTCTCTTTCCTCTACGCACCTAAATTCATTAGCTCTTGACAGGGGGGGGGCTTTCTACATCACAGAATTTCCTCCTCTTCACTGCCTTTTCAACCTCAATCTTGCTTTAGACATGCTTCAAACGTGCTTTAATCGAGCTAAAAACAAATTGAATTACGTTCTAACGTAAACCAATGTCAAAGCTCTTTGGACCTTTTGTCGAAAACTAATCAAATAATCCTGTAATTTTTCTTTTGGTCTTTATAAATTTAACTTATTAAAAATCTTTTCCACGGAAATGGTCACGCTTCTATCTAGACAAAGCATATTCTGTTAAATAAAGCTTTAATGAATTTATTAAAAAAAAGAATTTTATTTAATTAAAAATATTGCTTTAATTATTCTATATTGTTTAAAAGAGATTAATAAAGACTTACAAAATAAAGAAAAATTAATGACTCTTAAAAAATTAATGGCACGATAGCTCTCGAACGAATTGACGGATCAAAATAAAACTTGCACCGAAAAATCAAGCTCGTTGAGATGAGAATCCCCATTAAAAATTGGATCTTTATGACGTCATTAACCCCTCCTGACGAGTCAGCAAAGATTTTAAAAAATACAAAAAATCAAGTGAGGTATAGCTTCTTATGTTTTTTAGGGTCCTGAATCCAAAAAATGAGTTACCATAGCGATTTGAATAATAATAATAATACTAATAACGACAATTTCTTGCAGCTTTCTTGTGAGCACGATAGCTCTCGAACGAATTGACGTATCAAAATAAAACTTGCACCGAAAAATCAAGCTCGTTGAGATGAGGATCCCTATTGAAAATGACATCTTTATGATGTCATTAACCCCTCCTGATGAGTCACCAAAGATTTAAAATAATCCTACCGCGGGTTTCCGCAAGCCGAACTAATTTCCATTGGAAATTTGTAGTTCAATGTTTTGCAGTTTAAACCTCTTTGAAACTACTTCTATTATGTTTAACTAAGCATTATTATAAAAACCCTAATCTAACTAAAATATTTCTTTTAAATTTTCTTAACTTAAAATAATCCACACAACTGTAGTAATTATGAAGGTTTAAACTGCACAACATTGAATTACAAATTTCCAATGGAAATTCGCTCGGCTTGCGGAAACCCGCGGTAGGATTATTTTAAATCTTAAGTATGTACTAATATTTTTTATTATTATTTTGATTATTTATTAATATTTAATGTATTTTCATTGCCTGCTACCTCGGAAAAAATGGCATATGCTACGCGACTGTGAAGTGTTTTTTTCTTTACCTTTGCAATATTTACTGTCTCGCTTCGCTCGACAGTAAATGTAATTGCCGCGGTAAAGAAAAAACTCACTTCACAGCCTAGTAACGTAATGTACTATTTTTTTTTGGGAAGTTTTCATCGCCCTATAATAAGGTATGAATTATTTCAAAATTTTAAGAAATAGCTGTTAGGGTGTTGCGGGGGGGGGGGGGGGGAAGGAAAGCAAATTTAAAAAAGTATATATATATTCGTATCCTTATCATTAGAAACTTTCATCGCCTCATAATAAGGTATTTTCATGAATTATTTTAAAATTTTAGGACTAGCCGTTATAGAGGAGGTTAGGGTATATAGCATTTAAAAAAGTATATATATATATATTTCGATGGTTTAATTAGTGATATTTCGTAACTACCAAAATGGTGTATTGAGGTTTTCATTATATTGGCCTTGGGAGGCTTGTCTACAAGTACATGCGAGGTCTAGTGAGTGAAAAAATCCTTCACATAGAAAATGGGCAGATGTGACATCTCGTATCAGATTCGCAAACTATTTGTTATGAGATATCTTGTAACTAAACCTCGTATGTGTTTCTGGTGCATGTGTTTTGGTGAAGGTTACTTGTGACACCTCATAACTGAGCTGCTAATTCGTATGTATTCACTTTATTAAAGAAGTGACATAGTGAGAACTCATAACTACATTATTTTATGAACTGTTATAATTTGACAGTTACCAATGTTTCAGAAGGGTTATATGATATACAAATTTATAAAACTTAGTCAGAAAGTAAATTTATTTTTGGAACGAAGTTCCTTATGGCACGTTCTGGAGCCCGGTAGTGAATCCGAAAAAAACGACCAAAATCACCGTCACAAAATAACCGTCACAAAATCACCGTCACGCAAAATCCGTCACGAAATCTACCGATGGCGATAACTGGAGTAAAAGTTGACCGACTTAGTTGAAATTTGGTACACATGTTCATTTTACCAATGTCCGGGACAAGTTCGTTGGACAACGTTATCCGCCCAAGCGTTCACGCGCAACGCTCGCGTAAACGTAAGCTTCGAATTTAAAATTGGAATTTTTGGACGGGAAAAAATCTAACTTTATCTATTTAATGGGATAAACAACTTTTTTAAATAATTTTTTTTAGTAAAACGAACACCGACACTACTATGAAGTGATAAAGATCGCTAAATTTAATAAAGCGGATTAAACCGATTAAAATAAAGAAAACAACGTTTTTACCGATATCTTACGTTCTAACGTGAAGATTTAAATGAAATTTGTATACATCACCTACAGTACAACAATTGAAACAAGCATGAAACATTTAAACCTGATACAAGCAGAAGTTTTTGTGAGTTAATGATTTATATTTTTTATTTTAATATTTAATTGGAGTAATATGCCGACAGGGCCTGGGAGGACGGTTCTTTTTCGTTCTACAACCATCTGCTTTAACTATAAATTTATCATTAACTTTTTTCTCAATATACAATACATTATTTATTGAAAGACGCTCGCTTCAAAGATATAATTTGCCTTAACTCCGCTAGTACAAATAGTTAGTTACTTATAATTTTGTCTCTTTTCTAACTCCACCATGTATACGTAGTTATTACATTATGTTAATTCTGTTTGACGGATTCTTTTCCCAGGTGTTTAATAAAAATCAAAAACTTATAGTTTTCATAAATTTTTTAATTTAGAGACGTTTCGACCCTTCTCTAAGGTCATTTTCAATCTTTATAATTTTCTAAAAATGAAAAACATTAACAATAATTAGTTAAACTCCTTTCTTTTCATAAATTTTATACACAATAACAAGACTTTGAATATTTCTTTTTAACTTCCTAACTTTATGAAACATTATTAGTAATACAATTAATTAATATAAATTTTATACGTACGATTCAAAAACATTTGGATGATGTATGAGTTATTCCTCTAAGAAAGAGTTTGTCTAAATTGAATACAATTCTAATTATAATTTACATAACACCCACTAAGTACTCAGTCACAAATATTAATTAAAAACATTAAAATAAATATATACACTTTCAACATTACATCTTACTTTATATGAAGTTTTATAGAGAGTACAATTTAATAAAATTTACTTCGGGTTCTTATTAAAAATATTACAGATTTTTCATCGAGAACGTTTGAGTCCATTTAGTGGCTTAATTATTATTAATATATTACAATTTTCTTTATATTATTCTAAAAATCTGTGTGTATTACAATTGTGTGTGTTCTGTATTTTATTATTTATTTTTACGAAGTAGAAATTATAATTAATTGATCAATTTTTTATTATACAAAAATTAAAAATTTGGGTATGAGATAAGTGGCGCTGCCTGGGAGAGACAACGTGAACTTTATATACTATATGCTCAGTGGCGCTGACTGGGAGAGACTTACGTGAACTAATAATATTCAATGGTATTATTTTTATTTTACTTATAAACGTTTATTTTTAATTTGATTGTTCATTATTAATTTTATTATATAATCTAATCTTTAAATTTTTTGAATATATTATTGTAGTTTTTGTTTAAATGGCCTGAGTCTGTTTTATGGTTTAAATTTTTATCGATTGTTTTAAAAATGTTAAAAGATTCTAGAATACGTCTTTTACTAGTGTTTTTTTCATATCCCATAATTTTAGTTTTTTCAAAAGCAAATTTGTGTCCTGTGTTAACTGAATGTATACTTAAAGCAGTTTTTTGACTCTTATTCTTAATATCATTACTGTGCTGATATAGGCGGCTTTTTAATTTTTGTGATGTTTCACCTATGTATGACTTTTCACAATTTTCACAATCTACTTTATAAACTAGGTTTGATCTATTTTCTTTTTTAATTTCATCTTTCATGTTGCTATAGAAATTTCTTAGTTTATCATTTGGTTTGTGTGCAATATTAATTTTTTCACCGTCGTTTTGTTTCGTTATTTTCTGTAATTGTTCTGAGAGTCCTTTTATATATGTGAGGCTGTTATAATATTTGTTGCTATTTTCATTTACTATTACTTGATTTTGATTATTTGCTATTGTTGTTATGTGTTTGTACCAAATTGATTTTATTAATTTAATTGGATATAAATTGTCCGTTAATTTTTTAAAAATGATATTTTTTATTTCGTTGATATATTTTTTGTCTGTAATATCAATTGATCTTTTTACCATATTAGAAACAGTATTAATTATGGTGTGTTTTGGGTGGCTAGATTTATAATTTAAAATTCTATTGCTTTTTAGTTCTTTGGAGTACCATTTAGTTGATATATTTCCATCACTATTTCTCACAATTGTCATGTCTAAGTAATTTATTTGCTTATTTTTTTCTATTTCATATGTAAATTTTATTTTATTGTTTATGTTATTGAAGACTTCTATAGTAGAATCTAAACTATCTTTTTTAATAATTAAAATGAGGTCATCTATATATTTATAGATAAATTTAGGTTTGACTGTTAAGTTTTCAATTGCTTTATCTATTATAGTATTTAACATTATCCCACTTAGATTTACAGATAATTTCCCCCCCATTGCTAGTCCGTTTATTTGTCTATAAAAGTCATTTTTATATGTGAAGTAATTATTGGTACAACAAAATTTTAATGTTTCTAAATACAACTGTTTACTTTTTATTTCAGTGAAAGGTTCTATTTTTTCCCAATTTTTGTTTAATATTTTAAAAGTTTCATCTAGGGGGATGTTTGTGAATAGGGAAGTGACATCTAGGGATATTAATATTTCGTCGTCATTAATTGTAACATTTTTAATTTTATCCTTTAATTGTTGGGCATTTTTTATGTCATAATTATTATTATTATTTAAATGGTCAAGAGTTGGATTCATTAGAGAGGATAATTTTTCGGTAGGAGAATTTCGGCCATCAATAATTGGACGTAAAGGATGATTGTTTTTGTGAATTTTTAGTAAACCATGTATCCTTGGTAAATTTGTATGGTCTATATTAAGTTTAGTTTTTTCTTTCGTCTCAATAAATTTATGTTTTAATAGTTTGTTGATTAATTTATTGTACTCTTTTTTTATATCATTTTCTGGGTTGGTCCTAATCTTCCTGTATGTATTTTTATCTTGTAATATGCTTTCCATTTTTGTTTCGTAATCTACTTTGTACATGATAATCGTTTTATTACTTTTGTCTGTTTTAATTATAATTATTTCGGGGTTTAGTTTTATAAATTTTTTCAGTATTTTTATGTCTTGTACTATTTGTGTGTTCAGGAAACTGTTTTTTTTATTATTATTCTTATTTTTATTTTTATTTTGAAAATTAGTAATTGAATTTATAAAGTTGTTTCTTAAAAAATTTTTATGATTATCAGATGAGTCAATATTGTTTAATAGAAATTCTAGGTCTACAATTAATTTTAAAATCGAATTATCTATATTTATAGGATTTAAATTAAAATTTTGGCCTAGACTGAGTAAATTAATTATGTTAATCGGTATTATTTCTTTAGTTAAATTTACGCACCATCCTTTATTATGTAATTGGTTGTACCAATCTAAATTATATAATTCTTCTGGGTTTCCCATCCTATTATTATTGTGGTTTCTGTTAATTATTTTTTTATTTATTTTTTTATCTAAAATACTTAATAATTTTAATTTAGTATTACATATTAATTTATTGATACAATTGTAATTATTTATATTTGACGTTTTGACCTCCGCAAGTAAATCTTTTATTTTTTTATTACACTCATTTAATATTCTGTACGTTTCTTTTATTTCTAATTGCATTATATTTTTTATATAGTTGTCTGACATTTTTTTAATTTTGTTACTTAACAAGGAATTATCGAATGAACGGTTAGAGTTGACTTTAACCCATTTAAGGTGATAAGGTATGATGTTATTGTTATTATGGAATTTTAAATAATTTCTTTTATTTATTGTATTACATAGTTTTATAGTATTGGTCTTCAAAGTCCAAATGATTTTTTTGTTTGTTTTATGTTTCTTTATATGTTTTAAAAGGAGTTTATTAAAATCGTTGATTGTTTCCTTTTCTTCATTGTGATGATTAAGGTAGTTATTACAGCGATTTTATAATTTATATTTAATGAAAAGCGTAAGGAACTTCGTTCCTACCGGGTGTCCCTCGATACCACACGTATTTTTTTAAAATAGTTTTTTGTTCCTCCTGTAAACCTGACATTTTGAAGATACGAGGTATCACTTCTTAGCCATCGATTTGTAACTTACTCTTCGCAGGAGCTTTCATTTGATAACCCACTCGAAAATTAAAACAATGTAAATATTTAAGTATATCCACATTTTTGCGAATTGCTCTTGTGCTTATTATATTTATTGTATTTTTCTTTTGTGTAAAATCAAAAAGTGGCGCTAGTTTTTTGAATTTCAACTTTTTCCTAAACGGTTCGGGAGGTATGAACAAAGAGCGACTGACAGATAGACACGTCACCCTTGGCATATTGTGATAAAGGAAAAATACGATTTTGAGTGTCTGCTGTATTTGTACGTTTTATAGTAATTAAAATAATCTGCATTTGAAGTATTTTACCCCGTGGTGAAATCTAGAAATGAAACTCCAAATTTAGGGGCACGGCCGTTAGAGTTTCAAAGTCCGAAAGTTGGTGTTTTTAAAATTGTGGCAGATATCTAAACGAAATACAGCGGAAATTATTTGTCTTGTAAAAAAGTATAATTACTGCAAATTTCAGCGTTATCGGAAAATGTTTCATTTAAGAATTTTTTTAAATTTTTGCTGACTAAGAAAAATAGGTTAATGACATCACAAATTCATGATTTTCCGGGCGGCACGACTGCATGCAAGCACTGATTTTCGATTTTCGTACCATGATTCAAACCTCTAGCTTAAAAACTGTGGGTATTATGCGTCATTTTGTTTTAAAGTTAAAGTCAATAACTGAAATTGTTATGAAAAACAGATTTTTTCTTCTTTTCTTTTGTAAAATTGTCTATGGTTGACATTTTGGTTCTACCCAATATTTTTCGATGAAACTAACTACAACATGCTCAACATGTTTGGGCACACCTCTACGAAGAAATTAATCGATTTCGTTCAACCAGTTTTGCGCCTGTAAAGTCGGATTGGTGGTGACAGACACACATTCATACATACATGAAAAAAGTTAAGACCGAATTCAATTTTCGGAATGTATATAATGAAACACTTTGCAATTCAGATAAATGTACCGACAAAAATTTAATTGTATATAACTATAGAGATATAATTATGATAATTAATATTTTCACCATTAAATTACTAATATCTGTTTTGTTCTTATTTGTTATAGGTTAGATTCTTCACATTAATATGGGAAATAACTGAATTGCATGATCTAACCAAGTAAGGTAATATCTTAAGATAAGTTTCATACATATTTCGCATGTTACATCATCTGCCGGTCTTCTTTTGTCCTCATCTTAGAATTAATACAGTTTTTCGCGGCTGACATTTGATAGTTTCTAGAAGTTCCAATATAAAAGGCTATTGCGCTCATTATAAAGAAGGTTTTAACATTTTTGGAAAGTGGTCGTAATTATTCATGTTTTATCTTTTATGAAATAATGTTCGTTAGTGCGTTGACAGCGCTGGACAGTCATAAAATTTAGTGGTGAGCCAATGATAGTTCAGGATTTTAAAATCCTAAGCTCTTATTGGCTCCCCACTCTATTCTTTTTACTTTCCCGCACTGTCACGCACTAACAAACATTTGACACAAACTTTAAATGCCTTTTTTTCTACCCCTCATCTTGGATGCCTAAACTTCTTATTGAAAACTGTATCTTTAAAAATCTGTTAAAATTTAAATATTCATTGCATTTATTAATATTTTTTTAATTTTAAAGTAAATTTAAATGAATTGCTATTTCTTTGATATAAAATTGTTTGACATAGTTTAATTTAAGTTGTTGGTCCCGTGAGACCGGATATTTTCCCTTTACATTCCTACTTTTCAATTAAAGCAACTTAGTTGCTCACTATTTGTGTAACTGACATTTTAACAGAAGAACTGAAGAACAAACTTGATAGTTTAGATTTAGTTAGTTGCTCTTGTTAACTATAAAGCAAGTTTAAAGTTGCCAAACTATCGGATTGTTACACAAATTTTCTCTTCAATTAAATCTAACATTACATGCATATTTCAATAATTTTCATAAGGAAAAAATAGGGTACTTCTTTAGATTGTTACTCCCCTGTTTTTTTTAGAATATAAATGACTTTGATTAAATAACTATTAAGACAAAGGGATGTTGAGTTCAATGTACTTTGGGACTTTGGGACAAAAGAATATCATACTTCTGTTTTTATAAGAGGGCAACAGTCTAAAGAAGAACATTCCGTTCACCTTCTTTAGATTGTTACTCCCCTCTAGTTTTTTTTATAAGGGGAGTGACAATCTAAAGAAATGCCAAAAATAGGTTTATTAATTGCTCTTTCAAGAAAATTTTACACTATAATTTGGATGAATAAAGAATATAAATTTGGGATTAAAATTGAATATTAATTGGCCAAGTATGTGCTACCAACACACACAAAAGGTCCTTAGGCAATTTCCAGGAATAGGACGAGTTCGTTAATCAGCATATTTGGCCCAACCTTATCAAAATGGAGGCTATAAAAGTTTGTTTCAGCTATAACTTATAAACCATTTATAATAATGACGTGAAAAAACGCCTTTATATGCATTTATATTGTCCTAACGCAGTGAAACAAATCCGAAGTGTCAAGCCCAATCTGTATAAAAAAAAAATTTTTTTGGGGGGGGGGGGATGGTCGTTGTTTTCACAAAATATGCTACTTGTGAAAAATGCCTTAAATACTGGTTTTTTTTTTGTTGGCAAAAATCCGACTGTGTTTTGACAAAGAATAACTATGATTTTGATTATTGATTTAATGATTATTTCGTTGATTTGTTAAGAAAATAGAGGGGGAAAGGGCACACAAAACGTAATTTTCAAGAAGACATGGCTCAAAGATGAATTAGTACAAAGACGAAACCAAATATATATTTGTACTCAGGGCATTCTCCTTTTTCATTTAACACCCCCACATTATTTATTAACAAAAAAAAAAAAAAAAAAAAAAAGTCCACCCCCTTAAACTTCAACCCCTAGTTTTTGAGGGATGATTTGGTGCTTCCTTATGATTTGCTTGTGATTTTAAATTAATTAAAGTTTCAAATGTTTTGTTGGGTACTTTCGGGGATCAGGCGTGTACAGCTCAGATATATAGCTCAGGAATGTACAAGGGTCTTTTTAAAAAAAAAAAAAAAAAAAAAAAAAAAAAAAAAGCCAGGACTTTTTTATCAATTCTTTTTCAGATTTGAAACTGAAGGTGGCTTTCACACTTTGCGCAGACCGAGTGATTATATTAACATTGCCGAGCTTAGCGAGAGCGTATTCACTTAAACTGCGGGCGGTCGGAGCGAGGCTAGACCGACGCTGAACCGATCATCTATGCAATGAAAAACTTTATTTGAAATATAATTGTTAATAACTTTGGTCTACTAATATTTTTCAATACTACAATGAAACATGTTTGATCATACCTTTTTTGTGCCAGTTTGGTACGTATATAAAGTCGGACTGGAGTTGACACACATACACACATACATAAACGAAAAACTTTTTTTGACTTACCCTCGTATTAACATTATATAAGATAAAAGGTCTAAAAACCAATCTCTTCCAGAGATAAAGGTTATGTAATATTAATAATCAAATAGACTACATCTGAAATAAAAGTTGATATTTATTCCTATTGTTTTTAATTCTATTGTTTTGTTAATAGAAACAGATGTATTTATGAACAAATACAAATTTTTCTGTAATATTTAAACTAAATATAATTCATATTTTGCTTATTTTCTATTAAAAATGATAAAATAACGTTTAATTCTAATTCATTGCACTTTTTTTAAATGAGAATAATAAATATATTTACTGCTAATGAAACACGACTGCTAGAGGTAAGTCTGTAAAAAGTTTAAAAAGAAACAAGTTGAGAAGATAAAAATGATAAAGACAAAGAAAAGAAAAGAGAAGGAGGAAGGAAATTCAATCAAGGAGGTAAAGGAATAAGATGGTAGGGTGTAGGGCCTGTTCTCATCAGCAGTATAAGTTTATGAAGGTACCTTTCTTAGCCCTTAAGGACTCGAGTACTCAGTTCTCTGGAGTCCTTTACTTCTCTTTATATCCTTAATACAAAACAAATAACATTACCCCTTGTTTTCCTTATTCTTCTGTTTCAAAGCCTTTCTTCAACTTGTTCAATTCTTAAATTCCAGTTAATTATATTTCCTCAGCTCAGTTACTCCGGGTGATAATTGTTTTTATTGAGCACTTAATCTGAAGAAAATTCTTGTTTCTCAAGTGTAGTTTCTTTAACTGTTGAAAAACTAATAAAATCTGCAGGAACACTTTCTCTTTATTATTATTAAGTGTAGAACAAAAACTTCTTTATAAAAAGTGTATTATTAAGTTTTCTTCTATTTGTTATAATGATACTTTTCAGTTGGTTATTGCCAGTATATTATTAAGTTTCTCTATTATAGTCCAGAAGATAGAGTGCAAAAAGTGTCTGACTAACATCAAGCTAGTACAAGTAAATCTTTTGGTCCCTTTTAAGAATATGTGGTCGGCTAAGTTCGTTTGCGGGACATAGCTTGGCAATAGGCATTTGAAAAAATCCATCCGGTGGATAGCGGCCATGTCCCGCCGTTTTTGGTGGACAATGTGATTTTTATTTTTATGAGCCTGAGTATGAAATTAGTTAGTAGACCAATAATCAAGTTGATAGTAGTATGTCTCATACTATGTTAGTTAGTCAAATATTACTCCAAATCAATGTCCCCTATCAAGTGACAAACTACTATTAACTTGATTATTGGTCTACTAACTAATTTCGTACGAAGGATCATGAAAATCACATTGTCCACCAAAAAGGGTGGGACATGGCCGCTCTCCACTGGTTTATTTATTTTCAAATGCCTATTGCCAAGCTATGTCCCGCAGACGAACTTAGCCCACCACGTATTCTTAGAAGGCACCAAAAGATTAACTTATACACAAAATTTTAGCTTGATGTTAGTCACACACTTATTTGCACGCTATCTCCTGGACTATTAATAAAGTTTCAAATTTAGAGATGATAATAATAAAAGCTGTAGTTCTTACTCAATCTAATTTATTTTTGGTCGCAGGAAAGTTATATTTTTAATTTTTCTCAATGTAATTTTAATAAATATAGCGTTCAGCTACAAACCTTATAATTATAATTATTTTATGCTATTGGATTAATAAAATCAGTTATAAAAATAAAATAGGTTTCTTAAAAACTAACTTACTACTGTAATCTTAAGCAAGTTAGGCACGCTTCGGGCAATTGCCGGTTTCTGTACGATTATGTTAAAATTATTATGTGCAACATTTTTATAGTTGCATATTCGTTTTCTACTCTTCAAGACCTTTAAATTGATGTATAACATTCACGGTGACTAGAAAATTTTTTTTTAGTCGCCCACCATACTGGCCTCCATCTTGGAAATTAAGTGTGAAAACTCCAAAAAGTGTACAGTTGTCACAAATGCCGAGAAGCACCTGTGTGCCCAATTTCATGCTCCTAGCTATAGTAGTTTATGAATTGAAACATGCCAACGGGCAGACTGGCAGAGCCGTTATATAAGGTTTCTTTTCGTACTTCGTACAGAAACCTAAAATTAAGAACGGGATCGAAAATTTTAGGGAAATATTTTTGTTTTTTACAAGCAATTGATTTATGATTCTGCACGTATAAGAAAAGATATTGATCGCTCTATAAATAAACTATAAAGATAGTTCCTCAAAATAATATAAACGTCCAACAACGTCACTAATATAATAAATAAATTATACGTTAAATGGATCAGAAGTATAAAATAGAGCATGCACAGAGTAAAGTGTCACCATGAAAATCTAAGTCATTTGAAAGCTGTCATATTTGATGAAATATTACAGTGATAAACTGCAAACACCAATGAAGAGAGAAGATAGATAAAGGATTTATTGAGAGTAATAGGAAATCATCGATATATCTATTAACTTGTTTCAGCCAGTAAGATTACTGATAACAGTTGATTACTGATAAGAATGCTGTAATACAACTCTAACCCGTTTTTCACCCGTATACATTTTTTTAATTTAAAGCTTAGGTGACTTTCACATTATGCAAGAGTCCGAGCGAGACCAAGCGTGCCCAATTCCGTTTCAGAAACCAACAAGTATCAGCATTGGGCTATTCACATTGAATGCCGAGCGAGTCCGGGTCAAGCAAAGCCAAACTAAGCTTGGCGAGATGCAGTGGCGTATCCAGGGGGGGGGGACTCCCTCCACCATTATATTTTCGTTATATTTTCTAACGAATACGTCTAAAACAGTTGTTGGTTACTGGGGCGAGGAGATTTTTTTTGTGTATTAGTTGTTCATTTTTTTTGGGGGGGGGGGGAGCTTCTTTGTTGAATAAGTAGTTCCCTTTTCTTGTTCTTGTTACCCTCCTCTACCAATACCACCCCCCCCCCCCCCCCAAAAAAAATCTATACTGACTTTGGATGTGCCCCCCCCCCAGACGTAGCCGCTGGATACGCCACTGGCGAGATGAATCATACATGTTTGTTTGCAAAGCGTTTTCGGCGGCCGATAACGCGTATCTATCCAGCAGTGAGGGTCGGCCAAATGAATAATTTAAATTACTTGAAAATGCTGCTATATGAGACAAAAAAAATTGTAACATTTGAAAAGACCTTTTATTTAAGCGTTTATTCAATATTAATATGCAGTTATACTAGGAGATTATTCGATATGGGTACTAATATATACTTTTTTGTCTACGGATATAAATATTTGTTATTATTTTCATTTTACCATTTTGCTTCCGAGCTTCCGAGAGCAGAAGAACGAAACAATTTTTGGTTTCTGATTTCAAAAATTCCAAGACAGAAATCCGTTTCAGACATCAGGGGATATTTTTGGTTCCGTGTCTGCCTGTCGGTCTGTCGTTCAATTTTTGCGAACCAACATATCTTAAAAACTATACGTCCGATTTTAATGAAATTTGGATGGTAGGTCATAATTAGCTCATTGTTGGTCCCATATAAGTCCCAACCTTCTTTGATCATTTGCTTCTCTTCCACATTCGCACAAACATACATTTATTTACACCTATAGCTTCAAATCAAAAGTATTTATCTGATTTGTAAGAAACTCTTACAGTTTCTCGAAAGTAACCCGCAGATAGCCCCAGATTAATTTGAACCGTCTCCGCTCTTTGCTAAATTGATACTTCAATTCATGTAAAAAATCAAAACAATTTCGACAGATTAAAAAACTGGGGAAACAATTAAACAAATTAGACAATAATGGCTTGTAAAAGCATAAAATCAATGAAGTATGTGCATGGGATGCGTGGAAGCTATGTGCCACAACAATTGGCCTACTTTATTTTATTTTATTTCCATCCATCCTCTGGATATTTTTGTTTGTTATGTTTAAAAAATGATTTAAAAGTTAGCAGAGGAGAGTGACAAAGAGCCGTGGAAATGTTAATATTTTACACTTACAGCATTTTTCACTCTATTTAATGCTCGAGTAAATGAAGTTTAGAGTTTGAAATGATTTTGAGATTTTCTCTTCATTTGAGTTTACTTTGAGTTAAACATTTACTCTATTAAGCTGTTTCAGACTCTATTAAAGTTACTCTATTATACCTTTCTCTTTTAGACTCCTTTCATCTGGATAACTTCTAGTTTTTTAAAACTCTTTACACTGTGAAAACTTTGCACAAAAAGGAAAGCTGTTAATCTAGCGTGAAAAATGAACGAGTTATTACTACCTTTTATTTCTTTTAAAACCCACCATTTAATTTTTTTTCCTCCTTTTTGCTTGCGAGCTTACCGAAAGTAACGGAATCTATATGATCGTTCTGAATAACGAACATTTTAAGTGTCTACGATTTCAAAAATTCCAAGACAGAAATCCGTTTCAAACATCAGGAAGCATTTTTGGTTCCGTGGCTGTCTGTCGGTCTGTTTCTCAATTTTTGTGAACCAACATATTTTAAAAACTACACGTCTAATATAAATGAAATTTGTATGGTAGGTTATAATTAGCTCATTGTTGGTCCCGTATAAGTATAAATAGTTTGTTCTTGATGGATTATTTAAGGTGTAATTAAAAAAAAAAAAGTTAGTTGATTTTCATTACTTTATTGTGAGACAATTCGACCCTTTGTGTTATTTTTACGGTTACCTTCTAATCACATCTTTTCGTAAATTCAGTGTCAGATTAGACTTAGATTGTAAAGTCAGATTAAGACTTTATTTTATTATTTTTTTTGTTTTATTTTTAAAATTATTAAATATTATCCATAAGAAAATCATCCTATTTAAAATGATTTAAATATATAAAATTACAAAAAGTTTAAAAATAATTATTTTTAACATGAAGTGTAAATAGACAACTAGTCCAGGAGATAGCGTGCAAAAAAGTGTCTGACTAACATCAAGCTAGAATTTAGTATACAAGTCAATTTTTTATGTGGTCTGCTAAGTTCGTCTGCAGGAAATAGCTTGGCAATAGGCATTTGAAAAAAACGAAATGGTGGAGAGTGGCCATGCCCCGCCAATTATGGTGGACAGTATGATTTCATGATCCTGAGTGCAGAATTAGTTAGTGGACCAAAAATTAAGATATTATTTTCACACTTAATAAGTTAGTTATTCAAATATTACTAAAGTTCAAAGTGGTCACCTGTCAAGGGATAAACTAACATCAACTTGATTTTCGGTCTACTAACTAATTGTATACTCAGGATCATGAAAATCACATTGTCCACCATAATTGGTGAGACATGGCCGCTCTCCACCGGTTTGTTTTTTTCAAACGCCTATTGCCAAGCTATGTCCCGCAGACGAACTTAGAAGACTACATATTCTTAAAAGGCGCTAAAAGATTGACTTGTATACAAAATTCTAGCTTGATGTTAGTCAGAAACTTTTTTGCATGCTATCTCCTGGACTAAAATACAATATAACAATATAAAATCACTATATCTTTACAATAACATTAAAATCTATTAAAAATATATAGCAAAAATAGATTAAAAAGAAGGTATTAAATTTTTAACGACGTTTTTCGTATAAAAAAATTCCCTTATAAGTTTTAATTTTCTGCGTCAATTTGTTTCTCTTCTACATGCGCACAAACACACATTTACACTTTATATCTTCAACAGTACTCATCTGATTTTTATGAAATTTGAATGGTTTCTCGAAAGTAGCCTGCAGAGAGCCCGAGATTAATTTTAAATGTTTGCTCTCTTTAAATTTTGCTAAATTGATTCTTCAATTATTCATGAAAAACATCAAAACGATTTTTACAGATTTAAGAAACGGTAAAATTAAATAAATATGACAATAATAGGACTTAAAAGCATAAAATCATTAAGGTGTGTATACGAAATAAGAAGCGAGAAAGCTATGTGCCACACTACTATATATATATATATATATATATATATATATATATATATATATATATATATATATATATATATATATGTATATGCCACGATTATTTCTTATCCATCTTCTTGATTCAATATAGCTGCTTTTGACATTTTCATGTTTAGGCTATGGAACATAAGTCAAAAACGTTACGTTACTTTTAGCTTAAAAACTCAGAAATGTATAACAGGGAGTTAAAAAGCTATAGGACGTGTGTAATCCAGTCTCCAGCGTTTGGGCCTCCCTCCACCGCACGTCATAGGGCCGAAGAAAGTCGAAAAGGATTTATACGTGTGACAAGGAGTTAGGAAAGTACAGGAGGTTGCCATCAACTCTCAGCCCTCTCGGCGTACCTAGTATGAAGGCATATTAATAATTCGTAGAAGGCGCGCCTGCGCCTTTGATTCAGTCGTTTGTAATCAAGCTGCGGCAGTGCCGGTGTGGAGATAAGAATAAAAATTATCTTCCATCTACTTTTATCAATTACTTGAATAAATTACCGATTTTATTTCATTTTATGTCGGTAGTTTACGCAGAGCGAATTTATAAGTAAACATGACGATATCATCGGAAGCAACTGCACTAGAATATTGAAATTTGAAAGTTAGCTTCCTTATTTCTGTCGGAAACTAATTTAGCGAAAGTGTTATCCAATCGGCCATTTCGATTCAAGGTGACAGAATATCTTTGAAACTTACCCTCAACAAAGGTTTACCCCCACCACTTTTCCCTGCGATACGTCAATGTAATTTTCTTCGTCTGACTCGATTTCCCTGCCTCCGTATGAAAACCCCAAGGATAAGATGGTGGCTACTGCACTTGAATGGAACTGAGTCGGGCCGTGTAAATGCAACGCCTTGTCAACATCGGAAAATAGAAATTTTTAGATTACAAAGCATTATTTTTTTCTAAATGCAGCAACTTTTATCAACTTAGCACATTATTCGCTTTAGTTTGCTCTCAAAATATAACAGCTCAAAGCTTTAAAATATACTAAATCATTTTTCATTTTTAAACGATCACACAGAGGGCTTCAAATAAAAACTTTAAAATATGAATAATATTAGTTTATTCCTTTAGAATAAAAGCTGATCTTTAAAATGTTGCATATCACAATAATCCCGATATAATAGTTTTTGAGTAATAAAATGTTTTCAAAGATATAGTAGATTTTTTATTTTAAATTTAATTTCAACTCAACTATAGTTCAGAACAGATCAGAAAAAATAACATTCTATACAAACGTTTTTGCTGATGGGTGTCAAATCAGTCCCTAAAGTGTACACCATGCTGCAAAAAACTGGGTATAAATTATTTTATTCCTAGAAGAATTTATTTCAATTTTTCTATTTATTTTTTCAACTAGGTGCTCATAATTATAAATAAGACATTTGACATCTTACTCAAATCATTTTACTCAATTTATTCTTTTGTTAGAATCTGCTCTTTTCCTCTACTTTTTTTGTATTATTTCCTATATAATAAGTAAGGAATGGGACAAGAATATACGAGTACTTAAAACCCTAAACGAATCAAGATTAAAATGTATTCTAATTTTTGAAGAAAAAGAACCATAAAGTTTAAAGAAAAATAAAGTTTCGACTTCAGTGTTTTAAGTAAATTTAATTTTATCTACTAAACTAAGTCCTGGGAGTGATGTCTTCAGAATAAAAGAAAGTTTTCCTCAGCTTGATCTCATCCCAAAAACAAAAACCAAATGCCGTAAAAGAAATAGCAGTTTGTGACATAAATCCAAAACTACTCAACTCGCCGAGTTTTAATCAGTCAACTCCGGCCCTTGTTTTCGACTTTTTTTCAGTTCTGTTGTTTTTTTTGTTTTTTTTGTTTTTAACCGAGAGAATTTTTAATTTTTAGCAGACAAGAGAGATTTGTTTCTCTCATTGAAGAAGCAGAATGCGAAAAAAAGAAAGAAATAATAATAAAGAAAAGTTGTTTTACCCCTAAACATTTAGTGTGCTGCTGAATTATTAAAGAAGGAAACAATATAGTTTTGGGTTCTTTTACAATAGTTTTGTTTTTTAATTCTGATGAGTTAAAGTATAAGCTACATATTTTCAGATAGATATAAGATATAGGAGCCTCTATGGAGGTCATCTTAAAAAAAATAACATAAATTGTCTTTCCAGTAAATTCTAAAACTGTTTTATTATACAAAGTAGTTTTCATAAGGCCATCATTAGTGCCTAAGCCCAATCGTAACTATAAGAACGTAACTATAAAAATAACTAGTTCCTGTGTTGGAACGGTTCCAATCGTTCCAAGAGCCTATTTTTATTTATTTAATTTTAATAACTTTTTATTGCTTGAATTCGTTACACCATTTGTTAAAAAAAAAAAAAATTTTTAAGTGATTATGGTACAAAATATTACGAAACGTAACTGATTAAAGAGGAAATGAGAACGAGATAACATCAACGAAACTAAACAACTAACTTGAAAGGAACTTAAAAAACTCGTTTCGCTTGGAACGAAAACGATAATTTTCGTTCCAAGTTCCAAAACGTAACGTGTAACCTTAACTGATTAAAGAGGAAACGGGAACGAGAAAACATAACGAAACTGTAACTAGCTCGGAGAGAACATAAAAGATTCGTTTCGCGTAAACGAAAATTACAGTTTTCGTTCCAAGTTCCAAGCAAAACAAGTTCCAGATCCAGCCAAGCTGGAACGAAACGTTGTGTGTGTCTTGAATAGTAGAGCAGAGAAATGCAGTAGGGATGAGAGCTCGGGTCTCGCAATCACTCCAGTAAACGAAGCGTTATTTTTTTATTTATTAATGTAACTCATTTTTTCCTCAATCGGAAGGCTGTTTTATTTTTTTAGTTTATATCTAACTTTCTATGTAGCCCGTTTTTTATTTTTACTGATTTTTGCATATTTTATTATTTTTTAAGGACACTAGTAGGTTGTTGACTTTCTTGTCACTTCGCTACCTTTTGTATTTATTTTCTTGCCATTTTAAAGTGCTAAGATGTTTTACCTTAAATTTTTGATCTATTATTTAAAGGTTTCGCGACACTAAAACTGTGTGAATAACAAGTTTGTTTTTTAGTTGTGAAAGTGTCTTCTGCACCTGTTATAACTACCTTGATTTGTTCTTTTGTTTAATCCTTTTATGAAAGTCTTGAAATATTCAAACTGCATTCTCTGTGTGAAAGTGAAGAGACGTCACATGTAAAGCATGCTGAGAGGGCGTAAAGTTGTTCTTCTCATCGGGGGGGGGGGGGGGGACTTGTTTCTCTTTGTAGCTGAAGCGAGCGTGACCCTAGTTGTTACAAGAGAAGCCCCTTTGTCCGCTGTAGGCACACAACTTCCAAAATTACAGAAACCGGTAGCATTTAGCTTTGGATATCCGCCTACTTCACGCTGGCAGAACAAAGCTCTCTGGTTCCCCCCTCTCCAGGACCTAATCTGCAATTCAATACGGCGTATTGACCTACAGGGGACCCTTTCCATACCAAGGGCCGAGTTTTACCAAACAAGAGCCGATTACCATTTAGCTCCGGCTTCCCAACCTTCTGCTTTACTAGGTGCGGAAAACCTTGGACTTAGAAATGAGAAACAACCACGCTGAAAGCCCCAACGCTTTAACACTTGTTTGAACACTTACACATCTGCTGACACGTATAAAAGTAACTGTGATTCCCTAATTCATTAACACGGTATTTCTCACATTCCTTCCACACAATAAATTTGTCCACCAATTCCTTCAACATAACACTAAAGTTTTTAGGGTCTGTAACCGAAAACGAAGGCCCTTAAACATTCCTGCGCTTGTCTGTCCGTCCGTCTGTAACTCACCTGATCTACGAAAGTACCCAACAAAAAAATTTGAAAAATTGAAATTTTAACTTGAGGCAGACGTAAAATGAAGGCCGTCATTACTCTAGCGGCCGTAATCTGGTGGAGGATGACGTCAGTGCGGCAGACGTAAAATGAAGGCCATAATAACTCTTCCTGCCATAATCTAGCGGTGGATAATTTCACTGTGGTGGATGTAAAATGACGGCCTTCCTAACGGTGACCAGAGATGTCAACTTAAAACGGCATTGAGGATTGTAATTATGGCGGGGAATGGACGAATGGACGATCTAGACTTAGCATTATTCGTACATACAAATAATGTTGGAAAACCTGATTTTTTAAGAGTAGTTGCGATATAACTCCATAGATAATGTTATAACTAGGTTTTTCTGTAGCCTTGGTAGTTAATATTATCCAAAGCCTCTTGATTCATTACAAAATTAATTAATATTTCGTATTTCGTCCCCTTCGCTGGATCACATCGTTTGAACTCATTTTATTGAATTTAATTTTCAACGCTACAAGAAAGAAACTTTGCAAAACTATTTCATCCCTATGAAGGTCATACAAAAGGTGTCATTGCTATTTGATGTTCTCCGCCGACATTGTTGCTTTCAACGCTCCCTAGAAAACCAACGTTATTTAGTTTATATTATCAAAATTTTAGTGACGTTATCCACCTATAGATTAGTGCCACTGAATAACGCCTTCAACTCCTAGGTTAGCTTAGCTTAAGCGTCGTATTTTGTGGTGTTTTATCGGCGTCCGTCTCACGCAATAAAATGAATGTGACTGACATTACCTACCGTAAGTTATCATTAATTACGTCGTCTTATTGGACTATTTTTCTAAAAAAAAATCTTCAAAATCTTAGTTACCGTTCTCTAAACTACCCTCTACATTTATACTATATTAGTATTTAAGCATAGTCAATATTAAGGGGTTACAAATGGTACATAACGGGGGGTAACTCATTGATATCATGTGCTCATGTCACATAGGAGATTTTCGCCTCCGGCAAGGGGACTTAAGTTCTGTGTTCGCCAAACATCGTGCTTAAAATGGGTCACTACTTAAGAGAAGTGGCTTCTATCCGGTTTCAGAATGATAATTATATAGTTTATACAGCTGATAAAGCGACACGGCGACCCCTTGTCATCCTTTAAGTGCGACCCCTTAAACTCCATTAAGTGGAGTTATAAACCCTTTTGCAAGCCTACACAAGCTGTTATTATTATTATTATTAAATATTATACAGCCTCATAGATAAATTACATATAATTATTTATAACTGAGTGACGAGATATTTCCTGTATTTAGAAATTTAGTAGAAAAGGGTTATCGTTTAAATTATTGAACGCGTTTAATGGGCAGTTGGTGTAGTGAAGGCTGGTGTCACTCTATATTATGTCTGTAGTCTAGGATGTCTTAGCCTCATCGAAATGCAGGTAGTTAAGTTAGTAAAGGTGTCCGAGTTTCCGATCCATGTCGAGGGCTTTAGTCAAGTTGAAAGTTGCATGTTATGAAGTAGGTTCAGGTCCTGGTTATCACCTTGCCTTGGAGAGGAGACTCCCTTGAGATTGTGTAACAGATCTAACATCCCTCTCCTTAACACTTTAATATCGTCCCTTCCTAATTTATTCCTTTGGACCGAAGCTTTCTCACTTTAGTCTGTAAGAAAGACAAAGATCTCTCTAAACCTACATAAATTAAACTCTAAGAAGGCTGCAGGTATCCCCCCTCCAACTTCTTCTGCATAAATCCTTCCCCCAGCTTTTTAGACTTCTCGACAATTTTACCCCACCTCCAAAACGACTCTCAACTCAATCTGAAAATTCAATTTGGAAACTTAGACATTAGGTCAAAGGCAGATTTCTAATGGAAATACGAGTTGCCGGTGGCGGAGGGTGTCCCCCAAGGTAATCCTGTTGGGCACACCCTCTTCTCAGTCTGTTACCGTGTCGCTCCCCTCCCCCCTGCTTTATAATCCGTTTCACGGTTTCGGATACCCGAGAGTTTTAACCGTTTTAAGTGGAATTAAAGGTTTTCCACGATCTCGTGCGAAATTATCCTTGACAGCAGAAGATTATCCTGTTTTATTCTTTTTTGAGAAAGAACTCGGAGAGAATAAAAAAGAATAATACATTTAAGTTTTCAAAACCCAAGCTTGCTTTATATATTTTTAATAATTTCACACTTTTAAATGACAAAAGTCTAGAATAAGAAATAAACCCAAATATCTTAACTTAGTTTAAACAGTGAATTTATAAAACATATATAAGAAAGACATTTAATTCTGAATATTATAATAATAATTAAAATAATCTGATTTAAAGATTAACAATGACTAACGTTTTATTTTGACTCTAGTAACTATGCATTCGAATGTCATTTATTCATCATTTCTAAATCATGAAGTCAGTTACTCTTACAAATTAATAATAATGAATCTCATGGCCATTGCCCCTTCAAATTTCTTGGAGAATCCTCTGGAATAGACTTCTAGGATAGAATTTTGATAATGGATCATTATTACAAGTGGAAATTGATAATAGTGTTAGTTTTAGATGAGAGTTACATGGTCTCATGGGGTTAGTGAGTACACTAACCACTCAGCTGAACTGTCCCCTATTACTGTTGTACATAGTATTGTTCAAAGTATTGTACACAGTATTGTACTTAATATTGTTCTTAGTATTGTACACAGTATTGTACTTAATATTGTTCTTAGTATTGTACATAGCGTTTTACGCAGTATTGTACAATGCTATGTACAATACTACTATCAATATTAAGTATTTAAGTACAATACTTTGAACTATACTATGTATAATAGGAACAGGGGACATAGTGTTGTACTTAATATTGTACATAATGTTGTACATAGCATTTACAATACTATCTACAATGGTACATAGTATAGTATTGTAAGTTGTATCGTACATTGTACATAGTATCGTAAATTGTATTGTTTAGGAACGTAGCAGCGTTCCGCCCCGCCAAGTTAAAAAGACAAAATTTCAAAGCTGCCAGTGTATATATACTGTAGGTGACAAACTAGGGTTTTTGAGGGTCTGTAGCGTGGAATAAATAGATCTAATATATGCAGGCGCATATTGGAGAGGGAAGCCTTTTAACAGTGTTGTTGAAAGTGGCATCGAGAAGAGCCTTCTTTTCGATGCCACAATGATGCTAGAGCAATGATCATTGCTGTAAATCTTTCCCATTATCAAAAGGAAATAAAATAGAAATAAGTAATATACAAATTAATCTTTCAAGGAACGACCCCATGCAACTACTACTTTCTTTGCAGAGGATGCGTGGAATACAACCAGTTAACTTTGGGTAGTATTGCAGGCACACCGCCAAGGACAAGAAGCTGATAAGTATCTAAGTTGACAGTGTTGGGTCAGGAGATAGTGCCAACATCACTTAGCGGGACAGAAAGTTGATTTCACAACTTTTTTGGGCCACAGAAATTGGCGGGGTGTTTTTTTTACTACACAAGTGGTTTTTGGTCAGATACATAGTATTGTACGTAGTATTGTACTTAGAATTATACGTAGTATTGTACATAGCATTTTACACAGTATTGTACCTAGTATTGTATATAGTATTGTACATAGTACTGTACATAGTATTATACATAGTATTATTATTATTTCAAACTCAACAACATAGCTCTCTAAAGCCTAGCTATTTAAAACATTGTCACAGGTAATTAAAAAATATAATAAATATATCTGATATCACTAAACGATAGCTATTCAAAAAGAACGGAAGTAAGTTAAACAATAAATATAAAATATTTTTGAATTATTTTATATAATTTATTTTTGAACTTAAGAAAGGCAAAAAAACGTATAAACCACATAAAATATATTCATTAATTTATCAAAAGAAAAACAGAAGTTTCTTTGAATACGATTATCTGTAAAGGAGAGAAAAAGATGATAAGTGTGAAAAGTTTTGTGATAATTGTTCTACGAGTTTTTTTTTACTCAAAAAAACCAAAGTAAAGTATTAGCTTAAGAATTTATACTTCTTACTTTGGACCATTTAACATAATAACTGAGTCTGAGGTGCAATTAGGAAGTTGAATTACATAGGAGCTTGTGCTCACGAGTTATTATCCTCTGAAATATTATAACTCTATGAATGTGTTAGGGAGTTTTACCCCGTCGCAAGTAACTCTGTAAGATAATTAACAAGTTAGCACTATATCAAGTCAAGATAGTTCTGTTTTAATCTTAATTTCAGCACCTTCCTTTTCATAAGAAATAGATGAAACTCATTTACAAATCTTTAAAATTGTCATTCAACAACAGAATGCATTTTTTCCGGAACTTTTTCTGTCCAAAAATAGATATTTTTCCGTGGTAGGCTGTGAAATAGTAACTTTAGAGCCTAAAAGACATGGCTTAAATCCATTTTTTCATTACGTGGACTTAAAAAATCTTTTCATTACTCCTAGCTGTAAAGAAAAAATCTTTTACGTCCTAGAAACTAAAAGATTTTTTATGTCCGGCGGGTAGTTGTCAAAACTTCTGTTAGTACCGCTGCAGTCTTTGTAGAAATGCTTCTAGTACGATTAAAATCCGCTAGATGTCAATGCGTTTTATTTATCTTTTCTTATAGTGTAACCTCTTTTTAAGGTTTCTTTTTTTAATTCTTAAGTATGTACTAATATTTCTTATTATTATATATTGATTAGTGATTAATATTTAATGTTTTTTCATTGTCTGCTACCTCGGAAAAAATAGCATATGCTACGCGACTGTGAAGTGTTTTTTCTTTACCTTGGCAATATTTACTGTCAAGCGAAGCGAGACAGTAAATGTAATTGCCGCGGTAAAGAAAAAACTCACTTCACAGCCTAGTAACATAATATACTATTATGCACCTAGGGAGTAAAGTAAGCCATTATTCCCTGAGCGAAAAAGTTGGTTCTTGAGGCGAAGCCAAAGGAACCATGGTCCCTAAATCCCGAGGCGAAGCCGAAGGAATTAGACTCTTTAATTCCCGAGGCTCAGCCGAGGGAGATAATTATCACGAGGGGAATAATGGCACTTTACTCACGTGGTACATACAATTTTTTTATCTCCAGTAGGAAGAAAATACACATTTTCGTCCATTGCACAGTTATTATTTATTATTTTAATAAATAACAATAATTATTAGCACTTTTAATAGCAGATATAAGAGATTTAATATTAAAAACTAATAAGAATTGGAATTAAACTCAAATAGAAGGTTATTTAGATGCAGGTTATAAATAAAGATAATCATAGTCAAAAAAGCGCAGTGCCGCCAACCTGATTTCAACAACTTCATTACATTAGCCATTCATTTTCTACTATTTATAAAATAATTAAGTTGCAATCTTTACTTTTTCTCCCTACTTTTTGAGTTCAGGGATGAAAAGACCTGTTTTAGTTCCTCTAAACTAATTCAAAATCATAACTTTTTTTCCCCTACTGGAGATAAAAACATTTATTGAACGAGAGTAGTGAGTTTTTCATTTCAGAGACTTGACCTTTGAAAAGATTGTGTGTTTGTTTGTCTAACGATAACTGGTTTAAAAATTAATCGATTTGAACAAAATTTGGCACTAATAGTTTTTGGGATTCACACATTTAATACTTTTTTAAATGGCTTTCAATATGACGGACGATTAAAAATATTCTGCCTATTAGTGTGGCACATAGTTTCCTCGCATTCTATCACGTACTTTATTGATTTCAGGTTATTTTTGTGATCAATAACAGTTTTTAGGTTGCTGTAAGAAGTACAAAAATAAACCTTATATAACGCCTCTGTCTGTTTGTCTGTCTGTCCGTTGGAATGTATCAATTCATAAACTACTATAGTTAGGAACATGAAATTCGGTACACAGGTGCATCTCGGCATTTGTGACAACCGTACACTTTTTGGAGTATTCTCACTTAACATTTCCAAGATGGCTGCCAATATGGTGGGCGTCTAAAAACAGTTTTTAGTCACCATAACATGTTAAACATAAATTTAAAGGTCTTGAAGTGTACAAAAACAATATGCAACTCTTACAATTGCACACTTTTTACAATTGCACAATTTTTAAGATGGCGGCCAATATGGCGGGAGACTAAAAAAAAGTTTTTAGTCACCATGATATGTTATACATCAATTTAATTTAAATCAAATTATAATTACTATTTATAAAGGGAGACAGACAGAGAAAAATAGACTTCAGCGCCGGGACTCAAACCACGAAACTCCCCCTCATATCCAGTGTGCGGGAGCTCTAACTAATTAAGCTACACTGAAGAATAATTTCCTCTGACGACATCTATACCTAATCCCGAATTAAGCTTTTAAATGTTTCTACAGGTCTTAGAATTAACTAACGATAATTAAAATTTAAACATTCCGTAGTATGAATACTACCAATAACTTGTATCAATTTAAAGGCCTTGAATTGTAGAAATAGAATATGCAACTAATCGTATTGAAACCGGCGATTATTTGCCTTACTTGTAATATTTTGCACCCTATTTTTAAGAGTATGTATTATGTTGTTTATAAACTCTTAAGAATTTAATCTCTGTACCAGCTATATTTATATCCCCCCTCCCCCAAGTATTTTATTTTACGTTTAAAAGAAGAAAGTATTATATAAATAAAATGTTTTGCTTGTGCACTACTTCGAATAGTTATGAGGTAAGGTGGGTGTGTTTAATTTGTAACACATGTCATTTATAGTAGCTGGCATGACCCTAATGTTCTGCTCGAGGGCTCGAGGTGAAGTAAATCTAATGTATTGTAAATATGATAGCTTTCTGTAATCCCAGCTACCCTCTCTTATCAAATATAGCTTGTTTCCTCGTTATCTCTTATCTCATTTTCATTGTTACAATTATAATCATAACAGCTGGAGTGTTGTTATTCCTACTATTTCTATTTTCAACATTTTTTTAAATGTTTTATTGAGTTATTTGTAGTATTAATAGTTACATTAAAGTAAAAAAAATCCTTCCTCTTCTTTTATCTGAAATAATTATATTTCAATGATGTATTCTTGCTTCTGAGCTTATTGAAGTTAACGGAAGCTATGTGATCATTCTGAATTACGAACATTTTTTGTTTCCAATTTCAAAAATTCCCAGACAGAGATCCGTTTCAGACATCAGGTCCCCATTACTGGTCTCGTGTTGGCGTCTGTCCACAATTTAATATATCTTGAAAACTACTCTTCTGATTTTATTGAAATTTAGGTGGTATAATTTCCTGGATTTTTCGTATCCCCTTTCTTATAATAGCTGAAATATACGATAAGCACAATTCATCTGTAATGATATCCCCACCCAGAACTTTATTTAATACTTTTGTAACATGTTAAGAGCCAAATAGGTCGAACGTACTTCCAAAGCTCCATCAATGTCCCTCCTGAGCCACTAGCTTTTTCCGTTTTTCACGTTTCGCAGCGCTTCACTTACTTCATTTTCAAGAACAGGAACAAAATTATTAGTTCCACTTTCTTTCATCTTATCGTTCTCTCCATAATTACTTCTATCTTCTGACATCTAGCTCCTGAAATGATTTTTCCATATCTCCATCGAGATTGGTTGCAAAATCGGTGAAGGATTTTTCACGGCCCTCATCTTGTTTAAAATCTTCCAGGTGTAAGCGGACCTGTTATATCCTAAGATATGGTCTACGTCCGCACAAGTCTTCTCCCATGATTCTTCCTGCTTCTTTTCTTACTTTCTGCTTGGTTAATCTTTTGCATTTTCTATACTTCTCCCAATCATCCGGGATTCTGGAAGTCAACAATTTATTATAAGATACTTTTTTCTCGACGCAAATTTGTCTTTCTTCTCCTGACAAAAAGACCTCTCTACGCATCTTTTCATCTTCTTCCCCTAATTCCTCTGATGCCACCGCGTGCATTGAAACAATTTAATTATTATAAAGTTCCAAAGCGTTCCTATCTTCATCTCTGTGATTCAATTTCTCAGCTAGTCTCTTCTGGTACAGCATCTGCACATTTTTTTCTTGTAGTAGATAAATTAGATATTATCTAGGGCAGACAACCTCTTCCCCATCAACCCCATATTTCTTATCTTTAGCTTTTGACACCAGCTGATGGTGATCCGACCCATCCTCAGCTCCTCTCTTGACGTAGACGTCAATTATAAGCCTTCTTCTTCTAGCCATGACATAGTCAATCATGGTCCACAAAATCTTCGTCGGCTGCACCCATGTAGATGTATTAATGTCTTTATGTGTGAAATAGTAATTCATTAATACGCACTCTTGCTCTTTACAAAATTCCACCAAACGTCTTCCGTTGTCATTCTCAACATCTTCACCAGAGTCTCCAGCTGTCTTCAACTGTCACCCTGTTGTTTAGCTCTGCCATTGAAATCACCCAAAAATAATAGCTCTTGACCATCGAGTCATTCATTTGTTACTTCTCTGAGATGCTCATAAAGCTCTTTCTTTTCGTTAAGAGGAGCAACATCATTTGGCATATATACTCCAATGACATGCAGTGGGATGCCGTAAAGAGTAATGCTCACCTTAAGAATCCTGTGGTTAACCTCATTTCAATCGGTAATACAAGTTTCCACTTCCTTGTTAAATTAAAATGGACACACCAGATTTAGCCAGTCTCTTCTGTTACAGCATCTGCACATTTCTTTCTTATAGTAGATGAATTAAATATCTATGGCAGAGTGCCTCTTCCCCATCAACCCCATATTTCCTATTTTTAGCTTTTCCCAATCACACTTCACAAATGCAAAAAATCTCTAATTATCTCTTGACCGCTTCCTTTTCTCTTTTTCTCCGTCAGTAAAATAATATCCATATTTTCATCAGCCTGTATAAGAATTTCATTTATTTTTCCTTTTAAACATTGCACATTCCTTGTTCCAAAATGCAGAGTACGTTTACGAAGTCATAGTCGTTGCCGATGAATCCGTCCAGTTTTTTTATTTAAGGGAAATCTAGTAATATATTATTTTACAAGAATGGGGGTACCCCTACCAGGAGGACCAGTGTTTTGACTTCAAGGTCTCCTTCACTTAGAGAGATTGCCTTCACTGCGACTGCGAGATCCCTTATCCCGAGCCAGAGCATTATACAATGGCAAAGATGACTTTGATGGGAAGGCTATATACTTTCGCTTCACCATCACTTAGAACCATCGCCATTTCCTCATTAGTAATAAACAGGGGACACATGCGTAGATGATGTTGGCTAAAGTACGATAGGCTATGCTGTTCGCGTCATTACTGTTTATCCCTCATAAGTTAAATAAAATTATTAAATTAAATATGACGGGATATAAATTCAGTATCACAGAATGTATATGAGAAAGTTTTGTTCAAATTTGTTTTGTTGAATTTGTAATTTTTTTGTGTGTGTATTCTAATCGAACAGCCATAAAACATCATTATTATTTTTTCCGTGAACAAATCCATTTTTCAAGGTAGAAGATAGACGTGGATGCAGGAAAATGGGACAATGGAACCAACTTTTGTATTTGAGAAAGTTTGATATCCGAGTTTTTTCCCCACTCGTTTGCTTGTTATTTTTAATTAATTCCTTATACAAGCCTTATGTTCTAAATTTTATTCAATTATTTAAAGTTGAATAAACGGGAATATTTCTTTTAATTAATATAATAAAAGGTTTATGGTTGAGTTGCCTTGTTTTGTGAAACCAATTATTTTACATCTTAATCAACCTACTGAACCATATTAAACATATTTCTACCTAACTAATGATTCCTTTATTCCTTCGAACCAAATAATTCCAGCCTACCTAATAATTCCTTTCCCCTCCTATCAAATTATATCCCAGTGTAATAATTTGCGAACCTTGCCAACTCAGTAACTGCTTTATTTTGGGGGTTCAGAGTATCCATGATCCTAAAGGCATCGGTCACTACTAATCGACCATTTATGAATCTAGGTCGAGGTCACAGATTCGATTCCAAGGCTTGGCACTTTGATTTACATGGCTCACTACTATCACGCTGAAGCCGCTTCATTAGTACATTTGCATGAGCTAGTAAACATGTGCAGTCCATTACCGCAGTGTAAACAGAAATCGGCAGTTAAGTAAAAGTAATTTAACGCATCGCTCCAGATCCGATACTAAGCATACTAGCAGATTACCACTACTTTGTTTTCATTTGTTTAATTTAAATTTTAGTGAAACTTACAAATCAGTGATGTAGGTGATGTAGCAGTGAGGAAAATAAAAGTAATATCGTGGAAAATAAAAGTAATTTCATGGAAAATAGAAAATGATAGTAATTTCGAGGGAAATAAGAGTAATTTTACGGAAAATAGAAATTTAGAGTAATTTCGTTAAAGATAAGAGTAGTTTCGAGGAGAAGTTAGAGTAATTTTGTGGAGAATAGAAATAATTTCAAGAAAAATAAGAGTAATTTCGAGGAAAATTAGAGTAATTTTGTGGAAAATAGAAAATTATTGTAATTTCGAAGAAAATAAGCCATTTTGTGGTAAATAAGAGTAATTTCGTGGAAGATAAGAGTAATTTGAAGGAGAAATAAAAGTAATTTTGTGGAGATTAAAAGTAATATTGAGGAAAATAAAGACTAATTTTTTGGACAATATGAGTTATTTTGAAGAATATAAGCATAATTTCGTCGAAGATAAGAATAATTTCGAGGAGAAACAAAAGTAATTTTGATGAAGATAAGAGTGATTTTGAAGAACATTAAAGTAGTTTTGTGGAAAAAAGAAAATTAAAGTAATTTCGTCGAATATAAGAGCAATGTCGAGGAAAATTAGAGTAATTTCGGGGTAAATTAGAGTAATTTCGTCGGATATAAGAGTAATTTCGAGGAAAAATAAGGGTAATGTCGAGGAAAATTAGAGTAATTTTGAGGACAGTAGATAAAGTATGGATGTACAAACATACATAAACAGCACTTTGTAAAGTGCAAAATTAAAACTGATTGCTTTCAACTATTAAAATGGTAGGGTAAAGTGGGTAATAATTGGCACCCTTAAGCCTCTTAACATGTATATCATGAACAAATTTGATATTTTAGAAGACTTTCTCTATTTCGAGTACTTATGAGAAAATTAAGATAGGGTGTATAAGCTTCTGGCTTTAATTTAGAACCTTCAACAGCGAAATCATCCAAAAAATTTGAAGAAATTAAATAAAAAAGTTGATAAAACAGATTTTACAGTTATTGGCACCCAGTTTTACAATAATCGGCACTAATAGTTATTATAGTAATTGGCACCTAGAAGTGGTTAAATAATTTAACATAATAATTGTCACTGGCATTTTTTGGATTAAAATTATGGTATGTTACACCATTGTTGAAGTGGGTAAACACATAAATATAAAACATTTCAATAACTAAAATCAACAAAATACAAATTAAACAAGTATAAACATCTTATTCCTACAAAATGATCTTAAAAATTAGTTCTGTTTAATGAAAGATAGTTAATACCTCAAAGTTTTTTTTTTTTAAACATGAAGTTACAGAAACGTTAATTTACTATGCTCATTTTATATTACGTTCACATATACATATTTAAAGAAAATTTACCATTATGTAGAAAGGTATGTAAATAATTATTAAAAAATATTTGTATCTAGATAATAATTTGAGTAAACTATACTTAAAATTATAAGTCTTTATGTCGCATTATAATGACTAGTAAAAGGGAATTTGGCCAAATTATCATCTGTCTATATCTTATATCATAACAATCTTTAGTCTTAAATACATACGAACATCTCATGTTATTGGTTAAAATTAATATCACAAATTTGCGAATACCTTAATTTACTATACCAGTCAAAAGCGATAGGCACTATACTTTAAAAATATTGATTAGGTATATAATAAACTAAACTAGGTACTTAATGTCACATATTTGTTCAATAATAGTCCACATCGGTAAAATATATTATTATTAGTAAATTCTTTAGCGATCATTGCACTATATTCATCTTCCTTATGTTGTATGCAATAATAATGGAATTTCTTTTGGCAGACATCACATATTACTTTACTATTCTTAGCACACTAATAACATAAAGATATACTTATATTTATATCATCATTCAATTTTGGTGCATTGCATGATATTGAAGATTTAAAAATGTAATTTTTCTTTTCTCTGTTCAGCTTTCTTGAATTTTTCTCCTCTTCTCTCTTATTTTCTCATTCTCTTTCTTTTCCACCAAAGACTTCCACAGTCTAGAAGTCTTTACAAATAGAAAATTAGCAACATTTATCGTCCCTTTTTTCTTTGGTGTCTCCGGCCAATTCATCATAGCTGGTAATGGCGACTCAACTGATGAAGTGTTCATGTTTGGTCCTCAGGAGTAAAATATAAGGAAATACTGTAGACTTCCTGAGCTCAGATTTTTTAAATTTATGGATGTGTTGTATGTGATAAGATTATCAAGAGTAAGATGGTTAGGAGTAAGACGATCAGGAAGTAAGATGGCCAGGAGTAACATTTACTAAGTTATCAAGAGTAACTTGCGTCCTAACTCAAACTTGTGGAAAAATCTAAAAAATATCAGTATCAGTGTCAGTGAATAATTCGTTATTTGGCCATGGAATCGGTGGGCTTCCACTATATTTAATTTTAATTTAAAGGGGTATTATCTTATTATTTCGTCAATAATATTCACTGTCAATTATTGTATTATTGTCATGACGATAACACAATTATTGGCATAGCCAATTACTACAATTACCCCATGCCAATTATTGTTTCTGACACGAGAGAAACAAATATTTTCATTTCATAATTTTACTAGACATAGAATTGATTGTTTAAAGCTAAAAAATTGAAATGATGGTAAAAATATAAGGTATAGTAATTGGCACCCTGGGGTGACAATAATAAAAAAATGCGTATTTTGATTCTAATAATTGGCACCCCTATTAAACTTTGTTCAAACGCATATTAATTTGCTTTTAAAATCAAAAATCTTAAACAATAAAGCTTAAGCTTTTATAAAATTATTATATCATCACAATTACTGTATATTAAATCCATTTAAACGATAATTGTAGTGAGTAGTTTCCTTACCGTTTTGATAAGAGACGGCCATCTTCAGTCAGGTGTTTGGTAGTGCCTGACAGAAATAGGGATTTGTTCCCATAATCGAAGTTCTACAATCGACAAGAGTATTCAAATCGATTCTTAATAGACCCCCTTCACTAATAACGCTTTTTCATACTGTTAAATAAAACCGTCTTCTTAATAATTGAGAAAAACTAGCTATGAGTGCCAATTACTGTCGCTATGCCAATTATTGTACACTTTACCCTACTTAACACACTTGTACTTAGTGTTCTACTAGTGATGTGAGAACTCAGGAATCATTTATGCGAAAACAACACTTACAAACACTTATTCAACAAAAAGTGAAAAGAGCTTTCAAATTATGTTTGTAACATAACACATAAGCATCAACTTTGTCTTCAACATTCTTATCTCAGCCGTATTTGTTTTCAAAATGCCGGTAAAAATATTTAAATGGAAAATAATAGTTACGAATTCTTTTTCCAACCTTTCAAGACCTTTGTCGCCTAGCGATAGTTTAATTTGTTTTTGTTTTATTAAAATAAAAGTAGTCTTGATGTAGAAGGCAAACTAACAGCTAAAATGTATTAACCTTAGTTATATGAAATATGAAGAAGTAGTATACTCGTCTCTCGAAATCAAGAAAGAGTCGAGACAGACCTTACATATTCTTTTGAACCGTTATAGTCTCTGAAATGAAGAACTAACTAAGCTCGTTCAATTATTAAGCCTAACTATTTAATTTTTGTCCCACCTTTTATTTTAAATCTGAATAATACACTAGGAATCTCGTGGCTCTATCATTGAAGCGAGCGTAATTGAATAAATATTAGATAGCTAATCATGATGAGTTGATAGTTAAAGAATATGCTAGTAATAGAGAGCCGTGTCGTGGGGAGAAGAAAAAGGGTTCTTCTACTATTCCTTAACTCTTCCACATATCCCGACCATTCCACTTCAATTATTATAAAATGTATCACTTCGCTACGCAAAAACTACTGTATGTATCAAGTTGAAATTTTACATGCCTGTTTCAGTTGTGCATTAAACGATGTATATGAAGTTTTATTAAAATCGTTACGTTAGAACGTAAGATATCGGTAAAAAGGTTATTTTCTCTATTTTAAACGTTCAGGTCCGCTTTAATAGTTTTAGCGATCTTCATTAATTCATAGCGGTGTCGATGTTGGTTTTACTAAAAAATGTTATTATAAAACAATGTTCGTCTCATCGAATAGATGATAGAATTTTTTCCCGTCCTAAAATTCCAATTTTAAATTTGAAGCTCACGTTTACGCGAGCATTGCGCGCGAACTCTTGGACGGATCACGCTGCCCAACGAACTCAGCCTGAGTATTAGTAAAAGTAACATGTATACTAAATTTCAACTAAATCGGTCAACTTTTACTCGAGTTATTATTTTTATTTTTTTATTTTTATTTTTATTTTTTTTTTTTTTCTTCCAAAAATTTTATTTTGAATCTATTTTTACAATCCATTTTAACAATGAAATACACAGCATAACCGTGAGGTTGTCTGCTGGAGTAGCGGTTTTACACACAAATAAAGTAAACATTGCAAAAAGCAAACTAGGAAACATAACAATTAATATCATTCCTAACATGTAATATAAATAAAGAACGAAACCCTAAAAAGAATTAACTAACATAACAATTAATAACATAGACATTCAATCCGTAATAAATATAACATAAAAAAAACTATCAGTAATAACAAATCTCTACATATAGTTTTTACTCGAGTTATAGTCGGACTCGTAAACGTTACACACAGAAAGACAGACAAGATGCACATTTCGTTGAATGTAAGAAGCTCGCTTACGCTTGCTTCAATTAATTGATTTTTTACATTAATAAAAGTATTAATTTAGCAAAATTTATAGAGCACAGACTGTTGAAATTTATAAGGGAGCATCTGTAGGCAACGTCCGACACACCATTCAAATTTCTTAAATATATCGAATGACTACTTCTAATGATATAAGTGTAAATTAATGTGTATTTGTGCTCTTGTGGAAGAAAAATTATTGGGCGCAGAAAGTTGAAACTTCTATGGGACCAACAATGGGCTTATGACCTACCATCTCAACTTCATTGAAATCGGGCAAGTAGTTTTTAAGATAATGTGTTGGCTCGCAAAAACTGATCGACAGACCCACTTACTTATTTAGTCGTGTCCTCTTCTACAGACTAGTGTAGAGGATTTACGAAGTGATTTCCAAGCAACCCTATCTTCCGCTAACCTTTTGGCTTGGGTTCAAGGAATTTCACGATTTTGTAGGGTATTTTTTATGTTGTCTTCTCAAGTAATTCTTCTCCTTCCTCGACATCTTCTTCCTTCAGGTCTGGCTTCGTAGCTCTGTTTTGGATACCGACTATTGTCCATCCTCACAATATGGCCGAACCATCTTAACTGATTGGATTGTACCATATCTTTGACAGAGTTTATTTGTAACTTGTCTCTGACGGTTTGATTTCTTATTCGATCTTTCCAAGTCATTCCTTCTACTTTCCGGAGATATCTCATTTCTGCTGTTTGCAATCTTTGGCATTGTTTTTTCTGTAAGGGCCCAACTTTCCCAACTTGCACAAGCGTAGGTAAGAACCGGTACATACGTGTTCTTATATTTATAAACATTTTTATCTACTCACGGCAGCAAAATTAAGCATTGTTGTACTGTTTACAGTCTGCAAAATGTCATTTTTCTTGATTCTTTTGAATAAAGTGTCAGCAAAAGTTCAAAGTGTCTGCAAAATAACAAACAGGCTGTCACATTGTAAGAAAATTTTACTAAAAAAGGTTACTTCATCGCAGGTTATAAACACTACCACATTGTTTATTTTTATATATTTAAGCGTAATATTCTGCTAAATAGTTATATTTTTTTTAAAATAACTTAAATAATTATAGTGACAAACAAATTTTACTATATTAAAATGATTATTTTTAAAAACTCACTAAAAAATTGAGATAAAAAACACTTGTTAATAAAAAAAAGTGGCAACCCTGAATTGTTTTGATTTCTTGATGACTCAAACTTTCGTTTTTTTACAAATTTAATTTCTTTAAATCTTTTATATATTAAAAAGGGAATATAATAATTAGTGTAGTTTTTCTGCCGTTAGTAGATAAAATATTGTATGTAACTATGCAGCAAAGGAAACATTCCTGACTCGTTTAAAGATTACCTTTAAACGAATTAATTAACATATGCCTGCCTCGGCTTCGCCTTGTCAGTCAACATGTAATTTTCTGCCTCGGCTTCGCCTCTGCAGTAAATTTGTTTAGCCTATCCTCGCCTTTGGCTCGGAACTAAAACTTAAAAACTTGTCAGCAAAATTCCATTTTGCTGCCTTGTTACATAAATAACTATTGTCTGTTTAGAAATTTCTTGTTTGCTTAGAAATTTCTTGTTCAAGGCTCCAAACAGTTTTTCCAGCTGAAGACAGACCCACACGGGACAATAAATTTATGTTCTCTTATGTCTGAAACATATTTCTGTCTTGGAATTTTGAAAACTGAAACTCAAGAAATTTTCTGTTAGCTCGGAAGCAAAAATCGAATCGAAACACTCAAGAAAGAGGTTAAAACGGATTTATAACTTATTTATTCGCGTTCTCTTCTACCTCATGTAGAGAAATTACACAGAAGAAGAGACGTAAAATCGTTAACATCACATGCACGTAAAAAGTTCAAACGCCTTCGCTTCTGAGTATATAACTTTTAGCATTCTGTCTTGAAGCATCAAATACATTTTACCTTGAATAGATTAAGGCCTTGAGGGCATATGAAATTAAAAAAATATATGAGTAAAATTATTTCCAGATGTTGGTTATTCTAGTCTGTTAGTTTGAAGTGTTTTTTTTATTTATATAAGTATTGTTTGAACCCCGAGGCGTTTCATTTCCTGTTATATAAGCGATTGAGTATTTCGTTTTTAAAGTGTATCCTCAGAGGACCCATACTAAGGTTTGTTTCAGAGCCGCACTACGTTCGTTTACACTCCAATAATCAATTCCTTTGATATCAATACAACTGTATCAATATCAATCGGTTTTATATAACTTTTATCTCTACTTGTAAGAGTATATATATTATACATCGTGCAAAAACGATATAAAAATATAAAACATTACAAAGTGGTATATTTTACTTTTTCTATCTATCTCTCCATTCTTAAACAAAAAAAGAGAAGATTTATTAGAAAGACAGCGTCTATCTTTTTATACCTACCTTTAATTCCGTTTATAGATAGGTTTTAGTCTTAAAACGAGTTGCTTTCATAATATTTATTGTTTTTTAAAAGCAATATACAGAATAGAACAATGCAGTTTCTTTGACTATTTTATCTGGTAAACGAAACTTTATATCATATATGTATATGTATGAATATATGTATATATATATATATATATATATATATATATATATATATATATATATATATATATATATATATATATATATATATATTGGAATTTATGTGTGTGTAAAATAAGTGCAAAAATTGGTATACATGCATTGAAATAAAACCAAACGTGAAAATGCAGGCTGGTAATGTATCCAAAGGACTTCGTTGTATTTAAAAACAAAATATAAATAAAATAAAAATATATTTTTATTTTTTAATTTAAATCAAATTATAATTATTATTAACTACGGGAAACAGACAGAGAAAAATACACTCCAGCGCTGGGATTTGAACCACAGGCCTCTATATTAATAATAAGCGTTATTTCTCGGTCGTTATATCACATCATTCAGCTACCCAGCTATTCCTTACCTTGTCTTCATCTAACTGCTTCAAGCCTTACAGAGAATTAAAAACACTTCCTTTTGTCTTTTTCATTATACATAAGATATATTATATATTATAAAGAGTCCCAATCCAAAGGACTTCGTTATATTTAAAAACAAAATATAAATAAAATAAAAATATATTTTTATTTTTTAATTTAAATTAAATTATAATTATTATTAACTACGGGAAACAGACAGAGAAAAATACACTCCAGCGCTGGGATTTGAACCACAGGCCTCTATATTAATAATAAGCGTTATTTCTCGGTCTAGTTCTATGTCATTAATGTTGACTTCTCAGATTTGTGGAAAATTGAAAGCTTAAATTCGAGACAAGGTATCATTAACGTCAGAGGAAATCATTCTCCTGCGTAGCTTAGTTGGTAGAGCGCTATACCGGAAATATAGAGGCCTGTGGTTCAAATCCCAGCGCTGGAGTGTATTTTTCTCTGTCTGTTTCCCGTACTTAATAATAATTATAATTTGATTTAAATTAAAACTTAATCTTTCCGTAGTATGAATACTACCAAAATCGTAAAATATGAATTTCTAATTGAATGTACTGGGTACAGGTACTAATTGGGTACTTTATAATTATAAGCGTTATTTCTCGGTCTAGTTCTATGTCATTAATGTTGACTTCTCAGATTTGTGGAAAAATGAAAGCTTAAATTCGGGACAAGGTATCATTAACGTCAGAGGAAATCATTCTCCTGCGTAGCTTAGTTGGTAGAGCGCTATACCGGAAATATAGAGGCCTGTGGTTCAAATCCCAGCGCTGGAGTGTATTTTTCTCTGTCTGTTTCCCGTAGTAAATAATAATTATAATTTGATTTAAATTAAAACTTATTCTTTCCGTAGTATGAATACTACCAAAATCGTAAAATATGAATTTCTAATTGATTGTACTGGGTACAGGTACTAATTGGGTACTTTATAATTATAAGCGTTATTTCTCGGTCTAGTTCTATGTCATTAATGTTGACTTCTCAGATTTGTGGAAAATTGAAAGCTTAAATTCGGGACAAGGTATCATTAACGTCAGAGGAAATCATTCTCCTGCGTAGCTTAGTTGGTAGAGCGCTATACCGGAAATATAGAGGCCTGTGGTTCAAATCCCAGCGCTGGAGTGTATTTTTCTCTGTCTGTTTCCCGTAGTTAATAATAATTATAATTTGATTTAAATTAAAACTTAATCTTTCCGTAGTATGAATACTACCAAAATCGTAAAATATATATATTTTTATTTTAAAGAGTGGTTGTATGAAAAATGAATTTTAGCTCTAAATTAGGGGGCGCTACCTCCAAAAATCTCTGACGTTCGGACAATTTTGATTAAAAAAAAAAAAAAATCTATAAGCTTGTTAATTTAAATGCGAATCCTACCATGCAAGTCGTTTTCAAAGGGAAAATCTTGTCTCTGAGATATTGATGAAAATAAATATGATTTTATTTCGATTTGTTTTATTAAGCGAATTTTTTTTTTATAATTATAGTATATTGAACACTTTTTAAATATATTTAAAAATAAATCTATAAAAAATGAGTTATTATGGAATTTTATATTTATATAATACAATAGCAATATTATGAAAAAGTTTTGGTTCATTGGACCAATTGTTTCTTTGTATTCAACTGTGAGACACAAAGTATAATATAGTTATAATAATAACTTGTTTTGCACTTCAATTGTTTTACTCAATTTAATTTTAATTAACGTGTGTGTGCTATATATGTTTGTATTAGTCCAGGAGATAGCGGACAAAAAAATGTGTGACTAACATCAAGCTAGAAGGTTCGTTTGGTTAGTTTTTCAAATATTACCCCAAACCAAATCAAAGTGGTCACCTGCCAAGTGATAAACTATCATGAACTTGATTTTTGTTCTACGAACTAATTTTGTACTCAGGCAGGATCATAAGAATTACGTTGTCCACCATAATTGGCGGGACATGGCCGCTCTCCGCCGCTTGGTATTTTTCAAATGCCTATTGCCAAGCTATGTCTCGCAGATGAACTTAGCCGACCGCATATTCTTAAAAGGCACTAAAAGATTAACTTGTACACAACATTCTAGCTTGATGTTACTCTCACACTTTTTTTGCACGCTATCTCCTGGACTAAATGTGTGTGTCTTTAAGTTATTCTGTGAAATCTATATTTTCTAGAAACTGACAAAAAATACGAACAAAATATTATATAAAAGATACATTGTCTTGTAATTAGTATAGTCAAAAGTTTAGGGATTTTTCCTTTCTGTGAACCGTGTATTAAATAAAGGAGAATTTGTTTAGTAAATAAGGAAAAAAAATTGTTTTTCTTTATTTTTCTTTGCAAAATGAAATTTTCAAATCTTTATTCATTCATCTCTTCTATTTATGATTAATGATTTCAGAATTTCAACACTAAAGATAAGAACGTAAAAATAATATTATTAAATTAAACGTAAAAATATTACAATTAGGTGAAAAATATAAACAACCAAATTATCAATGAGAAGTTGTTTTTTAAGTTGAGGAGGTGCTACGGAAGGTTGAGGTAATTAACTCAAGGTAGCGCTGATACTTGGAAACGTAATTAATTAGTAGCTGTGTTCGCTAAGTGGCTGCAGCTACTAAGGACTCGTGAATCACATCCTTCAGCTACCCAGCTATTCCTTACCTTGTCTTCATCTAACTGCTTCAAGCCTTACAGAGAATTAAAAACACTTCCTTTTGTCTTTTACTTTATACATAATAATATTATAAAGAGAGCAGATTATACGCTTTTTGGGGTCCGTTGGTGAAAAACCCTCAAGGTGGGTTTGTAGCATATACACGTATATATATGGATAAAAAACATTCATGAAGCTGTGGAATGTGGAGACGCATCATTGAGGTCCCCCCCCCCACCTTTTGTTCCTTGTGCACTTGCGCAGTGTTCTGTTTAGGTTATACGCAAAGCCGAATATAATATTATAATAAAATACTAACTTTCTACATAGATACATACATACCTTGAATAAGGGTGTGAATCCACCTTTGTCACTCTAAGGCTTCGGCCACACCGGAGCTACCTCGCTTGGAGCTTAGCGGCTTGGTGAGTCGCCATGTAGAACAGAATGAACTGTTCGTCTAACGACTCGCTAGGTAACTCGCCTAGTAACCTAGCGCGCGGTGTGGCCGGTCTCGTATGTTCTAGAATCGAGAAGGTTGGTTCACTTGGATTACATGCCTGGCGACTCACCAAGCCACTAGGCTCCAAGCGAGGTAGCTCCGGTGTGGCCACAGCCTAACTGCTCGCTGGAGGTCTGTGTTGGATTACTGACTCCGTCTAGGGTTACCCTTTTTCAGTGTTCATTGTCCTAATGGTCATAAGAATTAAGACCTTATGATATGAAGTTCTAGGTCTTCCGGTGTTGATCGCGTCTCGAAGTGTGTACTGTACATCCCGACGTTTCGCTCCTAATGCTAGAATCTTCTTCAGGGTTGTTCATAGTGTCTTTAGTTTATGACCGGTGTGAACTGACTAAGGACTAAGGACACCATGATCACCCCTGAAGATGCTTCTAGCATTACGAGCAAAACGTCGGGACATACATCCTCCGAGACGCAGTCACCACCGGAAGACCTAGAACTTCATTATAGTTGTAACGACGGAAGCCAACAAACCTTATGATATAAAAAAAATCATCTCTGTGGTCCTTATCAAATTAAAAAAAAATATGACCTACCATACAAATTTCATTAAAATCAGACAATAAGTTTTTAGATATGTTTTCAAATCAAGAGACCGACAGACAGACATGACACCTGAAATGTTCCACGATGTCTAAAACGGATTTCTGTATTGGAATTCAGAGATATAAAATTTTCGTTCTTCACAACTATTATCCTTTTAACTATTATCCTATTAACTATTATCCTATTAACTATTATCCTTTTAACTATTATCCTATTAACTATTATCCTATTAACTATTATCCATTTAACTATTATCCTATTAACTATTATCCTATTAACTATTATCCTATTAACTATTATCCTTTTAACTATTATCCTATTAACTATTATCCTATTAACTATTATCCTATTAACTATTATCCTTTTAACTATTAACTATTATCCTATTAACTATTATCCTTTTAACTATTATCCTATTAACTATTATCCTTTTAACTATTATCCTATTAACTATTATCCTTTTAACTATTATCCTATTAACTATTATCCTATTAACTAATATCCTATTAACTATTATCCTTTTAACTATTATCCTATTAACTATTATCCTATTAACTATTATCCTATTAACTATTATCCTTTTAACTATTAACTATTATCCTATTAACTATTATCCTATTAACTATTATCCTATTAACTATTATCCTTTTAACTATTAACTATTATCCTATTAACTATTATCCTTTTAACTATTATCCTATTAACTATTAT
This sequence comes from Gerris lacustris, assembly GCA_951217055.1. Lineage (NCBI taxonomy): Eukaryota > Metazoa > Arthropoda > Insecta > Hemiptera > Gerridae > Gerris > Gerris lacustris. The sequence goes on along the minus strand of OX578278.1, from coordinate 13,611,061 downwards.
CCTTTTAACTATTATCCTATTAACTATTATCCTTTTAACTATTATCCTATTAACTATTATCCTATTAACTAATATCCTATTAACTATTATCCTTTTAACTATTATCCTATTAACTATTATCCTATTAACTATTATCCTATTAACTATTATCCTTTTAACTATTAACTATTATCCTATTAACTATTATCCTTTTAACTATTATCCTATTAACTATTATCCTTTTAACTATTATCCTATTAACTATTATCATATTAACTATTATCCTTTTAACTATTATCCTATTAACTATTATCCTTTTAACTATTATCCTATTAACTATTATCCTTTTAACTATTATCCTTTTAACTATTATCCTATTAACTATTATCCTATTAACAATTATCCCATTAATTATTATCCTATTAACTATTATCCTATTAACTATTATCCCATTAACTATTATCCTATTAACTATTATCCCATTAACTAGTATCATTTTAACTATTATCCTTTTAACTATTATCCTTTTAACTATTATCCTATTAACTATTATCCTATTAACTATTATCCTATTAACTATTATCCTTTTAACTATTATCCTTTTAACTATTATCCTATTAACTATTATCCTTTTAACTATTATCCTATTAACTATTATCCTTTTAACTATTATCCTATTAACTATTATCCTATTAACTATTATCCTTTTAACTATTATCCTATTAACTATTATCCTATTAACTATTATCCTATTAACTATTATCCTTCGTTCTTCAGAACTATTATATGGGTTATTCATATCTTCCGTTACCTTAAGTAACGGAAGATATGGGCTATAGATAAGATGCTCCCAAGTAATAATAATATGTAGATACAATTAAGGCTGTTAAAAGAAGGAAAGAGAGAAGAAGAAGACAATGAAAATGGAGGTAACTGCCAAAATTTCCGGATTTTTTTTTTTTTAAATTACAAACATGCTATATTCCAGTGCCAATAGCTTTGAAAAAGATTTTACTTTCCATTTTCTTTAAATTAATTATAACAAACTAAAGAAAATGAGAACTTAAGTCTATTCAACGCTATTGGCACTGGAACACAAGCATGTTTTCTTTGAAAGCAAAACATTAATCTAATATATTAATATAATATATATTATATGACTAAAGTTGTCCTTTCTTTTCCCACAACGTTCCCTGTCACAAACAACTATTTCCATTTTCACTTAACTTCCCATTCTCGATTGTCATAGTTATTTTAAAATGAGAAGGGTTTTTACATTATTTTTTTCTTTGTTTTTATAAATATACTTCAAGACTACTTTCTCTGATTATTTTTGAGGTTATTCCTGCTACCAAAAGGGACAAATTCTTTAGATTTCTGAGGTTCGTCTCTTTAAAAGAGATTGTAAAAGCTTTCTTTGTAATTTAGTAGCGCTCTTTTGTTGTGTCTCTGAGAGAATATATATATATATATATATATATATATATATATATATATATATATATATATATATATATATGTAGTTTTTTCTATGTAGTTGGGTGTTTACGAGAATAGAAAACGGGTCATATCACACATCTATTGGTTTGGGATAAAAAATATAAGGTAACACGTGTCACCTAGATAAAGGTTTCACTATAGAAAATGTTATTTCAAAAAAACCTATGTCACTTTTTTTGCTTCAGAACTTGCCAAAGGCAGCGGAAGTTATGTAATCGTTCAGAAAAAACTAAATTTTTTATGTCTCCGATTTGAAAAATTCCAAGACAGAAATTGGTTGGGTTCATTCAGCATTGTGTTTTTTACTCGCCTCAGAATAATCGATGGCTGTTATAAGATAAAGCAAAAAACTTGGTATGGAACCGACTTTCTCAAGTTCGAGTTCGAATGAAACATTTCCGTTTAAAAAAAGTCTGTCTGTGCAGGACCTGGAGCTTGAACTACTGGGCCAATTTTGACAAAATTTGGCATGCATGTTTAGAAAAATCATACCCCAAGGCGGAATCGAGAAATGTATTTTAGATTCAAATTTGTGTGGCGCTACCCCCAAAAACTCTGAAAAAAATTATTTCTCTAAAACGATAGCTACGATTTTGATCACAAAATTCTAAAATGTAGTCCATTTAAATACAAATCTAACGATATAAGCCGTTTTTCGGGGGAAAAAACTAGTTCCTGAGAAAATAGCCTTAAACACGGACGGATAGAGACCAGGTTCGATTCCGAGAAGTTATTTTTATGATAAATTTTGATGAAATGTTCAATAATAATCAAATGTCCCTACGAAAATACGAAAACTAATAAATGGAAAACAATGGGCTAAGTAATTATGAACTCGTATATGAAGAAGTATGTCTGAGTTGTCTCGGACCGATTTTTTAAGGGTTTTGTAGATACTTCTCAAAACTCTTGAAAACCACCATATTTTAAAAAGTACTTGTCCAATTTTTATGAAATTTAGATGGTAGGTCACAATTAGTCCAATGTTGGTCCCATATTAATTTCAATCTTCTAGAGGTCATTACTTCTCTTCCGCATGCGCACAAAACTTAACAACTTTATTGCTTCTGAGCTTCCAGAAGGTTGCGTAAACACTGCAATCGTTCCGAAGAACGAACATTTTTTTATGTCTTCGAAATAAAAAAAACATCCTTGACAGAAATCCGTTTCAGACATGAGAAAACATTTTTAGTCTGTCTGTCGGTCTGTCCACAATTTTTTCTAACAAACATATCTTATGAGTTGTTCTAATGAAATAGTTGGCATAGTTTTAATGAAATCTGATTTGGGAGGATTGTGATTTCATCGCTATTAAAATATACTAAACTTGTTTTTAACTTTGGATAATTTTATATTTCTAAACATTTAATTAATTAAGATTACATTAATAATGTGTTTAAAATGAATTGTTAATTATTATACCATCGTAATATTTTCTTTAATATTATGAGTTGAAGAGAATAATAAAAAATGGGTGGATATTTTAAAAGGGAGTGGGTATCATAAATAAAAGCCTGGGCTATAAATTATACCAGGGCTGAGAAACATGTTCCGCACAACCCTCCTAGCCATTAGCCATCCACCGCAGCATCCTCTAGCCAGCAGCAAAGCATGTCTTCTAACAGCGTGGATAAACAACACCCATATAAACTTAATTTGTGTATTTCTCAGTGTTTTTACACTAATAACATTTTCTAATTGGAACAAGAGTGTAAAACTTCACTTAAGTTAAAAAAAAATATATACCGTTTTGTCAGTAATTATTAGAATAAAATAAATAGCTATTTTATTCCTTAATAATTACAAGATAAAAAGAACTTTTTATATACTACGTTTTTAAATTTTATGTTGAATCATATGTAATGTTGATAATATAATTGTCATTGTTATAATATAATGTTAGTTTAAAAAAAGAAAATAATTCCGAATTTATTTACTTCACATAAATGACAACCATATAGAGAGCTTGATCTTAAACCAATATAAGGACAAATCTTTGTACAACGGATCTCGCCAACCCTGAATCTAAACCGTGCCATTGATATGCCCTCGTGTAGGGACAGTAAGAGAAGAAAAAAAATGTGTTCAAGTAAAGAAGTACAGATGCAGAAAAATTAAACCGATACCAAGGACACAAGTGTGAACAAACCTGGTTGTCATACGTCAATATAGTTATTTATGCACCTAGGGAGTAAAGTAAGCCATTATTCCCTGAACGAAAAAGTTGGTTCTTGAGGCGAAGCCGAAGGAACCATGGTCCCTAGATATCGAGGCGAAGCCGAGGGAAGTAGACTCTTTAATTCCCGAGCAGCAGCCGAGGGAATAACTCTAATTAGCTTCCGAGGCGCAGCCGAGGGAGATAATTATCGTGAGGGAAATAATGGCACTTTACTCACGAGGTAACATACAATATTTTATCTCCAGTAGGAAGAAAATACACAATTTCGTCCATTGCACAGTTTTTATTTATTATTTTAATAAATAACAATAATTTTAAGCACTTTTAATAGCAGATATAAGAGATTCAATATTAAAAACAAATAACAATTGGAATTAAACTCAAATAGAAGGTTATTTAGATGCAGGTTACAAACAAAGATAAACATGGTCAAAAACACGCAGTGCCGCCAACCTGATTTCAACATCTTCATTACATTTGCCATTCATTTTCTACTATTTATAAAATAATTAAGTTGCAATCTTTACTTTTTTGCCCTACTTTACTTTTTCGCCCTACTTTAACTTTTTCTCCCTACTTTTTGAGTTCAGGGATGAAAAGACCTGTTTTAGTCCCTCTAAACTAATTCAAAATCATAACTTTTTCCCCCTACTGGAGATAAAATTTATTTCTTTGTTTACTTTTCCTTTTTCGCTGTCATTCAATGTTAATCTCTTAATAAAAAATCACAAATTTGAAACCCGTCAAAATGAAGATTGTAAATATGGGACATGTCAAAACAAATAAAATAACTTACCAGATTTTTTCCGAACTAACTTTCCATACAGCAAAATTTGCTGAAAACGAATTAAATTCTGCTGAAAGATGGCTAAAAGTATTAAAATATTGAATTGTCATCGTGTTCTGAGCTATTCTAAAAGTTTCAAATGTCTAGCTACTCGGGAAGTTAGTTAAAAATCGATTGCTAGATTTGTACTGGACAAACAAACAAACAAGAAAGCAAACTAATAAAAACGTAGTAAAAAAAAAAATAATAAAATACATATTATTGTTTCCGAAGGTAACGGAAGCTACGGTAATCGCTCTGAAAAACGAAAATATTTCATGTCTCCGATTTCAAAAATTCCAAGACAGAAATCTGTTTCAGATATCAAGGAAAATTTTTGGTTCTGTGTCTGTCTGTCTGTCGGTCTGTGGCTCAATGTTTGCGAACCAACATTATCTTAAAACCTATTCGTCCGATTTTAATGAAATTTGTATGGTAGGTCATAATTAGCTTATTGTTGGTCCCATATATGTTTCAACCTTCTGCGCCTGTTTGTTTTTCTTCCACATGCGCACAACCATACTTTTATTAACACCTATAGCTTCAAAAGTAATTATCTGATTTGTACAAAACTTTTATAGTTTGTCGAAAGTTAGCTGGAGATAGCCCCAGGTTAATTTGAACCGTCTGCGCTCTTTAACCTTAGCTAAATTGATACTTTAATTTATGTAAAAAATCAAAACAATTTTGATAGATTAGAAAAAGGGGGCATGTAAAGTCATAAAATCAATAAATTACATGATAGGATGCGGAATTACACGAGGAAGCTATGTGCCACATCTATTTCCAGTTTATTTTTTAAACATTATAGGATTATTACTGTGATTTGTTATAATTATTTTCAGAACAACATGATATACCTGTTACGTAATGCCGGGCATACATATTTGTATCATACTATCCTGCCCTTAGCTACTCTCTTCCAAACCGTTTCTACATATGTTATTCCTTCATATCTTGGTCCCATTCTACTACAGGTCTTCCTCTTTTTCTCACACAATATTTTATGGTAGGAGTATGTCCATTGCAATACAAATCTAAGGATATAAGCCGTTGTCCCGGGAAAAATCTAGTTCCTGAGAAAATAGCATTAAATGCGGACGATGAGAGGCCGGATTCGATTCCTCACCGAGGAGAAGTTATTTTTATGATAAATTTTGATAAAATGTTCAATAATAATTAAATGCACCCACGAAAACTAATAAATGGATAACACTGGGCTAAGTAATCATGAACACGTATATGAGAAAGTTTGTCTGAGTTGTCTCGGACCAATTTTTTAGGGTTTTGTGGATACTTCTCAGTACTCTTATGCCGAGGGTGATCCTAATATTTGAAATAAATCATGGTTATTTTAATTTATCTTGTCGTTATTACCGATAAAAAAGTTATGACCCCCCGAGAAATCGACTTAGAGAATTGAGTATTATGAATTTGAGGTCGAAGAAAAAAATCATAATTACATAACGGGTATGCTTTATCATCTGCGAAACCCTAAAACGTACTTGGACGCAAGTACTTTCCTGTGAATTTTTTATACTATAGACGAGTGTGTTTCTGTTTTCTCATTAGTGTATTTAAATATTGCGGTGTTAGTTTTTTAAAAGAAAGAAAATGTCAATGACAGAGTTGTTAGTATGTGCTGTATGTGTGTGTAGTATATATATGTTATATATGTATGTATGTATATGGTTTGAGTAAGGGATTTATCCGGGGTAAGTAAGGGCTAAGGTCGGTTCTTTCATTCTGAGGGGATCAGAGGTTAGACTTTAGGGAGCAACATAGCCCCAAACAACTTTCTCTACCTTGATCCAAAGAAGAAATCTTGTGTCGAGACCCCACTTGTCACCATCTTTACTGTCAGGAAGATTTCCTTGGGTCTTTATCCTCAGTTGAGCCCAGGCGTAGCTCGCAATCCTTCGGGGAGCAAGGAGAAGCCAACTCGATAAGAAATAGCTAAGGGTTGCTTCTAGACCCTTTATCTCTTATATATTATTAGGAAACAAACATATATTTTCTTATTTGTACCATCCGTCTATCAACAGGATTCATCTTTCTGAAAAAAGTAGTTAACAATTATAAATGATAATTAATTCAATCATTCTTTACGATCATTCATTAATTGTTTTTCAACAATCATTAATTTAATCATTCATTTATATTTTGGATACTAGTTTTAGGATAAGTTTGAGTTAAAATGTTGTTTCGATCATTCATTCGTTGTTCTTTAACAGTCATTAATTTAATCCTTCATTAATTGTTCTTTAAAAATCATTAATTTAATCATTAATTTATAGTTCTTTAACAATCATTCATTTATATTGTGGATACTAGTTTTAGGATAAGTTTAAGTTAAAATGTTGTTTCGATCATTCATTCGTTGTTCTTTAACAGTCATTAATTTAATCCTTCATTAATTGTTCTTTAAAAATCATTAATTTAATCATTCATTAATTGTTCTTTAACAATCATTCATTTATATTTTTTTTTTTTTTTTTTTTTTTTATTATTAAATTCCTTTATTTAACAAATGTGTATACATAAAATACAAAATATAAGATAATGATACAATAATAAAAATAAAAAATACCTTTCATTGGAACTGTCCTCCCACTATAAGACCTATATGTTCTTGTGTCGTGGGAGGGAAATTGTGGATACTAGTTTTAGGATAATTTTGAGTTAACATGTTGTTTCGTTTTTACCTAATTATTTATTTATGTCAAATAAAGTCCGTGGGTTTACAGACACGAATCAGGAAAGTAAATTTTATTAGTGTTCCAATGTTAGATTCTATGATCACACACATCCACAATATTATTCTCTCACAATCATTAATTTAATAATTATTTACAATGTTTACCTAAGTTTCAAGTTCAAATAAGATACTTCATTTAGTAACGGTGGAGGGAGGCCCAACAGCTGGAGACAGACTGTGCACACCTCCTATACCTTTCTAACTCCTTGATACACCGGGTAACGTTTTTTAGTTACGCTTTTCGAGTTATGTAGCACAGCCTAAACATGAAATATCAAAATGTATAAATTAAATCATTCTTAACAGTAAATTTGTCATCGTTCTTCAACAATGATTTATCATCATTAATTTAAACCTAACTATAAATTATTGATTTATTAATTAATTACACTTGGCACAAATTAACAATAAAGGTAGACCCTAATTAAATAGTTATAAAAAATAAATAAATTCAATATAATTAGTCTTTTATAAGAACCAATAAAGGCTCTCAAATAACGTTAAAACAGACTATTCTAGTTTCATTATTGGAAATTACTATTAATATAATTATTAATATACATATTATAATACATTTTCTTTGAAGTTCACCCAATGTAAAAAGATAAATAAGGTGTTTTATTGAAATTATTTCTTGAAAGACAGGAATTTAATAAACTCTAGAACTCTATAAAGGAAAAAAAACTTTTAAAACTAAATATTGCTTCCGAGTCTACCGAGGTAGTGGAAACATTTTGTTCACTTTTAGGAAGTATATTTATTTTTTTAGAATTGATAAAGGTACAATTAAATGAAGAATTGTACTATCGCAATTAGTTTGTTATTTTTCTCAGCTAATTATCTCTCTAAAAACTGTATAAAATTACTTTATAATAGAATAAAAGAACCCTATAAAGAAAAGTAGAAAAGAAATAGACAATGTTCTTTTTTTAAAAAAAAAAAATAAATCACACCTTTTCATAAGGGAATAACTCTTTTTTAAGGGAATAATATAAACTGTTTCTTCACGTAAATAATTTTTTTTATTTTTTTATTATTAGCTAGTTATTGCATTTTTCAGTCGTCTTTTTTATGTTTAAAAAAAATATAATTAGTAAAAAGTAGCTGCTCTATCGCCCGTCTGACGAACGGCGAACGTTTTACCTATCTTAGGCTACAGTTTCAGTGGATGCGTATTCGGGCGAACAATTTAATCAAAGTATAATCAAACACATTGATTGTCTTATAAGAATGGTTACTGGTTACTTTGGCTGCGGATGTGTAATCCGAATACGCACGAACACGTCCGACCAAGTTGATTGTTATAATCGCTTTGATTTTTCATGCGTGTTCTTACGACCATTTGTTCATATTATAATATTGCTTATCTACGATTGAATCGAAATATAAAAATTGTATCTCTGTTTAGATGCGTAGAAAGTGATTCTTTACGTACTTGTATTCCTTGCGCATGCGCGTCTCATAGTTCTGAATAATTCCTCTTCTTTACCACGCTAGTGTGGTAAAGAAGAAGTTGAAGAATTCTTCAGCTTTACGCACGATTAGCAAGTTTGTTTACATTTAACAAAACTAATTTGCTGTTCTTTTATTAAAGTAACTGTTTATATCGAGTTTTTAGTGAAAAACAATGAGTGAATCAAGTGACTTCGACGAAAATGTGGAGAATAATACTCCTCCAGAAATAATTAATTCGGCAAAAAATACAACTAATGAATTAATGCCATCTTTATCAAGAGAGAGATACGAACTTACATACAGCAAGTTTATTTTTTTCTGTATTTATTATTTAAATCTAACAATCGTAGATAAAGTACGGTACGGAACTCGTGCGAAAACGGCATTTTGCATTGCTCGTGTAGTTTTACTACCCTCGCTGTCGCTCGGGTGCAAACTCCACACTCGCATGCAAAATGCTACTTTCCGCACTCGACGCGTAATGCACTATTACCTTGTTCTTTCGATCATTTGTTCTAATTATAATATTGTTTATCTACGATTGATACGAAATATAAACATTATATCTCTGTTTAGATGCGTGGAAAGTGATTATTTACGTACTTGTATTCATTGCGCATGCGCGTCTCATAGTTCTGAAGAATTCCTCTTCTTTACCACGCTAGCGCGGTAAAGAAGAGGAATTCTTCAGCTTTACGCACTTCAGCATTAGCGAGTTTGTTTACATTTGACAAAACTAATTTGCTATTCTTTTATTATTCCTTAAAGTAACTGTTTATATCTAGTTTTTAGTGAAAAACAATGAATAAATCAAGTGGCTTCGACGAAAATGTAGAGAATAATACTCCTCCAGAAATAATTAATTCGGCAAAAAATACAACTCAAGATTAATGCCATCTTTATCAAGAGAGAGATACGAACTTACATACAGCAAGTTTATTTTTTTCTGTATTTATTATTTAAATCTAACAATCGTAGATAAAGTACGGTTCGAAACTCGTGCGAAAACGGCATTTTGCATTGCTCGTGTGGTTTTACTACCCTCGCTGTCGCTCGGGTGCAAACTCCACGCTCGCATGCAAAATGCTACTTTCCGCACTCGACGCGTAATGTACTATTACCGTGTCCTTATTATAATATTGTTTATCGTGTTCTTACAACCATTTGTTCTTATTATAATATAGTTTACCGTGTTCTTACAACCATTTGTTCTTATTATAATATAGTTTACCGTGTTATTACGACCATTTGTTCTTATTATAATATAGTTTACCGTGTTCTTACGACCATTTGTTCTTATTATAATATAGTTTACCGTGTTCTTACGACCATATGTTCTTATTATAATATAGTTTACCGTGTTCTTACAACCATTTGTTCTTATTATAATAGTGTTTACCGTGTTCTTACGACCATTTGTTCTAACCGTAGGGCAGGGGAGCACAGTTTTCTTCAACCACAGAAATAAACGAGACCGCGTTAAATTGAGACACCAGAAGATCCAATGGCGTCGGGTAGGCCACGTGTGATGTACTACCCAGCTCTGCGTTTCAATACGACAACTGCGATTGACAAAAGAGGTAGTGTCCTGCCCTGCGTCGCCTGCTTAATGTGCGCCTGGGTTTGAACTTGCTAGTGACATTATAAAATACTCATAAACATTTTTGAATTCCTTAAAATGTCTATTTAAAGATCTTTTCATATATTTTATTTATTTTAATTTCCTTTAAGAGTATCTATTGTTATTACATTTGGATACTCTCCTTCAATGTCCTTTGTAGCTTGCAGCAAACAATTTATTCACATCTTCTGTCATTCCACCGTTCAACTATAATATCTTTAATAAAGGACTTTCAAGAAAATATAAAGCATCTATGGTATTCTCCGCTGGTCGTCAGAATGCGCATACACTGTAACCACTATGTTCTGAGGACAAGATCGGATCTATTGGGCCAAACAATGTTGGCCTAATGTAACCGTAGCCTTAGCAGGTTATGATATTATTACACTACTGCATTTCGTCTCAGGTAATATTTCTCTACTGCACGAAATAAATGTTATTACTCCATACTACCAGTCTTTCGAAAATAAATATAAACAAGAATACAAAGGACCTTTGTATACAATTTTGTTTTTCCTCCCGGTAGTAACTAATGCTTCTGAAACTTGGATCTTAACTTCTAAGACAAAGAAATGCTCAGAAGATCCGGAGAAAAATGTTAGTCAATATCGACTAATATTGAACTCTAAAATCTCCTCAAAAAGTCAAATTGTTAATGACATAAGTTAATGGCATAATTGTTAATGCCATCTTATAAGATTATAAGATGGCTGTGGCTAGGCCACGTTCGACAAATGTCAGTGGAGAGATGCATTAGGAGGGTTTGAGAACGCTTTAATTCGTAGCTAGAATAGGGTTGGGATATCGAAAGAAAATATCGGTATTTTCGATGTATCGATATCGAGAGACCAACAATGATGTTAGCCAATACATCAAAAGAAAATATTTATATCTTTGATGTATCGAAATATCGAAATTGAGAACCTCCAAATCCAACCCGACGACTAAATAAAAGTCGATGAGAGGTGTATGTTCTTTTTGATGTTTCTTCAGGAAAATATTTTTGTCGATATATTGAAAGACCAACACCGGTATAAAATATGGATATTTCTTGGTCTGATATATCGACATCGATGCCCCAACCCTAGCTGGAGAAGACGGGCTAATACAGAGATGATTGGGAGAACGTTGCTTCCACCGGCTGTAGTGCCATGGAGTAAGTAAGTAAGATGTCACTCTATCTTGATTAGAGTTGACAGAGTCGGGAGTTTCCCTTTTAACGGGTGAGCCATTTAAACAATCGGTATGTTGTTTGGTAACATTTTGAAAAAATGCTGATGCGACTCGATGTTGTCGGTGATCTCTCAACGCTGGTCTGTCTCAATGTTCTCATTAGACCGTCTCGGGCGACGTCAGCCTTGATGACTGGCATTACCAAGATCGTCAGTGGTGATAAAGTTTTGGTGTAAATGCCTGATAGTGTGGTCTGATGGGGCATCCCTCACCCAATATTTTTTTAATGTAAAGCTGCACGATAACAACGCTTTGAGGTGGTGTGTACTGTTCCATGGTACATATTCGCTTGGACTGACTTTGAACGCAGGCTGTCATAAGTCATGTCATAAGCCGATGTGAAAATTGCAGGTTTGCCGCATGCGGAAGATTTAAATGGCCCACCCGTTATATACATTCATTTATAGAAGTTTAATATTTTGTTTATTAATCCCATCAAGTAATCCAACCAAGCTGGGAAGCCTTAAGCTGGTGTATATAAGCTAACTTATAGTTCCACTGAACATCATCATTCTCTTCAGAACTGATGATGACCTCTTCTGATTGAAAGCCGGTTTTACCGGAATAATGCTTAAGAGAAGAGCTTCCACTAAAATAAACAATAGTATTATAGAAATGGTAAAGAATTATCTTTGTGCTTTAACTCTGGTTAAATTAAATCATCTCAATTCCTACTTCTTCAACACAATATTGTGCAAAGTCTATTCAATATTTATAGAACTAAAATCGTATACTTAGAACCGCTGTTGAATAGTATTTACTTTCCCTCGGTTCTCAGCTTCCAAAGAACAAAATAAACATGGGCCTGAGAGTAGTTCACCACTTATCCTCGAGTCCCGTTCCCTTTTCACCTGGATACCAAATTCTATACACATTTACTCTTCAATCTTTCGCTTTCAACGTGTTTTATCTCAATACAAAAACACTCTTTTCCCTCTCAATTGTAAAGAGAATGAGGAAAGCGATATAGAGATATTAGAATATCTATCGGTGGAAATAGTAGAAATAAATCTCATATTGAAATAGAACAATACAACTAAACAACAATGCTATATATTCATTCAAATAATATTCAAATTCATTCAACAAGTTTGATTTTAGATTTAATATATACTATGTTAATTTTTGGTAATGTACATTTTATCATATACTAGCACCCGCTAGTATATATCCGGCGTTGCCTGATCCATTATCATACTAAAATTAGTAGGAACTATTGTAACCAAATATTTAACAAAAATTAGTTAAGTACCTCTTGACTTGTACATTAAGACCAAATGTTCAGACACTATAGCGGCCGAAAATACTGAGGGGAGATGACAGGTGTCAAGTAACAGGAGACATGTCTCTTGACTGAAACCGATCCATTACATTATTATTGAAAACTAATATTGTTTTCACACCAAAGAGACAGACTCTGTCGAAACTATAACAAAACTCCTGCTAATGAGTTTGTTAAGTCAGGACTAGATAGCAGCTGAGCTTTGAGAGAAGCTCCTGCAGCTGAGCAGACAAAAACAACACGCACGATACGCACTTATCAAATCAGGCTTCTTGGGATGGCAGACTCTATGATAAAGAAGATCTTCTTCCACCCATTCTGTGTAGCCTTTACTGAACGTGTCTTCTACGAACTTGGTGTATTAGTTTAAATCTTTCCCATTTAAACTTATTCTTTTATGATCGACTTACGTCGATCATATCCTGTTTGAAAGGACATGGTTGCCAATCTTATCTAAAAACTTTCTATTCATTAAAGTAAATCTAAGACCCAAATTCTTTTCTTCGATGGATTCATTATGTTAAAAATGCTTTCAACCTCTTTAATTGTTTCCTGTCCTGACAAAACTTCTACATATTCTTTATACTTAAGGTATTCGATGACTCCCCTGCCGAGTTCGGCCATAGCCCCATAAGGTTCAAACCCTTCTTCTCCTTTCTTGACTTCTAGGGGGCAGAGTGGACGGGGACAGCTTTGGCCTATGAGAAGGTCGATGTTTATGTCAGATAATAGAGGTTGCAAATAGTCAGCGATACTTTTAAGATGTTCAAAATAATTATCAAATTGATCTTTCTTTTTCTCCGTTAGGAACAGGCGTCACTCCCGTCATTTAAGAAGGCATATACTGTCTGGACGTTTTCTGGATTAGATGGATGATTTACGTAAACGGGAACAGTGAATGAAGTTGTTCCAAATCAGTGGGTTATTATTTTTACATTTTCCGTTGCACTTGGCGTTCGTGCTAACTAAAAGCTTGTAGGGTGACGCTTCCATCCATCCTTAGACATTACACTTAGCTCAATTTGTGCAGAAACGGGATCTGTGAGATCCTTCAAGACAACCCAAGTACAGATTGTTTGCCCCATTTTTTTTTTTTTTTTTTTTTTTTTTGCTGTAATTTCTGCCTTTAACTTAATACATTGAACTGTAAAATAGACCTGGTCATAGGTATAACCTAAATTAACGTTTTAATGGGCTACAGTTACTTGATTGATTGGTAGTTGTCTTCATAGTTACTGCTTTCTCTTCCTCGCTGGACACCTGGAGAACTTCTGGAGATGAACTTCAGATGATGCTAATCTTGAGCTTGAGGTTGCCATTCTAGCTTTTATCGCTGGCTTGTTACTGGATCCTATAACTGAAGATAGTGTGACTTTATAAATAGGATGGTTGATAGATCGAGCTACTCCTTCAAAGAAGGTTGCTAATGTTGAATTGTCTCATTACCCTTAAGTCGTTGAATATAGTTCATCTAGCCTGGAACAAATTTAGGAGGTAAGCGAGATACAATCTTCTTTAAACATATCTTAGATAATTCTTGAAAAGCTTTTGCCCTTGAGGATGCACAAGCTGTCCGGAGATTCTCAGCTAACTTAACCTTCCGTTAGCCTTCGAGCCCATGCCTCTGTGATAGTAGTCTCTTTTAATGTTAGCTTGAACCATTCGTAGAGCTTCTCTGTCTAAGAACTTTGTAAATAGAATTCTCTTCTGATCGTCAGGAAGAATACAGACCTCTAAATGTGCTCCCGAAAGAGTGGAAATGATTCAATATTGTGGAAATAATTCTCCTTTGCATTTAAAGGGAATAATAGTTATTTATGCACCTAGGAAGTAAAGTAAGCCATTATTCCCTGAGCGAAAAAGTTGGTTCTTGAGGTGAAGCCGAAGGAACCATGGTCCCTAAATCCCGAGGCTTCGCCTCGGGAGATAATTATCGCGAGGGGAATAATGTCACTTTACTCACGAGGTACACACAATATTTTATCTCGAGTAGGAAGAAAATACACATTTTCGTCCATTGCACAGTTTTTATTTATTATTTTAATAAATAACAATAATTATTACCACTTTTAATAGCAGATGTAAGAGATTCAAAATAAAAAACAAATAAGAATTGGAATTAAACTCAAATAGAAGGTTATTTAGATGCAGGTTATAAACAAAGATAACCATGGTCGAAAAAGCAGTGCCGCCAACCTGATTTCAACAACTTCATTACATTAACCATTCATTTTCTACTATTTATAAAATAATTATGTTGCAAACTTTACTTTTTTGCCCTACATTACTTTTTCGCCCTACTATTACTTTTCTCCCTACTTTTTGAGTTCAGGGATTAAAAGACCTGTTTTAGTCCCTCTAAACTAATTAAAAATCATAACTTTTTCTCCCTACTGGAGATAAAATAATTTAATAATTGTATTTTGGCCATGAGTATAGGGTAGCATCAACTTGAGTATTTGGTTTACGTGTGCGTCGTGGTGAGAAGTTAAACACAATACTCGATAGGTTATGTCTTGAACTGGTGGATGGAGCTGAACTTGGTGGAGACTGAACAGTAAAACAGGTATTTTCGTAATAGCTTCGGGTTGAGGGAATGTATCTTGAGCTTCTTAATGAGGCTTCAACTCTAAGATTCTTGATTAGAGGAAATTATTTGCACACTCTAGAGCTATATTGATTTCATTTTAGTCGTGGGAAGTCTCTATGGCCTCTTCTAAAATACGATTACGGTCTACTTGAGCTTCTACGTCGATCATCTAAGCTTTTAGCGCAGCCAACTCCTTCTTAAGCTGCTCTTCGCTGTTATGATTAGCGAGCTCATCGTGTTGAAGTTGCCTGACTTCCTCAAAGTGATCGAGCTTAGCTTGGAGAAGCTTAGAAGCTGCGGAAGCATCCGATCATACAGACATCCATGTATGGTATAGAGATGAGTTTAAGAGAATCCTTACATTCAGCTATGAATGTCCTGAGCTTCTGTAACTTACACTTTGATGAGCATAAAAAGGGATCATTTGAGTCCATGAAAGAGGGAAGTTTACTTGTTTCCTCCTCTAACTTAGTTTTGAGGAGAAAGATTTCTCTTAGAAATAAACTCAAAATACGTATTTGAGGAGGTCTCGTTACTAATACGCTTTGGTATTCATCTTTCTTATTCCCGACTTGCTTAAGTAAAGAAGAAATATATTTTATCTGCACCGATCCTTTAAAATCCTTTCCTTTCTACGTGTACCTACTTCCCCTGCCTTTTGGGTCTTGACCCGACTTCTTACTTCTTCTAATTTCTCGGAGAAGTGTGGCTGAATTTTTCTTGACTTGACATGTTAATTTAAAACCCTGTTAATTTATTATTCATTCACTTCAAGTTTAATTCGTTTTCCTTTATCTTTCCCTTTGTTTTAAATTCCTTATTTTATCACTATATATTTTCTTTTCACTGTCGTCGCAACTACTTAGTCGAAAACTTATGTACTTAAACAAATAAAGAACATTTTTTCACTGACTATTTGATTATTCTAAAGGAAACAATTACATATTATATAGCTTTACAGCACACACTTTAATAACTTGAGTCAAATTAACACGTTAAAAGAAAATAGGTGAAGAAAATAGTACGTACATCGCAAAATTTTTTAATCCCGAACAAAATTTAAGGGTTTTCTTAAACAACACGGCTAAAGCTCCTCTCGGATATCGGGTAAAACTCAGATTATTCATAAGAGAAGCCTACTTGAGTGATTTAAACAGTTTCCAGAACTCCACCCGTTTTTCGAAGGTATACCTTTTTTTGGAGCTAATTCCTTGACCTAACAGCCGCCTCCTCTAATCCTATCCAACGATAATTTTAATTGTGAAAGGTCCCAGATTCAAGATATATATTTTAACATGGATTTGTTTTACCTCTAAGGCAGCGTTTCCCAACCCTATGGTCGCGACCCAAAATAGGGTCGCGACAAAATATTTTAGGGTCGCGAAAAATCTTAAATTTAGCAATACTTTTCCTTTAAACGCACAGAAATGTTAAAATACTTTAAAAAAAAAAATAATACATATTCAGTAGAATTAAAATACGTATATGTAAATTTAATTTAATAAAGTAAAAGTAATAAAAATCTTTAGGAAAAGATAAAAATCTGGTCAAGTACTTGCCAGCAAGCAACTAAATGGGTTTCTTCGGTCATAAATTTCCTTCATTTTTTTTACTTAAGTAAATATGTATAAAAAATTGTACTTTGGAGGAACAATATGTGCATATTATCCTTTACATTCATAGGTATGCACTAATTTTTTTCTATTGGGGGTAAAATTGCCGCCATTTTGAATACGCCATATTTTATATTTGTGATCTTAATTTCAATACCTTAAAAATGATACACCGCTCAAAAATTATAAAAAAATAAAAATTTTGGGTCACCATAGTTGTTTCTAAAATTTGACTTTGTAATATGAACTCCCGGAAATATCTTTGGCCCGAAGAGAAGTATATTTATGTATTTTTTCATGAGTAATAAGACTTACTAGAAAAAATTGAACAATCACATTTTTTCTTAGTCAACAAAAATTGTTTAAGAAATTGTTCATGGTCTCTTCTTTCTTGTTATAATCTCTTTTCTTTAAACTTACGACAAAGGACCACTATAAGACCTACCAACAAAAGTTCAGGAATTAAGCGCTTTTATAACATAAAACCAATATAATTTAAAACAAACACAAAAAAAACAAAAAATCAAATCAAGCAATGCCTTTAACCGCGTAAAGATCAGTGTGCTCAGTTATTTATTTATTTTTTGAATAAATTAGCCTAGAGTCCCTCCTTCCTAATCCTGTAATGACTTAAGTAGAATTCAGGCTCTTGGGGCCATGGCCATGTATATTCCTGCAATCCTTAGGGTATGCAATATGCAATACACTATATTCAAGGAAGGGTCGTGATAATGTTAAGGAGAAATTTGTAGGGTCGCGGGATCAAAAAGGTTAGGAAACGCTGCTCTAAGGTACAGAAGAAATTTTCGTTATTCAAAAAACGACATGAAAATTTGACGCTCTTAAATATCAGGAAGTTAGAATATGATAGGAGATAGACTGGCTTTCACTTGTATACATTTTAGTACTATATTTCGCCGATAGAAGTAGTTCTAAATTGTATATAAAATGGTATCAGAGCTCCTAGCGGACCAACTAGTAATCAAAATGGATTAATGTTTCATAATTTCACAGCTTAAGATCCATCTATCATATCAATCAGACAAATGGATTCCTGCTTTTCTCTTGTTCACGGGAAAGCATTTAAACATCGATGGGTAGATTCAAACCCAAAAACGGATCCATGATTCAAGGTTTATCCATAATAAAGAAAATGAGTTGGTCTTTTGGAACGAAGTTCCTTATGGCACGTTCTGGAGCAAGGGAGTGAATCCAAAAAAAACGACCAAAATCTCCGTCACTAAATTACCTTCACAAAATCACCGTCATGCAAAATCTACCGATGACGATAACTTGAGTAAAAGATCACCGAGTTAGTTGAAATTTGGTACACATGTTCATTTTACCAATGCCCCAGGCTGAGTTCGTTGGAAAACGTTATCCGCCCAAGCGTTCACGCGCATTGCTCGCGTAAACGTAAGCTTCAAATAGACGGGAAAAATGTTATTAAGGAAGCCTGTTCCTTGACTTGTTTTGTTTATTTTTGTTACATGTCAAAATGTCATTTGGTTTTGTAAATTTAGAAAATATAATCACCTTAGAATAATACTATATATAGAAGGAGCATAGAATCGGAATCCTAAGCAATTACTGATAAGAGACTGAAGCCAACTTTTGCCGAGAGGTTGTGTCCTTAAGACCAGGCTGCCAACATAACAACACTCATTTATTTCATTTAAACAGGAGAAGGTTGGCCATGCTTTAGTAACTATTCAAAGCCCGCTCACAAACATCAAGAAGAAAAACCCTGCCATTGGTTATTGTTTACGTTTTACTCTGACGTCATTTTTTACAACTCGCCCAGCATGATATAATAAACATTATTTTTAGCATATTTCAAGCTAAAATAAGATAAAACACAAAACAAATATTACAATAAACTAAACTGACTATCAATAATTATAATTTAATAAAAAATTAAATTAAAAAAACCGAAGGCAAATAATTTTAGAGTTATGACGTCACAAATTACAAAAATGAATTTTTAGAACGCGGATTAAGGGACACAACCAAAATTGGCTTCAATGTTATCAGTGATCCTCCTTCTATATATAGTATTATTCTATGATAATCACGGTCTTGTTAAAAGTAAAATTGATCTGTGCAAACGCTTATTTCAATATATTAGGTATATTATTATAATACTGCGTACTTAATTCAAGAAAAAATTCTAACTTCATCTATTTAATGAGACAAACAACTTTTTTAAATATTTTGTTTTAGTAAAATGAACACCGACACTGTTATGAAGTGATAAAGATCGCTAAATATATTAAAGTGGACCCAAACATTTAAAATAAAGAAAATAACATTTTTACCGATATCTTCCGTTCTAACATATAACGATTTTAATAAAACTTCTTACACATTGTCTAAAGTACAATTGAAACAGGCATGTAAAATTTCAACCGGATTCAAGCAGAAGCTTTAGAGTAGGGAAGAGGTATATTTTATAATATTTTAAATTAATTGGCCGGGTAGATAGAAAACATTTCAATTTCAATCCAACATCCTTTATCAAACATACTCTTTAACTATAAACTCATCATGATCAACTTTTTTCTTATATTCAATATATATTATTTATAGTAAGACGCTTGCTTTAATGATACAAATAATGATTTTCTTTTAATTTTGCATTAACTCTGCTAGATACAAACAGTTCGTTACTTTTAATTTTGTCTCTTTTCTAACTCCGCCATGTATAAGTAATTAGCAATGTATACGTACATAGCAGTGTGATTTTATAATTTATATTTAATGAAAAATGTAAGGAACTTCGTTCCTACCGGGTGTCCCGCGACACCACACGTATTTTCTTTTTAATCCAGTTAGGTGAAGCACCGATGGTCAATGGTCACATTGATTAGAGATATGTAAAGTAAAAAATATCTGTCTTTTAATGATCTAAGACATTTGTTGATCCGGACGTAAACGATTACGGTAAAATAAATAATGAAAATGTATTCCAATTATAGAAAACATGAATATAATTAAGAATATATATTAAGAATCATATATTTATAGAATAAATATTAAAGGGTAAATCTGCTCCCTACATGAATTGTGAATAAGAAGGATTGATATGTCGACAAAACAAGATATAAAGTGGACCATTAAAAAGAAATCAGTGGGTTAGATTGTATAGTCCAGTAACAAGAAGGAGTAAAGGAAAAGGAAACGTAGACAGAGAAGTAGGAAAACCATTTGGAAATAAAATAGAAACTTTCTCCTTTCTTCCTTCAACGTTTATTTTCTTGTTCATTTTTATAGTTTCTCTAATGCAGAAGTAAGAGTTATATTTGCCATACATTCAACATTGGCAATGTTGATTGTCGTTTAGTTGAATTCTCTATATAATTTTCTGCAGGTTAGATAAGAAAATATTGCTCGACAGTTTTCATATCGAGCAATATTTTCTTCAGACTGGTATAAAATCCTGACATTTTAGATTGGAGTAAAAGTAACCAATTTTTCAGTTTATAGTGGATAGCAAAAATAGTGCAGTATTTATATAAACAATATAGCGTATTAGCTGTCAAGTAGGTATATTTAAAAGTCATGTAAGAGAATAATGGGTAAATCAATTGGCTAAGGTGCAATACAGTAAGATGTATAGACAAGTTCAGGAATGTTAAGGGGTGCTCGTTTTTGGCTAAAGACCCTAAAATGGCTTAAATGATGTAGCTGAATAGGGTACCGACTCCAAGGACCTAAAGTGGACAGAAGCGGGCCGTCTCCACGTACCTATTGTGGACAGAAGCGGACCGACTCCACGGACCTATAGTGGACAGAAGCGGACCGACTCCACGGACCTATTGTGGACAGAAGCGGACCGAAACCACGGATCTATTTATAGTGGACAGAAGCGGACCGACTCCCCGGACCTATAGTGGACAGAAGCGGACCGACTCCACGGACCTATTTATAGTGGACAGAAGCGGACCGACTCAGTGGCGGATTTAGAGGGGGGGTCATAGAGGTCATGACCCCCCCCCCCCCCCCCCTCAAATTTTAAGATTTGTTACAAAGAAGCGTTGGCAGGGTTTGTGTTAATTGATTTTTACACATTTAAAAATTAAATATAATATAATATTTGTCTTCATTTTGCACTAACTACTAAGTAAGATATCTGTATTTGTATTTTGGGAAGAAAGTACGGAATATCACGGGCGTCATCGCCTTGGGGGATGTGTTCCCCTTCAATGTTTGAGATATAATGTAGAATTTAACCTAAAAAATGTTTAAAATATCCAACCTTATTTTATTTTTCTACATATATTTTATCATAAATAATTGATTATCCATTTTGTGTCACTTTGATACCATACTACTGTAAACAGTGAACAACTAATTTAGAATCTGAAATGGCTATTAAGTAGCCAAAACCTACTTTATAAATTTATATAAAAACAAACATTTTATATGAAAAATGCAAATTTTTCCTTAAAATTCCATAAATTTTCCTAGGGCCCCCAGACTCCCCCACCTTCGTCAGAAGGCTGCAATAGCACACCCTCCCCCTTAATTCAATGTCCCGTTTTGGTCTAAACTTTATATTATGGCCACCCTAATAAAAAATGTTTTTCATAACTATTGATTAAATGGCATCGTTAATTATAGATTTTAAGTAATATTGCACAATGGCTATTAAATTATTTATTTAATCTATAATGATTACTTTAGTTTAGTAGGTGCACAATTTTTTTTACAATTAATATTTTTAAGTAGGTATTAAACTTATTTTAAAAATACTTGGTGTTCATACTTTTGTGCCATCGAATTACACCATAAGTTTAATTTATTTGATGACAAAGTATTAAAATCAAAGTTCACCTCACAGATGCGCGATGAAAAACGCTGTTTAGAGAGGTCAAATTTCCAAGCAGTAATCTATTCCCCATTTTTAAACTTTCTTAAAATTGTTGTGTGTTGTAACATTGTAAAAGTGGAAATTTTAGGCTTAGAAATCCGTAAAAACGTGGTTTTAAGGTGGTGAAATTAAAAAAAAACCTTAGGAGAACTCCTAAGGTGGGTATGCCAAGACCCCCCCGGTAGTGACCCCTCCCAAACTTGATGCTAAATCCGCCCCTGAACCGACTCCTCGGACCTATAGTGGACAGAAGCGGACCGACTCCACGGACCTATTGTGGACAGAAGCGGACCGACTCCACGGGCCTATTATGGACAGAAGCGGACCGACTCCACGGACCTATTGTGGACAGAAGCGGACCGACTCCCCGGACCTATAGTGGACTGAAGCGGACCGACTCCACGGGCCTATTATGGACAGAAGCGGACCGACTCCATGGACCTACTGACCTAATTTACTTACTGACCTATCACAGTGTTCAACTTAGTCTCATAAGAACCGAAGGCTTGCTGTTCTTAACTTTAAGATTGTGATCTGGATCTTGCGAATGGAAGTCCAGAGTTCTTGACAAAACAATTGATTTTTTAAAGCTTTTACTCTGTTGCTAATTACTCTCATCACGAGAAACTCCCTTGAATGTTCCCTGTAATTATTTCATTTAAATTAGCGTATATCAAGTTACGTATGCCAATGACACGGTTTAGGCGGCTTTCACACTGCGTGCGAGACCGATCAAGACCGAGCGAGGCCGATTCCGCTTGAAAAACAAATACATCTATTAGTATGGGACTATTAACATTAAACGCCGAGCGAGACCGAGAGTTTTTGTTAGCTAAGCGTTTTGGGCCGCCGAAAATGCATTGTAAACTGTAAACGGACTGGTAGCTAATCGGCTGATCGGCTCGGTCTCGCACGCAGAGTGAATACAAAAACGCTCGGCCCTGCCTCGTTGGGTCTCGCTCGGCCTTGCGCGCAGTGTAAACACAAAAATGCTCGGCCCGGCCTCGCTCGGTCTCGCCCGCAGTGTGAAAGCCGCCTTATATGACGAATACTGCGACACGCTAACTCTGTATCATCCACTTCATTGATAGTTGTATAAGTCCTTTGGCTGGCCTAAGCCTTCTACGAGCTATTGTTTCACGGTTTATAATAATAATAATAATAATAATTATTATTATTATTATTATTGTTATTAGATGACTATAAGCTCAGCTTGCATCAGGTTCCTTGAAGTGCTACTCTGAAACTTAAGCTCTCGGTGGGAAATCGAACCCTGCCTCTTTCCGTCCACGTTCAAAGCTATTGTCTCAGGAATTAGATTTTTCCTGGGAAAACGGATTATGTAGTTAGATTTTTATGTAAATGGACTACATGTTAGACATTTTTTTTTTTTTTTTTTTTCACTTTCTTCAGAGTTTTTGGGGGTAGCACCCTCACATTTGAGGCTGTTCATACGACAGACAGACATTTTTTAAAAACTACTTTTTTTAATTCAGGGGACCTCAAAACGTGTAAAAATAAAATTTCAAAATCTAATTTTCGTGTTTTTTGCTACTGAATTATCGTTTAGAAGTAGCCAGACTCAAAAATCCAAAAACCTTTTTTGTAAAAGACCACTTGCACTACATTCATAGTAACTTTTACCTCATATGAGAAGTTCAGTCTGAAGGGGGGGGGGGGGGAGATGCTACATGGGCAGACAAGTGGACTACGGCTTGATGGAAAGCTCAAAGCACCATCTAGTGGAGCATGTTCAAGTGGATCGATCAAGTTGAAATTTGCACGAATACCTTGGCTTCATAGATGGGACTCGGATATTTGCATAATATGTTGTGGAGTCCATATCATTAGTCCTTGAATTGAATCTGATAATCAGCTTCAATTAACCCTCGACTATTAATTAATCCGACAAGCCCTATAATGGGTTTTCATTTTAATTATATGGGCGCCTATTTCCAAGCTCCGATAATTCCAAGTCGACTCTCACCTGCCCTCTTTCCACTATATCAAACCAAGTGCTATTATAATTTTTTTTTTTTTTTTAATAAGCAATTTAGTACTAAATTATTAATTAGTCAATTCGAGAACGGTAGAACCTCTATAATGGCCTCTCTCTATATATATATCGACTCGTCCGAATCTCATTATTAAATTATAACTTATTTGTTTTAGAGCAGACACGTTACTGTGCAAACACTAATCGATAACTTTGTGAAAACATATACCTGTCACTGATTGCATGCAACTATACGATCCCGCAAATATGAAGTTATTTACATTGTTCATCGTATATTTAGCTTTCATACAACCAACTAGGATGTGTTTCAGGGATATACTGCAATGTATTCATTTGCTTGTTTTAGCTTCAAATACAACGTTTGCTTTTGGAAGACTACACTGTTAATTACTTACCAGTAAGGGATTTAGATTAATTATAAGGGAAAAGTGTTAGGCTCATAGGGGTGCCCCTCATATGAGTACCTAAAAGTACTCCAAAAATAAATATTCCACAAAAAATAAATAGTAACTAAAAACAAACTTTCAAAGGACCACCTTTAAAAGGAAAACAAATTAAAACGAACAAATGATAAAATAGGTTTAACAAACGAGCGTTTATATAATCGAAAAGTATCCCGAGGGCGACGACTCACTTCGAAATCATTTGTTATTGCTAAGCTAAGGCAACCACATTTATTCTAATAAAAATAAACGTTTGTATTGATTTGTTGGTCTTCAAATAGATATAATCACTAATCTAAGTATAGATATCTAAATTAATTTACTTAATTGTACTTGTTTCCTAATTATAAAATTAAGCCCGTTGCCACTGACTTAACGGATCTTATTAAATAAATCTATAGTATTATGCCACGAGTATGTTGGATACCAGCAATTTTTACATAAATTGAATTTAATTTGATCAAGATGAATTATCTGTAATTTATAGCGACAAGCAAATATAGACAATAAATTTGATGACGCTACAAATTAAGTTTTATTCACACACGCATTCATACAACATCAATAGGAGTTAAGTTTATACATAACAATGTTACACACTAAAAGAGTATCATTCACTCGGAATATAAATTGACAAATTCATAAATTAAAAGTAGACATTAAACCCTGGAATGCTAATGTTAGTCTAATCGACGAGCACAGTTTGAACCTTAACTTTTATGCTTGACTGCGATAGTGATGGGTATCCCATCCTTCTGCAGTGCTTGCACTGGTTAGTAACACACCTGCTAGTGCAGCGGTAGTAGTCCTTTTGAGCATACACTCGTTTTCTGGCAAATTCCCGTCAAAGCTACTTCGTCGATTCGAGTAACGTTTAGTAATAAACCTAGGGAATTAATTGGCCGAAAATGGGGCCTGGGGTAAGGAGCAATAGGCCTAGGGGTAAGGGGCAATGCGCCTAGGGTAATTGGACTTGGGCCAGAGACCAATGGCCGATAATCTGGGGCCTGGAGCACTTAGGAAAGGGCTTACGGCTTTTGGCCTGGGGCATAGGACCTGGTGCATTAATGTTCACACAATTTCAGATTCTTCTGATGTTCCTACTAAATTATTTGTCATCAAATGTTTGTATATCTGACTAAATGATTTAATAATGAGTTCTTAATGGTTTTCTCGTTATAAAAGTGTTGTTTCAACCCAAAAAATGTATTAGTCGAATCGACGAAGGTTTAGTAATACCAGCCATCCAATTACCATTAGTATTTAAGGGTTAAATGGACTTAGCCGGTGTGATGATAACGTAGGAGATGGGCTAATTAAAGATGTATCAAATTAAATATAAGCTGAAGGCCCTAAGACTAACTATTTCATAAAAAAATTTGAAAATTAAAAGTTACAAAAATGAAAATTATAGTATTAAGCGTTAGCAAGTACAGTACACGTGCCGGTAAGCTCCACGAATTAGTCGTGTGGAGGGGGAGGGCTGAAAATCGTCTGCATGGAACCTTGCATGGAGCCTATTCTGCTCCATACATATGTTACGTTGATGTGTCGATTACGCTTGTTAACATACACAGGTCCAAGTTCAGTGATGCCTTTCTGAAGGCACAACTAAGCGAGGGAGGTTGCATCGAACAGGTTATGCCGATTTACGATCCTTTTACGATATATGTTTAAATCGTAACTGTACATATACTTAAAGTTCATGAAAGTGTCCTGTTGTGAAGATTTAAAGAAATTATGAATGCTAATGGTGCCATTGTAATTAACATAAAATTATACAAAATTAAACAATGTAAAATATAAATCCTAAATAACTGTTGGCCTTCAACAGAAGGTGATAACAATTCAATAAAGAAATATCATATCAATCTCATGCAAACGTACTTGTATTAACCGATATTTTGTGCTAATTAATCATAATGAATATGAATAATTAGTACTAAAATATACTAATAAAAAACACACTGGTGGTTAATTTTAATAAACTTTTTTAGGTGACGTTGAAGACCGAAATGTAATAGCTTACAATGCCAGCTTTTTACACGAACGTCATCAAGTGAGAAACGAGAAATTTACTATCATAAAATTTTACATTGACCTAAAAATTGTTCACTCTTCAGAACGATTACATAGCTTCAATTAGGGCTCATTCACACTGGAATTCCAGAATGCGATTCGTGTGTGAGATTCAAAAAAGTATCAAGATTCAGTATCTCGGCGGATTCTTCCCCCCCCCCCCCCACTTTTCCTAGTTTGATCCCACTTTTATTATACACTATCATATATGTATTTAATTTTTAAATAAATAATTCTATTATATTTATTATTATATTCATAATTAACCTATTTTATTTAACGTAAATAAAACGATTGAAAAAAAATATATGTATACATAATATATTAAATTGATTTACATAAATATATTTGTATAATTAAAATATTTTTTGTAACGTAAATAAAATTATTTATAATAAAATATTATAATTTATGATATTACAGTAATTATTATGAATTTATAATTAAAATATTTCATTTAAAGAAAATAAATAGCAAGAGGATTGAAGCGGAATTCGATTCGGAATCGCCTAGTCTGAATGGGCCCATATAGCGCAATGTATCATGAGCCGCTTTCTAAGAAGAATTCTAAAAAGAATCAAGGTGGCTCACGAGGACGAGATACTCGATTTGAGAATCTCATACGAATCGCATACCGGAATCGTAGTCTGAATGGACATAAGCAAAATACAATAAGCCGCTTGGTATCATTAGAATCTTGAATTCGTGAATTGTATTCCGGAATCTCTAGTGTGAATGAGGCCTTACCCTCGGTAAGCTCGGAAGCAAAAGTATTATTACCTTATAATATGTTTCATTGTAATTATTTTTTTTTTTTTTTTGGATAAGAAAATATATGTTTGAGACAGCAAAAATTGAATTATAAGTTTTGACTGGAATGTGAAAATGTTAGAATATAAAACTATTGTAGGTGTAAGAATAAATCAGCGTGTTTGCATTTAATAAACTTCAGTACTTAGTTTTATAATTTGTTATATTAATAATTAGCTTAAAAATAAGAGAAAGGATTATCCACGTATACCTTTGCTCGCTCCTTACCTAACTCAAGTGAATAATAACCATCTTGCAATTATTTGCTTCCCTAATATGAAACTGAGCTACGTTATATTACGCAGAGAGGTATAAAATACGTATATTTAATTAAAACTTTATATTCAGCTTTATGCTCCAAGAGTTAAAAAAATTATATTTTGGGATCTGCTAAGAAAGAGTAAAATAGATCACTAAAAGGTATATTCTTTCTTTTATGACATGTATAAGGTTTTTGTTTAAAATAAAAAAAATAAAAAAATAATATATATATATATATATATATATATATATATATATATATATATATATATATATATATATATATATGTATGTATATATATATATATATATATATATATATATATATATATATATATATATATATATATATATATATATATATATATATATATATATATATATATATATATATATATATATATATATATATATATATATATATATACAGGGTGTTCCGCATAAGTACCTACAGAGAAAAACCTATGAATCTACATCAAATTTCTGACCAAAAATGTCAAGTAACCTTGGGTCCTACGGACCTTCGTTTTCGAGATATATCGATATATCGATTTTTTAATTTAGGTCATGTTTTTAGCCATAAACTAATTAATAAATAAAAATCTAAATAAGATAGAAAGATGCAGTTTACATCATCGTAAAGAGCATTAAATTGTCATTAAGAAATCACTACTTTTAGTACTTAATACGTTTATAAACTTAGTGATAATGCAAGAAAAACATTAAAATTGGAAATTATATTAAATGTTTATACAACTTGGAGCTTTCATAACTTCTATATTTTTATACCTATTGTAATGTTTAAAATGTTTAAAAAACTGCGCCATTTTATAAGCTTTAATTCGATATAGCATTGTCTATAGTTTACGTAAATTTTCATAGAGAAATAGTAGAAAAACTATTAGGAAATCAACTTATTAAGTAACCGCTCTATGAATTTTCTGCAATTTTAAAATTAAAATTTGATTGTTTTCTTTTCATATGCTGGCGCGGTAGTGTCTGAAGAATAGCAGGGGGTCTGCTCGTGAGTATGCCAGGCAGTTCCAAACAGACGACATCTTTCCTATTATGTACATTTTTCAAGTTGCCAAACAACAGGCACTGTTGATTGGTTACTGATTCTAGGACCAGTATTAGAAGGGCTTCGGCTGTATTGGGAATTCCAGGGACGCAGATTTTTAGAATTTTGAAAAGAATTCAACTGTGCCTTCCATGACACTCCCGTCTAGGAGCTGACCATAGCTGACTTTAATGCGAGGGTGCTGCGGGGGTATTGGGATTGGATATTACAAAGAACTGTGTCACATTTTATTTTGTGGATAGACGAGTCCCTTCTTACAAGAGCTGGTGCTATTAATTTTCACAACACTCATGCAATAAACCATGTAATGCAAAACTTGAAAAATTTACATAATAGGAAAGATGTCGTCTGTTTGGAACTGCCTGGCATACTCACGAGCAGACCACCTGCTATTCTTCAGACACTACCGCGCCAGCATATGAAAAGAAAACAATCAAATTTTAATTTTAAAATTGCAGAAAATTCATAGAGCGGTTACTTAATAAGTTGATTTCCTAATAGTTTTTCTACTATTTCTCTATGAAAATTTACGTAAACTATAGACAATGCTATATCGAATTAAAGCTTATAAAATGGCGCAGTTTTTTAAACATTTTAAACATTACGATAGGTATAAAAATATCGAAGTTATGAAAGCTCCAAGTTGTATAAACATTTAATATAATTTCCAATTTTAATGTTTTTCTTGCATTATCACTAAGTTTATAAACGTATTAAGTACTAAAAGTAGTGATTTCTTAATGACAATTTAATGCTCTTTACGATGATGTAAACTGCATCTTTCTATCTTATTTAGATTTTTATTTATTAATTAGTTTATGGCTAAAAACATGACCTAAATTAAAAAATCGATATATCGATATATCTCGAAAACGAAGGTCCGTAGGACCCAAGGTTACTTGACATTTTTGGTCAGAAATTTGATGTAGATTCATAGGTTTTTCTCTGTAGGTACTTATGCGGAACACCCTGTATATATATATATATATATAACCATTTATTGTGTAAAAAAATATACAAAAATAATAAGTATGTACATATTTTTTTCTTTTACATTGTTAATTTAAATTTTTCAACAAATCGGCTCAAGCCGTAGTACCTTATACAGGTTTTAAGTTAATCCTTTCTTTTTACTAATAGTCCAGGTGATAGCGTGCAAAAAAGTGTCTGACTAACATCAAGCTAGAATTTTGTATACAAGTCAATCTTTTAGCGCCTTTTAAGACTATGTGATCGGCTAAGTTCGTCTATGGGACATAGCTTGGCAATAGGCATTTGAAAATAACAAAATGGTGGAGAGCGGCCATGCCCCGCCAATTATGGTGGACAGTATGATTTTCATGATCCTGAGTACAGAATTATTTATTAGACCAAAAATCAAGTCGATGTTATTCTCACACTTGTTAGGTTAGTTATTCAAATATTACTAAAACTCAACGTGGTCACCTGTCAAGGGACAAACTAACATCAACTTGATTTTCGGTCAACTAACTAATTCTGTACTCAGGATCATGAAAATCACATTGTCCACCATAATTGGTGAGACATGGCCTCTCTCCACCGGTTAGTTTTTTCCAAACGCCTCTTGCCAAGCTATGTCCCACAGACGAACTTAGCCGACCACATATTCTTAAAAGGCGCTAAAAGATTGACTTGTATACAAAATTCTAGCTTGATGTTAGTCAGACACTTTTTTGCACGCTATCTCCTGGACTATAACTTATTTATTTTATTTATTTATATCCTTTTACTTACATTAATTTTACCTACTAATTTTATTAATTATTAATTTTGATAGAACCAAACGTCTAAGAAGACCCCTCTCATCCTTTTCTATTCTTGCCTCATATTTGCTACCCTTTGCCAAGTAAACTCCCCCACAAACCTTTCTCATCTCCTCGTCCCACCTCGGTCCAGGTCTTCCTCTCTTCCTCGTGAAGTGTCTCGGGTACCAGTCTATCATCGTATTGGTCCACCTATCATCAGTAGTTCTTGCTACATGTCCAGCCCAGTTCCATTTTCTAGTCAACACCACATTTCCTAAATATATATATAGTCATAGAACGATAAGAAATTTCTACACTATTAGGAAATAATACTGTAAGTAAAAATATACTGATTGAATATAATAGTATATTATGTTACTAGGCTGTAAAGTGAGTTTTTTCTTTACCACGGCAATTACATTTACTGTCTCGCTTCGCTAGACAGTAAATATTGCCAAGGTAAAGAAAAAACACTTCACAGTAGTGTAGCATATGCTATTTTTTCCGTGGTATAGCGGACAATGAAAAAACATTAAATTTTAATCAATAATCAATATAATAATAATAATAACATACTTCAGATTTAAAAAAAGAAACCTTAAAAAGAAGTTACACTATAACTAAAGATAAATAAAACGCATTGACATCTAGCGGATTTTAAGCGTACTAACAAGCATATCTACAAAGATTGCAGCGCTAAAACGGAAGTTTTGATAACTACCAGCACGAAAGAAATTGTTTTTTTTTCCTCCTAGGACGTTCATTTTTTTTTCTTTCGTGCTGGTAGTAATGAAAAGATTTTTTAAGTCCACGTAATGAAAAAATGAATTTTAGCTATGTTTTTTAGGCTCTTAAGTTACTATTTCGGAAAAATAATTTTTATTATATGATTATGTATTTGCATTTTCGAGTTAATTTCTAAATTAAATAGTTCCTATTGTTTGAAATGACTCAAAACTTGTTTGAATTTTACTTTCTCAAAAAGAAATTATTGTGATGGCGCAAAAATTCAATTTTGAGATTTTGATGGATTTACACGATTTGAGTCCAAGAAACTGGTTTTTAAAAAATGTCTGTCTGTCGTCTGTTCTGACGGATGGAGACTAAACTACTGGACTGATTTTGACGAAATATGGCATAAAATGTTCAGAAAAATATTACCCCCGAGGTGAAATAGAGAAATTAATTTTACTTCCAAATCTGGGGGCACTACTTCTCAAAAACTCTGAAAAAACATGAAAATAAAAATACTCCTCAGTTTCGACGATTTTGATTATAAATTCTGAAATGTAGTCCATTTAAATACGAATCTAACGATATAAAAAAAAATCAAAAAAAAAAAAAAAAATCCCGAAATAAATCTGATTCTGTTGAAAATCGAAAACAAAACGTAACAAAAAAGAAAATTAGGCTGAGTTGTCTCCGGCCGTATTATTTTTTTTAGCTAGTTCTTCACTGATTCTGTCAAACTATTTTTTCTAATTTATTTTTGTCTTATTATTTATTTTTATCTTTATTATTTTTCTTTGTCAATCAAATCCTTTAACTCAAGTTTTTATATTTTAGTGTATTGCTTCCGAGCTTATCAGTGTTTTCGGAATCATTGTGGTCATTATGTTTCCGATTTCATAAATTGCTCGACAGAAATCCGTTTCAGATATAGGGACAATAGGCAACATTCTTGGCCTCGTTTCTGTATGTCGATTTGTCTTTTAACATACTTACGAATTACCATATCTTAAAACAATACGTGTGGTGTCGCGGGACACCCGGTACGAACGAAGTTCCTTACGCTGTTCATTAAATATAAATTATAAAATCACACTGCTAAGTATACGATACTATCTACTTATACATGGTGGAGTTAGAAAAGAGAAAAAATTAAAAGAAACTAACTATTTGTACTAGCG
Source organism: Gerris lacustris (assembly GCA_951217055.1). NCBI lineage: Eukaryota > Metazoa > Arthropoda > Insecta > Hemiptera > Gerridae > Gerris > Gerris lacustris. The sequence goes on along the minus strand of OX578278.1, from coordinate 13,578,785 downwards.
GAGTTAAGGCAAAATTAAAAGATTAACTTTTTATTATCTTTGAAGCGAGTTTCTTACAATAAATAATGTATTGTATATTGAGAATAAAATTAATTATTATTAGTTTATAGATAAAGCAGATGGTTGTAGAGACGAAACAGGACTGTCCCCTCAGACTCCGCCGGCATATTACTCCAATGCAAATATTATAATATAAAATATAAATCACCAACACACAAAAACTTATCAGGTTGACTTGCTTGTATCAGGTTGAAATTTTACATGCCTGTTTCAATTGTACTTTAGACGATATATAAGAAATTTTATTAAAATCGTTACATTAGAACGTTGTTTTCTTTATTTCAAACGTTTAGGTTCTCTTTAATAAATTTAGCGATCTTTATCACTTCATAGCAGTGTCGGTGTTTGTTTCACTAAAAAAAATATTTGAAAAAAGTTGTTTGTCTCATTAAATAGATGAAGTTAGAATTTTTTACCGTCCTAAAATTCTAATTTTAAATTTGAAGCTTACGTTTACGCAAGCGTTGCGCGTGAACGCTTAGGCGGATAACGTTGTCCAACGAACTCATCTTGGGCATTGGTAAAATGAATATGTGTACCAAATTTCAACTAACTCCGTAATCTTTTACTCAAGTTATCGTCATCGGTAGATTTCGTGACGCTTGATATTGTGACGGTGATTTTGGTCGTTTTTTTCGGATTCACTCCCGGGCTCCAGAACGTGCCATAAGGAACATCGTTCCAAAAACCACACTCATAAAAAGCTATTGTTGGTCCCATTAACATCAACCTTCTAAGCCCATTTCTTTCTTTCGCAATGGCACAATTATTTTGTTTTCATTTTGTTCCGAACTGTCCACACATTGTTCACGTTAGTAGAGAAATGATGGAAAATTTTATTTATATAAATTTGTAAACCTTCAAAATATTGCTGGTGAAAAAAAAAATACAAAACGACGGCAAAAAGAACCACAAAAAATTAGCCTGCGGTGACAGATATCAAATATAAACCAATTTCAATAGAAAGATGAATCTTGCGAACTGATATGTTTTATTTTTATATTTCTATTTTGACAATTGGAGGGGATGACCAAATGTTATAATATCTTCTTTATCTGGTTTGTCAATGGCCCTTTTGGTTTTTGTGAGTTATAAAACATGTATTGAAACCCTTTTTGAGATTTAAAAATTCGTATTATAGGTAGATATTTTAGGAGTCAATAGCTTTTCATATTTTTGTTACTATCAACATTCAGTTATTCAGAAACGAAAATCCAAATCATTAATTTTTACTTTTATCTGTTCCTCTATCCTCTATTAATGGAATTGAGACACACTACAGAGCAGGGCTGTACTACGCTAGATGTAGCCTACCCGCAACTAATAGATCTGGTGTCATAATCCACGCGGTCTTGAATCTTTCTGCGGTTGAGAAATACTGTACTGCCTTGCCCTGTTTGTGCGCCCGGCCTTAGGGTTCTAAATTCTTCTACTGGAATGGAGTTTCATCAACACGGTTTTAGTGAATTTTCGATGAAAATTAAGCTATTGCAATGGCTTCAAAAATTTTGTGTAATGCGAATTCTTACATTTTTCTCCATGGAAATCCGTTTTAGACCATTCTTAATGGATTCCTGAAATTTAACACTTTTTTTATGTATGTATGTATATATGTATGTGACACTCCAGACGATATCTCACCCTAGGATGCACTTAATAAAATCCAAAGAAATTTTAAAAGTCAATTATATCAAAAGAAAGGTTGAGTTCATTGTCCAGAATTTAAGGGTCAAATTTTGACAATTTAGGGTCAATCATAGCATAAAACCGTGTTTTTCCATTTTACCCCCCTCTTATATAAAAATATGACAAATGTGTACATTACAACATTACTGTGCTCTTAAAGAGCTTTCCAACGACATGCATTTTGAAGGGTATATACTATTTTGACTTTTGTACCCTGAACCCCTGTGTACCAATTTTTTTTTTCACCCATCAAAATTCTAAACCAAAATTTTCCTATATTATCATAAGCCAATAATAAGCAGATTTCTTTGAAAATTTGTTTATTAAGTTATGGTGCATAATTGGTCTTTTAATTATCTGAGCAAGTATGAACGACAGAAACTTATTTAAAAACTAATTCAAATCAAATAGCCAATAAAAATGACCATAAATAATCACATATTTCAAACTAGAATAAATCCGAAAATAAAAACAATTTTCTTTTCCAAAAGATCTGAGAGAAATGATCCAAGTTAAAAAAGAAAACATTTTAACTTTTCCTTCATTTCCATTCAAAAGCAATGCTAAGTAAATCCACCTTAACTAAAAACAAGTCAACGAGTTGTTTCGATTCAGCTTGACTTGGGAACTCAGTTCTCGTCTTCTGTTTAGCCCCATCATTTGTTTTTCTCTTACATTTTAAAACAATAAAAGCGTATTCTTCCAAATCTTCCTTTTTCTACTTTCGAGTGGATATACATATATCAAATTGACTCTTGTTTGTTTGTGATAAGATTAAAGAAAATCAAACGAGAGAAGTTTTAAAAATAAAAAAAACATTTGAATAAATGAAAAACAATGTACATACTTGACTTTAATATAAGTCAATTGTTTTGATGTCGGTTAAAAAAAAATTTAAAGAAGAAAACGAGCTTGTTGATGTTAACAATCTTGTTAAATAATTCTTTTGATGATCTTTATAGATTAAACAAAGTTTTAAATAGCTTTGTCTCAAGTGCCTTAAGATGACTCAAAAAATAGACTCACCATAAGAAAAATAATGAGGTAATAAGAAATAATAAGACTCATATTACATTGCTGTTTCAATTTGTAGCATTAACTCTAAATATTATAGTTCAAGTTGAAAACATCAGTTAAAACAATTGCTTACGTTTAGTGGCTTCATGAGAGCCATCAGTTTTCCTAAATTATATTGTCTAGATCTCCTCCGAAAGATTTAAACATTAAAATCACTTTTGCTGAGTGGAACTTTGTTTTCGACGAGTATATGGGTCATTTTCAAATAAAATGTACCTTTAGGGAAATCAATTTGGTTACTTTATAGAAAATTAAAATAAGCCTAAGGCCGATCGGCCACCAGAAGCTGAGCGGAGCGGAGCGGAGCTGAGCGGAGTGTAGCTGAGTGTAGTTGAGCCCAAGGGGTGTGGCAACCGAAAGCGGAGCGGAGTCGAGCTGACAGTAGCGGAGTCTAGCTGACTCCGCTCTGTGTTCGTTTGCGTGAACTAACTAGTCCACCCAAAAATGTCAACCCAACGAAAACTATTATATTTGTGTTTAGGATTCTGAAACCGAGTTTTTTCTTGCAGCTTGTGTCGCATCACCAGCTTATAAGACAGATTGGGAAATTTTCTATCTTAGAAAAAGGGATGAATTCGGGGAATTTCACAGCCTTTTTCATTATCTAAACCACGAACAGTTTAAGGACTATTTCCTTATGAATAGCCCTCAGTTTAATGAACTTCTAAATAAGATAAGAGATGATATAACGGGTGGTGATACAAACTGTCGGAGAGCTGTAACAGCCAAATTAAAACCTGTTTTTTAAATACGCCAACACTGATTACTTTTTTTTATACTTTATTTATTTTCCTTCACATTATATTATTAAAAGAGAGATTAGATGGCTATTAAGGTAGAGAAAATAAAGAAAATCACTATTTCATTTGAGAAACGTTTCGACCAATTATTAATGTCATCTTCAGTCTTGTTTTATTCAAAAATTCAAACAAACATATATATAAAATTAATTCAAGGTAATTATAATTATTCATTATAAATTTGACATATCCTTAATCCCACTGAAATCAATTTTTAATTAAGAAACACTCTAAAATAAGATGAATTTCCTCGGTGAATAGTTGTTACTATTTTACTCTTAAATTTGGAATGAAAGGGAATGAAGATCACATATATACAGCTTTTTGATAATTGTCTTTTTAGTTATTATTATATATTTTTTAGAATGTTATAAATTGTTACGAGTTTTGTTTAATGTTTTAATTCTATTTATACATATTAACATTTACTGGTTATTTTGATGTCAGTATGTTATACCAACGTGCCACTTAAACTTTTTAATTTTAGGCCCTCTCTTATGGAGATAGTATATTATATAATGAAACAATAATGACGTATGTAAGTATATTTTTTACTGAATGCAAGTCTTAATTAAAACTTGATTTCAGTAGAATTAGAAGTATATGTCAACATTTTTAATGAATAATGATAATTACTTTAATTTAATGTTATATATATTATGCTTGTTTGAATTTTAGAATAAAACAAGACTGAAAATGACATTATTAATAATTGGTCGAAACGTTTCTCAAATGAAATAGTGATTTTCTACACTATATTAGCCAGCTAATCTCTCGTTCATTTATCTACAAGAGTGTATTAATCCATTAATAAAAAGTTTATTCATTTAATTTTTTAATAATATTATTGTTGTGGGTGGAGGGGGAAGCGGAGTCAGCTTTCAAAACCGACCGACTTAAGTCGGTGTCGCGGAGTCGAGATGCGTCGCTAGGCTCAGCTCAGCTCCGCTCCGCAACCGGTGGCCACCCTTACATTTAAAACAATGGGATTCGATTTCACAAGCTGAGTCAACTCCGCTCCGCTCCGCTCAGCTCAGCTTTTGGTGGCCGATCGGCCTTAGACATGATAATATTGATTATTCTGACACATCAGGGACTTAAAATGACATTTTCGTTCAAGAACAGTCAGTTTTCAAATTTATTTACATACATATGACCATATATACATAAAAAATCACATTTTTGTCGTAATGAGTGTTACTATCATAAAAACGGTATTTTTTTAGATTTTGTTTCTCTGTTTTTATGAAACGTTACTAAATTGTATATATGACGTAAATATTCTCTTTCATCCCACCAGAAATATTTTTTAGACCTAAAATATATGTAATTTCTTAAAAAAAGTAATGAGTGTTACATTTATTATCTTTTAATGTTTCCTCAAAGCTTCAAAAATGTGAAGGATACGTTTTCAGTGCATTGTAATAAAAGTTTTTATTATAAAGAAGAAGAAAAAATAATTTTTCTTTATTAAAAAAATAGTTGGACACGGCTACCCATAAGAATTTGTTGTTATTCAAGTAACACTCATTACATTATGGTAACAATCATTATACATTTATATATTGGACCTATAAAAAATTAAATGTTAACACAAACTTTAAACATTAAACTTTTATTTACAATTTTTGTTAAAAAATAATTTAAATTTATTTTTTGTAAAAACATTAAACTCAATCATTTTTTTTAAGTTTTAAAATATACAGTATTGTAGAACTAACGGAATAGTAACACTCATTACAGGTAACACTCATTACATTTTTAACTTAAAAAAATCTTTCCTCGGAAACTATGTTTCTTAATTAAACCAATTTAATGTGAACTGATTATATTAATTAATAACTACTAAATCATATTAATAACATAAATAAATGTTGATTACAACTACAAAAAATGATGGTAACACTGTGAATAAAATGAATAAAAATACTCGCCATTTTTTTTTAGTGAAATATTAATTGTAAAGAAGAATAAAGTGCTATCAATATAAAAAGTCGTTGATTACTGACTTAAATGTCTTCTTAACATAAACAAACCCTAATCCCTCCTTCTTTCTTTCATACTCACCCTCTAATTCTGTCAACTCTTATCGGTAACACTCATTACAAAACCCTTGGGGCATACATATAAATATATTTGTTTCGTTTTGTACTAAAGTTTTATTTTTTCCTATCCCATTTATATAAACTTGGATATTTTATTGGTTAAAAATAAAATATATAATGAAAAAAACTTATGAAAAAAATGAATAAAAATCACATTACATGTTATCAAAACTACTGTGGGACGTAACGCTCATTACAATTTTTAACATTAAAATTTTTTGAAGCAAGAAATTTTCACCTTATAAGCCATAAAATGACCCTGATTAACACAATAATAGACAGACATCTGATCAATAAACCTAAAGGTTTTTTTATTTTTCATTAATATGAATTTTTTTAGTTACAATAAAATTGTAAAATCTTGGGACATAAAAGGTACATTTTATTTGAAAATGACCCATATAGTTTTTTTTTAAGTGATTTATCAGCATACGAGACTGTAATAAAATGATGACTAGAGAGGTTGTTTGAAAGTGACATAATTAAATTGCCACCACAATTTTATCCCTATTTTTATTTTAATAGGGTAATATCCATATTTATTGAGCTGAGCGAAGCGAAGCTCTTATACTACACTTTGCATTTGTTCGGACGCATACTCCTCCTGAATGACTGAACCCATCCGCACAAAATTCGGCACGGTCATAGTGACCAACCACAGGAAGGTATAAATCTCTGAAATGGTCCAATTTGGTACAAAGAGGTACGTGGTACAGGGTACAAAAGTTAATATAGTATATGTCCTTTATTATGCGAGTTGTTAGAAAGCTCTTTAAGAGTACAGTTATTTTTGTTAGTTAACTTTTGTCATATTTTCAATTAAGAGGGGGGTGAAATAGAAAAACCGGGGGTGGGGGAATCAGAAATAATACTATGTTTAATCCGATTTCAGCTGTTTATAAATAAAAATGATTATTGTTTAAGATTAAAATGCAGGCTCAGCTCAATATTAAAAGCAGATACTGCATTGCACACCTAGTAATATTATACCTAATTTTTAATAGTTCGTCATTATTCAAATACAAACGATAATTCAGGTAGTACAATTAATTGAAGAGAGTGGAAGCGAGCTTCTACATTCAACGAAATATGCATCCTGTCTGTCTGTCTGTCTGTCTGTAACGTTTACGTGTCTGACGATAACTTGGATAAAAATTGAACGATTTGGTTGAAATTTAGTATTCGTGTTCCTTTTACTAATGCTCAGGCTAAGTTCGTTCGGCAATGAGATCCGTCCAAGTGTTCGCGCGCAACGCTCGTGTAAACGTGAGCTTCAAATGTAAAATTGGAATTACAGGACGGAAAAGATTCTATCATCACCTATTGGATGAATGAATAAATATCGTTAAAACTATTAAAGCGGACCTAAACGTTTAAAATTGAGAAACCAACGTCTTTACTTTATCTAAAGTACAATTGAAACGGGCGTGTAAAATTTTATCTTGATGCATACAGAAGTTTTTGTGTAGTGAAGTGATATATTTTATTAAAGTTAAAATGCAATGGCCGGAACGTAGAGGTGAGTTAAGGAAAAGTAGAAAAGCTCTTTTTACCCCACTACACGGCTCTCTGTTACAATCATATTCTTATTCTCATATTATCATATTCTTACTCATTATTATTCATTTCTCAACTTTTATATTAATTAATATTAGATTACTTTATTATTATTTAGTTATCTTTTATTATACTTATTTTACTATGTATACTTTTTTATTATTCTCTGTGAACTATGAAGTAATAGAAATAAAACTTTTTCTCTGAAGTCTCTTCTTATATCTACCGACCGTCTCACTACTTCATCACTTAGCTACTTTAATATTTAGTTCGTAAACCAATAACTAATAATCCTCGATATAATAATAAAAAAATTTAAAATACAAGTTTATTTATAAAAACAAAAAAAAGGTTTCGAGAAGGTACAATCATAATTTAATGAAATCCAATAAAATACAATACCCAATGACATTTTCTTATTATTTTTCTTTTCCTCTGTATTCTTGTTCAAATATAATTCTAAACGAGTTTTTTCATAAAACAAGAGGTGGAAATACTGATGAAAAAACGAATAAACAGTGGATTTTTTTCCACTAAGGTTGGCAATCTATCCAACCTTAGTATGAGTGAATAAACATTAATAAAGAATTACTTTTGGGTAAAAAAAAAAAACTTTTTAATTAATCCCTTTTACAAATATAAAGTATTAGATCTTTTTTTCTTGATTACCTTATCTAGTTATAAGAGTTTATACATAAATAGTTTTTATCAGATTTAAACAATACCTTTATAGCTATAAAATAATTACTACAGTATGACAAGCATATTAATTTTGTTATACCCAACTCAGTTTAGTTGCTAGGGGTGAAGGAAATAATTTACATACAAAAATGAACGTAATATCTATGTTTATAAAAGAGCTTCAGGTTCATTTTAAAAGGGAGAAGAAACAACCCCATTTGCATCGTTTTATTTTAACTGAAATAGAATTATTTGGCTGCATATTATAATAAACACAAGGGGCATCCCGAAAGTAAGGCCTCCAAAGCGTAGAGAAGTTTTTGGCTGGGATTTGGATATATTGCTCTGTCAGTCGGGTTTTCCGAACAACTGGTTGAGCTTTGCTGTTCAGTCTTGGCTTGATAATAGAGGATTCGATTGTTGCCCCCGCCAAGTGCGGAGTTCGCGAAGTGATACGTTCTTTAAACGAAATAGGAGTGACGACTGAATGAACTACAAAAAAGGCAATGGATGAAGTTGATGTTCATTATGGTTGGGACCATTTAGGCCCTGAACTAACCACCCTAAATATATAAAGGAGAATATTATCAGCTAATTTCCACAAAAAAAATATAAAATAATCCATTAAAATCTCAGTACATATATATATATTTGAGACTTCATATTACTTTCTTTATATAATATACTAGCTTTCACCCCGCGCTCCACGCGGGGCTCATGCTCAGTATTAGTGGCTATGTTTCCTATAATCATGTAGGCCTAGCAATTAAATTAAATTCCTAAATAGTTTAGTTTGCAAAGCCTTCTTGGAATAAAATCAGGGCTATATTACACATCATTAATTCCATTACTAAGAATATGATACTCTCCAAATCGTATTTTGGAGACAATCTATATATTTAAAAAATAGACTGCCAATTAGTGTGGCACATAGCTTCCTCGCATCCTATCATGTACTTTATTGTTATATTGTTTATTGTGTAAAAACTATTAATATAGTTTTAGCGATCTTTAACACTTCATAGCGGTGTCGCAGTTGGTTTTACTAAAAAATTGTATTTGAAAAAAATGTTTGTCTCATTGAATAGATGAAGTTAAATTTTTTCACCGACCTAAAATTCCAATTTTAAATTTGAAGTTCACGTTTACGTGAGCGTTGTTCGTGAACGCTTGGACGGATAACGTTGTCCAACGAACTCGTCCTGGGCATTGGTAAAATGAACATGTCTACCAAATTTCATCAAAATCGGTAGACATTTACTCAAGTTATCGTCGCACGTTTCATAATTCGCGGACACACAGACCGACAGACAGACAGACACGAGACCAAAAATGTTCCCTGATGTCTGAAACGGATTTCTGTCTTGGAATTTTTAAAATCGGAGACATAAAAGTTTTTCGTTCTCAAAAGTGAACACAATGCTTCCGTTACCTTCGGTAAGCTCGGAAGCAATAGCCAATAGAATCTAAGTAATATATAATAACTTACAATGCTAAAAAAAAAAGGTATAATAAATAATAAAATAAACGTAGTCAAAACCAATTAGATTGGAAAGTCATTGAACAATCATCAACCATGATGGTGCATTAATTTAATTACCAGTCTCTTCTCTTAATACGGCAGTTGCACAAGTAAATATTTACTCTAGTTCTAGGAAAAAATAATAAAATAATAAATACTCGATTTAAAGAGCACTAGTGTGAGGTTTTAGCGCCCCAATCAGAAATTAAATCGGTCAACCATTGCGGATGCCATAAGTGCACAAAGTCACATTTCAAAAGAAAAACGAAAATTTAGCTCTATTTAAGGTAGAACCGATGGGGGTACGACAAAAAGTCATGGGACCAAACGCCATCTTTCATTTTTTAAGGAGGGTAAACTCTTTTTTGTGATTTTGCAGTCGGTTTGGGCCAATTTCCGACCTAACGCAAAAAACCGCGTTTTCTAGGTGGTCTAGAAGTACCCGAACATTTTGAATAGTGAGTCTGTGGGGTTTGGTTACGGTAGGTCAACCTAATTATTTTAGGTAATGTGTCCTATAATTTTTTATTAAATTGGTTATAATTATGGTTCTACTCAATATTTTTAGATGAAACTAAGCCTACAAATTGCGCAAAATGTTTGCGCTCACCTCTAAAAAAATTAAACAATTTCTTTTAGCCAGTTTTGCGCCTATAAAGTCGGACTGGGGCGACAGACACACATACCTACATACATACACGAAAAAAAAATTAAGGCCGGATTCGGTTTTCGGAATTTATAAAATGAAAAAAGTATCCAAAATAAATTAATTTCTGACCAATGTACAGACAATACTTTAATTTTATATAACTTGTGAAAAGTAAAAAAGGAGAATCGACTACTATATTTTAAAGGATAATTTAAATAACATTTTAAATTTGAGATGAATTTAATATCTTGCTTTATTTCAACTGATTACAGCCAAAGCATATCGAACATAAAAAGGTTTCTTTTAAGTGTTAAGGAAGTCAATAAAGTTTAAGATAAGGAAAGTAATAATCCTTTAAAGATATTTTTAGGAAATTCTTTTAACAGTTTAGGTTAGCCCAGAACCCTGAACAATACAGAATAATAGTCCATTGGTTCTAGTCAAAAGGATGTATGTAATTTCTCGTATCCAAAAATATCGTCTACATCGAAAAAATATATTTTTTTTTTTTTTCTTTCGGTTCTTATTGTTTCCTATAGAATAGAGAGGAGGTGTGGTGGAACTGATTAGCTCCACTCTAGTGTGAGATATTGTATATTATGTTTCTAGGGTAGTTACTGAAGTAGAAAGGATATAATCTAGACATATTATTATTATTATTAGAGTATTGGGAATGGGGGGTCCTTCATACTGCTATATAGTATGAAGCCAGAAAGCCATATTGATTCCTAAATGGTCCATTAACCCTAACATCTTACAGAAGATCTATGCCAGGATAAAACTATTAACTCAAGGATTATGTCCTAATTGACCTCCTCTACTTTCTGTGCCAGAGCTCTCATTTACTATCTACTTCTCTCAGTTTTTCCGCTTTTTAAAGAAAGCATACTTTTTTTTATCTACTCACGGCAGCAAAATTAAGCATTGTTGTACTGTTTTCAATCAGCAAAATGTCATTTTTCTTTATTCTTTTGTAACATGTCAAAAAAACGCAGCAAAATAATAAAGTGTCAGCAAAAGTTCAAAGTGTCAGCAAAATAACAAACAGGCTGCAATATTATAAGATATTTTACACAAAAAGGTTACTACATCGCAGGTTATGAACTCTCCCACAGAGTTCATTTTTATATATTTAAGTGTAATATTCTGCTAAATATTTATATCTTTTTTGAAAATAACTTAAACAATTTTAGTAATAAAACAAATTTTATTATTTTACAGTGATTATTTTTAAAAAAAATTGGGATAAAAAACAGCTGCTAAAAGTGGCAACACTGAATTTGATTTGCCTTTGTTTTGATTTCTTGATGACTCAAACCTTCGTTTTTTAACAACTTTCATTTAATTAAATCTTTATATTATATATTAATAAGGGAATATAATATTTAGTGTAATTTTTCTGCAGTTAGAAGATAAAATATTGTATGTAACTATGCATCAAAGGAAACATTCCTGACTCGTTTAAAGATTACCTGCTAGGTAATGTTAATTTAAATGTTAGATAACTAACATTTTCCTGCCTCGGCTTCGCCTCGTCAGTCAACATGTAATTTTCCTGACTCGGCTTCACCTCGTCATTAAAATAGTAAATTTCCTGCCTCGGCTTTGCCTCTGCAGTAAATTTGTTTAGCCTATACTCGCCTTCGGCTCGAAACTAAAACTAAAAAACTTATCAGCAAAATTCCATTTTGCTGCCTAGTAACATAAATAACTATTTTAAACACGTAATATATTTAGAGAGTATATTTATAATTTAATTTAATTAAAGAGAGAAATTCCCTTGGTGGAAATATTAAATAACACCTTATACCTTAATCGTAGTAGACTAAGAATTAAATACAAATACCTATTAATTATTATTTGTCACACCATATTAATTAATATTGGAGTAATAATTCCAGGTAATTAATTTCTAGATTATTCCGCAGACAGACATCAAAGAAACATAGTTCTATGAATATAACACAAGGTATACTACAGGACTACTTACAGGATATTCATTTTGATTCCAATGCTTGTCATTGAATCGTTATAGGATTAATTACATGGATGTTAATTTCAATAAACAGGAATCCTGTATGTTACTGAATTCAAATGATCTTATCTTCAAACATAAATTCTTGCTGCCATTGAATTATCTCGTTTGATTAATCGACCACATCTTGAATTATATATTAATATATCAGTTACCTCTGAAATATCGTGGGTTTATTGTGATCTCAAAAAGGAAGAAATTTTCCGATCGACCATTTAGGTTATACTGTTAAACTGAAATTCGTTTTATTAGATGCTTTCACCGCGAATTCCCTTTTCTTAAGGAAAAGTTCGAAAATGGGAAAATAAAATAAAGGAGTGTGGATCAAATTTCATATACATAATGTTTTGGTCAAGTATTTTCCATTTGTTAGTTATGCTGGAGGAATGAGAGTGTTCGATGAAATCTGTCGCGCAACGATTTAGTGCCTTATCTACGCGATGCTCGATAGCTTCTATTTTTTTACCAATTTGAATTTATGTAAAAATTCTAACTTCATTTATTCGATAACACAAACAATTTGTTTAAAACAATTTTTTAGTTAAACCAACAACAACACCGCTATGAAGTGTTAAAGTTGGCTAAAACTATTAAAGCGGACCTAAAGTTCAAAATTGTAAAGAAAAACGTTTTTACCTATATCTTACGTTCTAACTTAACTATTTTAATAAACCTTCATATACGTTGTTCAATCATACTCTTTATCAACTAATAATGATTGTATATTTTTTCAATATTCAATACATATTTATTTTTATATTTATTTTTTATCATTATTGGTTATACTTATGTATAATTTTTAATTCAATTTTTTAAGTTTTTGGTAGTTTTCATACTACGGAAAGTTAAATTTTAATTTAAATCAAATTATAATTATTATTAACTACGGGAAACAGACAGTGAAAAATACACTCCTGTGCCGGGATTTGAACCACGGGCCTCTATATTTCCGGTATAGCGCTCTTCCATCTAAGCTACGCAGGAGAATGATTTTTCACTACCGTAATCGATAACTAGTCCCGAATCCAAGCTTTCAATATTCATATACATTTAGACAGTCAATATTTATGACATTAGAACTAAACCAGAATTAACGCTTATAATTATAAAGTACTCAATTAGTACCTGTACCTTGTACAATCAATTCGAAATTCAATTTTTTAAGTTTTTGGTAGTTTTCATACTACGGAAAGTTAAATTTTAATTTAAATCAAATTATAATTATTATTAACTACGGGAAACAGACAGTGAAAAATACACTCCTGTGCCGGGATTTGAACCACGGGCCTCTATATTTCCGGTATAGCGCTCTTCCATCTAAGCTACGCAGGAGAATGATTTTTCACTACCGTAATCGATAACTAGTCCCGAATCCAAGCTTTCAATATTCATATACATTTAGACAGTCAATATTTATGACATTAGAACTAAACCAGAATTAACGCTTATAATTATAAAGTACTCAATTAGTACCTGTACCTTGTACAATCAATTCGAAATTCAATTTTTTAAGTTTTTGGTAGTTTTCATACTACGGAAAGTTAAATTTTAATTTAAATCAAATTATAATTATTATTAACTACGGGAAACAGACAGTGAAAAATACACTCCTGTGCCGGGATTTGAACCACGGGCCTCTATATTTCCGGTATAGCGCTCTTCCATCTAAGCTACGCAGGAGAATGATTTTTCACTACCGTAATCGATAACTAGTCCCGAATCCAAGCTTTCAATATTCATATACATTTAGACAGTCAATATTTATGACATTAGAACTAAACCAGAATTAACGCTTATAATTATAAAGTACTCAATTAGTACCTGTACCTTGTACAATCAATTCGAAATTCAATTTTTTAAGTTTTTGGTAGTTTTCATACTACGGAAAGTTAAATTTTAATTTAAATCAAATTATAATTATTATTAACTACGGGAAACAGACAGTGAAAAATACACTCCTGTGCCGGGATTTGAACCACGGGCCTCTATATTTCCGGTATAGCGCTCTTCCATCTAAGCTCTTCCATCTACGCTCTTCAATATAGAGGCCCGTGGTTCAAATCCCGGCACAGGAGTGTATTTTTCACTGTCTGTTTCCCGTAGTTAATAATAATTATAATTTGATTTAAATTATAATTTTTAATTAAATAAATAAATAAAATGTTCTTTAAAATTTGCCTTAACTCCGCTAAGTACAAGTAGTTACCGTAGTATATTATTTAATTTTGTCTCTTTTCTAACTCTGCCATGTATTATTATTAGATAGCATCGTATACTAAGTAGTGTGATTTTATTATTCATATTTAATGAGAAGCGTAAGGAACTTCTTTCTTACTGGGTGTCATGCGACACCACACTTTTTTTTTTAATCATTGGGCGGTAGCGACCCTACATAATATGTAAAAGATCTAAAATTATTTACCCAATTTCACCTCGGGGAACAATTTTTTTAACCATGGAGTCCAAATGTCAGCGCAATTAGAGGTGGTTTGGTTAGAGGTGGTTAGAGGGGGTTAGAGGTGGTTAGAGGTGGTTAAGGGTGGTTAGAGGTGGTTAGAGGTGGTTAGAGGTGATTAGAGTTGGTTAGAGGTGGTTAGAGGAGGTCTGAGGTGGTTAGAGGTTGTTAGAGGTGGTTAGAGGTCGTAAATGAAAAGTAAAACAAATTGTGTCCATCAGCTTACAGCTTGTACTGAACTCTTATACTAAAATTTCTTTTTTTCAATATTTTTAATTTTATTTTAGCTTTTCGTGTTTAAATTTAAGAATTATTAAACATCGTACAACTCTGTTGTATCAATTATTTCCAATAATAATAATTTAACCTAGTGGAGAAAAACGCTGATTATTCCTCCCTTAACTATATTTTCTCGAAAAATAAATTATTCTTGGAAAGGTTAGTTATATATTTTAAGTATTGGAAAATAGATTATTTGTATAGTCACTTAGAAAAATCTATTTTCTGGCGATAGTTTATAATCATTTTCGGATGCTATTATTTCTGATATAACAAAAGCTAATAAATACTAGGAATCAATATATTTAAATTGTATTTCCTCTATTGGATGACTGTTAACTTTATTTATTGAAATAGTTCAGATAAAATGTAGCAAAGTAACTAGACATTTTTTTCTCTCTCTCGACATGAAAAGCTTTATAAAACATTCCATTGTCTGGTTTCAGGAAATAGATTATAAAAGATTTTTTGTTAGAATAGATAATGATTTGTATTTATTTAAAAGAAATACATAATCTGTAGAAATTCAGCTTTAAATATATATATATTTATTTACACAATTTGTGAGAGACACCAAGAGATGTGCCACGCAAGCGTGACCCATAGGAACTGTTCCAACATCAGACATTGCGTCATTAAGATGTTGGCTCGGCATTACGCCATGTCCTGCATCGTTTCGTCGCGTCCGACTCATCAGGGGCCCGACGATGCCCACCCAACTCTGGACCTATACTAGATCAAGAAGATCAATGTCTGATGTTGGAACAGTTCCTATGGGTTACGCTTGCGTGTCACATCCCTTGGTGTCTCTCACAAATTGTGTAGCCTATTTCAGTGTGAAAAAACACGGTATTACATTGCTGTTGTGTTTTGCCAGCCAAGCAAGAATGGCGGTATGAGAGCACGCTCGTCGAGAAGATTCAGTGATGGCCGAGCAGACGTGGTTTAACCCACACGGCCACGCTGGCTCTCTCTCATATATTAAATATCATATAAATTATATCAATTAAAATTTGTAATTGACTAATTTTAATTATTTTAGTGGTTATAATTAATGTGATGTTTAATTTATGAGACAAAAAAAAAAGTGACGAACCTAACAAGTTGATACATTTTCCAGTTTTAAACATAATGATAAATAATGTTTTACATTTTCAATCTAAGGCATAAAGATGACCATGATAGGTTGAAATATAGCCGTATTTGAAATGTAACTGCTTCAATTATTTGCCCTAAAAGACCAAACAACTCCAAAAAAAAAAAAAAATAATTAATATAATTTAAGGACACGGAAATAAGAAAAATCAAAAATAATATTCATATATATTAAAAATTAATTTCAAAATTCGTACCTCAGAAAGAAGTGAAATAATTAAATGCGTGGAAGATGGAATAAAGCGTTAATTTTAATTAAAATATTCTAAATCATTCTAAATCATTTTTATGAATTTGATAATTCTTCGAATTATAAAAGGGTAAAATGGAAACATTTGCTTTATCAGTTACGATTAGCAACATTTTTTTGTTTAAATGATAAAGAACCTTTTAACAAGGGCCACGATTTTTAGCAAAAACATACAATATTTATAATATGTAAAATAACATATAAAATTACATAGAAGTGTATCTATTCTTTCTATATTTCCTTCTATAACTATATTACTTTCTATAACTAAGTAACCAATGCTAGAATTATCTAGAATGAATCATTAAAATTCTCAATGAATTTTTCCGGTGTTATTATGAAATATATTCTTTTGAATTTTTTTGTATTATCTTTGATCACGGAAAAGGATTATGATATTTTAAAAAAATCTTTTATATTCATGCAGTCTCTTATCTATCTTCTGTTCTATTGTTCAACATATAAAAGATGGATTGTTTCCTATGGGGAATATGGAAGGTATAATACAATGGTATAGCTAATGCTATGTTTTTAGCATATTGGAGGTAATGAAAGCCTTTCTTTCTTTGTGCTCTTAAAAATTGATGTATTATTACCCAACCCTTTTTCCAATAAGTAATAAATAGCCTTTTTTTATTGTCAATTAAAGCTACCGCATCTCTTACCTTTTAGAGTTTGCCCATTTATAATAAGTATTATGTGTAGTCGAATAGGATCGTTTTATCGGCTTAATATTCATGAATATATAATGTTTAAATGACCTTAGAACCATTTTTTTATGATCGGTAAATTAAAAGGTGTTTCTTTTGGTACTTCTTTACATTGTTACTCCCCTATGTTATTTTAGAATAAAAATGACTTTAACTAAATAACTATTAAGAAAAGTCCAGTCATGTACCATGACTTAATGAGCGAATTTTCAAAGAAATCTGTGTATTATTGGCTTATGATAATATAGAAAAATTTTGGTTTAGCATTTGCATGGGTGAAAAAAAAATTGGTACACAGGGGTACGGGGTACAAAAGTCAAAATAGTATTTACCCTTCAATATGCATGTCGTTGGAAAGCTCTTTAAGAGTACAGTAGAGTTGTTATGTACACTTTTATCATATTTTCATATAAAAGGGGGGTAATATGGAAAAAAAAACGTTTTTTTGCTATTTTTGACCCTAAATTGTAAAAATTTGACTCCAAAATGAACTCCAAAAATTCTGGCCAACGAACTCATCATTTCTTTTAATATTGTTGACATTTTACAATTTGTTTGAAATTTTTAAGTGCATCCTAAGGGGAGATATCGTCTGGAGTGACACATATATACATATATACACACATACATACATAAAAAAGTGTTAAATTTTAGGAATCGATTCAGAATGGTCTAAAACGGATTTCAATGAAGAAAATTGTCAAAAATTCGCATTACAAAAATTTTGAAGCCATTGCAATAATTGCTTAGTTTTCTTCCGAAATTCGCTAAAAAGGGATGTTTAGTCCAATGTACTTTAGGACAAAATATCCTATATATATGTTACTCCCCAGTAACAGTCAAAAGATGAATATTCCGTACACCTTCTTTAGATTGTTACTCCCCTCTGTGTTTTTATAAGGGGAGTAACACTCTAAATAAGTGCCTTTCTTTTAACCTTTGAAATGCACCCTCGTATTTAAATTAAATTAACGTATGTTAAATAATATTTAAACTATGTTTAATATAATATATTAAATTAAAATAAAAAAATTTCAAGATAAAAAGAACTTTTTATATACTACGTTTTTAAATTTTCTGTTAAATCGTATGTAATGTTGATAGTATAATTGTTATTGCTATATAATATATAATGTTAGTGAAAAAAAAATAGTTCCGAATTTATTTACTTCACATAAATGACAACCATCCAGAGAGCTGATCTTAAACCTATAAAAGGATAAATCTTTGTACAACGGATCTCCCCAACACCAAATCTAAAGCATGCCATCGATTTATTTCAAATAATATAATCGATATTTCCTGTTTTGCTGTCATTCAATGTTTATCTATCACAAATTTGAGACCCGTCAAAATGAAGATTGCGTAAATATTGGATATGGCAAAACAAATAAAATAACTTGCCGATTTTTTCCGAACTAACTTTCAGCACAGCAAAATTTGCTGAAAACTAATTAAATTCTGCTGAAAGATGGCTAAAAGTATTAAAATAATGCATTGTCATCGTGTTCTGAGCTATGCTAAACGTTTCTAGCTATTCGGGAAGTTAGTTAGAACACATAGTTTAAGGAGAAAACTATGTGTAAATTTAAATGTATAGACCAATTTTTAAGAATAAAATATTTTTATATGATCCCATCACATTTTTTATTTCATTTTTATTTTATTTTAGACTTGAATGTTTTACGATTTTTACTGAAATTTCTTTAGTCGATAAGTCTTGCAAAACACTCAAGACAAAAAAATGTGTTCAAGTTGAAATACACTAGTTTGTATTCGGTCCAAACACCTTCAACATAAAAAATTTACACGAGTTTTAAATTCTTTTTTTGAAGTGTCGCGTCGAAAGAACCTTTTTTTTGAAGAAAAAAGTCAACTTTGGGATGTCGTAAAATCCAATGGAATTTGAAAACTCTTCACGTCAAGATTGATTGACATAAAATCCTGGAAAGGTTCTACTTTATCCAGGGGGAGGGGGGGGGGGGGGTTGAAGGTCCTTTATAGCGCCACCGAGTTGATCTTTTACGCCAAGATGAACAGATAAACTCAACTACAGAACTAATTTATTTTTCAAACTTAATAAAAAATATAGTTACTTTTTTCAAGTCACTTAATTTCCTAAATAAAAAATAATAATTCGAGGAAATAGTGTTCCATTTATATATTATTATATATAAAATAATAATATATTTTAACAGAAGTCATTTATAACAATTAAGGTAGCTGATTTTTTAAAACAAAATGTGATTCGAACATGATAAAAATAATGACACAATAAATAAGAACAAAAGATTAAAGTAACTACTAAACAAAAATTATATTAATAAGAAATATATATATATATATATATATATATATATATATATATATATATATATATATATATATATATATATATATATATATATATATATATATATATATATATATATATATACAGTGAAACCCCTCTTTAGCGGACATCGACGGGACCGCCAATTTTGTCCGTTATACAGGGGTGTCCGTTGGGAGGGGTTAGTTACTAAAATATTTTTAGTAAAAAGTAAATATGTATTGGAAGAAAGAATAATCTACAAAACAAAAATATAAAAGAATAGCATTACATTGTATGAATACATCGCTAATACAGTGAAGTAATTGACTTTTTTTGGAGTAAAGAAAGAAGTTTCATATTTTAGTTTGCTTCGCATATTTTGATATTGTTAATTCATTTTCGTTGATTTAATTCTTATGAAAAAAGTAAAACAGGAAACAGGATGTAATAAAAATCACATTAAGAATCAAAATTAATTTCTATGAAACTTACTGGATAATATGTATAGAAGGCAATATGTCTAAGAAGAGTTCTAATGCATTTAGACAAGGAAACATGATTTTATAAAATAGAACTTCAAGCCTTTAATAATTTTCCAAGAAAACACCTCTTTCTATTTCATATCAAGAAAATTTGATCAAGAAATTCAAACAAACTTGTTTTATTTTTTTAAGAAATGTATAAAGGATTCTTCATTAAAAATAACAATTTTCACTCAATTTTAATCACTTTCTAAATTGTTTTAGTGTCCGTTATAAGGGGGTTTTAGGGTCCAAGGGACCTAATTAAACTGTCCGTGTCCGGTCTAGAGGGGTGTCCTTAATAGAGGGGGTTCTATTACATGGATTTGGTATACAATTTGGCCGGTGCCTGTAAAAAATGTCCGTAAACAGAGGTGTCCTTAATAGAGGGGTGTCCGTTAAGAGGGGTTTCACTGTGTATATATATATATATATATATATATATATATATATATATATATATATATATATATATATATATATATATATATATAATATATATATATATATATATATATATATAAAAGACAACATATAATAAAAAGAAATATTATATAGAAAAAGTAGAAAAATCATTGTAATATTTTGTGCCACTTATCATTTCTAATACGTGTTTATTATCTTTATTTTCTACCTTTTCTATGTATTATTTTTTTTAATATGTGTTGTATTTGTTTTATATATTTATTCAAAAGCAGTCAATTGTTTCAATTACATTCATTTTGTATGAAGAAGTTGTTTGGTTACTAAACTAAACCACTTTCATGATAGAATAAATTAATTAATTTAAAAAAATACGACCGATACAACTGTTAGTAAACTTTCTCATATAAAATTATTTATTCCATATCGTCCAGTGCTTTCCATTTGTTCGTATTAAAATGGACTTCAAAATACGAGTGGAATTTATTATTCAAAATCGCCAGGATATATTTTTTTTTTTCACGATATTTGATGAGTTTTTGGTTTTCGGGAGTAATTTTTCAATTTCACCTCGAGGTGTGATTATTTCTAAACATGTTTTGTTTAGGCTCCATGCTTCTGCACAGACGATAGACAGACATTAAAAAAAGAAACTTCCTAAAAGCTGTGTCCAGACTGCCGAACCGAACAGAGGAAACGAGCCGAACATTGGTCTCTGCGCATGCCCAGTCTGAGATGCGCAGGCGGATTTTACACTGGGCATGCGCAGAGACCAATGCTCGGCTTGTTTCCTCGGTTCGGATGGGCAGTCTGGACACGGCTTTAGACTCAAGGAAACCTTAAAACGTGCAAATCCATCAATTAGATTTGGATCATAATACTTTCTCTCTATTTATAATAAGAAAATTATTACGTAAAAATAGTAGTAGTTTAACAATTTTATTCTTTTATATTATAGTATTTTTGTTCAGAACTCTGAACAAGATTCGTCATTGTATAATATGTAAAATCAGATAGGCAAACCAGCGCTTCGTCGTCAAACTTCTGGGTAGACAAACCCGCAACACTTCCTACAGTTTCGCCTGGTTCTGCCATCCATAGCCCAATAATGTGGGGGTTATAGACGTTCAGATCTTCATTTAGAACAGTGTCATGCTGCCAAACCTGACGAGACCGTTAGATTCAAACACATGAACACGCTGAGAAGAACACATGGTTCTTTGACATTACAAGTGGAAGTCCTTATTTGTTAGATCACACTTCCCATTTTATTCTTTATTATTGGTAGCTCTTGATGAATTGGTTTTGGTTGATACACAAAATAAAGTTTAGCGTATAGTGAACTGTATTTAAAATAGTAAACAGCTTAGTTTTGCGGTAAAATCCGCGTCAAGAAGGGGTTGATGTCCGACGTTTCGCTTCCACTACTAGAAGCATCTTCAGAGGGGTGGTGTATCGTGATGTTTACTTGAAGCAACAAAATGACATACTGACGACTAGAGTGAAGGATGGCGTATTTATACTAGCTTTCTGGAACGTAGATTATACCTGGATTCCCCGGGGGTTCCTTGAATGGGGTTAATCCTTTGTAGCAATAGGGCAGGTGCTGCCTTTGTCAGTGCCTTGGTGGAGCAGGTGACGTTTGAAGTCAGGAAGTGACTGCGGCGCTGCTTTTTTCTTTCTGCTGGGAGGTGCTAACCAGAAGTTCCCAGGTCCGGGAAAGAGTGAATCCATCCTCTCTGTTGAAGTTTTCTGGTTGTTTCTCGATCTCAATAGCATCCCTCACCACCCTGCTGTAATACCTTTTGATACCCCCGAAGATGCTTCCAGTAGTGACAGCGAAACGTCGGATTTCAACCCTTTCCTGACGCGGATTTCACCGGAAAACCAAGATGTTTATTATTTTAAATACAGCTCACTTTTATAAAAACTTATTTTTGTGTATCAACCAAAATTTTTAAACCAACGCATCATCGTATCTTCCGGCCTTGTGTACTTATTTATTATTTAATTTTGAAAACCCTATATCTTCCACAGGGCCGTTTCTACAAATAGGCAAGACTAGGCAGCCGCCTAGGGCGGCAAACTTTTAGGGGCGGCAAAAGGAAGGAGGAAAAATTAATGCTTAGTCAAAAAACGAAAAAATTGAGCAAATTAGGAGAAAAAAAAAAAAAATATGAAAAATTAAAAAATCGAATTGCTATCAAAAGCATATACTGAACGATTACTTAACATGTGTTTACTTTGACTAAATAAACACAAGTGGAGACAAATTAAGAATTATTTTGGTTGAAAATTGGCCCAAACCAGTGGAATAATTTTTTCTCAATTAATCAATCCGCGCAGTTCCATCCATGAGTCAATAAAGATTCGTGGGACTAGCCAAAATTTTATTAGAAAAAGACATAGTACCACCAGTTAGGCACCAGCTAGGCATTAGAGATCTTATTAAAGACTTTCCCTAAAATAAAGGTAAGAAAGGTAATAAACAGCCAAAGAAAGTTAAAAAAAACTACTAAAGTTATAAGAGATATTTAAAATGAAATTAAATATAGTAGTCCTTATTTAGTTTTAATTTTTGATGTGATTTATGTTAAATACACACACTTATATACTAGGCATCGCGTGGCTCTATCATTGAAGCGAGCGTATAGTAATAAATATGTATTGAATATTGAAAAAAAAAATTATTGTGAATCATGATGAGTTAATAGATAATGGGTCTGGTAGTAGTGCAGCGGCTAGTAGTAAGGGAACCACCCCGCATTCTTACTATTCCACTAACCATACATCTCTATTTCAATATTTATAATTTGTATCTCTTTGCTACAAACAAACTACTGCATGTATCAAATTGAAATTTTGCATGCCTGTTCCAATTGTGCATCAGATGGTGTCTATGAAGTTTTATTAAAATCGTCACGTTAGAACGTAAGATATCGGTAAAAAGGTTGTTTTCTCTATTTTAAACGTTTAGGCCCGCTTTAATAGTTTTAGCGATCTTTATTAATTCATAGCGGTGTCGCTGTTGGTTTTACTAAAAAATGTTATTTGAAAAAAATGTTCGTCTCATCGAATAGATGATGATAGAATCTTTTCCCGTCCTGAAATTCCAATTTAATTTTTAAACCTCTCGTTTACGCGAGCGTTGCGCGCGAACTCTTGGACGGATCACGCTGTCCAACGAACTTAGCCTGAGTATTAGTAAGAGGATCATGTATACCAAATTTCAACTAAATCGGTCAACTTTTACTCAAGTTATCGTCACACGCGTGAACGTTACTGACAGACAGACAGACAGACAGACAGACAGACAGACAGACAGACAGACAGACAGACAGACACGGAGCATATTTCGTTGAATGTAGGAAGCTCGCTACGCTCGCTTCAACTAATTCAAACGCATTATATATTAAATACAAATTCTTTTCTATCTATACATTAATTTCTTCTGGACAAAGAGAGAAGGTGTTGATAGTAATAGGGGGGGGGGGGGGGGGGGGGGTATTTTTTTAATCCTCGCCTAGGGCGGCAAAACACCTAGAATCGGCCTTGAATCTTCCAACCTATACCTATAGTCCACTCAAACCTAATGACGTGGCAGCGAAATCAGGCGCAAGTTCTTCCGCACCGAACCCTTTTATTACCTATAAGTTAGTTACAGAATATCATTTTAGCAAACGTAACATTGAGAAATTTACTTGAAGCAAGGAAATAAATTAAGTAAAAATTGTATACAGTCTGCTGCTAAATTATTCACTAATGAAAGGGTTCATTTTCAAAATGAACTCAGCCCGAGTTATAATATAGTTAGTGACATTTTCAATTATTTTGAATTTAAAGTCACCATATAAAGTTAAAAATGTGAAGTAAATTAGTGTCATCAAAACATCATTAAATTCTTCTACTTAAAATACATTTATACCGATAAAATAATCATCTTTTGATAAGGTTCACTCTTTAGTGGAAAAGTAAAATTGAAAAACTTGATTACGGAGAATATAAAATAAAAAAAATATAAAAAATAAAATGTAGGTCGGCAATATTTTTATTTTTAAACTTGACTGATATTTTTATAAAAGACATTTGACTTCAGTTCTGTTTTCGGTATCGAAGAGAAGAAGTGTCCGATATTTTAGAGTATTGTAGCTGAGATGTCTTGGTAAAATGGCAATAAATGTTGTGAGAAAGGGGGGGGGGGGGGCTTTCAGGCCATTTTGTCTCCTTTTAACAGAGAAGACGGGAAGGGTAGTTGCTTTTAGAGGCCTAAGATTGATGAAATTCCTCAGTCAATAAACTCAAGAATGTCCTTAGAACCAAGAGGCAACTTCTACTGGATATTTACACTCAAGAAAATTACCCCCCCCCCCCCCCCCCTTCACCATATACAATATATATGTATCTACAACCTAAATCTATTTGTTATTGATGAAACAAAGGAAATATTTGAGTGAAATTAGAAGAATGCCTTTTAGAATTATAGAAAAATTCATGTTTTACTACATAAACATTGATAATTACTAATTTTTTTAGGGTCAATAGGCTTAAAAAAGATCACTTAAACAAGCTGCACGTGCCTGATCCGATCGTACCCTACTCAAAAATTTGAAACTTATGTCATTACTTAGTATATAAAAAGATAAATTATTACGATGGCACCAAAATTCGATTTTAAGATTTTGATGGATTTAGGCCCTCTTCACATTGAATATCATCGAGACGCGACGTGAAGTGAGTACTAGAGATCGTCAATTGCGGATACTAGAATTGCCTATGTGTATTGACACCCATAGGAAACTTTTAGGCCGTCCGTACACGGGGCGATATGAAAGCGATACGATATCTCATCACTGTTGCTTCCTAAGTAAAGGAGTGGGGGCCCGTCAACGGGGCGATATGAAAGCGATCTGCAAGGAAGTTCTTTCTGAGCGGTATTGCCTGCTTTTATGAAGGCTATTAACGTCTAATTCAGGGGGGGGGGCTGAAGATAAAACATTTGTTTTATTATGATTTTACCCTCACGGAGTATTCCAGAAATAAAGTGACTGATAATCCGTTCTCGCTTTTTTGTATTATTTTATAAAACAAATACATAAATGAATGGAAGCATCATTATATTTAATATTACGACTAAAATTTAAATAAATTAACCTTAATAATGCTGATTAGTATTTAATTGAAAAAATAAATATAGGGAAAATTAAATTAAAGAAATATGTGTTTAGCTTATAATTAAATAAATCTAATATCAAAGCAAATAAATAACTTTATTTATTTTTATCATTAATATAATAATTTCACGATAAAAAGAACTTTTTATATACTACGTTTTTAAATTTTCTGTTGAATGGTATGTAATGTTGATAATATAATTGTTGTATTGATATCTCAACAGAAATATCATGCGGTGATAAATGAAAGTTGAGGATGCCTTGAGTACAAATACATATTTGGTTTCGTTTTTGACTAAATGACACCGCCTCGGTGTCTTCCATAGTATTCTCGATCCATAAATTATTATTAATACCACACCTTATAAAGACAGGCTAAAAGACAGCTTCCCAATGGGCGTGGTTCTAGACAAACTGAATGGAAGACTCCGCTTCGTTGTCTTCCAGTGCCCTCTATCCCTAAATTACTATCAAGATCACACCTTATCAACACAGACTGACTGACTGCTTCTCAGTGGGCCCAGTTTTAGATATACTGAATGAATCCGCTTCGGTGTCTCCCAGTGTACTCTATCCTTAAATTACTATCAAGATCACACCTTATCAACACGGACTGAATGACTGCTTCTCAGTAGGCCTAGTTTTAGATATACTGAATGAATCCGCTTCGGTGTCTCCCAGTGCACTCTATCCTTAGATTACTATCAAGATCACACCTTATCAATACAGACTGAATGACGGCTTCTCAGTGGGCCTAGTTTTAGATATACTGAATGAATCCGCTTCGGTGTCTCCCAGTGCACTCTATCCTTAGATTACTATCAAGATCACACCTTATCAACACAGACTGAATGACGGCTTCTCAGTGGGCCTAGTTTTAGGTATACTGAATGAATCCGCCTCGGTGTCTCCTAGTGCACTCTATCCTTAAATTACTATCAAGATCACACCTTATCAGCACGGACTGAATGACGGCTTCTCAGTGGGCCTAGTTCTAGATATTATACTGAATGACTCAGGTGCGGTGTCTTCCAGTACACTCTATCCTTAGATTACTATCAAGATCACACCTTATCAACACAGACTGAATGACGGCTTCTCAGTGGGCCTAGTTCTAGATATTATACTGAATGACTCAGGTTCGGTGTCTTCAAGTGCAATCTATCCCTAAATTACTATCAAGAACACACCTTATCAAGACAGATTAAATGACGACATCTCAGAGGGGCGTAGTTCTAGATATACCGAATGACTCCGCTTCGGTGTCTTTCCTAAATTCTCTATTCCTAAATTACTATTAAGAGCATATCTTATAGAGAAACAAGGACTTGTTAATATAGCAATATAAATTGTTTCAAGCTAAGTTGCGTCTACCTAGGTTGCGAATGCTAATTATTCGCTTTATACAGCTTCTCGCCAACCCTATTTAATCCACTAGATCTATTATATAGGTTGTATTGTATAAGCCCTTTATCAGGCCAGGCCTAAGCCTTGCATGTTCTGTTGCATCAATGATTATTGTATTACATACAGATTAACTAAACATGGTTCAGTCATAGAAAATCCATTATCAATATTATTAAGTCTGCGTTAATTATACTTGAATTATCTCAAATGATTATCTAGTTCCTTAAGTGAAAATTTAAATAATTATATCATCTATTAACTCGATTATATATTAAAATATTTGATGTCACTAATCTTCCCTTGACGGTATTTATATATAAACGTTTTTTACCTTAGAAGCTTATTTTCAATGTTTTTGGCGTAGGCATTAATGATGATCATCTTTGGCAGTAAGCCAAACGTGGAGAGAGGCTGTTTTTATTTTATGAGAAATATGACTAAAAAAAATAAAGAAATTTTTTGAACAATTAATATAAATTTAGTTTCAGAAAATTATTAGAATAAACAAGAAAACAAAAAATATCTAGTATGTTTTATGATCATTTACTACGTTCACAAATCGTTTTGAAAGCGTTTCGGATCCAATTCGTTTTCAAAACGATTCTCGTTCGCACAACAAAAAATACAGCTGATCGAAATATTTGTTTTCGATGTTTCATAACGGTGACGTCACCAGTAAAACCTTCTTTCTTGTTAACTAATACCTCCGCGAATTTTAACATTTTATTTACAAGTTATTAAATAGTACATTACGCGTCGAGTGCGGAAAGAAGCATTTTGCATGCGAGTGTGGAGTTTCCACCCGAGCGATAGCGAGGGTAGTAAAACAATACGAGCAATGCCGTTTTCGCACGAGTTGCGTACCGTACTTTATCTACGATTGTTAGATTTATATTATAAATACAGAAAAAAATAAACTTGCTGTATGTAAGTTCGTATCTCTCTCTTAATAAAGATGGCATTAATTCTTGAGTTGTATTTTTTGCCGAATTAATTATTTGTGGAAGAGTATTATTCTCCACATTTTCGTCAGAGTCACTTGATTCACTCATTTTTTTCACTAAAAATCGATATAAACAGTTACTTCAATAAAAGAACAGCCAATTAGTTTTGTTAAATGTAAACAAACTCGCTAATCGTGCTTAAAGCTGAAGAATTCCTCTTCTTTACCGCCCTAGGGTGGTAAAGAAGAAGAATTCTTCAGAACTATGAGACGCGCATGCGCAATGAATACAAGTACGTAAAGAATCACTTTCTACGCATCTAAACAGAGATACAATGTTTACATTTCGTATCAATCGTAGATAAAAGTTTTTACAGGTTCTTTATAGTATTAACTTTTGTTTAAAAAAAAGAAACGGAAGCTCACGAAAACAAAAAACTTAAAAAGTGGAAATGAGTAAAATAACCTGACATCTCGATCCCCTCCACAACCTGTTCATACGTGCGTTGATTATCGATATGAGCGATTTTCATATGAGCGTGAATTTCGATCCCCCGTTCTGATCACGTATTTTTGGTGGAGCGGATTTAACCCGATACGATCCGTCGATCTCCGTTCTTACAGAGTTTTGAACTAGCGGATCGTTTTCAAAACGATGTGTGAAGTGTGAACGTAGTAAATGTGAAACAATTACAATCTACCTGGGGTTCGAATCACACACCGAGTGGTGTAGCAACTGTTGTTTCCATTTGTGCAAAAAATAAAATGTTAATAACTGTTTTAATTTATTGCTTATTAAAATGCATTACATAATTGTTCATAACCACAAAATAAGTCGTTATAAAGTAAATATACACGGATTTCTGACCCATCTAATTGGTCACAACATTACACCATATACATTTAGGATATGTTTACCCTGCAAATAATTCGGAGATTGAATTGTGTTGTAAGCTATCACCAACAATTAAATAGTCTAGTTAAGTGTACTTACAGAGAACATGGTACCAAATTTATGTAGAGTAGGCTTAGTGCAGTGATCAATAGGTAGGGAATACCTACTCGGCCGAGTAAATAGAACCGCTGACAATTTACTTATGGTTCTCGTTTGTTTTTAGACTCTTGGGTAAATTGATTTTGATCTCCGTCTGTCTCTCTGATGCTTATTCAGTGCAAATGCTCTTTACTATAAATTCTGTCACAACAAAGTGTAAACAATTGAGCATTTCCGGAGATGTTTTTTGTTTTTAAATCTAAATTAATTTCATGTGCCAAAGAAAAGTTAATGATTTTTATTCTATATTAAATGTTCACAGAATGTTGAAATTCATATAGGACCAACTGTGGAAATGGTTCAGTTTAAAGAAACCCACTAGAATCTAGGTTCTTCCCATTAGGTCTCTAAAATCTGTCAAATATCTCTCTGGGGTGTCCTTATTTCTATAAATAAATCTCGTAATGCCAGCAACTCGATTTGATTCGCAGCAACTCGAATTTCCATTTGAAGGCAAGAAAAATAAACTGTCAATTAGTGTGGCACATAGCTTCCTCGCATCCTCAAGTACTTTATTGATTTTATGCTTTTACAAGCCATTATTGACTACTTTATTTAATTGTTTCTCCCGATTGTTTTGATTTTTTACATGAAATTAAGGTAACAATTGAGCTAACGTTAACGAGCGTAGACGTTTGAAATTAATCTGGTGCTATCTGCGGTCTACTTTTCGACAAACCATCTAAATTTCATAAAAAATCAGATGAGTACTTTTGAAGATATAAGTGTAAATAAATGTATGATAATGCGCATGTTGAAGAGAGACAAATGGGTGCAAATGGTTCAAACTTATATGGGACCAACAATGGGCTAATTATGACCTACCATTCAAATTTCATTAAAATTGGACGTGTTTTTAAGATATGTTGGTCTGTACAAATTGAGCGACAGATAGACACGGAACCAAACATTTTCTCTGATGTCCGACACGGATTTCTGTTTTGGAATTTTTAAAATTGGAGACATAAAATATTTTCGTTTTTCAGAGCGATCACATAGCTCCTATTACCTTTGGTAAGCTCGGAAGCAAAAAATTAAATCTTTTATTTCTTTAAAAATCCTAATTTACTACTTAATTCATAGATTTTTTTTTTTTCTTTTCTTTTCTCTGGATTTTTTTTCAAGTCGTAACATAAATGTAGGTAAAGGTTACTTTCATGATGGCGTGGGTCAATAAAGAATCGGTTTCGAGTCAACTCTCTCATAAAAGTCGTAGCACTTATTATCTTCCATCTCGTGAACCTTTTGAAATTGGCATACATAAAATCCTTTATCTACGATTGATACGAAATATAAACATTATATCTTTGTTTAGATGCGTAGAAAGTGATTAGTTGCGTACTTGTATTCATTGCGCATGCGCGTCTCATAGTTCTGAATAATTCCTCTTCTTTACCACGCTAGTGCGGTAAAGAAGAGGAATTCTTTAGCTTTACGCACGATTAGTGAGTTTGTTTACATTTAACAAAACTAATTTGGTGTTCTTTTATTAAAGTAACTGTTTATATCGAGTTTTTAGTGAAAAACAATGAGTGAATCAAGTGACTTTGACGAAAATGTGGAGAATAATAATCCTCCAGAAATAATTAATTCGGCAAAAAATACAACTAATGAATTAATGCCATCTTTATCAAGAGAGAGATACGAACTTACATACAGCAAGTTTATTTGTTTCTGTATTTATTATTTAAATCTAACAATCGTAGATAAAGTACGGTACGCAACTCGTGCGAAAACGGCATTTTGCATTGCTGGTGCGGTTTTACCACCCTCGCTATCGCTCGGGTGCAAACTCCACACTCGCATGCAAAATGCTACTTTCTCGACGCGTAATGTACTATTTTATATTTCCAACAAGTGTTCATAATAAGGCAGCAGTGGGGGTCACCTTAGCAGAACGGCTAAGCCTGTAAGATACCGTAAATACTGTAAAAAATAAAGTAGACTAGACACGACTTAGAAGATTTGCTCTGTGGCTCCCCATTCTAAATCTTTTTCTAGGTTTTGTTTATAGTGGCTACACTGATTTTTGAAATTTTAGAAGTTTTTTTGTGTATTAAGTCGGACTCGTGGCTTTTCGAAGGAAAGTTTTTAATTGCTTATCAAAAAGATTTTTGTAAAGTTTGAAAAATATGTTTGTTTTATATTTATTAGTTTGGAACATTTATAATGACTCTGACCGGACTTAGTTGTGTAATGGATGTGAAAAATACTTCTTGCTTACGAGTCCGCAAGACAGTGAGACATTTTCATGTTTTCGCTCTGCGTAAACTACCGACATAAAATGTCCCCAGGTTCGCTTCGCGGTTTTGGAGGTGGTTAAAGCGAGGTAGGTCGAGAGGGCTGAGAGTTGATGGCAACCTCCTGTACTTTCCTAACTCCCTGTCACACGTATAAATCTTTTCGACTTTCTTCGGTCCTATGACGTGCGGTGGAGGGAGGCCCAACAGCTAGAGACAGACTGTGCACACCTCCTATACCTTTCTAACTCCTTGATACACCGGGTAACGTTTTTTAGTAACGCTTTTGGAGTTATGTAACACAGCCTAAACATGAAAATGTCAAAAGGTAAAAATAAGATCAGGGCTACTCACAGAGCGGCATTTACACAACTACATTATTGCGGCTAAGTTTGATGAGTGGAGGACATTGATTGTGTATAGGACGCTGCTGATCTCGGCACGTATTTGGCTATATAGTTAACAATATATTCATGGAGACATATATGCTGGTTTCCCCCACGCCGTTTAGTCAGGTTATAAACAAAACAAAGCGGATTCCGTGATCAACTATTCTGAAAGAATAATCCCTATGCTTATTTAGAATATAAGTGACTGACTAAATAACTATTAAGACACAGGGATGTTTAGTCTAATGTACTTTGGGACAAAGGAATATCCTACTTCTGTTTTTATAAGGGAAGTAACAGTCTAAAGAAGAACATTCCGTACACCTTCTTTAGATTGGTACTCCCTCTGTTCTTTTTATAAGGGGATCTAAAGAAATGCCTGAAGTAATTACCATAATAACTTTCTACTAAGTATAATTGAGCACAGAAACTGGAGTCAGAAAAAAATATTTTTGTTCCTTCAGCTTTCTCGAAATTTATTAATTCCACTAAGCGTGTCCTTAATTTTTAAAACGAGGATTTAATAATTTAAAATTCATCTTAACCTGATCTGACAATTTCAAAATAAACGAAAATTCCCACAAATGTCACTTTTCAATAACTGTCACTACATTTATTTAATTAAAGTTAGTCATTTAAAATGTACAACGTTTCCATGTGTTTAAATACGGATTGAATCCTGATTTAGGATTAAACAAGCTAGATGTTTCCAATAGCAGTATTGAATCCGTATTCAATACGAACTAAAAAAAACCAAATTTTCCTTAGTTACTTTTGGTAAAGGTTATAAATAATTTTGTAACCTTCACCTTTTATAACCATGTTTTTTATTACTTATTTTGACAGATTTGACTACAATTTCTACAGAAATACGCTAGGTGCGCTCACACACACACTCTGCGCATGTCAGGATCGAATTCTGGTGTTTTCATGCAACTCAATCCAGATACGATCCCAGAATTTAGTGTATCGTATCGGGATCGGTATTCAATCTGTATAGAATCTAGGCTTCCATGGACACTTTGGATCTAAAAACTGGATACAAACCGTATGCAATCCGTATTTAAACATTATGGAAACGTAGTAATTGTTTTTAGACTAAAAGAAGGAGTTAAGCCTGTCCAGACTGCCGAACCGAACAGAGGAAACGAGCCGAGCATTGGTCTCTGCGCATGCCCAGTCTAAAGTGCGCCTGCACATCTCACTCTGAGCATGCGCATATACCAATGTTCGTCTCGTTTCCTCTGTTCGGTTCGGCAGTCTGGACAAGGCTTAAACTAATAAATTTAAAGTTGAGAAAAAAGTCACCAAGATTTGTAGATATTTAGTTTCCCGACAACACGTCTTAACTGCTAACACGAATTATAAAATAAACAATCATTTTCGACCCAAGTATAACTTTTAGAAAAGGTACTAAACTCGTGGAGAAGGCTAAAAGGAGAATCGTAATTTACGACTTGTTCCTCTGCTAATACGTGACCACCTTCTAGTCTACGTATGAGCAGGTGGACCATTAAGAATGTGCTATCAGTGGTCCCAGCAGCCTACGTAACCATTACACCACAACCACGGATACACGTCTTAATTCCCTCCCCTCTCCTTTTCTCCCTCTCCTTTCCCCCTCTCCTTTCCCCCTCTCCATGATTTATATCTTTCTCATTCCTTTCAGTTCTGGTTTTTACTAGCATGAAAATATATATATTTATATATATTTAGGACTAAACCTATCGAAGCTGCTCCTTGCATCTCACAATGAAAGATTTTTTTTTTGCTCTGAGAAAAATCGATATTACTTCGTACCCCTGATTCCCATCTCCTGCTGATTTACTGCTTTATTTGTCCTCTTACTGTGAGAAGCGGGGGAAAAATGTTTTATTTCTTGTTTATTTTTTATTAAAAATATGTAAAAAACAGAAAAAAACCTTAATGTAACCTTATTTAATAATGATACTATATTCCACTTTTTTCCAATAAATATTGATTTATTATATATGTATAATGTACATACATAATATATTACATGCATTTTATAAATATATTGAAAAATAATATATTCCTAGTTGAAAATAACATAAACTCAGTATTTTCTCATTAAATAAATAATAGTGAAACATATTTGTCTTTTAAAATTTAGCTTTTAGGATATGATTTATAAGTACATGATTACTTTTTGATATTAAACTTTTAGCTAATAGCTACTTAATTGAATTTGACCAAACTAGATGTAATAACTATGTTATAATCGGGGTATAAAAAATGTTTACTTATAAAATGTTTCGCGATACATAGTTTTTTTGTTTTATGTGTATTATTTAATAATTAAGGTAGTTCGTGACAAATCAAGAGTAATAAGAAGGTAGGGTTAGCGAGATGCTGTCAAATAAAACACAGTTTAAGGTTTATGCTAACGTTTCGCTAAATTTATTAGCATCATCAGAGCAAATAGACGAAGTATAACATAAAAATAATATAGATGTTGACTCTAAGACATGTTATAAGTTATAATAGAATGAATAAAGGTGTAGTTAAAATACCGAGACTGTAAAGTATGCTGCTTTATAAGAAAGATTGTTAGCAAGTTTTAATATATATATAAATAGCTGAAGTACCCGGCACAGCCCGGGTTCCTATCTATCGGAACATAAATTTACTCTCTCAGGAACCTTCCCGGGCATGCGTCCAACCATTCCCCAAAGTTTCATCGCAATCGGATGAACTGTTTAGGAAGCTATAAGAGACATACAAACAAACATTAATTTTTATTTATATAGATATAAAATGTTCTCAATGAGAGATGATTACCATCTATTTGTTTTTATAATATAGGGTGGCGCAGCGTGGATGACCACTTTTTAAATGGTCACCTTGTACTTAAGACTGGAGGTAGAATATTGATATAAAGCAAATTTTCTATTCTGCAGTAGTTGGGTCTATTAAGGAAATAAAAAGCTCACTTTTGCAATATTTCGACCCCTCCTTGGGTCATTCTCAAGCTGGTAGGAGCTGGTAGGAGTTATCTTACATTATACTAGTTTTATTCTTGAATTATTTTATTTGAATCTTTTTGATTCTCGTCATTTCTTCTGAAGTCAGGTAATAGTCATGTCACTTTTGATATATATATGCACTATTTAATATATGTATTTTTAACTTCCTGAAATATATTTTATTAATTTATTATTTTCTCCCTTCTGTTATCATTACAACAATTAATTATACTCCCAATAGATTGATATAAAGCAAATTTTCTAGCAAATATGTGGAAGTTCACTGGACATAAGTCAAATTTTTAAGAGTGGAAGATGGAGATAATGTCCGATAAATGACGCCTTTCACTTCGCTGATTTTCACATTCTTAGAGGCGCTCGGCTAAGTTGCCCATCACATTCTCTAACTTCTCGTCAGGGCATCCGATTTTTCATCCCCTATTCACAGGATAACGAAATGGATACTGTCCACTTATGGTTCCAACAAGATGGAGCCACTGCACACACAAGTGTTCATGGATCGCGTGCGTCAAATGTTTCTTGGTCGTGTGAATAATGTAAATGTGGAAATCGCCAAGGACTTCATTTACCGGATATTATCTTCAACACATATAAAAATTTGACTTATGTCCAGTAAACTTCCACATTTTTGCTTGAAAATTTGCTTTATTTCAATCTACTGGCTCTAGTATTAAGCACATGGTAACAATTTAAAATGTGTTCATCCACGCTGCGCAATCCTGTATATATGCTCCTTTATAAGAAAGATGGTTAGCAATTTATTATATAAAATGTTTTCAATGATAGAGATATGTAAATGATCAATGAATGAAGTTTTAATATTTACAATAGCAATCGCTCTAATAGAAAATCGTTTCCATAATTGTTTTGGAATGGATAAGGATTGAACAAGGGGATTATCATCATGATTTGAAAGGGAATCATGGAAGGAAAGATAATAAGATTTTTTTGTACAACAAATCTTAAGATAAAAATATATCTTGCTTTAATTTTAAACTTGCAGAATAGTCAAAAGAATACGACTAAATCAAAGTGTATTAAATCAATAAAAAAGAAAATAGAAATAACTTAAAAACATCTTGAGTCATGAATCCCAACTTAATCTTACTTCAATCAACTCTGAAGCTAATTTACTTTAATGAGGTGAAAGAACATTCTTGAGGCATCTCAAGGGAGTAAAATCCTTTTTCACTGACAATGAAGTTTTCCATCCGATGTCATCGCATCAGCTTTTCAGCTTTATCTCTTCTTTGTCACCTCAACCTGCTTCAATGTCCTGGCAAGTGGCCAATAGGTCCTTTTTTCATGGTCTCCATTTCGACTTCTAGAAACTCACTTTGAGCTTTATAACACCGCTTGCACTTTTGGTACTTTGTTGAGTTATCTGAAGCAGATACTATTTTTTCGCGAATGGTTTGATCGAAAAACAATTTCCAATGGGTTACATAAGTATAAAGGGGATTTGTCAAGAATGTAGTTCTAGTGGATCCAGAGAGTTAGAAGATTAATTTTGTGGTTTTAATTTACGTATAATATGAAACCGTAAAATAAATTTCTCTTTAAGGATATAATTGAACCAGCGAAGTGAGTACTTCATTTTAGAGATTTGGGTTTGTTTGTCTAACGACAACTGGCGTAAAAATTGATTTCATCAACGAAATTTTCCACATAGACGGAATTTGTGACTACTGTATAGTTTTTGGAAATATCCTACTAAATACTTCCAATACGGCGGTCAATATGGTGAATTACTTAACAAAAAGTTTTTAGTCAGCATGACATACATCAATTTAAAGGTTTTGAAGTGAAGGAAAATAATATGAAACTATGTACTACAAAATTTCCTTTCTTGGCGGGCATTTTCAAAGCAAATATGTTCGACATGTGGATTTGTAAAAATAGTTAATGCTAATATAGTATGTTTGGTTTTTAGATACCATTTTATAGCTCCTTTCAGGTAGATTAAGAATATGTTGAAAAACATATGGGTTTAATAAGCATGCGGTAAGTTATAGATCGTTAAAGGTTTAGAAAAGAGTAGGAAAAGATTATGTCTATTATCACAAAATTTTTCATGTCTTGTCGTCATTACAGCTGAAATAAGTATGTAAACAAAAAAGTTTAAGTATGTTGCATATCATGTAAAAACTCTTGATAAGTAGAGGAAACGGCTACTTCAAATATTAAAGGTATTTTTGAGTAGGTAGTGATTATTATTCCTTCGTACATCCTAAATACGCGAGTTCGGAAGGTAACGCAATTATGGTATAATATATATCTGATAAACAACAAGACGTTTTAAATAAATAACACCCTAAAATGAATCATTTTAGTTTCATTTGAGCACGTATTGATATTTATTGTTTACGGCATGGATTGAGTTGGCGGAGTTGAATATTAATATTTTAGAACCAAGCTAATTGGTGGTTTCGACACTTTGATTTGATATGATAATATTCTCTTTAGTTCCATATAATAGCCTCAGAAATAGGAGGTAAACAATTTAAAAAAAGAAATGATATTATTACCACTCAGAGAGATCCATGGTTTGATAAAAAATGTAATACACTAAGGCGTAGGTCATTTAAGTTGCTAAATCTATACAAAAAAACTGATTGTAATTATATTAAAAATATGTATTTGGGGAACAACAGGCTCTATAAAAGTACCTGTGAAAACAGATACAAGGAGTATCACATCAACCTGATTGCAAATCTAAAAACTATTTCTAACACTAAACACTTCTGGGCTGTTCTAGATTCATTTAGATATAAAAAACAACTAACGTTTCCTAACTGCAGTACTGAAGAGCTTGTTGTTCACTTTAAATCATTGCTTAACCCACTAGTAGGTAATATATGTTGTGTGCACTTTGCGGAACCTTACCGGGAAAATTATAAATTGGATTGCCCCATAACAATGGAGGAATTAACTGCAGTACTAAAAAACTGTAAATCAAATAAAGCACCAGGTAGAGACCGTGTCCCATATGAATTTATAAAAAATGCATCATCTTTATTCTTAGATAAACTTCTCATATTGTATAACAAATTATTTGACTCTGGAGAGGTTCCCCCTAGTTTTACTAAAGCTATAATATTCCCCCTCCATAAAAAAGGAAACCCTGACATATTGGAAAATTACCGTGGCCTTTCTTTTATTGATTGTATTGCAAAGGTTTTCTCGGGAGTTTTGCAAAATAGATTACTAAAATGGATAGAAGAAGAAAAAATTTTGCATGAGTTCCAGGCAGGGTTTCGCAGGGGATACTCAACATGTGATCAGATATTTTCTCTTGTGAACATTATACAATTAAAATGGATGGAAACCAAAAAGAACAAAAAAGTTTATGCTTTTTTTGTAGATTTTCAGTCAGCATTCGACCGTATAGGGCGTGAGGCATTGTTTTTTAAACTGATTTGTGAGGGTCTGTCAACAAGAATGGCCAAGATAGTGCGGGCACTTTTTAAAAACACTACTGCCGCTGTGTGGACCAAACTAGGGCTTACAGACGAGTTTGAGTTATCTTCTGGGCTCAAACAAGGATGTTTGATCAGTCCCGTGCTGTTTTGTTTGTTTTTGAATGATCTTTATAATGAATTGGACGGAGGACTATGGCTGCAAGGTACTTTAATAAAACTATTAGCATACTGTGATGATATTGTCTTATTAAGTGACAATATCATAACCTTGAGAAGAATGATACAAAATTTAGAAAATTATTGTAAAACGTGGAGCCTGGTAGTAAATTTAAATAAGTCCAAAATTGTAATTTTTAAGCCTAATGGTGGTAAAATATCTAAATTTGAAAAGTGGTATTATGATAAGGTGAGAATAGAAATAGTGAAAGAATACACCTACCTTGGTGTTTTACTGACATCCACTCTAAAATTAAATAAGCACTTCCTAGATAAAGTTAACAAAGCCAAACTAGCGCTTAACAATGCCAGTAATATTTTATGGTCTAAGAAAAACTTTGACTTTCATACAAAACTTAAAATCTTTCATGCTACATCACGTTCTATTTTGTGCTATGGTTGCCAAGTCTGGGGTTGGGAATACTATGAAGAGCTTGAAAAATTACAATATTTCTTTCTAAAAAAAATTTTTGGATTACCATTGTCAACACCTAATTACTTTTTATTATTAGAAACAGGCCTTGGTTCCATGTATAGTTATACCTATAGACTACACTTAAAGTATATCGAAAAAATATTATGTGGAATGAACGATACCAGAATACCACACAAAGTGGCAAGTATTGGCATAGCTAATAGTTGTGCATGGTATAAAAAATGGACAGATTTACTTGTTAAATACAATATTGTATCAAATGATGAAGTCATGGATATAAAGCCATGTGAGCAGTGGAGCCAGCTATCACATAAATTGTTGAAGTCCCTAAATGACCAACATTTATTAAACCTTGCTAACAGATGTGCTAACAGCAGCAATCATCTCCTGTACCGGTTTTTGTCTTTTAATCAAAAGAATAATTATATTAACACTTTAAATAATTTTCATCAAATCAAACAAATAATTAGAGTGAGATCTGATATGATGAACAAAAAATATAAGCATCAGGATGATGACATGGAGCGCCAGTGCTCTGAATGCAATATCACTATAGAAGATTATTTATATCATTTTTTAACTGAATGCCCTATCCTAGGGGATCTCCGTTTAGTTCATTTAGGTAAAACTATATTAACAGCCCAAGAAGGTCTTGAATATTTAAATGGTGCTAATTGGACTGCATTAACTTCTTATTTAACTGATGCATACACTTACAAGCAGTCAAAGCTTGCAATATTGTCGTAAGTTGAACTCTGTAAGGGCTTAGTAAATTCTCTTCTTCTCTCTTCACTCAAGGAAAATGCATATTGCTAGTATAGTCATACTGTATTATTACAGCACATAATATTGTACTGTTACATTATTTTATTCGTTTTTTTTTTTTTTTTTTTCATTATTTTATAAGTATTTTATTAGCTATAATATTGTACTGTTACATTATTTTATTAGCTATTAACCTGTTATTTAAAATCTTTATCAAAAATAATATTAATACTAACAGATAAATTAATAATAGTAAACCATTTATGTTTATGTATATACATATATTTTTTTAATTTTTTTTATTGTACTGTTACCTTATGTTATCAACCTGTTATTTAAATCTCTTTATCTAAAATAATAATAATAGTTATAAATGAATTAATAATAGTAAACCATTTATGTTTATGTATATATATATTTTTTTTAAATTTTTTTTTATTGTACTGTTACCTTATGTTATCAACCTGTTATTTAAATCTCTTTATCTAAAATAATAATTACAGTTATAAATGAATTAATAATAATAAACCATTTATGTATATGTATATATTTATTTATGTAGGTATGTGTCATAACGATATTATAAAAATTGTATGTTTATAAATCCTGACGGCTGAATGGCCATGGATTAATGGTGTTGGTTATAAAAAAATCTGTTAATTGTACACTTTGTATTAATAAAGCACTCTTATTATATTATATAAAATGTTTTCAATGATAGAGATATGTAAATGATCAATGAATGAAGTTTTAATATTTACAATAGCAATCGCTCTAATAGAAAATCGTTTCCATAATTGTTTTGGAATGGATAAGGATTGAACAAGGGGATTATCATCATGATTTGAAAGGGAATCATGGAAGGAAAGATAATAAGATTTTTTTGTACAACAAATCTTAAGATAAAAATATATCTTGCTTTAATTTTAAACTTGCAGAATAGTCAAAAGAATACGACTAAATCAAAGTGTATTAAATCAATAAAAAAGAAAATAGAAATAACTTAAAAACATCTTGAGTCATGAATCCCAACTTAATCTTACTTCAATCAACTCTGAAGCTAATTTACTTTAATGAGGTGAAAGAACATTCTTGAGGCATCTCAAGGGAGTAAAATCCTTTTTCACTGACAATGAAGTTTTCCATCCGATGTCATCGCATCAGCTTTTCAGCTTTATCTCTTCTTTGTCACCTCAACCTGCTTCAATGTCCTGGCAAGTGGCCAATAGGTCCTTTTTTCATGGTCTCCATTTCGACTTCTAGAAACTCACTTTGAGCTTTATAACACCGCTTGCACTTTTGGTACTTTGTTGAGTTATCTGAAGCAGATACTATTTTTTCGCGAATGGTTTGATCGAAAAACAATTTCCAATGGGTTACATAAGTATAAAGGGGATTTGTCAAGAATGTAGTTCTAGTGGATCCAGAGAGTTAGAAGATTAATTTTGTGGTTTTAATTTACGTATAATATGAAACCGTAAAATAAATTTCTCTTTAAGGATATAATTGAACCAGCGAAGTGAGTACTTCATTTTAGAGATTTGGGTTTGTTTGTCTAACGACAACTGGCGTAAAAATTGATTTCATCAACGAAATTTTCCACATAGACGGAATTTGTGACTACTGTATAGTTTTTGGAAATATCCTACTAAATACTTCCAATACGGCGGTCAATATGGTGAATTACTTAACAAAAAGTTTTTAGTCAGCATGACATACATCAATTTAAAGGTTTTGAAGTGAAGGAAAATAATATGAAACTATGTACTACAAAATTTCCTTTCTTGGCGGGCATTTTCAAAGCAAATATGTTCGACATGTGGATTTGTAAAAATAGTTAATGCTAATATAGTATGTTTGGTTTTTAGATACCATTTTATAGCTCCTTTCAGGTAGATTAAGAATATGTTGAAAAACATATGGGTTTAATAAGCATGCGGTAAGTTATAGATCGTTAAAGGTTTAGAAAAGAGTAGGAAAAGATTATGTCTATTATCACAAAATTTTTCATGTCTTGTCGTCATTACAGCTGAAATAAGTATGTAAACAAAAAAGTTTAAGTATGTTGCATATCATGTAAAAACTCTTGATAAGTAGAGGAAACGGCTACTTCAAATATTAAAGGTATTTTTGAGTAGGTAGTGATTATTATTCCTTCGTACATCCTAAATACGCGAGTTCGGAAGGTAACGCAATTATGGTATAATATATATCTGATAAACAACAAGACGTTTTAAATAAATAACACCCTAAAATGAATCATTTTAGTTTCATTTGAGCACGTATTGATATTTATTGTTTACGGCATGGATTGAGTTGGCGGAGTTGAATATTAATATTTTAGAACCAAGCTAATTGGTGGTTTCGACACTTTGATTTGATATGATAATATTCTCTTTAGTTCCATATAAACCACTAATCGAGCGGCTTCCCTTCACTATAAGGTAGCAACCACTATCTTCTAAATAATTAAAATTAATCTTCCGACCCTTTCCTTCCCGTCTATCTATATCCGATTATACTCGTGTATAGAGTATACAAGTATACTCGTATAATGAATATACTCATAAATAGAGTATACGAGTATTCTCGTATTCAGAGTATACGAGTATTCTCATATGCAGAGTATATAGAATTATAGAAGTGTCTTTAGATATGCATGTTTGTCTTTTATACAAATTTACAGTTTTATTCCGATCTTGATGAAATTTTGGACACGTGACCTATAAAACAAGAGGAAAATCACCGTCAACATGAATCTTCCAAATTTAAATTTTGGTACATAGGGGATCATGGGTACTAAGATCAAAGTAATGTATACCATGCATGATGCATATCATTCAAAAGCTCTTTCAAGAGAACATAAATATTGTTGTTGCCTATTTTTTTTGTCAAATTTTCATTTAAGGGGCGGGGGGTAAATGGAAAAAACTGGAAACAATTATTTTTAATTAAAAATGAACAATATTACTATTTTTGATTATAGTATCAAAATAATGTGGTTTTAAGCTCGGGTTTAAGTAGTAAACAGTTATTTATGCACCTAGGGAGTAAAGTAAGCCATTATTCCCTGAGCGAAAAAGTTGGTTCTTGAGGAGAAGCCGAAGGAACCATGGTCCCTAAATCCCGAGGCAAAGCCGAGGGAATAACTCTAATTAGCTCCCGAGGCGCAGCCGAGGAAGATAGTTATCGCGAGGGGAATAATGGCACTTTACTCACGAGGTACATACAATATTTTATCTCCAGTAGGAAGAAAATACACATTTTCGTCCATTGCACAGTTTTTATTTATTATTTTAATAAATAACAATAATTATTAGCACTTTTAATAGCAGATATAAGAGATTCAATATTAAAAACAAATAAGAATTGGAATTAAACTCAAATAAAAGGTTATTTAGATGCAGGTTATAAACAAAGATAAACATGGTCAAAAAAGCGCAGTGCCACCAACCTGATTTCAACAACTTCATTACATTAGCCATTCATTTTCTACTATTTATAAAATAATTAAGTTGCAATCTTTACTTTTTTGCCCTACTTTACTTTTTCGCCCTACTTTTACTTTTTGAGTTCAAGGATGAAAAGACTTACTTTAGTCCCTCTAAACTAATTCAAAATCATAATTTTTTTCCCCTACTGGAGATAAAAATATATATTTCTTTTGTTTAATGCATTTAGTAAACATACTAAAGTCTGTTAGTGATTACTTTTAAATTTATTAGTTTGGTACATACTTAAGGTGCATGGGTAAAAAGATAAAAATACCCGAAAAACAATAGTCGTTATGTACAATTTTGTCATTTTTTTATTAAGGGCCACGATTGTAAGAACTGATTGTTTTTTGTTTTTTTTTTAGCTGTTTTTACATGTTTGCTGCTTGGGTTTTTTATTTTTTACAATTATTATCGAGCCCTTTACTTACTGATATCAATAGTGCACAACCTGCATAGGGTGGCAAGAACAGAGATCATATATTTACTCTACTTTGTACATTTGTTGAGTTCTATCAAATAACTTGGACAAAAAATATGAGGTATTTAAAAATTCTCCTTCATCGGCAACAAAAAAAAGAAACAAGTTTTCTTTCTTTCTTGCCTGTTTGACTAAGTTGCCCCTAGGCTTCGGACGCAACTTTTCGGCATCTATAGAATTAGTATGCGTCTGATGATGCTTTCTCTCACACCACGACTTTATCTTTTCAAGCCCCTTTCTTTATCTCTTTTGGCTAACTTTACTAAAGTTTAAATCTCTTATAACTTTCTCCTTTTTTTGTATATTTTTAAAAACTTAAGTATTTCCGTTTTGTAGTAAAATTACAGTAGTAGGAAATAAGTTCTAAAAAAACTTTTAATTTTTTGCTTAAAATAAAACTTTAAAGGGGTAAGAGTTTATTCAAGGAATTTAAATTAGTTATATTAGCTTTTACTTTATTATATTTTTATCAGGTCATTATATTATATTGGTTAATAGTTTGATAACTGTTTTTATTAGCTTTTTTGCAATTTAACATCTCATTCACCTTTTATTTTTTCGTTTTTTATTTCTCCCTAAAAGTTCACGAAGTTTACCAAGTAAATAC
Source organism: Gerris lacustris (assembly GCA_951217055.1). Classification (NCBI taxonomy): domain Eukaryota; kingdom Metazoa; phylum Arthropoda; class Insecta; order Hemiptera; family Gerridae; genus Gerris; species Gerris lacustris. The sequence continues at coordinate 13,534,873 of OX578278.1, read as the reverse complement.
ATGAATAAATAAATTATTGACGTCAGAAGACATCTTTTTATTAAGGAAAATAAATTATGTAATAAAAATATATATTTCAAAACAATTTTATTCGAAACATCCCTTTCTTGTCTGTCAGTCGATATTTCCGCTTATATGAAGTCGCGTCTAGCAGGTTGATTATGTCAATTTTAAGGTTTTGCACAGCTGACTGTGATCTATTAACCCCGTGATATCCATTACGTAAATACAGTTGAATAAGCCCTTATGCATGAATTAGGCCCTCCTCGAGCAGCAGCGCCATGGAGTTCGCAACTCACTAACCCCGTGTCATCCATTACGTATATATAGTTGAATAAGCCCTTATGCAAGTATAGGCCCTCCATGAGCAGTTGCGCCATGGAGTTCGCAACTCACTAACCCCGTGTCATCCATTACGTATACATATACAGTTGAATAAGCCCTTATGCAAGGATAGGCCCTCCATGAGCAGATGCGCCATGGAGGTCGCAACTCACTAACCCCGTGTCATCCATTACGTATATATAGTTGAATAAGCCTTTATGCAAGTATAGGCCCTCCACGGGCAATTGTTCCATGGAGTTCGCTAGTTAGATATCTCAAGAATCATTAATAGGGATAGTATGAAATTATTATCACTTGTTGATCAAGCTGGAGAAAACAAAAAAAATTGATCATGCATTGAGCAGAGATCATACATCCAGCATGATCCATGGAGTAGTATTGCTATTGCACAAGATGAAAATGCTCCTTTGATATTACGGTGCTATTTATAAAATTGTGACAAAATGTAACTTTAGTTAAGTAAGCTCATTACATTTGATTCACTGTTTATTTTATTGGAAATTCGCCGGTGTCTATAAACTACGTGTATTTTATATATATTGCGCGTATTTTCTTTTTTTTTCATCTTTTATATCGTTTTTTCGTGATAAAGTTATTACTTGTTGTTTCTTCTAACGAAGTGATCGTTCGGGAATCGTTTAGAACAGTTTTAAATAATTAAAATAAAATAAACGCTGAGCGAAGAACTTTGGTCAAATCTTGGAAATATTACGTGATAGTACATTACGCGTCGAGTGCGGAAAGTAGCATTTTGCATGCGAGTGTGGAGTTTGCACCCGAGCGATAGCGAGGGTGGTAAAACCACACGAGTAATGCAAAATGCCGTTTTCGCACGAGTTGCGTACCGTACTTTATCTACGATTGTTAGATTTAAATAATAAATACAGAAACAAATAAACTTGCTGTATGTAAGTTCGTATCTCTCTCTTGATAAAGATGACATAAATTCTTGAGTTGTATTTTTTGCCGAATTAATTATTTCTGGAGGATTATTATTCTCCACATTTTCGTCAAAGTCACTTGATTCACTCTTTGTTTTTCACTAAAAACTCGATATAAACCGTTACTTTAATGAAAGAACACCAAATTAGTTTTGTTAAATGTAAACAAACTCACTAATCGTGCGTAAAGCTGAAGAATTCCTCTTCTTTACCGCACTAGTGTGGTAAAGAAGAGGAATTATTCAGAACTATGAGACGCGCATGCGTAATGAATACAAGTACGTAAATAATCACTTTCTACGCATCTAAACAAAGATATAATGTTTATATTTCGTATCAATCGTAGATAAAATTAGTTAAATACACCCACAGCAATTCTGTGAGATGATGATTGGCCAACTGAGAACGATACTTTGACCTCATGAACTTCATTGTGGATTCATAGCAACATTGTTGCTACGTTGCACGTTTTTGTACCAAAAAATGAAATTAGACTGCAAGCAGTTTTGTTTAAGTCTTGATATTTTGAGTGTGGCACGAGTAACTAAAATTCAACTGTAGAAGTATATTTGTGCTTCATTTGCAATGCCTGGTCCTCTTTCGCCTCTAATAACTCAAATTTCTTAGCCAATTTTTCAACTAGTATTATTTCTGAAATTACGGAATTCTATCTTCAATAATGTCATAAATAAATTGATTTACAAAATAAGCAAATGTAGATTTCGAATAGTCCACAGGCCACCATAAGCAGTGAGTCGCTGATTGATAAAGTTTTCTTACCTTATGGAATCGCTTATTTATGCCTTGTCCACCGATGAATTGGGTATATGGCAACTGGGCGCTGGGCCATTTCTTTTTTGTTGACATGCCAAACTTGCCCTTCTGCGGGAACATTGAAAAGAGATAGATAAAGTTTTGATTTTCACAGGATCGTTTAATTAAATTATTTAAAAAACAGTGGTAAAGGTGGCCACCGATAAGGGTGGGTTGTTTGGGGTGGCCACAGCCCCAAACATATCACTCTGCGGGGACGTTGAAAAGAAAACGGCCCACTCGTATCGGTGGCCACCTTTACCACTGTTTTTGAAATAATTTAATTAAACGATCCTGTGAAAATCAAAACTTTATCTATCTCTTTTCAATGTTCCCGCAGAAGGGCAAGTTTGGCATGTCAACAAAAAAGAAATGGCCCAGCACCCAGTTGCCATATACCCAATTCATCGGTGGACAAGGCATAAATAAGCGATTCCATAAGGTAAGAAAACTTTATCAATCAGCGACTCACTGCTTATGGTGGCCTGTGGACTAGAACTTTTCAAAACTAATAAAGGATATAAATTTTGAATGGGAGCCGCACAGAACTCAACGAAGATCCGCATGCCGCATTAGCTCACCCCTGTTATATACCTTTATAATATGCTTCCTTCTATAATAAGTACATGATTACCAACTAAAGATAAAATAAATGCTAATTTGAACGTTTTTTTGTTTCAGTTTTGGGCTGCGTATGTGCCTTGTGAATCCCAGTTTAAAGACGCAGTTCAGCTGACACTAGAACAGATAGACGTTATCAAACGACTTACTGATAAATATAAGCCACCTTTGGTCTTCTGCACTTCCTCTGAAGGTAGTAAAACTTTTATATCCAACATTATATCTTTTCTTCCCTTTTTTAGGTTCTGCCAAAAACAATAGACCACAAAAGAACTGTAACCTTAACCGATAACATAACGAATGCAGCAACCTTCTTCAGAATCCAAACAAAGTTGAAAACCTATGTGCTCTAGTCAAGTCCTTATGATTATTTAATTATTTATGGTGTATTTTTAATTTTTTTAGTATCTTTTGTTTTTATTTTTGTTACCTATAAATATCTATAGATTTTTATCTATCTTTTTTATCTAATATATTTCTAATACTTCTAATATATTTCTAATAATATTTCTAATAATATAATACATATATAATACATTAAAATAGAAAGAATTTGACTGAGATGAAACAAATAAGTATTCAATTTCTTTAAAAAATATTTAAAAAATTAAAGACAAATATTAAAAATAGAACTAAATTGAATAAGAACCCTGTAAGCGAAACGTAAATAAGAAGTTTGTTTGGATTCTAGAGCGAACACAGTTGACGTACAGAGTTGCCAACATTACAAGCCCACTTCTGTCCTCTATTGTATTAAGTGTTTAGAGGTATAACACATCTCCCGTACTATATTTTTTTTCTCCATTTCTCCCCGGAATTAATAAAAGTGGGTAAGTGATTTATACTCGCATTGTAATTGAACGTGGTTCTACAAAATATGCACTTTAACTGGCTTAAGTGCTAACATAAATGTTGCAGGTTTATTTATATAATCGAGTAGTGTCCCGACGACTCACCTTAAAATTATTTGTTATAGCTAAGCTAAGGCACCCACATTTATTCCAATAAAAATAAATGTTTGTTTTGATTTGATAGTCTTTACATAGATATAATAAATTATCTAAATATATATAATAACTTTTCTAAATTAATTTACTTAATTTTACTTTTTTTCCTAAATATAAAATTAAGCTTGTCGCCTGGTAGTATAATAGTTGTAATGGCTTGAATAGAATAATCTATAACCTTACATTATCATCTAGAATTCGTTTATAGAAAAACCCCTTTTTTAATAATTTCGACGTTATTACTGGATGCGGATGCAGGCAACTACTTGCACTATGAAATCTCAGCTTTCTAAGTCAGATACTTCACCGAAATATTCAGGTTCTTTCCAATTCTGATTGCTATTGATATCTCAGAGGGTAGTCATCAGTTAGTAGAACCTCATAGAATTCTATACCCAAACTATATATAACATACTTTCGATGTATATATATATCTGATGGCATCAGATTGCATGGTATTTACAGTATGTCCACGGATGGAGTTCCCTATACATATAAATTCCATACAATAAATTTTCGAAGAAAAGTCACTCTTTGTAACATCTCCTGCTTGTTCTTAAATGAGGAAATTTATAGTATTACTTTTTGTTCAAAATTTACCCTGTATCCAAAAAGTAAAATTTTCAAAAATCGTACAAGAGGAAGCCGGGCCAAATTTCGACTATTCAAGAAAAGTACTATTTATAATGTTTTCGCATAAAAATTTTGATAATCGAATTTCAAAAATCCCTCCCCCCCCCCCCCTCATTGTCATTTATAAAAAGTCAAATTTGTCTGATTCTAAGAAATGAGGGGTCGCTTTAAAAGTCTCATTGAGTGCATTAAAACTTGTGGTATTGATTTTTGTAATTCTATTCTCGATATTTTTATGCGAAAAAGAAATTTGGAATAATATCTTAAAAGAAGTTTTAAAGAATACTTTCAAAATTTGTTCCGGTTTTCATATTGTACGATTTTAGAAAATTGTACTTTTTGGGGTGCAGGGTACATTTTGAACAAAAAGAAATTAATATAAATCATCATTCAAGAACAAGCAGGAGATTTTATGAAGAGTGATTTTTCTGTGCGTGATTTTTTGGGAATTTAAACGTAACGGCAACTGCATCCGTGGACATACTACATACTGTATACATACATTAATACTACTGATGCAGTATATTGGTAAAGTGGTAAGATTTGCTGTATTCAGCTAATTACCCTCTAGTATAAGCGATCAATCTTGAAGGAGCCAATAAGGGATGAAATGTAATTGAATCTTGTAGAGAAGCAAGGTCTGTGATTGGCAGCTCAAGATAAATGCATGCAAGTAATGGCATCTACAGAGGCTCGTTCAACCTCAGTCATCGGGACAACCTGTCAACACCCTCTGCCTCATTGTTCACCCGCATTTCCCATCTGTCTCTGCAGATATCCTTCAATTAAAACTATTCATGACCTTGATACTCTTCATATGTGTTGGTTATCGCATTGATTGATTTAACAGATAATACCATTCTAGTCATTTAATAATTCTCAGATAATGACTCAGACAATTTTCAGAATAAGATACACTTTTGTTCTACAGAATAAAAAAGATAACGACTCAGATATTTCTCAGAAAAGGACAAAATTTAGTTCTACTGAATAAAAAAGATAAGGACTCTGTTACTTCTTAGATAAGGACAAAATTTAGTTCTACTGAATAAAAAAGATAACGACTCAGACACTTCTTAGATAAGGACAAAATTTAGTTCTACTGAATAAAAAAGATAACGACTCAGACACTTCTTAGATAAGGACAAAATTTAGTTCTACTGAATAAAAAAGATAACGACTCAGACACTTCTTAGATAAGGACAAAATTTAGTTCTACTGAATAAAAAAGATAACGACTCAGACACTTCTTAGATAAGGACAAAATTTAGTTCTACTGAATAAAAAAGATAACGACTCAGACACTTCTTAGATAAGGACAAAATTTAGTTCTACTGAATAAAAAAGATAAGGAGTCAGATACTTCTTAGATAAGGACAAAGTTATTAAGTTTTAAAATAAAAAAGATTAGGACTGATACTTCTTAGATAAGGAAGGACATAGATATTTAGTTTTAGAGAATAAAAAAGATAAGGACTCAGATACTTCTTAGATAAAGAAGGACACAGATATTTAGTTTTAGAGAATAAAAAAGATAAGGACTCAGATACTTCTTAGATAAGGACACAGATATTTAGTTTTAGAGAATAAAAAAGATAAGGACTCAGATACTTCTTAGATAAAGAAGGACACAGATATTTAGTTTTAGAGAATAAAAAAGATAAGGACTCAGATACTTCTTAGATAAAGAAGGACACAGATATTTAGTTTTTTAGAGAATAAAAAAGATAAGGACTCAGATACTTCTTAGATAAAGAAGGACACAGATATTTAGTTTTAGAGAATAAAAAAGATAAGGACTCAGATACTTCTTAGATAAGGAAGGACACAGATATTATTTAGTTTTAGAGAATAAAAAAGATAAGGACTCAGATACTTCTTAGATAAGGAAGGACACAGATATTTAGTTTTAGAGAATAAAAAAGATAAGGACTCAGATACTTCTTAGATAAGGAAGGACACAGATATTTAGTTTTAGAGAATAAAAAAGATAAGAACTCAGATACTTCTCAGATAAGGAAGGACACAGATATTTAGTTTTAGAGAATAAAAAAGATAAGGACTCAGATACTTCTTAGATAAGGACACAATTTAGTTCAACTGAATAATAAAGATAATGACTAAGGTACTTCTGAGAGAAGGACTCAATTTAGTTCTACTGAATAATAAAGATAATGACTAAGGTACTTCTGAGAGAAGGACTCAATTTAGTTCTACTGAATAATAAAGATAATGACTAAGGTACTTCTGAGAGAAGGACACAATTTAGTTCTACTGAATAAAAAAGTACAATAAGTCGTCAAAAACGTTCGACGTACAAAAAGGCAATATTTCGTTATATTTCTGTTAAAATTGCACCTTTTTCAGCAATTGGAAGATGTTTATTTTATATTACACAGTTTTAATTAATTTCACATGTTTGTATATGGGACAAATCTTGTAACCTACTTTTGACGATGTGGGTAAAAGGTAGGTTACAAATACAAGATTTGTAAGAACCTACCTATAATGCAGAAATTTGACACAGATTATGTATTTTCGATGACCACAAAAAACAAACGTAGATTTTACCTACGTAAAACCTACGTTTGTATTAGCTTTATTTTATTAATAAGTTTTCAGATATATGTGGAGCTATAATTGATGTCCAATATATATATATATATATATATATATATATATACATATATATATATATATATATATATATATATATATATATATATATTTTATATATATATATATATATATATATATATATATTTATATATATATATATATATATATATATATTTTATATATATTTTATTTATTTATTTATTTTTTTTTTTTAATATTAGGTAGATTAGCTAAAATGTAAAATAATAATCCTAGTAGATAAAGTTGATTTTATTTATTTTTAGATTCTTTAGTTATTCATTACTTAACAACATACTTTGCATTTATTTATTCATCATTTCTAGATTCTTTTGCCAATCGGCAGTAACTTCATTTAAAAAAAAAATGTTAAAACGATTTTCTTAAGTTAACTTAAAAAACCACAAAACTACATTAAGACTTTATTTTCTCTTCTTAAATAAAAGGCATTGAAGAAAATGTCAAGAAAGAAACTTTTCCAAAAAAAAAAAAAATCATCAATATTAAATTGAATTTATAGGTTAAAAGAAGAAAAAGAAAAATACTTAAAAAATTATATACGGATCCGAAACTATATAGATTACATTTTTATTTTAGATAGTCAAACTTTTTTAAACCGAAAAAAAAAGAATCAGTTTAACAAAACCATTTCTGAAGAAGAAGAAGATGGGAAAAGATGAGAATATAGAAGTATAAGTTTGAGGGAAGATATGATCAGTTCTAGTGGGATATGAAGCATCTGGTCTTCGACAAGAAACAAACTTTTAGTTCCCCTTTTCTCCGCTTGAAATACGAACAAGTTTGGTTTCTAGCGGATTTCCATTATTACTCCCCACTAAATTATATTCAATTCAATTTTCCCTTTTCCCTCTTTTTTTTAGAAGAAAATTACACTGATTTTTTTCTTTTTCCCTCTATTTGTTTCATCTACTTTCCTTTTTCTATAACCCTTAAGAAATCGATGGCGTTGATAAAAAAGAATGGACATTTTTTTAAATAGATTTTTATGTTTTTTCTTTCTTCTACTCCTGTTTTTGCTTTCTCATATATGTTATATAATGATAGAAATTATTATAACATTATTATATATCATAGTTGATTAAGTAATCTTTAATCTCTTATCTCCAGTAGGGAGAAAAAGTTATGATTTTGGATTAGTTTAGAGGGACTAAAGTAAGTCTTTTCTTCCCTGAAGTCGAAAAGTTAGGAGAAAAAGTAAAAGTATGGCGAAAAAGTAAGGATTGCCAACTTAATTATTTTATAAATAGTAGAAAATGAATGGCTAATGAAATGAAGTTGTTGAAATCAGGTTGGCGACACGGTTTTTCATTGTTTACAACCTGCATCTAAATAACCTTCTATTTGAGTTTGAGCGTTATTCCCTTATGAGCGTTATTCCCTCGGCTGCGCCTCGGGATTCAGGGACCATGGTTCCTTCGGCTTCGCCTCAAGAACCAACTTTTTCGCTCAGGGAATAATGGCTTACTTTACTCCCTAAATGCTTAAATACTATTTTATATATAGAATAATTTGTTAATATAATGTTAATCTTGTTTAATAAGTTATCAATGATTAGTAGATCTTTAATTAAAAATAAAGATAACCGGAGTAACTGGCTAACTGCATGCATATTATTATTAAAGTCGTTTTTGATTAGATCAGCTGATTTTATTAAATTATTAAAATATTGCAAGATATCGTGTTTCTGGTATCAAATAAAGCATGCATACCAATTTTGTTTTTAAATTGGATCAAAATTACTTATATAGCTTAGTTTTAATTAAAAGGGATTTTTGTACTTGTAAATTAGGAGCCCTCCCTAAAAGTTAGATGCGGTTAGAAGTGGTTAGAGGTAGTGATATCTAACCACCTGTAACTTTTAGGTTGGACTCCTATATTGACATGTTCCGGGATTTTTTACTAAGTTTTTATTAGCTTGCTTTCTTGTTTGTTTGTCCGGTACAAATCTGGCAACCGATTTCTAACTAACTTCCCGAATAGCTAGACATTTGAAACTTTTAGCATAGCTCAGAACACGATGACTATACATTATTTTAATACTTTTAGCCATCTTTCAGCAGAATTTAATTAGTTTTCAGCAAATTTTGCTGTGCGGAAAGTTAGTTCGGAAAAAATCCGCAAGTTATTTTATTTGTTTTGTCATATCCAATATTTACGCAATCTTCATTTTGACGGGTCTCAAATTTGTGATAGATAAACATTGAATGACAGCAAAACAGGAAATATCGATTATATTATTTCAAATATACCGATGGCATGCTTTAAATTTGGTGTTGGGGAGATCCGTTGTACAAAGATTTATCCTTTTATAGGTTTAAGATCAGCTCTCTGGATGGTTGTCATTTATGTGAAGTAAATAAATTTGGAACTTTTTTTTTTTCACTAACATTATAATATTATATAACAATAACAATTATATTATCAACATTACATACGATTCAAAAGAAAATTTATAAACGTAGTATATAAAAAGTTCTTTTTATCTTGAAATTATTATTAGTTTGTTTGTTTGTCCAGTACAAATCTTGCAATTGATTTTTAACTAACTTCCCGAGTAGTTAGACATTTGAAACTTTTAGAATAGCTCAGAACACGATGACAATGCATTATTTTAACACTTTTAGCCATCTTTCAGTAGAATTTAATTCGTTTTCAGCAAATTTTGCTGTATGGAAAGTTAGTTCGGAAAAAATCCGCAAGTTATTTTATTTGTTTTGACATGACCCATATTTACCATCTTCATTTTTAGGTTTCAAATTTATGATTTATGACAGAAAATTAAAAAACGTAGGTAGTGTATAAAAAGTTCTTTTTATCTTGCAATTATTTATATTTACTTCTAAAATAACTTTTAATTTTAAAATAATTTGTCTTTAAATTTTTAATTGAGCTATTTTAATGTGTACAAAGTTTTTTGACCACGTTGGTTTGGTCAAATTATAGGAAAAAATAATTCCTTCTGATCTCTATGAAAAACCTGTGATTAATATCTTTTTCTAATATATCTATTGCCTAAGCTTTATAAGAACACCTTAATAAAAAGTTTTTTTTTCTTTTTTAGCCCTTTCTTAAAATTACAAAAGTTTACCTCACAACAATTGCCCTTTTTAACGATATGCATCATGGAAGGTATATGTTAGTTTGTCTTTCGTACCCATGTGCCCTGTATCCCTGTGTACTAAAATTTAAATTTTTAAATCTCATGTAGACATTGACCTTGCTCTTTTTTTGTTAGTCAAGTGATTGTAGATCAAAATAATACACTAGATTTGTTTAAAAGACCAACATACCCACGTTATACCTAAGTGGTTACCACCACATACCCTTCTTTATATCTATAGATAATACTGTGGCACTTCTTCAGATTGTTACTCCCCTTATAAAGAAAACAGAGGGGAGTAACAATCTAAAGAAGGTGTACGGAATGTTCTTCTTTAGACTGTTATAAAAACCCCTTATAAAAACATAAGTGTGATATTCCTTTGTCCCAAAGTAACTGGACTAAACATCACTTTGTCTTGATAGTTATTTTGTTAAGGTCATTTATGTTCTAAAAACACATAGGGGAGTAACAATCTAAAGAAGTACCAATACTGTCATAGCATATTTTTGTTATTGCTACGTATACGTCATTATGTGACAATTAGTAAAGACAAGCTAAAAGTATTAGTAAATTAAGAAAAATGGATAAGTTAATAGGGCAATCCAGCAAACACCAACTGCTATTAGATATTTACGTGGTTATCAAACGTTCGAAAAACTTTGTTATCATTTTTAAGAGTGGTGATTTAAAGCTCGTCATTATGTTATGGTGCCGTCTTACTAAACAGTGTTGTTACTAAAGTTTTATGATGTAAACGAGTTTAGGGATAAAGCACTTTAGAATATGTCCCAATCTTTATGATATATCCTTCCTATCTTGCCTCCAAAATTTATCCTTCTCAGAAAATAATTCCTTACAACGTTTCTATCTTAATAAATCAACTAGTAACAGTCTTCTTTTATATCTCTTTATCTATATTCTTCTTTATAAGTGTTATTCAAACTCGAGTTTTTCGCGGAATTGTGGAAATCCTGAAATAAATAACCCTAATTCTCTTTCCCCTTGTTAGAATTGTAAGTCTTTATTTAGAAATGTTATAAAACCAACATTGTAACCTCAAAGATAAAAACACAACTTATTTTATATTATATTTTTCATTTTTTGTTATTTTATCTACACATCAAGCGATTTTAAGGAAATACTTTAAGATGTGTTTAATAAGACCGTGGACAAATATACAGTAGAACCTTGCTTACACGACCCTCAATAACACGACAACCTCAATTACAAGTGCAATTAATTTTCAAATTTCCTTGATATTGCCATAACACATAATGTTAAATTAACCTCTATAACGCGACTATTACTATCCAAACAACCTCAATAACACTGATTTTTTCCAATTCGCAATGTAATTCAGAACCTCTATAACAAGTCGCTTTGAGAAGACAACCTCTATAACCCGACTCTATACAGGATTGGGTCGACCTTGAACAAGACTAGATTTGAAAACCCCGCCCATTAAGCTCGCTAACACGACTGATAGCCAAAATAACCTTGATAACACGACCCTTAACAAAAAGAGCACCTCGATAACAAGACTGTTTCCCTAATCCCCTTGAGACACTTCTTATCGAGGTCCTACTGTATATATATTAGACATTTTTAGTTGGATAACAAATTAAAGCCTTATATACTACGCCTACACTTCTAGTCCTATATAGCTGCAAAAAGACATGACATTTGAAACGCTATTAAAAATCGTGCCAGGATGTCACGGGAGGTCGATAGGTTTTCATTTATAGTCAAATATTTTGACGTTAGGTAGTAGATACGAGTGAACTCATGGAAGCCTACGCACCAGTTTACAAAATTCTGTTTGCAGGTAGCTTATTAACTTTAGAATTATTTTGTACGACTGTCTATTAACAGTCATTTAACAGAATTTTGTAAACTGGTGCGTAGTTCCATGGGATTACTCGAATTAAATCTTTTTATTTTCCGGTTGAATCCTAAGCTTATAGGGACTGAAGTTCGATGTACCGGTTTTTTATTAGAATTGTTATCAGGAGTGTTAATACGGTGTATCATGGTGTCAATTTTTCCGTCAGTGGAAGTAAAACGACAAATACCAGTGGAAAAGTAACACATTTAAGAAATTTTAAAAGTGCGTACGGTCTGAGAATAGTATATTATGTTACTAGGCTGTGAAGTGAGTTTTTTCTTTACCGCAGCAATTACATTTACTTAAAAAAATTTTAAGTCCTAGGACGTGAAAAGTTTTTTCTTTCGTGGTGGTAGTAATGAAAAGATTTTTTAGGTCCACGTAATGAAAAAATGGATTTCAGCTATGTTGTTTAGGCTCTAAAGTTACTATTTCACAGCCTACCACGGAAAAACATTTTTAGATCTTCTTGCTTTGAGTAGGTACAGTGCATAATTTTAGATAAGTGAATTAGAATAATTGTTTACTTAATTCATAAGTTCAAATCCGTCCCAAAGAACCAAAATGATGAGTTCTCGGTCGGGGCATGAACCCAACTGGTTTAATTAATCGAATTCTTTTACTTATTTCTTTTTTATACATTCTAGTTCCGTGATTACTCTTGTGTTCCTCACACTCTTTTTAAATAAAGTACTCTGGTAAGCTTTACAATATATTTTCTCTTTGCGTAAGGAAGGAAAAAGAAAAACGAGATCAGATATATACCGACCTGTCATCTGCCGACAGCAGGTCCGATACTGGAATATGGGATGAGGCTATTTGGAATTGGAAATCTGTAAACCGACGAATCAGTTATTTTGAGAATGGGGTTGGATTCGACAGTGAGTTACCGGGGGAAAATGCTAAAAAGTTTCTGATGTTCTGATAGCAGCGGGGTGAGAGAGGGGAGGAAGATCAAATTTGCATGTGATGACCAAAGTGGATAGAGTGGTGAAAGGGCTACGGCAATGAGCGGTAGATGACACCGGCTGCAGATACGACCGTTCACTCCCTTATTTTACGTTCATTTTCATTCATTTCATATGGGCGAGAGAGTCCTCCCTGTCGAAAATCAATATCTAATTATTGTCCTTGCCAAAATGCCCGGGCTCGAAGTACCGCTATCTGGAGGGTGATAAGGGAGTAGAAATGACGGGTAAACGTTCCGGGGGAAAGTCAACGCAATAAAATAATTTCCCTCCCGATTGAATTTGAAGGGTGATGCGTGGTGAAAGGAACGGGTTTAGGGTGGTAGAAAGATTACAGTCGCCTCTTCACACGTCCTCATTCAGGATTAAGCTACACATGGGTTTCATATTGCTTCTATACATCCCTTTATTTATTTTTCACTTTTCAACAAGTTTCCTCCCACCAATCCGGATTCAATGTTGAAGCACTTCAAGTGGTGATTGTGCGGCTCGAATAAATGCTTTCCCAGTAGAAGTCGACACTATGATTACATTGACTGTTTTCACTTTTGAATGGGAATGGATTTTGTTGACTAAAACCCTTTCAAATTATATAATAGACGGGTAAAACTGATTTAAATCCTTATTATCCTTCTGCTTCAAAAAGTTGTAAAATAACAAAGAATTTTGATCACGGTTTTAGCAATCTTTGATACAACTTTACAAGAGGATAAAATACAAAAGAAATATGACTAACATTGGATTACTTGTTTGCTAGGTAAATTTAAACAGTTAAACCATCATATCGTAAAATAGGAGATTATTTTTTGAGCTCAAAGATGCATCTCTTCATTTGTAACAACTGTATAGTTTTTGGGAATTTCACATTTAATATTTTCAAAATGGCGGCCAATTTGGTGGACGACTAACAAAAATGTTTTAGTCCCCCTAACATGTTATAGCTCCTTTTAAAGGTCTTGCAGAGTAGAAAAAGAATGTGTAACTATTACAAAATTTTCATTTTTTTCTACCAGGATATTATTAACAAATATGGGTGTAATGAGTGCTTATGTACACATGAAATTTTAAAGCTCTTTTCTGGTATATTAAGGTTAAGTAAGGTTTTTCCACGAAAAATGTTTCATCTACTTGCAACAGCAAAATGAGGCATTATTGAACTGATTTCGGGCTGCAAAATGTAATTTTACTGCCTAAGCAGTAAAATCAGGGAAAATGTTATTATGAAATTATTTTGATGCCTTGGCCCAACCTTTTTATTGTTATTATATTGGCAATAATAGTTTATACATTATCTTTATCTTATAATTTAATAAGTAATCTTTAATAAATAACTTTTTATTTATAAAATAATTTGTTTATATTTGTTAATCCTGTTAAATATGTTATCAATGATTTGTAGATCTTTAATTAAAAAAAAAGAAAAGCGGAGTAACTGGCTAACTACAGCTTCGTGTAAACATGCATATTATAATTGAAGTTCTTGATTAGGCCAGCTGCTTTTCTTGACTTATCCTAATTACTTTTCTCTTAATTTACTAAAATATTTTAAAATTATCTTCAATTGTTGTTGTAATTTTTTAGTAAAAACAAAAGTATATTGTTTTGTGCATTATTCATTCGGAAGTTTTGTTTGTTATAAATACGTGTATTGTATTTTGTTGTCAATTCAATTGTTGTTATAGATTCAGTTTACTATTGACTTTTTGTTATTATACCAAAGCTTCTTTTTTATTTTTTTTTTTTTAAGTGAAACTTCTTTGGCGGCGGTAGAGTGAATTTTTTCATCTAGGGACATCGTGTAACGAAGTTTGCGATTCGAGACTAGTCCAAGATTCTAACATTTTTACAGATTAATTGTAATGAAATTTGTGTGACGGAAGTAATGAAACGGAATTTGTGTTTCGAGACTAATCCTGGTGAATGATTTATCTGTAAAAAATCTTTCACTCAGGCGAGATGCGAACCACTGACTTCCGGAATATGAAGCCAACGCGCTAACCATTGCCCCAATTACATTGCCAATTAGAAGGTACACAAAATTGGTATATAAGCGTAATATTAGATGGATTATATGTAATTAGACTATTTATTATAATTAGATTATTTTTTGGGTTCATGGCAACGGGCTTAATTGTATACTTACAAGAAAAAAGTAAAAACTAATTAAATTAATTTAAATAAGTTATTATATCTATTTAAAGACCGCAAATCAAAACAAATATTTATTTTTATTGGAATAAATGTGGTTGCCTTATTGTAGTTTTTGTTGGAATAAATGTGGTTGCCTTACCGTAGCAGTAACAAATCATTTCGAGGTGCGTCGGCGTCAGTTCTTACCCGGGGGGCCGCGGCCCCCCAGGGCGCCTCGAAAGGTATTTAGGGTACTATCTGTATATTATATTTGGAGATTTTAAGGGGGCCGTGGTTACCAAAAGGTTAAGAACCACAAGTATAAATGACAAATGACAATATATACACAGATATAAACATTGCTTTAATTATTTTTTTCATATAGTGACATCGTGTAACGAAGTTTTATTTTTATTGGAATAAATGTGGTTGCCTTAGCGTAGCAATATTTTTTTTCAATTAAATTTCCCAAACCATTTCTTAATCCTGAAATAATAAATTCGTCAAAAAATGAAAGAGAGCAATGCATTATGCATTCTAGAACTTAAGTTTCACTTCTAATGCGTGAGAGCCTCACACATATTTTTTTAATAGGTAAACAATTAATTTTAGTTACTATGTTATTATCTTATTAATATAACATAGTACATAGATAAATATGGTATTTTAGCAGTTTCATTCTTCTGCCACCCGTAGATAAAATATTGTATGCAACAAGGCAGCAATGGGAACATTTCTCACTCGTGTATTTATTGCCTACCTCGGCTTCCCCTCGCAGTTAATTTTCATAGCCTGTCCCCGCCTCCGGGTCGGAGGCTAACTTAATCACTCAGTAAAATTCCATTTTGCTACCTAGTTACATAAATAACTATTCTGATCTATGCGAGTTCTTTTTTGCGCCGCATCACTAGTTTATTTCGGAACAGCTTTAGAATACGGTTACCAAGCCCGCAACACACTATTTTCTAGAATTCACTCTCATAACCTTCATCTAATATATCGATATAGCAAATAGTATATAGTATATTATAATCTTTCGATATATCGAATTTATTCTATGTAATATCGTAATGGTCTACTGTAATATCGAATCCATTTGACACACGAAAATTACGAGAAAAAATACGACTATATGTATTAAAATAAAAGCGGCTCGGCATTAATCTCATAATTCAACCATTATATTTTAAGCTTATTTTATGTTAAATGTTTTGGGAAAACAATTATACAGTCAACATTTATCAAAGAAGGCAAATATAAAGAAAAAGAGAGTAATAAAAAAAAAAAAATTACCCACCTTATTTTTTTGTGTCTTTGTTTTGTGTTTTTTTTTTTTGGCCCGTAGCTGTCGAACGTCCCCGTCATCGTCTGTCAGTCCAGACAATATCCCTAATTATACTTAAAAATTTCAGGAATCTGTCTTCGTTTGTCTGTTTCGTCAACCTAGTAAACATGAAGTCGGCCAAGTATGTCTGAAAGTCTGGCAGTCTGTTGTAAGTCGGTAAAGTCGCTTTTACGTGTCTCCAAGTAGATTCTATTGTGTTAGTATGTACGTTGGTCGTCGGGTCAACAAAGTATAATGAATGGTTTACAGTCAAATGGTTGTACCCCTGTTGTCCTAATCTGTCATAAGCTCTCCAGCAGTCACTGTAAATCGTCGTCCCCGGCAAAACCCACTGTGTATTAAGTCAGTCAAGGTGTCAGCTGTCCTATCATGTACTGCTACCAAAAAAAGTTTCCCCGATTCCCGTTCAACCCCTCCAAAAACCCATTGCCCTTCAACCAAATGTCCCCTGTTATATTTACGTTTACCAAATTTTGATTCGTCAATTTCTACTATTTTCCCAACCCCCCCTATTGCAGTCGAGTTAGTCTCTATGTAGTCGATTAAAGTCTCCCTAATAAAATTGGTCCAGTCCGTCATAGTCGCCGAAGAAAAACCCCATTCCCTAATAATTTCGTGAGTAGGTGTCCTATTAATAATTTCAAAAGTCAAAATAAAAATTTGTTGAAGTCTAAGTCGTGAAAAAGTGAACCAAGTCCCGTGCCTAATACTTAACTTTGTCGTGCATTTAACTCCGTCGATTCGTTTACCGCAATTCCATGTCCATCCGTCCGTCACGTCCGTTTTTCTTGTCCATGTCATCGGTCGTCCACATCTAGGGCATGTCCTGTCGGTCGGCAGTAGGTTTGTTTGTTTCAAAAAGTCGAAGAAACAGTCGGAGTCGTCAATAAGTCTTAATACAAAAAGCCACGAAATAATTCCGTCAAGGGGAAATCCTTCAGGCCGGGCCAAACACAATTTTTCTCGGTTAAACAACTGTTTAAAATGTATTACGACTTGCAAAATGGAAGCCATAGCTAAGACTGAGTAAAGAAAGGGACTCACTAGAAGGAAAAGAAGAAGGGAGAGGTTTTTATCGTAAGATAAGAAATTTAAAGTCATTGTTATTTAAAAAAAAATATCCAAAAACGTAGATGTCCACAAGTCAAATTAAACTTGGTGGGGAAAAAATGTTAAGTAATGCTGTTAGAATCGATTATGCGTAGTATTTCGATTATAACCTGAAATCAAAAAGTAACCTACCCATAACAGTGTGTTGCGGGTCTGGTAACCGCATTCTAAAGTTATTTATTTCTTTAGACTTTTTGTTTTACAAAAAAATAAGTGTTAACTTTTACTTACTTAGGGAAACTGTAGCATAAGCATGAAACTTATAACAGGACTGATGTCGCTCAAGGGACGATAGATTCATCAACAGAGCCGGAACTAGCCGTGTGCATATGGGCCTCGGGGTAAGGGGCCTCACTTCCGCCCGACCAGCTATAAAAAAACAATTAATAAAATAAAAATAAATAAATAAAAAAAATAAAAATTGTATTTAAAAAATCACAGGGAAGTACTTGCGTCCAAGTACTTTTTAAGGTTTTGTAGATGATTAAGCATACCCGTTATGAAATAATGATTTTTTTTCTTCGATCTCAAGGGTCCGGGTTCGATCCCCCGGGGGGTCACAATGTTTTTCATCAGTAATAACGACTAAATAAATTACATTTTTTCAGAACATTTTCATCGCTCCACCCATAAGGTAGAGCCATGAATTATTTTGAAATTTTAGGACCAGCCGTTATATAGTGTTGGGGGGGGGGAATGTTTTTTAAGGTATATTTTGACTTATAAAACCAATAAAGAATGAAAAATTTAAAAAAGCAAATATATATATTTATATCCTACACTTCAACAGCTTTCATTTGATAACCCACTCAAAATTTTTAAAAAATAAAATTTTGGGCGCACTTCAAATTTTCGCGCACAAAATTGGTAATTTTTAAAAACTAGAAATGAACTCCCGGAAATATCATCGCCCCACAATAAGGAATTAGCATGAATTATTTCGAAATTTTAGGACCAGCCGTTATATAGTGGTTGGGGGGGGAATATTTTTTTGGTGTATTTTGATTTTTTTACCCAATAAGGAATGCAAAATTTAAAAAAGCATATATATATTTGTGTCCTACTCTTCAGCAGCTTTCATTTGATACCCCACTCAAAATTTTTAAAAAATACAATTTTGGCCGCACTTCAAATTTTCGCGCCCAAAATTGGAAATTTTTGAAAATTTGGTATGCCCGCCCGGAATTTTCATCGCCCCTCAATAAGGCATTAGCCTGAAATATTTCGAAATATTAGGACCAGCCGTTGTATAGTGGTTGGGGGGGGGGGGGGGGGGGGGAATTTTTTAGGGGTATATTTTGATTTTTTTACCCAACAAGGAATGCAAAATTTAAAAAAGCATATATATATATATATGCGTTCTACTCTTCAGCAGCTTTCATTAGATACCCCCACTCGAAAATTAAAAAAAAAAAAAATTTTGAGTTTACCACATTTTTGCGAATTGAGCATGCGCATATTAAATTTTTAACTTCTGTATATTTTTCCTGTGGTTGGGTCAAAAAGTTACACCAGTGTTTCAAATTTCATCACTTTAGCTTAAACGGTTCGGGCCCTATGAACCAAAGAGCGACGGACGGACGGACACATCACCCTCGGTATAAGGGTTTTGAGAAGTATCTACAAAACCCTAGAAAGGTGAAGTTAGTTTATAATTGATTTATTTTCATTATTATTATGTGGTAGGTATATTCTTTTCCCGTCCTGAAATTCCAATTTTAAATTTGAAGCTCACGTTTACGCGAGCATTGCGCGCTAACTCTTGGACGGATCACGCTGACCAACGAACTTAGCCTGAGTATTAGTAAGAGGAACATGTATACCAAATTTCAACTAAATCGGTCAACTTTTACTCAAGTTATCGTCACACGCGTGAACGTTACTGACAGACAGACAGACAGACAGACAGACAGACAGACACGGAGCATATTTCGTTGAATGTAGGAAGCTCGCTACGCTCGCTTCAATTAATATAAAAAAATACTTTTAACCTGACGTGATTTTTATGCAATTGGGTATTTTAGAGTTTTAATGTTTTTTATTATCCTGTTTTGTTTTGTCGAAATGTAACTATCTTTTGGGTAAGTTTTTAAATTAATTATAATTTTTGTTCCTAGCAAAATATGCCTATACAATACAGGGTGTCCCACGTAACACAATCCACTCAATAACTCCGGAATCTACTGTAGGAAGAAAGACGCGGTTTGCTAGGTTCTATGTTAACTTAAACTTAAAATGTGCTTAAAGAAAAAATGCTTAGCACTTAGAGCGCTAAAATGCTTTGTAGGAGTACTTAAAATATGAAAAAGTTAACAGGAAGACATATTTTTAAGGCTAGAGCATTTTAAGTTAACATAGAACTATAGAACCAATTAAACCGCGTCTTTCTGTCTGTAGTAGTTCCGGAAATATTGAGTGTTTCATGTTAGGACACCTTGTATATGCATATAATATAGGAGAAAAATAGGTTTTTTTTATCATAAAATAATGTTTTTGTTGCAATTTCTTACAAACCTTATGTGTGTCCTAAAAAATGAGGGGACAATAGTTATTTATGCACCTAGGGAGTAAAGTAAGCCATTATTCCCTGAGCGAAAAAAGTTGGATCTTGAGGCGAAGACGAAGGAACCATGGTCCCTAAATCCCGAGGCGAAGCCGAGGGAATTAGAATCTTTAATTCCCGAGGCGCAGCCGAGGGAGATAATTATCGCGAGGGGAATAATGGCACTTTACTCACGAGGTACATACAATATTTTATCTCCAGTAGAAAAAAGATACACATTTTCGTCCATTGCACAGTTTTTATTTAATATTTTAATAAATAACAATAATTATTAGCACTTTTAATAGCAGATATAAGAGATTCAATATTAAAAACAAATAAGAATTGGAATTAAACTCAAATAGAAGGTTATTTAGATGCAGGTTATAATGTTGTAAACAAAGATAAACATGGTCAAAAAAGCGCAGTGCCGCCAACCTGATTTCGACAACTTCATTACATTAGCCATACATTTTCTACTATTTATAAAATAATTAAGTTGCAATCTTTACTTTTTTGCCCTACTTTACTTTTTCGCCCTACTTTTACTTTTTCTCCCTACTTTTTGAGTTCAGGGATGAAAAGACCTGTTTTAGTCCCTCTAAACTAATTCAAAATCATAACTTTTTTACCCTACTGGAGATAAAAATATTTATTCACCTTTGAAGTGGGGACTCAAAAAGAATCTAGCACACGAGCCTCAGCCCTCGGCAGGTCTAGTTACGTCACTGTTCATCATCATATAGTTAAATTGATGAAGTACTGCTCTGAACTTTTTTACCCCTTCATTGCCCAACAATAAAACATAACAAAAATGTCGTTCTTGAGAATGATGAAGCTTCCGTTACCTTCGGTAAGTTCGGAAGCAAAATTAGCATCGTTTTCAGATTTAACATAATTAACAACTGCACTGAAATCATTACAGAATATCAAATAATAATACATTACGCGTCTAGTGCGGAAAGTAGCATTTTACATGCGAGTGTGGAGTTTGCACCCAAGCGACAGCGAGGATAGTAAAACCACACGAGCAAAGCAAAATGCCGTTTTCGCACGAGTTGTGTACTTTATCTACGATTGATGGATTTTAATAATAAATACAGCAAAAATAGTACATTAGGCGTCGAGTGCGGAAAGTAACATTTTGTGCTGTTCGCAAAGTAATAAGTTTTTGCACAAGTTTTCGCACGAGTTGCGTAGCATACTTTAGATTTTAATAATAAATACAGAAAAAAATAATATACTTCCAGTATGTAAGTTCGAATTTCTCTTTTGATAAAGATGACATTAATTTATTAGTTGTATTTTGTGCCGAATTAATTATTTCGGGAGGCGAATTATTCTCCTTATTTTTGTCATAATCACTAATTGTTTTTCACTAAAAGCTCGATATAAACAGTAACTTTAATTAAACAAACATCAAATTTGTTTTGTTAAATGTAAACAAACTCGCTAATCGTGCGTTAAGGTTAAGAATTCTTCTTTTTTTACCGCCCTAGGGCGGAAGAAAAAGGAATTATAGAAACGCGCATGCGCAATGATTACAAGTACGTATAGAATCACTTTCTACACATCTAAAAAGAGGTAAAATGTTTATATTTCGTATCAATCCTAGATACAAATCATTAAAGTTAAAATAATTTAACATAGCTATAAACAATAATATCTGATCAGCGAAACGTTTATTTAGTGCTTTTATATTTTAGCGCTACGGATAATTATTATTATGTTATCGTGTTTCTTTCATGTATTTGTTCTGGTTTGAAAGTATACATTATTATTAATTAAATATGTAGGACATCCTACAAGTGTATATTATGCTATGAGTTCATTATAATGTAAATGAATAATAAGAAGGGATCAAGCTGGCTTGTAAAGTGGACTCAAGTGAAGTACTTAATTAAATCAGAAATTCAGTGAAGTATAATAATATATTATATTTATATTAATAATTATTAATTAGAAAGGGGATTCGTTCGAGAGAGTACTTGAGTGAGAATTAGTTGTTATTTTTATCAATAAGACGTAAAAACAATATTATGAATCCTTTAAAAATTATGAAAGGGGGTTAAAATACAGCGTCGGTAAAAACTGACTTCTTCACTTATAACCACTTACATCAGAATAATTGTATGTTTTCAAAACATGGATTTTTTATTTAGAAAAATTAAATAAATTCAATCTTGAGAGCAGTTTACTGGACTTAATTGATATATATTATTGTAGGTTAGAAATAAGAGTGCGAATTTTAGAGGTGAAAAATTATTACAAGGGCTTTCAGGGTTTTCTCTCTAGGCGAAACAACACCTACTGAGGGCCCTCACCGCCTCACCTTTATTATTTTGTAATCCAGTAGTTTTGTTTTTATTTATTTTTGTGGAAATACATACTATGATAGGTATCTTATTCAAGAAAAATTAACTCTTAATGTTATTATTAATTCTACGTTAATTGTACTTCGATTATCATTGATTTGAATTTTCAAGTATCCTCTGCAAAAACTCGTGTGTTCGAAAGCTCAGACGTGTTTTTAAACTTAACTTCCAGAATATCATGGTATTCGTGCTATTGTATTTCATTCTGAAAAATGGTTTCTTAAATTATCGTACTATTTTGTTTCATTCTGACCAAATATTTCTTAATAAACAGCTTGGTTTTCCGGTTTTACGAAGAGGATGTCCGACGCTTTCACTACTGGAAGCTTCTTCAGGGGTGAGGTACATCGTTATCTTCCTTCCATTGAAGAAAAGACGGATATGATAAGCAGGATTCTCAGAAAGCACGGCATCGGGGCCTCATTCAACGCCGACATGACCACCAGAGGCCTCCTAAAATCGCCGAAAGATCGCCATCTCAAAATTTGTGGTGTCTACCAAATCTCTTGCAGTTGTGGCAAAAACTGCATCGGACAAACTGAAAGACTGATCTCTACCCGCCTTCAAGAACACGTAAGAGCAGTGAAACACAACGATCACAGATCAGCGATAGCTCAGCATTCTGAAGAAACCGGCCATCTCATAAAGTTTAAGGACATACGAGTACTCGCTTCAACAAAGGTAACACAGCAGTGTGGTAAGGGAAGCTATTAAGATCGAGACACAATCAGAGAACTTCAACAGAGAGAATGGATTCCCTCTTTCCCGGACCTGGAAACCTCTGTTTAGCACCTGTGCCAAGCAGAAAGCAAGAATCGGCGCCGCGGTCACTTCCCGATTTCAAACGTCACCCGCTCCACAAATGAACACCAACCAAGGCAGTACCTGCCCTATTGCGTCATCCCGAAAACTTTTTAGAGGAGTAATAGCCTAGTCTGTGATAAAACAGACTTGCGCAGTGTTCTTAGTTAATAATCTTTCTAGAAAATGTATATTTGGATTAGACCTAGTAGATAACGGTGTAAGAAGGATTTATTTTAGATTCAAGCTTAGCCTCGCTGTTGCAGAGAAAGATTTGAGAAATGAAGTCTGAGGGAACATGACGGAAACTTGCAGATTTTCTATACCTATTAATGGGAAATTGGTGTAACTATAAACAATAACTATAATAATTAATAAATAGAAATGTCATTTACTTACTATTCCAACTGGATGCCAATCAAAAAATGCCTATATCACCTTCCAACGACCATTGGTTCCAGAAACCTATTCAATTAATAAATAAACATTAATTATTTTAAAATTGATTATTAGTTTGTTTTTTCTTTTCAATGTTGCAGAAATCTTGGATGCGCACAAGAATAATCAACTATGCAGCATGATCGGAGTAGAAGGAGGTCACTCTCTGTCTAACAGTCTTCCAGTACTGAGGACTCTCTACTCGCTGGGAGTTCGCTATCTCACTCTAACTTCCACTTGCAATACTCAGTGGTAAATATATATTACTTTTAAATAGTAATTACTAATAATTATTTTGCTCCCGAGCTTACCGAAGGTAACGGAAGCTATGTGATTATTGTGAAAAATGAAATTATTTTGTCTCCGATTTCAAAAATTCCTGGACAGAAATTCGTTTTAAACTTGAGGGAACATTTTTGTATCTATCTTAAAAACTGATTGCCCGATTTTAATTAAAATTGGATGATAGGTCATAAGTAGCCCATTGTTAATCCCATACAATGTTCAACCTGGTTTCTCTTCTAAATGTACATAAACATACGATTTACACCTATATATTTAAAAGTTTTTTTAATATAACATCTATTTTTAAGAATTTGGCATAGTTTAAAGAAAGTAGCACATTAATTATTGCTAAATTGATACTTATATTCATGACAAAAACAAAAAAAACAATATTGATATATTTTAAAAGAATCGGTTCGAGGCATAAGGCAGACAAACTTTCTCTTATCCGAGTTCATAATTACTTGGCCCAGTGTTTTCCATTTCAGTGTTTTCCTAGGTACATTTAATTATTATTGAACATTTCATCAAACTTTATCATAAAAATAACTTCTCCTAGGCCTCTCTTTGTTTGGGTTTAGAGCTATTGTTTCAGGAACTAGATATTTCCCGGGAAAACGGCTTATATCTTTAGATTCGTATTTAAATGGACCACATTTAAGAATTTTTTAATCAAAATCGGGACCGTTTTTGAGAAATACATAGGTTGTCCAGAAAGTAACAGACGTTTTGGGCTGGCGCGGCAGCTAGCAGGGCTAGCGCCGCTATCTTAGCGTCAGAGTGTTCTTACACTCAGTACGCATCCTGCAATGGTTGCTTGTGCGTCGTGCCTCTTGTACTTTGGCTGCAATGGAGTTTTAAAATGAGCGCTGCAATGAAAACTCCCGCCAATTGTGATTTGGGGTCTACGATAAGGTTTTTGTAGGCGAAAAATCACAGCTTAGCTGAAATTCATCGCCAGATTTATGATTTGTATGAAAAAGGAATAATCAGTGAAAGTGGTGCATTATTTTTAAAAATTGCCGAACCAATAATCACGACGAGGATCGCAGTGGTAGGTTTAGTCTTGTGACTGATGAACTGGTGGCGAAAATCCGTGAAAATCGTCGTTTCACGATTACGCAACTCTCTGAACATTTCCCCCAAATTTCACGGAGTTGACTTCATGAAATTGAAGTGGGAAAACTTTGTTACCACAAAAAAATTGGGTTAACGCTTTGACCAGGACGCTGAACTGCATTCCGGTGTAAACTAGTGGTTGAAGTCGTAGGCGGCGGATTTCTACAGAGTGGGTATTGAAAAGCTTGTGCCATGGTGGGATAAATTCCTTAATTTGAATGGCGGTTATGTAGAAAGTAGCCTAAGACATTACCTTCCAAATGTATATAATAGAATTTTTTTTTTTAATTTCTTTATTTTTTATTTCAAAACGCCTGTTACTTTCTGGACAGCCCTCGTAATATTTTTTCACTTTTTTTGGGGGGGGGGGGGGGGGGGCAGCGCCCCCAAATTTAGAACTAAAATTTATTTCTCGATTTCGCCTCGGGGTATGACTCTTCTGAACGTTTATGGTAAATTTCTATAAAAATAGGCCCAGTAGTTTAGGCTGCACGCGTCTGCACAGACGACAGACTTTCATACAGATGACAGGCAGACATTTTTTAAAAACCATTTTTTTGGACTCAGGGGATCCCAAAACGTGTAAATCAATCAAAATCTCAAAATCAAATTTTCGCGCCATCATAAAACTTTCTCATTATATGAGAAAGTAATAAGGTGGAGAAAAAATAAATTAAAATAGAATAATGAGTCGTAAATAAATAACTTTATTAAAGTACGAGACGCGAGGAATATATGTGCCACTAATTGGTAAACTATTTAGGGCAACCTTCAAGTTTCCTTTATTCTATTTTCATTTACTTTTAAGATTTCTATCTATTTTAATTTCATTTATTTACTTATCGTATCTAACTAATTTACCTCTTCATCTAGGGCAATTAGTTACCTTTCATCGCCAAGCAGCCATAGAAGGGCACAAGAAACAGGAGGAATAAGGAGAACCTCATGTTTCTTACTTCTATAATTACAGTGTAATTTTGCAAAGACTTAGTACGTTTTCTAATTGTCACATCTATGGTTTCCAGGCAAAAGACCATAACCCTTATCCAAAGAACTTTTTATGAGGAACAAAAAGTTATAAAGTACCAAGATAATTTGAAAACCTTTTTGCCAGACCCGTACCGTTTTCTCAAGAACCCATTTAATTTAATAGAGGAATTAAATTATTACCCCTTTGCAAAAAATAATCATACAATTGAAGATATGGTGGCTTAGTGCCTTTGGTAAGTTTTTTTAAATGAGGTTTAGACATATTAATCTGCTCCTCACTTGAAGTAACAGATTAATAACTCACAATTTCCTCCCTCATACCCGAAAATTATAGTCTTAAAGATGTCGTTTCCCTTTATCACTAACAGACAATAGCGGCCTTTACACTTGCACGCTTTCCTGCAGGATAGAGCAACAAACGGGAAAGAGCGCTAGTGTAAAGACTGCACTGGAGTTATGGATTACGCGTCCACAGAGACGCACGCTTTACCGCGCGTAATCTCCTTAGTGTAAAGGCAACAGCGAGCTTTCCCACAGGCCTGCCAAGTTCTTTAAATTTACCTCCACTGTGCCCTCTAAAACTGTTCGTCTGACGAGCACTCCACGCTCCGAGGATTGCGTGCGGGATTCCTCTTTACACATGCGTTCTTTCCTTCGCGCCAACACGGGGGCACGCTTTCCTGTGGGAAAGCGCGTATCACTGTTTTAGCGACCAAATCTTTCCCACACGATTACTCCCACGGGTTTACTCGCGCGCAATCCTTCACGATTCAGGCCTGCAGGAAAGAACGTATGTGTAAAGGCCGCTAATGTATAGTAAAACACACACATAATCATAAAACTATTTTTGAACTTTAAAAACTATAAGGGTCCCGAATGTACTTTCTGCTTCAGGGACCCAAAAGACCTAGCTACGGGTTAGGGGGGGGAGGGTTAGGGCATTCTGCCTCAGCCAACTTCAATGGTGCCAAAGCTGTGACAGAAAGCCAACCGGTATATATATAACCTCAGTCCCGTCCGTGATTGGTGCAGAACTAATTCTCCTGATTAAAGGGCTCCGAGCCAATTAAAAAGCTACTTTTCCACCGTTACCTATAATATAATATAACGGCGACGATGATACTGCCAGGTATATGGTATATGTAAAGATGGCCGTGTCACGGAAGTTAGTGTTGTGGTCCTGAAAAGGACCGTTTGTGTATGGATGAAATCAGTGTTCAGAGACAAGAAAATGTTAAGGTTGAGGTGTGGGCGACTGGAGGTGGTGAAGTTCGTAAGAGATCTGTCCTCGTCCTCAGCCTAGCTGGGCTAAATATATAAAGGAATTCAATTAGCGAAATGAGAGGGGGAAGGACCAATAAGAGAGCTCACAACAGGAAAAAGCTCGCATCTCATTGGCTCGGCCTATTGAATGATGATTTTTAACAAAAGAAGGTGTTTTTTGGCTTGAGGCGAGCAGTATCAACGATTTAGAGCCAGAGCAAGGAGAGAAGCAGAACAAGCAGAGAAGGAAACAAACAAGATCAGGAGAACTAACAACCAGACATCAAGCCCCCCCCCCCCCCCCCCCCCCCCCCGTATTATTAACCCTTTACATTAATAACATCTCTTTATTAATTATAATAATAATAAAAATTCCTAATTTCCAGGGCCGATTCATCTCTGGTAGACATAGCTGGAATGAAGCCAGAGCACGGAGGTCTCACCAATTTCGGAAAGGTAAATCAATACAAATAGTTAGTTATATACCTAAAATAATTCTAAAACTGTAATAACTCAAATATGTATATTTATAACATTACACCTAAAATAATTATTTCAACATTTTTTATTCTAATTCAAATTTGTAAATGCTGGATTTAATAATTGTTGGAGAATCCACTTTCTATCATTTCTTTGTGGTATTAAATCTCTGAGTTATTATTATTTTAACGGTATAAGGGATGTAAAGTTAAGGTAGGCCTCATTGAGTAAAGTACATATTTAGTATCATTAAGTACAATGGCCCAGTAGAAGAAGTGGAAAGGGAGGTTGAGTAGATGTACACTTACTTTTGATGATACAGGATGATTGACACTATGGATCCGAGTCATCCAGCTTTGTCAATAATTGTGCACAGGTACATTTTAATGGCCAGAAAGTGCAGAGAGAACGCAATACTGGCTGAGCTATCTTGTAATTCTACCTGCAGGGGCGGATCCAGGGGGGGGGGGCGAGGGGGGTGACCGCCCAGGGCCCCGCGCCATAGAAAATTAAAATAAAATACTTAATATTTTACAGGCAAATGTATAGTTCATAGTGAAGATTGTCCGCGGGGCCCTGTGCCATGTACAAAACATGAAATATTAGAATTATAAAATTCAAGGATTATAAGGATCAAGTTATAAGTGGTTTATTATTAAGTTACTTTATTGTTTTTTATCAGCAATCCCCGCTCTATCCTAGGGGGCCCCGCCATTTTGTCTCGCCCAGGGCCCCGCAAGATCTAGATCCGCCACTGTCTATCTGTTAAATATTCGCAATCGCATTCGCAAATGTTTGTGCACCATTGAAAACGCTCCGTCTACACCTCCAAATGTTTGCAAATAAACAGTTGTTCGTGAATATATGAGCTTGTTCCCATATTTTTTGGTTGTGGCGTAGTAAAAAAAAAGAAAAAGGCAAAAGAAGACTATGCAGAAAAAAATGTTTGTCAAAAACACAAAAACTGATGATACTGCCCAAATTTTCAAGGATTTTTTTCACAAAAGTCCACACTCAACTCACGAAAATGACAAATCCCTTTTGTTGTACTGACTTCACCCGGATCATCGGTGAACATTGTAGAGTGTGCTCGTTCAGTCCACACCAAGAAATAATACGTTCACTTTTGCGATATTTTGACCCCTCATTGGGTCATTCTGAAGCTGACAGACTATTACATTACATTGAGGTGTCATGGAAAATTCTTATTTTTGAATCTTCTGATTCCTATCAATTTTCTGCAAACAGGTAATTTTATTTTCACTCAAGTGGTATGTACATAGATACTAAAGTAAACGCATTACGAGTTGTGGCTTTTGACACTCAGATTGGCCAACCTAAAAGAGGAAATAAATAAGGCTACTAGACCAATGGGAGGGATGGGACCATTGCCATTTTTGTTTGCCTAGTTGGCCCAACCTTCTAGAATTCAAAATCCTGACCTCTCATTGGCTCCCCAGCCCAATTGTTCGGATTTTTCTGCGCTGTCCAAAGTCACACATAACGTGCAAACTCTGGGTTAAACTTTCTACAACTTATTGTATTTAACGCTTTCATGTCTATCCTTTTACGTGACTTAAATTAAATTAATCATTACGAAGAACCGACTCTACTTAAAAGAAATAATTGTGTTTGCAAACGCATGCGCTCATTATGCGTGCTTATTGTGTACCTTGCTTAATTCTAAGAATCTTCTATCTCACTCACTTCTCCTTCTCCCTATTCTTTTACCACCATCTCACCCATTCCTTTGCAGATATAAAGGTACAGCTAATGCCAGAGTTCTTTCAAACAACTAAGTTTCAACTTTTTAAAAGTTTTTTCCCTTTTCTTGTTCCAACAAACTTATTGTTAAGGTCCAACAAACTTCATGACCCAGCCCTCTTCACTGTAACTAAGTAACAATGCTTACCTAAAATATTGTAACAAGCTTATTTGTGAACAAATAGCCAAACCATGTTTTATTTATTTATTTTTTACGAATTAAAATCAGTTTATAAACATTTTTAACAACTTTTAAAAGAATAATTGAAGCGAACGTAAGACGTAAGCGTATTCAACAAAATAGTTTTGCATCATGTCTGTCTGTCTGTCAGTAACGTTTACGTGTCCGACGATAACTTGAGTAAAAGTTGACCAATTTTAGTTGAATTTTTGTATATACATGTTCCTTTTACTAATGATCAGGCGAAGTTCGTTAGGCAGCGTTATGCTTCAGAGTTCGTGCACAACGCTTATGTAAACGTGAGCTTCAAATGTAAAATTGGAATTTCAGGACAGGGAATGTTTCGATCATCGCCTATTCGATAAGACAAACATTTTTTTAGTAAAACCAACAGCGACATCGCTATGAAGTTATATAGATCGTTGAAACTATTAAAGCGGACCTACACGTTTAAAATAGAGAAAACAACCTTTGTACCGATATCTTACGTTTCAACGTATCAATTTTAATAAAACTTCATATTCATCGTCTAAAGTACAATTGAAACAAGCGTGTACAATTTCAACTTGATACAAACAGGAGTTTTTGAGTAGTGAAGTGATACATTTTATAATAGTTGAAATTAAGATGGTTGGAACATGTAGAAAGGCACCCTTCTCCTGCACTTCACGGCTATCTATTTCAAATTTCAATCATCCTCTTTAAATATCAACTCATCATGATAAACTATTTTCTTAAATCTAATATTTACTGTATTACGCTCGCTGCAATGATAGAGCTACGCGATGCCTAATTAATCATGATTGTCTGTTGGTCCAACATCTTAAAAATAAATACTTGTCTGATTTTAATAAAATTTGAACGTTAAGTCAAAATTAGCCCATAGATTGTCTTCTGTGCACATTGAATATTGAATAAAAATAAATTTGACCCTGGTGGAAATTGAAATAGATCCAAGCACCCACTCTTATAATTTGTCAAGAGGATCACATTATTTTATGGAATTATTTTAATCTCACATCCTAAATTTTTAGTAGGTATCATCATAGGCGGCTCTAGAGCAATATATCTGGGGGGGCTAACACTACCAGGGTGTGTGGGGGTATAAAATACCCCCCCCTCCCTAGCGTTTTTAAGGTATTTTGGTATTTATAAATAACTGTTTAATATACCTGATTTGTTAGAAAAGAGCGTAATTCATAATGATAAATCCCCCCCCCCCAGAATTTCATAAGAAATATCATCAGTAAGACAAAACCACCATATTTAAACTGTAGGTTACATACACAAACTTTAGATTCAAACACTGACCAGTATTTTATGGATTTCAAATGGTGGAATCAGATTTGATAAACCATTCTAAAGTTAAAAGAAATAAAAATTTTAAAGTTTTGAACAGCAGAAGTTTTTAACTGCCACAGAGCATTTATTCAGGCCAACAAAATCATCTAAGCTATTTACCAAATAATAATTGTTGTGCCAAGTTTAAACGGTTTAGAGGATTGGTAATTATTTACTTTACTACCTTAGGCATTTTTAAATTATTTCTTTTCTGTTTTCAATCGAGTTTAAGGAATAGGTTATTTTCGAGAACACCGTTTTTGGGGTTTTTATTTGTTAAAAATTGGTGGGGTTTGTAATAATCTTGGGTTGATATTACAAATATTTTTATTTCTTTCCTATTTAAAGCAACCTAACTCTCGAACACAAAAAAAAACCTCACTCGTGGTGTTTACTGAGAACGCACAGAAAATGGCATTTCCGCGGGAAAAATACGTCTTCCTGAAAATTGTTAAAAAAACGTGATAAAAATAAAAAAAAAGAAGGAATCATTTATCAAAGTGATTTTGATTTCTATTGATTAGCTTTTAGAGAGCGAGAATTGTACAATAACAATTTGAACAAACTAATAAATATATTTTTAATTTCACTTTTACAAAATATAGCTTGAACAAACACAAAAATCTAAATCAAATGCAGTTTTCTTGGCTTCATTGCAAATATTCTGACAACATTTTCATTGGATATGATTTCAGGAAAAATACTGATATCAGGAAAAATATTATTATTAAACTATAATGTAAAAGTTTACCGATCAGTAATATAACAAAGATATGGCTAATACTGTTCTTTCCTCTTCTATCTTAGCTGATACAATTTTTTTTAACTCCTCTAAATTTTTGGGGGGCTTAGCCCCCCCAAGCCCATACCTTCGGCCGCCTATGGGTATCATATTTATTTTGAAATCAACTCATTATTCTTTAATACTATTTCTCTTCATGTGCACAAAATTGGAAGAATTATTGGAACGAATTTCCTTATGGCACGTTCTGGAGCCCGGGAGTAAATCCGAAAAAAAACTACCAAAATCACCGTCACAAAATCTACCGATGACAATAACTTGAGTAAAAGATCACAGAGTTAGTTAAAATTTGGTACACAAGTTCATTTTACCAATGCCCAGGCTAAGTTCGTTGGACAACGTTATCCGCCCAAGCGTTCACGCGCAACGCTCGCGTAAACGTAAGCTTCAAATTAATAATTGGATTTTGTGAACGGGAAAAAATTCTAACTTCATCTATTTAATGAGAAACAACTTTTAATTTTTTTTTTTTTTTTTTTTTTTTTTTTATTAAAACGAACACTGACACTGCTATGAAGTGATAAAGATCGCTAAATTTATTAAAGCGGACCTAAACGTTTTAAATAAAGAACCACGTTTTTACCGATATCTTAAGTTCTAACATAACGATTTCTATTAAACTTCATACACATCGTCTAAAGTACAATTGAAACAGGCATGTAAAATTTCAACCTGATACGAGCAGAAGTTTTTTAGTGTTGGTGATTTATATTTTATATTATAATATTTTAATTGGAGATTCGCCGACGGAGGTATGATGGGACAGTTCTTTTCTTCTCTACAACCATCTGCTTTAACTATAAACTAATCAAAATTAACTTTTTACATAATTTATTGTAAGACGCTCTTTTCAAAGGTATTAAAAAGTTTTTCTTTTAATTTTGCCCTAACTTCGCTTGTACAAATAGTTACTTTTAATTTTGTCTCTTATTCTAACTCCGCCATGTATAAGTAGTTAGTATCATATACTTAGCTCTGTAATTATATCATTTATATTTAATACAAAGCGTAAGGAACTTCGTTCCTACCGGGTGTCCCATGACACCACACGTATTTTTTACCATATCTATATACCATGCACCTTTCTCAATCCAATTTTATAGACGTTATTTAAACTAATTTAAAATATATTTATGTTTCAGACAATAGTGAAGGAGATGAATAGACTGGGTATGTTGGTAGACCTGAGCCACGTATCAGTTAAGACCATGAAAGCAGCACTGGAAGTATCTAAAGCTCCAGTTCTATTCTCACATTCTTCTGCCAGAGCACTTTGCAATTCCACTAGGAATGTGCCTGACCAAATACTCGCAAAACTGGTAACTTTATTTGATTTATGCAATATTTTTAAAATGTACATTCATAATTTTACTTTAACTCTTGGGGCATCGTGTTCTTTAATAATCAAGGGTGAAGAATTCACAAAGAGATCTGAGCACTCCTTTTTACTTTCTCATTTCAAGAGAAAGTATTGTGATGGCGCGAAAATTCGTTTTTAAAAAATGTCTGTCTGTCACCTGTGCAGACGCGTGGAGCCTAAAGTACTGGGCCGATTTTGACGAATATGACATACATGTTCAAAAGAAAAACCATACCCCGAGCTCCAAGGCGATATCGAGAAATGAAAATTTTAGCTGCAAATTTGAGGGCGCTACCTCGCATAAACTATAAAAAAAACGTGAAATTTATTATATGACTATGATAAGATAATAATGGCTCAAAAGACATCTGAAGCTTTTATGAATTTGTAACAAGGAAAGCTTTTAGAAATTGAAGCCACATAATACAGAGAAAATCGGAAAAGTTCCTTCCACGTCCACTATTTAGCTGAATAAGAGGTTTTGAGCTACCTTATGTATGCAATTCTGGGAGGAGGCGTGCTAAAAGAGGATTTATTGATTCTTGGGTGGAAGGACATCCTGACTTTCATTGGAGAGGAAGATTTACTTAAACTACAGGTAAGTGAGGTTCACATGGGGTTAATTGCTGTGGTAGGACTTGAATCCCCCCCCCCCCCCCCTCTCCAACCCCATTCCTACTTTTACAACCACCTGCTTCCCTCCCAATTTGTTTTGTCTACAATCTTAATACTGCACTGCATCTACTAAAGTAGTTCTTTTGATTTTTAATTTGTCAAAACTAACAAAAAAAAATCATCAAAATTAATTTAATTAAAATAAAAAATTTCATCAAAATTAGCCCTATAGTTTAGGCTCCACGCCTACATTTTCAAAAACTACTTTTTTGAACTCAGGGGACCTCAAAACGTGTAAATCCATCAAAATCGAATTTTCGCCCCATCACAATACTTTATCTTTAATAAGTAACTATTTCTTTCATCAAGAGGTTATATAATTATAATATTTAAACAACAGGTGTAATACTGAAGTGATAATGAAGAAAATAATTCAGTCCTATTCTACTCCAAAAGTATACAAGTATTAGTAAAAGCAGTGGCGAAGCTAGGAAAAAAGGGGGGGGGGGGTGGTGCAAGGGTTACAGCTGTCCTCAGGTGCAGCACCGTGGGGCGTGGGGTTGCCAAATAGAATTCGGTAACATTTTTTAATTTTTTTGATTGTGTCGATTTGTGTTAGTTTGGTTTAATACTGTAACATGCACATAATTTCTTCTTCTTTTTAACAAAATTTTAATACGCGAATATACCTTCTATCAAGCTAATGTTACATTATTTCAATGTTATTTTATTTTAAATAAAATGTTACACCTGTTTTAATAGTATATCCTTTAACTTTTTTACAGGGTCTCAATGGTGGCTTAGTTATGGTCAACTTTTATTCACAATTCTTAACATGTAAACAAACCTCAACTATTGCAGATGCTGTAGGTGAGTAAAAATATACCAAATGAATTGTGATAATAAACCTAAAGCTAGAACAGATTATGTATTTATCATAACTTTTTTCAAAGCGTGTTTTTGGAACAAAGTTCCTTAATGACACGTTTTGGAGCCCAGGAGTGAATCCGAAAAAAAAAACGACTAAAATAGCTGTGTCACGCAACCAAGCGTCACGAAATTTACCGATGACCATAAATTGAGTAAAAGATGACCGAGTTGGTTAAAATTTGGTTCACATGTTCATTTTATTAATGTGTAGGCTGAGTTCGTTAGACAACGTTATCCGCCCAAGCGTTCATGCGCTACTCTTGCGTAAACATAAGCTTCAAATTTAAAATTGGAATTTTAACTTCATCTATTTAATGAGACAAACAACTTTTTTAAATACATTTTTTTAGTAAAACGAACACCGAAACTGCTATGAAGTGACAAAGAGTGCTAAATTTATTAAAGCGGCCCTAAACGATTAAAATGAAGAAAACAACGTTTTTACCGATATCATACCTTCTAACGTAACGATTTAAATGAAACTTTCTATACATCACCTATAATAGTACAATTGAAACAGGCATGTAAAATTTCAACCTGATACAAGATACAAGCAGAAGTTTTGGTGTGTTAGTGATTTATATTTTTTATTATAATATTTAATTGGAGTAATGTGTTGCTTCAAAGATAATAAAAAGCTTTTCATTTAATTTTGCCTTAACTCCGCTAGTACAAATAGTTCCGTTACTTTTAATTTTGTCTCTTTTCTAACTCCACCATGTATAAGTAGTTAGTATCGTAAACTAATTTTGGAACTGTGATTTTATAATAAAAAAATTGATTTTATAATTTATATTTAATGAAAAGCGTAAGGAACTTCGTTCCTACCAGGTGTATTGATATATATAAATTTAATTTTTAAATATTAATAAATGATTAAACATTTTTACTATTATCATTCTAATAATTATGTTTTCAGCGCACATCAACCACATCAGGCAAATAGCTGGAGTGGACAGTGTGGGGTTAGGTGCAGGCTACGACGGCATCAACTAGTAAGTTTGATCATACAATATTTTATCATACATTAAATGCATTACTATATTCATCTTAAAGATGGAATTTATTTTCAAGCATTTTTGTCCCAAGAGGCGTTTATAAAAAATCTAAATAAAATTATGTTTTTTCCTCTTAAAATTACCTAAATAACAAAAGAAAAACATACTGAAATATTGAGTACAATGCACACAAGCATAAAATTATCCCTGAAATTTGGATGCGTATTATAGGTGAATTTTTAATTGAACAATACAGTATCTAATTTTTTTTTTTTTTTTCTATTTTATTTAATAATGAATACAATGTAGCTACTAATTTCTGTTTCAGTACACCCAAAGGTTTAGAAGATGTATCAACATATCCAAGGTTATTTGCAGAGCTTATAGCCACAGGACAGTGGTCTTTAGAAGACCTCAAGAAATTAGCAGGACTCAATCTAATAAGGGTCCTAAAAGCAGTGGAGAAGGTATTTACTTATTATTATTTATTATTTTAGAATTAAATTTGCTATGTGATACTCACCCAAAATAACCATCCATTTATAGTTTAAATTGCCTAACAACATTATAGGCCCCGGTTCACATGAGTGTCTTTTTTAAAATCTACATTCTTACGCCACATCCTCCACCTGCTCAGTGTCAGGTATTCTTGAAGATACTGTGTTCAAAAGGCACTTGAATGAACCAGGCCTTTAGAGACAGGTACATATTCCCATTATCAGTTTACTTTCCTCCTTGTTGTGGCCCAACTCTATTTGTAGTATGTTCAAAAAGGATCTTTGAGGTTGTGTGAGCTTAGACACTTCATGGTTGAGAGGATTTTTATTTCTGGAGTTTAATTTTCATTATTTTACTTATTACTATTACCGAGTATATATTACCTAGTAGGAATCCTGAATGTGGCTATTTAGAGGGGTGTCCCACTCAATTACAGCAAGGATCATAATGAACAGTTCGTTGTATCTCACGAGCCAGTAAGCATAAGAAATAAGTCCACCAATACTTAAGCAAAGTGTAAGAATCTATGAATTAGTTTCTTGAGTTGTTCAAACGGCTTCACAGGCTGATTGTAGCCTGCAACCTATGAGATGGAGAACCCTGATTTATACAATAGAATACCTAATACATGAACTTATTCATATTAATTCTCTGTTTTTTATAGTTCACTTAAATTAAGATAGCAAATTGTATTGATTATAATAGCAAAATCCTTGTTATAAAAACAAAAGCAATTGCGAGAAAATAAAGAAGAGTAGGTGAGATTCATGACAACTGAATCAAAATTATTCACTAGGTTTGAATGCTTGAAGAGAGTGAATTGAGAGTGAAAAAATCCAGGGGCTTATCCTCGAAGAAATAGTTCACGAAGTGGGTCCTTTGAAAACATCCGGAGCAGCCTTGTATCACTTCAATTTCTGGATTGATACCAGGCACCAAACCCTTCACACATAAGTGAATTGTTGGTCGATAAACCATGTCTTCACAACTCTGGGCTTTTTTGAGCGATTTCCATCAAGCTATCATGAGAGTGTTGACCATGCTTTTCCAAGCCAAAACCTGGTGGCACTAAATCTTTCGATCAGCTTCAAATTTATTTAAACAATGCTGGGTGGACATTAAGGGGGGCCCAATATGGGACTCGAACCCAAAGCTGTGGTCAGAGGTGGAGCTCAATCATCCTACTACTGACCACACAACCAGTGCTTCTTAGCTTCAATGATTGAAAGCCAACTACTATATTATGAGTAAATCTTAACATTATAAATGATTTGTCTTGATTTGGGACTATTTTAGTATCTATTGCAGGTTTTCCTAAACTATTTCTAGTAGTTTAAGTTAAAAAATAAAAATACCTTAATAGAAAAGCCAGCCATTTTCAAGTAACAAAAAATGTACACTTAAACTAAAAATGTTATTTATTCAAGTTCAGCCTGATGAAGGTACAGAAAAAGTATTGAAATAAACAGAGTCTAAGTTAAGTAATAAGTGCCTAGCATCCAGTAGCTACAAACTCTTTAATATGTGTTTCCATAAAAATCATGATAACTGTTTATGACGGTAAAAGCCAAATGGTGTAAAAAGTGATTTCCAGACATGTAAATTTCAAAAATTTTCCTGGAGAGGGCCCCTGGACCCCCTGGTAAATGGGAGACCCAGTAGGCCTGTCGATATGGGGTCCAGTGTGCCGTGGCTATCAATTATTTTTTTAATAGTGTCCCACAGGCTAAAAACGTTTGGGAAACACTGATCTAATGGGTCTGAGAAAGAGATAAGGAAAAAAGGTTTTTCTTCTTACTATTAAAAATGTTTAGTTTTTTTCTCTATACTTAAATGAAATTAAAGAGTTAATTTTAAGAAAACTTTTTTAAAAAATTAATTATCAGAGGAAATAATGTTGGATTAACTGATTTTAGGTGAGAGACGAGATGGTAAGATCAGGAGTAGAGCCTTACGAAGACACCATAGCTCCTAAATACTTAAAGGGACGAAGTAACTGCACTTCTCAAGAACCCTTTTAGCCTTCAATAGAAATTGAGGTAAATAAGATAACATTTTCAAAAAAACTTTCTTAATTTCAAACTTCACCTGAGAAAAGTGCATTTTAAACTCAATGAAAGACTAAACAAAATAACTTCTTTTCGTGTCAACATACTCTAATATAGTTGTAAATTAACTTCTTAATAGAGAAACTTTTTTAATATTAAAATTTTAAGGATATAAAATGAAGAAATATGACTAGTTCTAAAATAAGATTTTTCATAATAAATTTCAATTATATTGTGTTCAGGTAAAATAAATCTTAAGACTGCACTAAGCCTTTCATTGTTGTTGAAGAGTGAACTTGTTTGTAGCTGGTCTAAAAGGAACATTTTTTTTCGTCACAGATAATTTAGGCGTTCAAAACCAGAACATCCCTCTAGAGTCCTGACCTGAGATACCTTTGCGGGCCATGACACATGGCCCGTTCTGATTGTAGATTTACAACTCATAAAGCAGCGTGAACCAATCAAACACATGCTGCTATCTGTTGAGAAATAAGATAACATAATATAGACCACTATGGCACTCAAATATAAGCTAAAATGAAGTGTAAGGACCACTCAGCCTGTTTTGTGGGTTGGCCCGTTCTGGTCTCAATTATGCCTGTCAAAAGTCTCAAAGATTTATATGTTGGACTCTCCAAGACATTGAGACTCCTGGGGCAGTTTTATTACACTATTTTAAGATTGAGTCTTATCATATGTAAGACTAAATCTTTTCACATTTACATACCCAAGTGTGATATTCCTTTGTCCCAAGGTACATTGGAATAAATATCCCTTTGTCTTAATAGTAATTTAGACTAAGGAGTATAATATACTACTTTATATAATGTTCCTTTGTCTTAATAACTATTAAGACAAAGGGATATAGGGGGGTACTAAAGTAAAAAAGTACCGAATAATTATACTCATCAGCCCAACAGTATTTTAATTATTTTATCTTTAATCTTTAATGTCCTGTAATTATCGTATTTTAATCTTTAATGCCCCTGAAAAATAGTCTTAAATTAAGAATTATTTTTATAAGTAAAAATAAAATTATAAATCTTCCTGTTCATCAAAAAATAAATCTCAGCTTGCAGAACATGTAAAGATTATGTTTAGTATACAGTTCACTGTAATTCTCCTTTATTCAGCTTTTAACTGAATAAAAGAGAATTACAGTAGAACCCTGAAAATCTGATCTAATTGGGACCAGGGCCAGTTCAGATTATTAGGGGTTTCTGCTTTTATATTCAACTAAAATTGATAGCATTGTTTCTGAATCAAACTTGAAAAAGTAAATCAAGAATTATTATGAACTAACTTGATGTTCTAGCTAAATGAGGAGTTTTAAAAAAAAATATATATATATTTTAACATATTTTTTGTTTAATATACTTTAAGGACCTAGGTATAATTAAGAAGTAAAGGGTTGTTACTTGTATCCGTGTTTTACTAATAGATAACAGAATATTACTGCACTCAGAAATGGATTTTTAATGCTTAATCTTTTTTTTCAATTCAAAAATAATAATTGAATGATTAATGTCAAAGTGTCAAGTTCAGATATAAGAGTATTGGGCTAAACTCGGCAATAGTGTACCCCTTCCGTGTAATCGATGCCTTTCAAAGTACAGTTGGCTTCGATATATCAATTCATCCCTTACATTCGTATATAATAATTATATATGTATGGTTTGTTCATAGGAGAGTTGATATCCCTTTGTCAAAAAATACGTTGGAGTGAGAAGGGTTGCGCTATTGCCGATATTAACCTATTCACATGCTACAGGGTATTCTACAACTATAAATATCTATTACTTTGAATGGTACTTTTTTACTTCAGCACCCCCTTATATCCCTTTGTGTTAATAGTTATTTAGGCAAAGAAACATATACAGAATAGTATATATTCCTTAGTCTAAATTACTATTAAGACCAAGGGATATTTATTCCAATGTACCTTGGGACAGAGGAATATCACACTTGTGTATATAATTGTGATCATATCCCCTAATTAACTATTAAGATT
Organism: Gerris lacustris; assembly: GCA_951217055.1. Taxonomy (NCBI): domain Eukaryota; kingdom Metazoa; phylum Arthropoda; class Insecta; order Hemiptera; family Gerridae; genus Gerris; species Gerris lacustris. Next base: position 13,494,473 of record OX578278.1, on the reverse strand, counting down.
AAGGAATATTAAAGATAAAACTGTCCCAGGAGTCTCAATATCTTGGGGAGACCAACACATAAACCTTTGAGACTTTAGTAGGGCAGACTATTGTTTAGAACCAAGGGGGGAGCTTAAGTAAAAAAGTGTTCTTCGAATTTAAGCTACGCTTTTTTTACATTTTTAATGCACATAATTAGGGTGCAGTTTAAATTTGAATATATTTTAAGTTAAACTTTTATTCCCAATTTTAAAATGTTAAAACTTAACTTAGTACTAACTTAATTTTTTAGTGCGGCTTAAATTCAAAGTAATAAGTATTTATTTGTATTAAGTTAATGCTCTTCAAACAAATAACTATTTGTTTGTAACCAATTTTTTATACGACGTTTGTTTCCTTTGTGTTAGTAACTTCCTTGGCCTAATTATTTTGAAAATAATTCTGCTCAAAATTGTGTCCCTATTGTTGACTTAGTTTTTCCAGATTTTTTTTTTTTAATTATGAGCTACTGGTTTTTATAATGGAATTGTTGAAAGAAATAAAAACATATCTACAGAATTTATAGTTAGTTTAGTCTTTTATTATAAAGGTAATTGTTTTATTTTAACTACTTTAGTTTATCAATTTACCAACTCTTATTTTGGAACGAGATTCGTCAATAAAACTAATTTTTATCGATATTTGATAATCTTGTATCAAGAGGAAAATCTGTACCTCAAGGGTTTTCCATTTTTTAAAAAAATTGACCGTGGTATGCACTGTATTATTATGCTGGCAGATAATTGTGGTAAAGTAATGTAACTCCTTTGTTAATACTTTAAAGAATAATTTTAAGCTTTCAAATTTTGATCAAAGTGGGGACTTGGCATAGGCTCATCCGCCGATTTAAATTATCTATAAGTTTTTCTTTGTTTATGTTTTCAAATAATTGTTTATTAATTTTCTTACATTTTGTTTTCTCTTTACTTATTACCATTCATAATTAGTGTAAATTTTATATAATTAAGTACAGATGACATTGAAGTCAGCACCTTTAAAATTGAAATGTTTATATGGTAGATGGATTTATCAGGTGTGAAAATTAAGACATTAATCCATATATCCATTAAGATAAGTGTCAACCTGTTATCATAAGGTCATTATCAGTCTCCATTTAAAAATTGCTGTACAATGGAAGCCATTATCTATCTCTATTAAAGAGTGTCAATATATCATTATCTCTTAAAGGTGGAGATACACATGCCTGTAGTTTGCACAAAAACATACCAGCTACTTGCATGTGTATATGTTAAATGGCACACCTGTAGCTGGCAAGCAAGCAGATAAAAACTTGATAAAAATCCTTAGTATGCCAGTTACTGGCAACTACCCTCTTTTGGCATGCAACTACTTCCCAAATTTGACGGCATGTGTATCTCCACCTTAAGATTAATTTATATAAATTTACTACAGGAATTAAAAAAAAAAAATGTTTGCATTTAAATTAAAAACATTCTTCACCCCAAACAAATACGAAACAATCTTAACTATGTTAAGATACTTTAATGTTTTAATTTTCACACCTAAAGATCCATCTAACATATAAAAATTACAATTAAGTACTTAAATTCAGTCTAACTTTAAAAAAAAACTAAAGTAACGGGGTACCTTCTTAATTAGTAGAAGATATACTATACATTTTGTTATCAGAAAATTGGTTGTTTCAATTGAGATTTTGAGAAACTAAGCCTCCACTAAATAAAACTCAAAGAGTAAATGAGGTGAGATTTTGTGGTACCTCTTCATAATTATGTATGACTAAAGGTCGACCAAGAAGTCATGGAAATCTGAGGAGTGCGCTAGTGTCATTGTTTTAGTATCATGTATAGTCAGTTTTTAATAAAATAGACCACTGTCAAAAAACACAGTGTTGTTCTTTTGTTATTAATGTTTTGATAACTTCTATATTTTTTAAATATTTTTTGCAACAGGCAACACTGAACCTGATAAGAAATTACTAATAATATACGATAATATCTGCATTGATTATTCATAATAATATTCTTTAAATCTAAATCGATTTTCTTCTTTCTTAATCTATTTTTTTCATCCTCTTTATTTCTGAGGTTGATTTGGATTTAGGACAGTTGTGACTACTATTCGTACTGTATAAAAACAAACAAAACAGAAAACCTAACAGATTGGAAACCTTCCTGTTGTTATTCGTGAGATTTGACATAACTGCACATGTCATACAATACAAACAAAACTATCTTAGAACCCAACTGTACTGACTTCGGCAATACTCAGAAGTTCCGACTTCAAACGAAGCTAAGCTTTCAGTTTCTCCCGTGTTCATGACTTCTTGGTCGACCTTTAGAAAGATTAATAGAAAGTAACAACAATATTGTCTTCACAATTGAATATTATAATTAACTAACACGTTTTGACATTTTATAACATTGTCAGTCTTACGTGATAACATGGTAAGAGTAAGATCTCTACTATGTTAACAAAAGATTTAAGGTGGCATTTGAGCTTATGCATTAGAGTTTTCAAATTTAAGTCTATAAAAAAGTAAGTCTGTATAAAAAATTGGGATTATTTTGGTTCAATTATGAATCAATTTTTAATCTTTGGGCTTCAATTGATAGCTAACTAGTTTCTTTTTTTCATTATTAACTTACATTAAGCCTGCTACACACGCTCAAGCATGCTTGCACAAGCATGCTTGCACAAACATGATTGTGCAAGCATGCAAAAATTGACATCGCCTCCACACGGTACAAGCATGCTTGCACAAGCATGCTTGCACAAACATGATTGTGCAAGCATGCAAAAATTGACATCGCCTCCACACGCTACAAGCATGCTTGCAGAAGCATCAGTTTGTGTTTACAAAATGTCGAGTACGGACGACGAAGATGCACTCGCTTTGGCTGCATTTGTGCTTGTATCCAAAAGAAAAATTGGAAAAAAGAAACGTGCCTTGTGGAGTAAATGTTGGTTGATGAAAAGAAAAATCTTTTCACATACTAACTTATTGAGTCAGTTGAAGATATATCCCCGAGATTGGCATAATTATCTAAGGATGGATGAAGAAACCTATCTTAATCTTCTGTCACTGGTGACACCTTTAATTCAAAAGAAGGATACCATCATGCGAGAAGCTATTAAAAGCCTTCGAAAAAAGGTGGAATTTCCGTCATTGCCTGGGATAGATAGAATAGATGGAAAACATATCGATATAATTCCTCCAGCTGGAAGTGGTTCTTTTTTTTATAATTACAAACATAGGCACAGTATGGTTTTACTTGCCATTGCAGATGCAAATTTATTTTGTTTGATTTCGGTACAAATGGCAGAATATCGGATGGAGGTGTCCTTCAGAATACAGAATTTTTTAGGCGACTGCAGAAGAATTCTCTAAATATTCCAAAAGATGAAAAAATCACGAATACTTCTCGAAATCTGCCATATGTTTTCATTGCGGACGATGCTTTTCCTTTAAGGACTGATATGCTAAAACCATACAGACAAGGTGATTTAAACTGCATTGAAAAAAAATTTTACAACTACCGATTATCAAGAGCACGGAGAATTGTCGAAAACGTTTTTGGGATATTGGCTGCACGGTTTAGAATATTTCACACCGCTATAAATTTATCATTAGAACATATTGATGAAGTTGTAAAAGCTACATGTGCTTTACATAATTATTTAATGACAACTGTAGGTTCAACTTACGCCCCAGCTGATTCAACCTGAGAGGCTTGCACAAGCTTGCTTCACCTTGGTACACACGCCTCAATCCGCTTGTACAATCATAATGCTTGCACAAAACTATCATACAAACGTTCAAGCATGCATCGTGAAATTTCAATCAAGCTCAATCCGCTTGTACAATCATAATGCTTGCACAAAACTATCATACAGACGTTCAAGCATGCTTGCACAATCATGTTTGTGCAAGCATGCTTGAGCGTGTGTAGCCGGCTTTACAATTTAAAAAAAAAAAAAAAAACATATCTTATATACAAAAGTAAGTAATATATTACAAAACTTAAATTTACAGAATAATGAACATTAAAGCTACCATGTAAAAGACATAGTTTTAAGTGTAAAACGAATAGGAATAATATTAGGATGCTGGTAATGAGATTTTTCAATCGACACTTTCCGACGACGAGTGTACTGGTTCACTTTCACTGCTAGATTCATCATCGTCTGTTTCGTAGACGTAGCTTCTTGACGGCAACTCTCCACCGTTATAAATCCACTCATCGTCTTCTTCTTCTGATGAGGAACCCATTTTGACTTCACCCTCTGAATCTAAAATCAAAGATCAACATGGTCAATAAAAAGTCAATATCAGAATATCTGTGTTTAAGTAAACATACAGTGTGTTCCCAGATCGACGCATGAAGAGGTGAAAAAGACTAACATTTTTTTAATTGAAAATTCATCTTTTGGGGATCAGCCCCCTGCTTGAATGGAGACTAATTGATGTCACAATTTTAGTTCGAACTTTTTTATTCCATTTGCTGCATATGTATTATAATATCATATTATAATATATTTAATGCTCTATTTCTGTATCTAAATCAGAAATGTAGTATATGGATATAACTTTGAGTACAAGACAATAAGTTTTGACAAATCTTAACTCTTGCTGCGTTGACTGCACACCTCTGCAATAGTTCCATGATGTAGACTGACATGATAGTTCTATCGTGGGCAAATTATCACCGTGTAAACGGGGCTTAAACAGGTCTCAGTTTGGACTTAGCTTTCAGGAGAGTTGCTAAGTCTGGCTCCCACACTCCTGCATTTCCATGGTGTTAAGGCACTTCGCACACCATGTAGTAGTGAGGCATGTCAAAGTGCCAAGTGTGATTAATAGCAAGCCATTAATCAAAGTGTATATACGGACCTCAACCTTGATTCATGGATAGCAACGTAGAAGTGACCATTGTTTTTAGGAACCACAGTTTCTCAGAACCCTAATTTAATCCTAAATAATTAATAAATTATATCTTGTATTAAATTTTAAATTAACTCACCGAGTACAATCCTCCTGATTCCATGAACAGCCCTTCTCATATCATCATCGTCTATACTGCTGTCGCTAAAAACAGAAATCAAACGGAACATTTTAACACAACTATTCAAGTACGATTAAAAACACATTATTTTGTTCGGAGAGACTACCTTAATCCTTCATCTTCATCAGGGTAATCATTTTTCCAATAGTTTTCATCATTAGAGTCCTCATCGCATTCGTAAAATTCATCGCTCGACCCACCTCGGTAATTGTCAAAGAGTAACTCATTCTCAACCGGAACAGCGCTGCAAACCATTCCAAACACAACAATAAAACATAAACAAATTACTTTAATAAACTCACCTTGATCTTTTGTTTTTATTATTATTATTTTTTTTTTTTTTAGAACAACTAATTATAACTATTATAAATAAATTTTGTTAATTAGTTATCTTTTCTAGTAAATACAGGGAATGTTAAAAGGTGCCATGAGAATTGATGTTTACAGTTTTCTTCGTGAATCTTAAAGAATATTAAGCTAATAAAATAAAAATATAATTACTGTTATACCTAGTTTAAAAGAGTAAACAAATGAAAAAAAAAGTCCTAGAAACGCAATACTTAATAACAATTTACCTTCTTAAATTATTTTTTTCCCCCAAGTATTATCAGGTATTTTTTTTACTTATAATCCCAACAAACTTCTCCAACAATTATTTTTTTTATTGAATTATTATCTACTATTTTTACCTTCCGGATTGAAGTTCCAACTCATTTTACAAAAAAGTCACATTTTTCTCAACTTTTCTTTAAAATGGCAAAGATCAAAATTTAACTAAAATGAAATTTGAGCATTCATATATATTGAGCATTTTCCTTAAGCTTTTATTTCTTCAAATGTTTGTGATAAACATATTTTCTAATATATTTTTAACCCAGTTTCAGACTACCTATAAAGCAGTAATTTTCACAGATTATGTACTTCCAAAGACAATAAAATTTACTTACTAACAGTTTTTTTTTTTTTCAAAAATATATTTATTATTTATTAGTTTTTATGTAAAAAAAAATTCACACCCCCAATTCTTATGAACATTTTTAAAGCATATATATTTTATATACATATTATATAGAATGTTTACTTGCTGTAATATTTTTATTTTTATACAGGGTATTTGTCTCTATCATGATGAAAAATACTCAATTTTATTGAAGTGCAAAACAATTAAATGAAATAAAACTTTAAAATTGTATATTTCTTGTTAACTTACATGCAAATAACACAACATTAACTAGAACTTATTCTATAGTGTTGAAAACCTCATCTGGGATAGTGTAAATCCAGAAACTTTGTCATTCTCAACCAATGGATCTCGTTAGCAACAATTAAGCCTCTTATCATAAACAACTTCTTTGAAAATTATCCCTGCAGTAGGTATCAAAATTCCGGGATTTACAGAATCAAAGTCACGTTCTCCTCTAAAAGACTTAATTTAACCGAGGCACCATTTATAAATAAAAAAAAAAAACCTGTGAACCAAAATCCTTGTACAATGAAATCCAAAATATGAAAAATAAATAGCAAGATATATGTGATAAAGCAGTTCAGTGCTAATCATTCGAACATCTATCTCATGGCCCTTTTAAGTTTATTTCTTTCCTTTTTTTTTCGCTTTAGGCATTATATAATAATCACCTTTTGAACATTGTTATCATTTTAAATATTTGCATTCAATTTTCTAAATTCATTAATTTTGATACTTCAAAATTTGACTTTGAAAGGTTGGAGTCAGAATTCCTTTTCTTCTGAATTTTACTGCAATCCTTTGTTTTACAGTATTGTACAACTGTGTTTTACAGTATTGTAATACAGTATTGTGTTTTACAGTATCAAACTACTGTAAATTTACTTTCTTTTTATTACCATCGCTTAAGATTTCTTAATTTTTTAAAAATAATTTAAACACTTTTTAAGCGTCTTCTCTAAGTTCTATAAACATTTTATTTCAATAAAAGGAGATATCAGTAATTGTACAACTCTTAAAACTAATTATAGACTTAAAATTACATTTTAAAGTTAGTTAATCTTTTTTTTAAAAAAATAGTTAAGAAGTTATAATGCTGTCAAAACTTTTAAATGTTCTTAATTTCTAGATTATCTGTAAATAGTTTGACCGACTTTGTTTTCCTTTTTATATATATATATAAAAAAAACGGGGATTTTTGCTATGTTTTCAAGCCTAGAAAAAGGATTAGGGGAATTTTTAATTTAGTAAAAATTGTTCTTTTTTTTACCAAAACTGTGACTTGGTGCTAAAAAAAAATAATTAATAGCTTTCCAATTTCTTTTTTAAATAAATAAAACGTCATACAATTACTTTTTTAAAATTGCCTTTATTTAAATATTTTTTTTTTGTTTATATTTATGATTTTTTTTTTTTTACTTTACATTGTTCAATTAATTTATGTAAAAAAAGAAAAAAAAAAAGGTTTGTATATAATGAATAAATTTACAGCCAAAACATTTAGATCTTAATTACAGTCCTAAGAAACCTTATAATGCTTTCCATTGTTGAATCACAAATGTCCAAAGAGCTTGTGAAGTATAAATCAAATACGTAGTCGTCTTCCATTTCCTTCAGCGATTTCTGAAAAAAACATGAAACAAAGTTATTACTACCACAGGTTAATAAGTTATTAATCAAAAAGTGACATACACTGTTAGCTTCTCATTTCTCATTAGTCTTAGACATGTCTTAGACTGCGCAAAACAATTTTATACATTTCAAAGCTTTTCAACGAGCTAAATTCAAGAAATTAACAAAATTGTATTATCACTTCAGCAATAATTATAGTTTTACAGTATGTTAGTTTTATTTCGTAATTGCACGTAATTGAAAAATTCAAATTTTACCTCACTTAGATCTTTTTTTTAGATTTCTGATGAAGCTGTGACACCTTAAGCAAAAGCTCTGATGAAATAAAATCTTTAATCTCTAAAACTTGCTCTTCCAACCTGGTTTATAATATTTGATACAAAACGTCCACTAAACTACTATTTATAATGAACCACTACCGCTCTCCATTTCGAGTGGAAATACTGTGAATATGGCATTCGGTACCATTAGCAAGGCAGTATTAAAGTCTTTAAGAGAACAATCCATTATGCAGTAGAACCTCAATAAGAAGTGTCTCAAGGGGATTAGGGAAACAGTCTTGTTATCGAGGTGCTCTTTTTGTTGAGGGTCGTGTTATCAAGGTTATTTCAGCTATCAGTCGTGTTATCGAGGTTCGAGGGCGGGGTTTTCAAGTCTAGACTTGTTCAAGGTCGACCCATTCCTGTATAGAGTCGCGTTATAGAGGTTGATTTCTCAAAAAGACTTGTATAGAGGTTCTGAGTTACGTTATGAATTAGAATAAATCCATGTTATAGAGGTTGTTTGGATAATAATAGTCGCGTTATAGAGGTTAATTTAACATTATGTGTTATGGCAATCTCAAGGGGATTTGAAAATTGCACTTGTAATTGAGGTTGTCGTGTTATTGAGGGTCGTGTAAGTGAGGTTCTACTGTATATATTTTTTTATAGGTTTTATAGCCCTCTGAGGACAAAACCATTTAGAAATAGGACTTGCTTAGCTACGTGTGTTAGGTATGCGCCAAATTTCATTGACTCTTAATTCCAAATGAGTCCTTCTCATGATAGCTATGTTTAACTATATTTTTGATAATTTTAATTACATGCTAATAATAAAATGTTTACAGGGTGAAGATAACATACTGTCAGATTACAAGAGTCCGTGGTTGGGCGAGAGGGCTCAGCATGCAGAACAGTAAGAGGGCGACTCCCCCCTCCACCCTCCCCTCCTCCTTCACCATTGTATTCCAGCGAACGGAAACAGTTCACCACCTGAAACATAAATTGTACACATGATTTGTTTCACTTCCCCCGAAATCCCCTTAAATATACACAATTGAATTTGTATACATGTATCGTCACTCCCCCACACATATAATATTTAAATTAATAATAGTGACATAATAAGTTTAACCTTTTAGCAGTTTGCACGATTAAGAATTACAGATAGCAATAAAAGATCCAAGGTATTTAAGGTGTAAGAAATACAGATGTGTGTTCAGATGGTGTACAAGAGTATTAAGTATACTCGTAACTCCACTTGAAACCTAAATTGAAGCACCTGAAATATCTGAATGAGTTCAAATCCCAGAGAGGTAAGATATGTTTCACACTAATGATAAAGTTTAGTGATGAGTAATAAACTGGCAGGTTTTAAAACTTTGTCCTGTAATAACCTGTAAATATTGTGATGATATGGACGTAAAAGAAAACAGCAAATAAAAAACAAGCAGATATTACCTTATGCATTTTAGTATAAGACACTCATATAAGTCAGTTAAAGGAAGCAAATAAATACAGTAGGGTACTTTTTTACTTTAGCACCTCCCCTATATCCCTTTGTGTTAAAGTTATTTAGACAAAAGAGCATTATACCGTGTAACATATATTCCTTAGTCTAAATTACTATTAAGACGAAGGGATATTTATTCCAATGTACCTTGGGACAAAGGAATATCACACTTATGTATATAATTTTGATCATATCCCTTAGTCTAATCAACTATTAAGATAAAGGAATATTAAAAATATAAAACTGCCCCAGGAGTCTCAATGTCTTGGGGAGACAAAAAACACACAAACCTTTGTGACTTTAGTAAGGCAGACTATTGTTAAGAACCAAAGGGGGTGCTAAGATAAAAACGTGCCTACAGGAGTTCGACATGACAAAGCCAGGAAAATTTTAAATTATTTTTAAATGGTAATTAAGAATAAGCAAGAAAACTATAGCTTTTGCACACCCTACAGAAATATAATAAATCCTAACACAAAAACCTCCAAGTAATGCACATTAACAAATCCTTGGGATTTAAACACCAATTTTTAAACGTAAAAAAAGAAAATTTAAAGTGAAACAGCAGCTAAAAGGTTACTCAGTCACACCAACTATAAACCTAAACAAAATTTCATTGTGATTAAAAATAAATAAAAAATAAATATTTATAATGAATTTTTTGTAATAGTTTTTGATTAATAAGATACTTAGAAAGAATTTCAAAGTACTTTCTTTTGGTTATTATTATAATTAAAAACTCACAAACTAAAACAAAATAAGGTGCTTTTTTTTTAAGTAATATCAAATATAAAATAAAATTAAATAAATGAAAATTGAAGATTAAAAACATTTCTTGTAAAATATACCTAATGAAGTAGAATATTATGACAAGAGTCATATATATTTCCTTCACTAAAAAGACAGAAAATGTTTATTAATTATTAAGAATTAGCGAGAGGATGAATTAAAATTGTTTTTTTAAGGATTACTGCAAAAAGAGAGTAATTTAATTAAAATAAATTACACTTAAGTGAAATTAAAAGCATAATTATCACTGCCTCATAATATGTGTCCTAGTTCGCCAAATTCAAAAGAAGAATAATGGCGATAATTTTAAAATATTCCTGATTGATAATGGATTACTTCTAAAAACGCACCTTTAAACTATATTTATTTAAATAAATAAATAAATTTAAAAAATAAAACTGTAAATTTTGTAGTATTAATTTGAATTAGATTATAAAAATAATATAATATAATTTTAAAGCCAGACTTAAAATATATAAAACAGGAAAAAAAGGAGCAAAGAAGTTAGAATTATTTGTACAGAATTAAATTAATTATTATTTTTATATTTTTTCTCTCTCTCCGTATAATATCAGGTATTTTGTTTTAACAGAATTAAAAATTGTGTTAAAATTCTAATTTAGTGCTTAAAAAACAATTTCAACTGTTGTAAATATTATTAATTGTTGCAGCTTGCAATCGCAGCTTGTAAGAAAAAGACAATATGTTTGATTTGATAATAGTTACACAGCGAAGATATAAGTTGTAAAATAGATTTTTTGTTTAAAATGTACATTTCCGTATGCCGTTATTAAGTAAGACTGTATCTAAAAGGCTAGATTTCTACTCAACAATAATTGAAGTGTCCATTGTAAAGAAACAGCTAATTTTTAAAATGGAAGATGGACCTCAATCAATTTTATCTGATGTTTTTTGCAACCAAAATATTTTTTGACTTGAAGAATCCAACTATTTATTATCAATTATATATATAATTAAAAAAAAAAAAGGTAAATAACCAACAGTGGATGAATAGATACATTTCACTTTGTATTTACGTTAATATTATCAAGTAATATTTTAAAATTAGCAAGAGTTACAAAATTATCACGGATAGAAAATGCCTAGCATTCTTAAATTCTGGCTTACTTAAAAAAAAAAAAAAATTAATTATTGTAAATGCTTAATTTAAAAACAATGCTTCTTTATAGGGTTATAACAAATATTATTATTTAAAAAAAAAAAAAAACATATAACAAAGAAATAGATAAATGCAAACAAATTTAAAATAAAAATAAAGTTTTAAAATAAATCTAGTGCATTAAATATATTGTTATTCTGTAAATAAAAATAAGACAAGATTGATCAATTTAAAATTATTATTTGTGAAATAAAATTGTGACAACATATAATTTTGAGGTAAATGGGTAGCCACTTAATGGCATTTGCCTTTTTTGCAGTTAATGTGTGTCACCCATTACTATAATAATATATTTTGTGCATTACGAGTTGTCTTTGGACAGCACAAGAAAAATAAAAAAATTGGGTTGAACCGATGAGAGGTCGGGGTTTTTGAATTTTAGAAAGTCGGGCCAACTAGGCAAACAAAAATTTCACTAGCTCCACCTCTCTCTCACAGGCCTAGTGGTTTTATTTTTTTCCTCATTCGGTTGGCCAATCTGAGTTTCAAAATTCAACTCATAACACTCAAACTATAGTAAAGGGCCATCTGGTCATCCCTAGCCTATAAGCCATTAACATTAAGTATTGATAACTATTGACCCACAAATGTAACAAGCATAGAATAATAAAGAAAAAAAACAAAATACTACCCTTTAAATACTGTACTGACTACTAAATACTAAATGAGAGATAAATGGGTTTTCTGAATCATCAAATCAACATTTAATTTTTTTTTTAGTTATCATATTCAGTGGACTAACAAAGTTCAAGCTTATATATATATACTTAGGTTGAAGCTTCAGAATGATACATGGGCACTGACAAATCCACAAGAACAGATGTGTAAATAACAATATTATAATGCCCTTAAGCCAACCAATCTAATATATAAGATATCACAAAGAGAATAACAGTAAAATACGGAGTATTCACCCAACAAAGGCCTACCTGTACATATCACAAACTATTTGGCTCAGGACTTGCGACCAGACATGGTGGTCACAACTCCCCTCTAACCCGATAAACATGAACTCGTAAACCAAAATATTATACAAGCCCTCGAAAAGTCACTTTAGATAGCCTGCCTAACATGCTCGGAACCTGGCAACGAGCTAACCCAAGATCCTCACTCTCTCAACAGTAAAAGCCTTTTGATAAAACTTCATAAATACAATAAAAAGCAAAAGTGTGTTAATACAACTTAAGGCAAAACTATAAAAAGGTAGCAATGTAGATCCAAAGTATTGAGAGGTGTCATTCTACTCTACTCTATCATTGTAACACACTTTATAAGCTTTTAACAAATTGAGATCAGTATTTATTAGATACTTGTACCTGTACCCACAGATGAAATATATCCAAACCATTGGGATTCATTTAATTTAATCAATACCGAAAAAAACTAATTTATTAAAAAATATTATATCTCTAGCTCAGATATATAAACTGTTAACTGATTCCTACATTTGTTCTTTTTTTAATATTTAAAATGTAATTTTTGTTTAAATATACAGATAAAAATTTAAAAAAATTAAATTGTCGACTAAATTTAAAATAAAACACTTAAATTTTATAAAAAAAAATGTCCTTAAAATAGTCAAAATTACACAATGAATTTTTGGAAAACACTGATAAATTAACCGACTGTAACCAAATTTTTATTCCTTGCACCCTTCCCGTATAATCAATCCTATGAATTTATATAGACAAAATCTCTTGCCCCTAACTATTATTGTTGCAATAACACGAACATCTTACCTGAAAAACTGAATTTACTCATATATATATTATATTAATTTAAAGTTAAATATACTCGCTAAGTTGTTTATAAAAAGCTCTTTAGGTATAAATATTTAAAACAGAGTACTAAATAAAATGTGTAAATAGTAAATATGTAAATATAAAATTGTTATAAAATTAATGTTTTTTGTTTTTTATATAAAAGAAGGTAAAATTCAGCTTCACAGTATTATTAGTCGAATTATATTATGTAATTGTTAGGGCATGATTAAATCAATTTGTAATTATTATTTAAAACAATTATTAATAAATAACCTGATTTTAAGTCTTGAATTCTTTTTTTAAAAAAAATACATTAACCATATATAACCAATAGAAACTGTCATGTCCAAATTTTAAAAAGAAGAAGAACCAAAAAAAAATTATAATTAAAGGGAGAAATATGTATGAGTGTGGATAAGAGAAGGGCAAAATTGGTCCTTAATCTAATAAGAGAGAGTACAAAATTATTTACAAAACTCTAAATTTTGTCTATGGATAACTTTAATCAGGTAATAAAAAAAATGTTTATCAGTCAGTCAAGTATTGAGTACAGCTTGACCGATATTAATAAATTTTTACAGGGGGTTGAGTGTTCTGACCAGGTACAAGAGATTAGTATAAGCTTAGGAAAGTTCGCTACAGTTTTTCAAGCCGAGATCTTTGCAGTCCTGGCTTGCGGGTAAAAATGAGTCAGGAAAACAGATTTACATCTGCTCGGACAGTCAGGCGGCTATAAAGTCTTTGACTATTCCGAGAAAAAATTCTTATCTAGTACCCAAATAAAAAAAATAAAAAAAAATATATATATATATAATTGACAGCCACTTTAGTTGGTCATTGGTCATCAACATTGAGCTGATTATATCAATTATAGTTAGAACTGATTTGACTTCATAAAAATTATAGTGGTCACCACTGGGTCTTGTATAAATCCCTTTGAGGACTGAGGCATATATTGTAGGGTTCGAAATAGGAATGTTCCACTCTGGCCTGAGGTTTTTTCTTACCTTACACACTAAACATATCTTCTTTTCAATCTGTCGAATGAAGCTAATTTATAATATATTATTACACAAAGACAATGTATAAACCCAATTTTAAAGTAACAATTTTATAAAAATGGCATTTATTAAAAATTACAGTCCCTAAATTAATTATTTATAAAAGAATATATAGTATATAAAAGAACGTGTATAAATACCTGAATAGCATGTATAAAAAAGGGTGGGGAAAACCAGCTAAAGTCAAGATAATATTATAGTAAATTAGGTATAAACGAGTTTGTAATGCCTGAGGAATTTAAAAAATGGGAAAAACCCCTAAGCTTAAGGGCTAGCCGCACAAGGTACACTCATAACAGGGTCTACAAACCCTAGATGATAAAATCTCTTCTATTCTTTCTTTTCTTTTGACAACCCTCACTCTACCTACTGGGCTCTTCATAAAACGTTTGTAAAACCCCAGACAGCCAAGAGATAGACCTAGATATACGTAATAGTACATTACACGTCAAGTGCGGAAAGTAGCATTTTGCATGCGAGTGTGGAGTTTGCACCCGAGCGACAGTGAGGGTAGTAAAACCACACGAGCAATGAAAAATGACGTTTTCGCACGAGTTGCGTACCGTACTTTATCTACGATTGTTAGATTTAAATAATAAATACAGAAAAAAATAAACTTCCTGTATGCAAGTTCCTATTTCTCTTTTGATAAAGATGACATTAATTCATTAGTTGTATTTTGTGCCGAATTAATTATTTCGGGAGACGTATTATTCTCCTCATATTTGACATGATCATTTAAATCACTCATTGATTTTCACAAAAAAATCGATATAATCAGTTGCTTTTACTAAACAAACAGCAAATTATTTTAGTTAAATGTAAACAAACTCGCTAATCGTGCATAAAGGTGAAGAATTCTTCTTTTTTTACAACCTAGGGCAGTAAAAAAGAGGAATTCTTCAGAATTATGAGACGAGCATGCGCATGCGCAATGAATACAAGTACGTAAAGAATCACTTTCTACACATCTAAACAGAGATACAATGTTTATATTTCCTAACAATCGTAGATAAATAAATTTACACTGACAGTACCATGTCTCCAAACAAGAAAAACGTAAATTTACGTTCATAGGCCATTTACAACAAAACTTGAAAACATAAATTTACACCCATAGTGCTAGGGTTTTAAGAAGTAAAAAAGCTTTTATCTACGATTGATATGAAATATAAACATTATATCTCTGTTTAGATGCGTAGAAAGTGATTATTTACGTACTTGTATTCATTGCGCATGCGCGTCTCATGATTCTGAAGAATTCCTCCACGCTAGCGGGGTAAAGAAGAGGAATTCTTCAGCTTTACGCACGATTAGCGAGTTTGTTTACATTTAACAAAACTAATTTGCTACTCTTTTATTGAAGTAACTGTTTATATCGAGTTTGTAGTAAAAAACAATGAATGAATCAAGTGGCTTTGAGGAAAATGTAGAGAATAATACTCCTCCAGAAATAATTAATTCGGCAAAAAATACAACTCAAGATGAATGCCATCTTTATCAAGAGAAGGGATACGATCTTACATACAGCAAGTTTATTTTTTTCTGTATTTATTATTTAAATCTAACAATCGTAGATAAAGTACGGTACGCAACTCGTGGGAAAACGGCATTTTGCATTGCTCGTGTGGTTTTACAACCCTCGCTGTCGCTCGGGTGCAAACTCCACACTCCCATGCAAAATGCAACTTTCCACACTCGACGCGTAATGTACTATTGCAGTGTCTTTTACAACTAACTGATTACTTCTCTACCTGCTTTGGAAGTAATTATATTGAAGGGCAATGACTAATTTTGTAAACACACATTCTATTTTTTTTTTAAATAAATCAATATTACAACTACTATTAACTGTTCAAGTAAAGTTTTATTCACTGAGAAAGTTCCACAAATTCTCAGTATTATTTTCTATTGTATTTATTTTCATAGGAATATTTTGAAGACTATTCAAAGATGTCATAGGATTTAGAAGTGACACAAATATAGAACAATGATAATTTGTAATGTAAATACCCATTTATTTAAACTAACCTCAACATTTTTAAACACCAAAATACTTATGAATATCCCTGATATTATTTTACTTTTAAATAAGATTTTTTTTTTTAAATTTTGGTTTTAACTATTTTGAACAGTTTGTTTATCTAATGTGACGACAAGAACATTTGTTAGAGTTAAATTTCATTCTGAGAGGGGTTTTTACTCAAGATTACAGCTAAATAACAAAGGTGGGAGATTGTTTCTTTATCATAAACCACATGTAGAATGGTCAATTTCCTGTTTCTAAAGTCACACTTGAATCAATGAATAAATCATTAATAATAATAATAACTAATTAATAAATCATTTGAATTCACCTATATTTAACTTTATAATTCAGTAGCACAGAGGTAAACTGTATTATGACAGATTTTAGCAATTTTAAATAATTTTTAATCTTCGTTTTTTTTGTGGGTCGATCAAGGGTAGTAAATAAAAAATTCAACTAAGGTGAATCATTCTTGAACTTGGCTATATTTCGCCCCACTCCGGGGTATATTCATGCCTTATCTTAAGAAGTATGGCTCGTTATGTTTAAACAATTTAATAAGAAGAAAACATTTTTTTATATTTAGACCACATAGGGGTTTCGTCACACGTCATCATCGTCGACACTTTTTAAATGTTATAAAAATTAAAATTAACAAAAAGACGAAAAACAAATTTGTTTTTCGTTTCATTGGTCTACATATAAGAAAAAAAAATGCTTCTTATTAAATTGTTTAAACATAACGATTCATACTTCTTAAGAAAAGGCATGAATATGCCCCGGAGTGGGGCCAAATATAGCCAAGTTCAAGAATGATTCACCTTAGATGAATTTTTTATTTACTACCCTTGATCGACCCACAAAAAACAAACGAAGATTAAAAGAAGGAACAAACCTAACTACTATAATAATTTTTAATTTTAAATTATTGTAAGTGCCATATTAGCAATTACAGCTATTTTCTACTAGCTAAAAACAGAAAATTGAGCAGCCCAGTAATAAATAATTTAAACAAATTGATATTCCGGTCCACATTCAGCATTAGAATTTCTAGCAAAATTATAAGTATTTAAATACAGTATTGTAGTGAAGATCTTCTGCTTAAGTTAAATTTAAGTTATTAAGAACAAAAAAAAAAAATAATTTAAACTAATACCTTCAGGCGATTGTTAGCTGATTGGAGTTTGTTTTCCGCTTGCATCTTTTCTGAAATCTTTTTAACATTCGTGACTTCATCTTTGAATTTTGAATCTCTGGCCAAAGCCCTTTTGAGAGCAGATGATATTTCTTCATCCTAAATTAACAGAAACAAAGTTATGTTATTATATTCAGATGAAAAAAATAACAACAATATTATTACAATGTGCTACTATTATAAAGAACAAGTTGTAAAAGAGTTAGTAAGTAAGTGAAATAGATAGACCGCTTAATGTTCACCCAGCATTGTTTAAATAAATGGGAAGCTACTCGTAAGAGTAGCGCCACCAGGTTTCGGCCTGGAAACCATGAAATACACTCTCGGTTCGATGCGAATAGAAGGAAGGAGTCATGGTTAACGACCTAACTCTTCACACAAATATGTGAAGAGGAGTTTGGTTCCTAATCCGGGTTCGTTCAATGGGCCCACCTAAGTGGCTTGCGTCTTCGGGTGTAAAAGCCCCCGGAATAAAAAAAGGAAAAAGTGAAATAGATGGAAGACAATCTTTTTCTTTCAATAGGCTCCTCTTTATTAGACTATCTTCCTTTTCAAGGGGTTTAAAAAGCACAGATTGCATCGCAAAGCATTAAACTTATTTTTAGCACTAGCCACAATAATTCACTCATTCAACTATTATGATAAAATTAGACCCAATCAAGGGTGATCTTATTTATCCTTTAATAAAATCCCTTTAATTGCAAAGAAACGGTAAAGCCGGAGATAATAATTAAAGAAGATAGTCTACTTCCATCTTGTAGGAGCTTTGCTAAATTGAAGAGGTAGAGAACTACCTTCTAACAGTTTAGAAAGGACAGTAGCGACCCCCGAAGTACTAGAGAAAAGAGGAACTAATTCCTGGGTGTACATGTAAAAAATTCACCGATCTAGACGAGTCAAGTATCTGCACCCTCCTGATCATCAGCCCAGCACCTTAGACCACACATCTATCACACTAATTCAGTTCGGGAAGGGAGATTTAGTCAGAAGTAGGTAAAATAGCATATGGGTCTCCACCCTATTTAAATTTAAAGATGGCTTGAATATGAAGTGATAAGGTATATTATAAATGACTTCTCTATATCTTGCTAGGTACCCTTATGCATTCATATTTGGGCTGAACTGAAGGAGATTGTTGAGGATCACTTGGCGGCAACAATTTTTCTTAATTTACACACTTGAGAGATAATATTCCTTTGTCAAACAGTACATTTGTTTTACTTAAAAATTTGAGAAATTATGTAATGTATGATTTGTTCATAGGAAAGTTTATATAACTTTTGTCAAAAAAATACGTTGGAGTGAGGCCCCACCATCTTTACTATAAACTGCCTCATAAGCCTGGTTTACATTGGTCGAGTAAACGGGCAAGTAGCTAGGTCGAGTAGCACTCGGCCGAGCTACTTGCCTAATGTGAACGATAAGGCGAGTAAACGGTCGAGGAGAGTGGATAAAAGTTGGTCGAGTAAATGGGCGAGTGCGGTGGTAGAGTAGCTCGCCCGCCGAAGGGCGAGTAAACCCCCCCACGTCCGTCCTAACGTTGAATACCTCTTCTATATAATAATTGCGGGATTATTCGGAACTAAAAACGTAATAACCTCACTTTATTAAGGCTACTATCTCAAGTACGTGTGAAAGACTTTAGAGTCACTCTTCCAAAAAACAGCACACCATTTTACTCGACCGTCCCTTGTGCTAAAAAGCAAGCTAGTGCACTTGACCATTTTCTCGACCAATGTAGACTAGGCTATATTCTTCAGTTTTACCCATATTTGTATTACCCTCAATTTATTTCAAACTGGGACTCCATATAGTTGGATCTAAACTTATTAAACTTGTTTACATGCTACAGAGGATATCCTACAGTAGTATGTTGTTTTTAGACCAGACGGATTTAGTCATGAATAAATCATTTAAAGCAGGGCTGCAAACTGGTTGTAAGGTCAAATTTACTGACTTTACTGACTAATTATGTGAAAATACTGACTAAATACCTACTAACATCAATCCTTATTTAAAAAAAAATAATGTCAAATCAAATAATTAATTAATTATTTATAAAATTGGTAATTGCTGGCAATTGTTCTAAAAGTCGTTTGCCTGCTTGCTCCAAGGATAACCATCTTGACGACACATGCTTAATAAATTTATGACGGCAAATTTAAGCCTTTTTGAACTTCAGTGAAATCATCCTACCTTGACGGCCAACCATTAAAAAAATCGTGAATTTGGGAAAATAGATTTGATGGCTCTCCGAGTACTTCCATGCCCCGTTTAAATGCATAGTGTAAAACATGAATTACAGTTTCCAACGTCACCATAGTTTTTCTTCTTAAAAAAATCATACATTTGTTCATAAGTCTTGTAACAGCTTTGTTTACATTTGGTCGATCATTACTAAGCATAAGCAATTTAGCTAGTGCCAATTTAGCCTTATTTAATGCCTCACATAACATGGCAAATTAATCTTGAGCAGTTGCTGAGCCAATAAATTTTTTTTGCAAATGTTGTGTTACAATCCTTTCTTATGGTTGATTCCGACCAATACCTAACAGTTCTTTGCAACTCTTTATAGGATGCAGTATTGGTAACTTCGTCGTAACAAACAAAATGTAACATAACAATTAATTAATTTCACTTAACATGAAAGTCGTAAAGTACACTTTCCCATTTTTCATAAAACCCTTAGTACACTTCAAATGAAGTAAAGAAAAAATTTAAAAAATCAATAATTAATGCCACCTGTAATAAACAAATTTAAATTAAATTAAAGAAGAGTGGTTGTTAGGTAGTAGCTGATCATGGGTGACTGTACACAAACAATGTGTCACATCCATACCCAGGTACCACCAAAACTGGCCCTCAGTTTCCCAGGGCTTTCTGCAAGGTGTAAAAAACTGACTTTACTGACCAATTTCATGAAATACTGACCAAATACAGACTACTACAGACTTTACTGACTAGTTTGCAGCTCTGTTTAAAGTGAATGACTGCCAAGAGAAAACTAAACAAGAAGAAACAGGAATTGTTGTAAGACACCTCCTTTTTCAAACTAAGTTATTCTATCATTCAAAAGATGTGTGTGTTTTAGGAGTAAATCTATAAATAATATATCGTTCTGATTAAATAAGGTTCTGACATGGGACTTAAAAGCCGCTCATACACATTGCACAGTTATGAGTGCAATCATAACTGTGCATGAGTGCAATCATAACTGTGCAGTTATATCAACTGTTTACCTGTCAGGTAACATCGAAGCTACAATCGTTTCATTAGTCTAATTATGAAAAACGCACAAATTGCAAAATTTACACATGCAGAATGTAGCTTAATACAAAAATAGCTTGATGATAAATTAATAATAACATCAACACATTTGGCAGCAAAATTATTAAAAATAATTGTTTAGGATTTAATTAGGCATTTTGCTGCAACCCTACACATTCACAGTTCAAGAGCTACTAAGTAAGTAAATTAAATCCTTAAATAAACATATACATTATGAATTATAAAAACTATTTCACCACATAAATTATTTTTAATAACAGTCTAAGGAGATTAGACTAAGAATGCAAACTAATCAAAGAATAAATATGATATTTATTTTCTGCAATGAGAGAATTCTAAGACATATATAAACCCTTATACTGATAAGTTGTGACAGAAATAAGATCTCAATTTGCTTCTTTACACTTATCTCTTTTGAAATGAATAAAAATTAAAGGTAATAAAACCCTAAAAAAAAGTCCACTCCACAATGCAGCCTAATGATCTAATAATTATTAGATCATTAATGAGTTTGTTGTTAGTTATGGAAATCAGCCTAGTAGTTAAGGCTCGGTGCATCTGCAAAGAGATAAACTTTTATAAAACTGATATTTTTGGACTCTGGGGGACCTCAAACATGTATATCCATCAAAATCGTACACTATCACAATATTTACTCCATATATATTGCCTCTATGAGAAGGAAAAAAGATTATAGAATGCTTCAAGCATATTAGTTAAAAAAAAAAAAAAAAAAAAAAAAAAAAAAAAAAAAAAAAAAAAAAAAAAAATTATTGACCTAATTTTGGTACACAGGGCACAAATGTCAAAGTAATGAAAACCCTTCATGATGCATATCGTAGAAAAACTCTGTAAGAGTACAGTAATTATTGTTATTTACATTTTTGTCATATTTTCATTTAGGAGGGGGGTAAAATGGAAAATATAGGAAAAATATTTGTATACAATATATAAAAAGAAAAGTGTCTGTATGAGGGTATTTCTTTTATACAAATCTTACCCGTACCCCTGTGTACCAAAATTTATATTTAGAAATCTCATATAGACAGTTGCTTCGAAGGTCTCCTAGCTGGTCACTGAAAATACACGTGATTTTGGTACACAGGGGTATGGTGTACAAGTCTTTCAGATATATCCCTCATGATCATGATGCATGATCATTGGAAAGCTCTTAAAGGATGTAAAAATTGTTTTAAGACACTTTTGTCATATTTCCATTTAGGATGGAGGGAATTGACCTTTGTCTAGTTTTCAGCCAAAAATCAAGAGATTTATAAGTGGTATGGCATAGTCCCGTTAAAACAATTAAGGTTTGTAACATAATTTCCCCACAAGAAGCTAATGATAAGAGATGATTTGAAGTCAGATTATATGATATATGGGTGAGACTCACAACAGAAAAGAGTAAGGAGGCACAAAGTGGAATAGAGATAAGAATGGCAAATGAGATCAAAGTGATAGACTAAGTTTATCACAGACATTTTTGGAAGACGTAGGTTTCTTTGATATTTCAAGGGCTGATATTTTAAACCCTAATGAATGTGAGGTAAGATATGCTACTGTATTTAAGGAAGAGGTGAAGAGGTGCGCGATTCTGGCCAATTCTAATCATTCTGAATCAGAATCTACTCTAACAGTCAGGCAGTTGGTTAAAACAAGGTATACATATGAGTATAAGCTGGTTGTTGAGGGCAAAAAATATTTCAACACTTAGATAACTTAAGTGTACCATTAGTATGGCTTGTTTCCTAACAAGGGCAGCTCTCCAAATTGCTCTAGAATCTATTGCGATAGTGCCAAATTGCAGATTAAAAAATTGGGTACGGGGTACCTCGGAACTTTTCCTTACTTCGGAGGCCACTAAAGTGGAAGCAGCATTGGGCGTCTTTATAATAGATTATAAGCTATCTATGACAAATGTTAGTACAAAACATAATTTATCAAAGCTATTTGCTTCTTGTCTTATTTTTTAGTTGATTGACAATTCCTTATATTGTCACCCATTGCAAGTAAAGCTTTTGATAAAGACACTGGCCTAAACTGAAAGTATAGTAAACTGTTACATTTAAATACCTATAGCTAACACGAAAATACTAGGGTAACATCGACAATTCAAAAGATTTGTTGCTAGTTCAGATTAACCCGTAAGTAATCATAAAAAACTATGGTCGTGTGCTAGGTTTGATATAGTAATTGTAATAAAATCAATTTCCAAATACTGGGCTAAAGAAAAATAGAGCTATTAGATTCAAATTTTATAGATAAGTAAAGATACTAAGTAGGTACCTTCTTTGAATATTTTAACAAAAAACAAAATAATAAAAGATTGTAAAAGAGATAAAAAAGCAAGTTAAAGATTATCGCTAAAAATTGACCCCAACAGCCATTTGCAAATTTCTAAAAATAAACTTTTACCCTCAATTGTTTATGTTATGGATCGAAAACCTAAGGGGATAATTGACTGTCATGTTCGGTGAACCGCGGCCTCTTATGAAGATAAATGTATCGGCTTTAAGGAGTATTAATACTTGTCAGCCACTGAAAGGGCGTGCATTCTGTCAATATACGGTCAAAAGGCAAAATCACGGGAGCATCAGCGACAATAATCTTTTAATCCGAATGGAAAAACGAAACAAAATGGCTGACAACTCAATTCATTTCATTTTACCAGTTATCATTGGAAATAAATGAATAATAAACTAAATTAAGTTAACAAAACAAAACGTTAACATCATAAAATTCAACAATCCCAAACAAATTTTCGTACAAACACTACAGCAGACTAGCAGTACCTTTTTCACAGTAGCGGCGAACTTGAACACGGTCGTTAACAGATCGTCGTCTATCTTTAATTTTTTCGAAGTAACCAAAAGGGCGTCGGCGGGATCGTCCGTCAAACGCCTTTTAACACGGACCAAAGCCATTTCTGTTTTTAAAACGTACAATTAAAAACTAAACAAGAACTAAATTCAAGAAACATTTCGCTACAGAGAGCAACCGAGACTCGAGACCAGCGAAGTCAAAATATTATAACCTCAACACATAAACAAGAGGTTATATCGATATCGAGGAGTGGGGAAGGTTGACCCTGCATGCTTCCTCTAAATACAGATCTGCCAATCTACCATATTGATTTCTTTACCCCCTCTTTTTTCCGGTAATTTTCATGATTTATTTCCTATTCACGCCCCCCCCCCCCCCTTATAATCGATGTTTCCTTTTGAATTTGGAAAATTAGATCGGAAATTGTTCCAATAACAGAAAGATAAAACAAAATATGCCTTTTTTTTTGCAATAAACAGTTTAATACTGATTAACTTTAAACCTTAAAAAAATTACATAAATCTACTTTTGCACATAATTTTTATAAACTTTTAACATATTCTATTGGTATTTAACAATACAAGCTTAAGAATGTAGTAGGCTTGATTCAATGTAGACAACAATAATGTATGGGGTCAAAGCCCATGAAGGGCTTAAACAACTATAATAATATATGTAATGGGAGATAAGAGGTTGGTGGGCTCGTCCATCAGATGTGTAAATTGATATACACAACGTTAACAAAACTGTAAACGGACAGACCAAACTATTCTGATCAGCTGTATCAACTGTAATATTGGCGTCCGGTAACTGGAGGGGCACTACTTCACATAACCATTTATATTGAAATGCTGGATGAGCACCAAGCTTGGAACCTCTTGCTAGATCAGAAGTCAAACCGAAGTGACACTGATTCAGTGTAGGTAAATAGGATTATTTGGGAGTGGGTTACTTGAATCCTAGTACAGCTGTATTGAGGTATATTGCACTACCTCCCTTTAGTCTATTCAAATAAGCCTTCCCAGGGAATCCAAGTACAGCTGTATTGAAGTATATTGTACTATTTTCCTTTACTCTATTCAAATAAGCCTTCCCAGGGAATCCTAGTACAGCTATATTGAGGTACGTAGTCTGTCCCAAAAATATGTATAAAAAAATTCATAATTTTGTCTCTCAAAGTACTCCCCCCCCCCCCCCCCCCCCTGATAATAAGCACTTGGCCCAACGCCATTTCCATTATTGGAAACATCTGTCAAAGTCTTCTACTTTAAGGCTCTTTAGCTGCCTCGTCGTCGCAGCTTTTATGCTATCCAAGCCCCCCAAAATGGCACCCCGAAGCAAAATTTTGCACTTTAGAAACAAAAAAAAGTCACTTGGTGCCAAATCGGTTGAATATGGAGGGTGGTCAGTGACGATAATGGAACTAAGTGCCAAAAGCACGCGCACAACGAACGCCGTGTGTTTTTCATTGTTCTTTTTTTGTAGTGTTTTTTTTTATTTCCATGCTGAATGACAATCAGAAAGGGGTTGGATCAACAGTCTCTAGAGAATGAGTGAAGACACCTGGGGTGCTCTCCACCTAGCTCAGGCTTGCTTTGGTTGTTGGGGGGGGGGGGGGGGGGGAGGGGAACTCACTGTCAAGTCTCCTCACTTCCTACTTAAGGCTTTATAATTATTTTATACGTATTTATGGGACAGAGTAGTATATTGTACTATTTTCCTTTAATCTATTCAAATAATCCTTCCCAGGAAATCCTAGATGTTCAGTCAGATTGACAATTTGATTTAACGTGTAAGGGAAAGATTGATGGATGAGACTTCATCATGGGGCAGTGGGGGATTCTGTCAATCTGACTGACCATGTAGTGGCTCTTATCAATTGTCAGTGAGTGCCGCCATGGAAGAAGACACTTGCTACACTAGGTCTCCCAAGTCTCCTGATGCCGAGGGAAATAATAGTGAACAAGTGTTAGTAAGATCCATGCAATTATATGAAACTCTATCCAAATTATGGAATAGTGCAAGCTCACTATATACTAATAAATACGAAAAATCTGTGGGTACAAATCACTCTTTAGATTTTTTTTTCTAGATTAATTAATTATAACTCTTGATATACCAATGCTGTAATAGCAAGTTAAAATAAAATAACAAAAAGAAAATGAAAATAATGTTCTTTTTCTTACACGGGTATTTTGTCTTTTTATTTTAAAATGATGTACATTGATTATTCCTTACCGTTATATAAATTGATAGTCATATATGCTTAAAAATATTGATAAAAAACAATTCGCTCTGAATATAATTTCTAAAGGTAGTGTTCCTTCTGCTTAAAAGGGAATGAAACTATATAAATAATTTTGATGTAGCATGTTAACTTATTTGGATAATTATAAATGAAGAAGTGAAGTTTCAGCACTGGTCGCAGAGATCTCACGCAGCAGAGTTAAAAAATGTTTTTTTTTCCGTGGTAGGCTGTAAAATAGTAACTTTAGAGTCTAAAAAACATGGCTAAAATGCATTTTTCCATTAGTGGACTTAAAAAATCTTTTCTTTACAGCTGGTAGTTATCAAAACTTCAATTTTTATCCCTGCAATCTTTGCAGAAATGCGTCTTAGTACGATTAAAATCCGCTAGATGTCAATGCGTTTTATTTATCATTTCTTATAGTGTACTCTTTTAAAGGTTTCTTTTTTTTTAAATCTTAAGTATGTACTAATATTTGTTATTATTATATTGATTAATATTTAATGTTTTTTCATTGTCTGCTACCAGGGAAAAAATAGCAGATGCTACTGTGAAGTGTTTTTTCTTTACCTTTACTGTTTTGCTTCACTCGACAGTAAATGTAATTGTTCTGTAAAAGAAAAACTCACTTCACAGCCTAGTAACATAATAATCCCATAACACCTTTATGGGGACTCTTCCCCCACGCTTATATAGCTTACTAATGACCACACCATACTCGCTTCGGCGGTACAATGTACAAATGTATGATGTGTGAAGTAGCTGGAACTCTCCACCACGGGGCGTAAAAAGGGCCTAAGTGATGGCCTAATTGCAAGGTTCTAGTAGGAAGTACTAGACTACTACTACTACTACTAATAGCCCACTTTCTTTACACCCAACAACAGCAGCCTGCCTCCTTAATTTTAAAATTGCAGGGGTCCCAGTGGTTTTTGAGGTCAAAAAAGTAGGAAAAGTAGGATATTTTTATTAAAAAGTAGGAGGTTATTTTTAAAAAAGTAGGAAATTTTGGTAAATAAATAGGATGTGTAAAAATGTACTTAGATTTATGTTTTTATTATTATCTCATGCACTTAATTAAAATATAAAAATAATCCATTGATTAATAAACACATAATAATATTAATATTATAAATAATATCCCAATAAATCAGTTTTAACATAAAATTCAAATTTATGTTGAAATGGCCTGATGATGCTCAGTAAATGGGTGAAATTTGCACCAATTATATTGTTTTTTAAAAAATAGCATTTTTTTTAATGATCATCCCAAGAGCCCAATAAGAAAAAGAATAAAATAAAAGTCTAAAACATTTGGTCTAAACACGTAAGGTAATTGCAATATTCCTCAATCAGTTGGTTATTTGAGTAAATAAATCAATATTTTTAAGCCATTTAAAGCTAAATTTTTAAATTGCGTATTATTGTTTTTTATTTTCTTTGTTTGACTGCAGAAAAAATTGTCCAGCATGGTTCTTTTATTTTTTTAAATTTCCTTTTGTTCTGTTCTTATTAAATTTGAATAGGACATTTCTTGGTTGACTTTTTTGAAGGCAGCTTCCAAAATTGTTTGGCCAATTTTTTCAAATGTATTCAAGATTTTATTCCATTCAAATTTACAGATGATAATAATCAAATAAATTACAAACGTCGACATACTTGCAAACAAAATATGCTCCTAGCTTTATTTGTTTCTACAAACTATTATCTCTTACCCTTCTTGCTGGGATGAAAACAAAAATGAACATCTCATAACAAGGAAATCCTAAATAAAAATTTAAGAGGAGCAAAGGATTGAAAGTTTCAGATTAATGTAAAAGAGTAGTAATACCTCTCATACTGTTAATAAAATCAAAACGAATCATAGATTGAATGATACGCAAGCAAAGGATATTAATAAATAATTTAACTTAATAAATGGAACCAGAATAGCTAGAAAGATAGTGAAGGGGAGGGGGGGGGGGTTGTGCTCACACACAACAAACTGGTAAACTATATTAAATAACAAATATTTTTTTAAAATATTCAAAAAATAAAAATTAAAGATATCTATGAGGTAAAAAAGTAGGAAAAGTAGGAGGTTTTACTAAAAGTAGGAGGCTTCCTACTTTCCTACTAAAAAAGTAGGAAAGTAGGAAAAGTAGGAGGGCCTGGGACCCCTGGGGATGACCCCTAAAGGGAGCAGGCTGCAGTTGCATGGTGTGAAAAGTATAAAATATTTTGGACAAGCTCCCAGTATGAATCTAGAAGTCTATTGACAAGCTTTAATCACATCAAAAAGTCTGTTGACTTGCTACTTGCCCCTAGAAGTGTCTATTCCAAGCATTCTATTTGATGCAACACCAGAAGAAGGCTAAACATATTTGAGATTAAAAACTAAAAATGCTTGAGTTTGTAGAAAACACTGAACAGATACTAAATCTAGGTTCTCAAGTAAGAAAAAATCTAATTATCTAAATGAAACTATGTAATTAGGTATATAAAGAAAGAAAAATTCAAGTACATTATATAAATGTTTATTTTTTATATTATGTAATACAATAATAAAAATATTATATAAAAAACATTAACATAGAAATATTTGTTCATATTAATCTTTAATTTAAAAAAAAATCCATCTTAAATCAAGACAAAAAAATTTCAAGGTTTGTTTGCTATGTACAAAAAGTATTGAATGCCTTGTGTCGTGATTTTTAAAAAAGACAAAAATATCTATAAAATTACTTTAATTCGTATATACACTGTAAAAAAAAAAATACTAAAAATATTTTCATACAGATAGACAAAAGGGAGGAATATTAAATAAATAAAGTAAATGTTTAATAAATAAATAATAAAAAATTTCCTGATAAGATTTGAACATATTATTTACCCTTTTCAAGGGGTGATGTTATAATCATTAATCAAATCAAATCGTATTCAAAGAGCTCTGAATTATAACTGAAGATTTTTTCAAAACAAAAAAAAAATATTTACAAGAATAAAATTAAATCAAAAAGAGATAACTGATAAAAAGTTTTTGGTTTGTTTGTTATCAAAAAAAAAAAAATCACAAATATATATTTAGCAAATTATAAAAATTTGTATAATAAAAGATCCACCAAGACTAGATATATGGTGATGTCATTTTGATCGTTTTGTTCACATAAAAAAAAATATATATATATAAATTAATGAAATATTTGAAGAAAAAAAAGTATGCACAGATGTAGAGGTAACATAAGACATTTAAAAAAAGTAACAAAATTAAAAAAATATATATAAATAAGAAAATTATCAATTAATGTTAGAAGGATAAAAATTTATAATAAAATACCCATCAACCTAATTTGTAGTTATTATTAAAAAAAAAAAATGTTATCATATTATATTATTTAAATATGCACTTCAAAATTAGTGGAATAGTACAAACTAAATGTGAGGCTATTAATTTATATCGTGAACTTTATTATTAATTTTGATGAAAGACTATGAACTCTTATTAAATTAGTAATTCAAAAGAAAAAAACAATTTCCTGATCAGTAATGTATCTAAAACAATGTGAGTATGACAAAGAGTAATAAATATTTTAATGTTAGTTAACTATGATCAAGAACTTTTTTAAATATTAGTAAACTATACATAAACGAAGTTAGCCAGTATAAGGAAGAGAAAAAATGCTTTCCTTATTAGTTAGCCATTAGTTTAAGAAAGAGCAAGACTTTTTATATAAGTAATCTAAATAAAAAAACAAAACAATGTTAGTTGAGAAAGAGCAAGAACTCTTTCCACATTAGTAATATACTTA
The DNA here is from genome assembly GCA_951217055.1 of Gerris lacustris. NCBI lineage: Eukaryota > Metazoa > Arthropoda > Insecta > Hemiptera > Gerridae > Gerris > Gerris lacustris. Next base: position 13,464,876 of record OX578278.1, on the reverse strand, counting down.
AAATCAATGTTAGTATGAAGAGTAAGAACTCTTTCCACATTAGTAATATACTTAAAATCAATGTTAGTATGAAGAGTAAGAACTCTTTCCACATTAGTAATATACTTAAAATCAATGTTAGTATGAAGAGTAAGAACTCTTTCCACATTAGTAATATACTTAAAATCAATGTTAGTATGAAGAGTAAGAACTCTTTCCACATTAGTAATATACTTAAAATCAATGTTAGTATGAAGAGTAAGAACTCTTTCCATAATAGAACTATTATTAAAAAATATATATGTTGGTATAAGGAAGAGCAATAATTCTTTCTGTATTAGTAATCTACCTAAAAAACATTGTTAGTATAAGGAAGAGTAAGGACTCTTCCTATATTAGTAATCTACATTATATAAAAAACAATGTTAGAATGAGAAAGAGCAAGAACTCTTTCCATATTAATAATCAACTTAAAAGCAATGTTAGTATGAGGAAGAGCAATAACCCTTTCTGTATTAGTAATCTACCTATAAAACAATGTTAGAATGAGAAAGAGCAAGAACTCTTTCCGTATTAGTAAACAACCTAAAAAAAACTATGTTAGAATGAGAAAGAGCAAGAACTCTTTCTGTATTAGTAAACTACCTAAAAAAACTATGTTAGTATGAGAAAGAGCAAGAGAACTCTTTCCATATTAATAATCAACTTAAAAGCAATGTTAGTATGAGGAAGAGCAATAACCCTTTCTGTATTAGTAATCTACCTATAAAACAATGTTAGAATGAGAAAGAGCAAGAACTCTTTCCATATTAGTAAACTACCTAAAAAAACGATGTTAGTATGAGAAAGAGCAAGAGAACTCTTTCCATATTAATAATCAACTTAAAAGCAATGTTAGTATGAGGAAGAGCAATAACCCTTTCTGTATTAATAATCTACCTATAAAACAATGTTAGAATGAGAAAGAGCAAGAACTCTTTCCATATTAATAATCAACTTAAAAGCAATGTTAGTATGAGGAAGAGCAATAACCCTTTCTGTATTAGTAATCTACCTATAGAATGAGAAAGAGCAAGAACTCTTTCCGAATTAGTAAACAACCTAAAAAAAACTATGTTAGAATGAGAAAGAGCAAGAACTCTTTCCATATTAGTAAACTACCTAATAACAATGTGAGTAAAGGGAAGAGCAAGGACTCTTTCCATACTTATCAGTAATATACTTCAAAGTAATGTTAGTATGACGTAAAGCAAAAACTTTCCATGATAGCAAAATATCAAAAAACAATGTTTAAATGAAAGCACATCTAACATACAATCCACTAAATATTGAAGTGCAAAAACATTTTATTATCACTAACTTTTTCTGACTTAAAAATCATTATAGTCATTAAACATTTTTTAAGAATACTTTTTACTGTTTCACCGATAAGAGAGCATTAAATTCCATATCAAGATTAAAAATTTGAAATTTTAGAATAAAAAAAACATTTAAGAGATTCGATAAAAAAAAAAAATTGCATGAACATTAGAGAGCATAAAAAAGCAGCAGATCTTAAAATAATAATATTAATTTAAAGTACATTAAAACAACTCAAACACATAGAACTGAAAATAAAACAACAAAACATATAAACACGGAGATTACATAAATTAATCAAGAGATTCGTGAAAAAAATGTCATGGAAAAAAACTTTAAAAACACGGAGATTACATAAACTTAATCAAGAGATTCGTGAAAAAAATGTCATGGAAAAAACTTTAAAAACACGGAGATTACATAAGTTAATCAAGAGATTCGTGAAAAAAATGTCATGGAAAAAACTTTAAAAACACGGAGATTACATAAGTTAATCAAGAGATTCGTGAAAAAAATGTCATGGAAAAAAACTTTAAAAACACGGAGATTACATAAACTTAATCAAGAGATTCGTGAAAAAAATGTCATGGAAAAAAACTTTAAAAACATAAGTAAATTATAAAACATAAATTAGTCATACATTCTTAAATGTTATAAAAAAAATAAATTTAAAAAAATTCTGGGATTAAATAGAGATTTTTAATTATGAATAAATATGTCATTGAGATTAAATATAAATAAAATATTTTTTTAAAAAATACTGATAAGTGGCAATACTTATGTTGAGTAAAACAGCTGTTATAAATAACTTAATTAGCCACATAAATCAGCTTAACTATAGAAAATTATTTGCTTATGATTGACATCGTCAACTTCAAAAACAAATATTTTTAAATAAATACTAAAAAGTTAATACTTTTAGCAATGTTAAATTTTTATTAGTTAAGACAAATGATTAATATTCTTAATTTGATTACATTCGTTAAGAAGTATTTTATTTTAGATTTACACTAGACCTTATATTTACATTGGTTTATCACTAAAAATATACACATGCGAGCCAAAGTTAAGAGTGGACGTTGGGATTGTACTATACACTCAGACCAGGGGAAAGACACACAAAATGAAATGATAGGTTTTAAATGGGATTTTGTTTAAAGCTGAGTATGCTTGATAGTTGCATGCGGCCGTTTTCCCCACGCTCTAAGAAGTGATAAGCATTGGTTAATTCTACTACACCATTCCAGCCTGTCTTCTTTTGTATCAGCTGAGAGTAAATGCCTGCAAAATAAATTAACATAATTTTAAATTTTTCCATTAAACATCCCATGAGATATAATCAGAGGACAACATGAAGATAACAACTTGAAAGTGTTCTACGACTAAACAAGTAAGGCGTGCTTCACATAAGTACATGAGGCAATAATCGCCTTTTCTGTTCAATCGTTTTCTTAATGTAAGATTGCAACATTTTATACTAAACATTTTCAATCAATTTTATTGTATTAATGTTACTTATCGGTGACACATATGTCTCGCATCTTGGGTATTACTTTTCGTACTTTCATGAAACTTGATTAAAGACTGTTTCTATGTCGTAAACTAGGCATCGCGAGGCTCTATCATTGAAGCGAGCGTATTGCAATGAAATACTGAATATTGAAATTTATTAATCATGATGAATAGTTGGAGATAAGTGGAAGAGGGCAGTGTGGGGTAGAGGGGGGATACTCAGTACAAAGCTTTAACTCCTAAACAAACCTACACACAACACGACTATAAGAATCTTAACTACCCGTCGTAGCTTTTAAACAATTATTATTATTAATGTATCACTTCACTAAGTAAAACTAATAATAATCTGATTGTATCAAGTTGAAATTTTACATGCCTGTTTCAATTGTACTTTAGACAACGTATATGAAGTTTTATTAAAATCGTTACGTTAGAATGTAAGATATTGGTAAAAAGGTTGTTTTCTCTATTTCAAACATTTAGGTCCGCTTTAATAGTTTTAGCGATCTTTGTTAATTCATAGCGGTGTCGCTGCTGGTTTTACTAAAAAATGATATTTGTCTCATCGAATAGGTGATGATTGATGATAGAATTTTTTCCCGCCTGAAATTCCAATTTAAATTGGAAGCTCACGTTTATGCGAGCATTAGAACTCTTAGACGGATCATGCTGTCCAACGAACTTAGCCTGAGTATTAGTAAATGGAATATGTATACCAAATTTCAACTAAATCGGACAACTTTTAATCAAGTTATCGTCGGACACGTAAACGTTTCAATAAACATCGAATAAAAGCCGACAGTATGAACTTCTTTATACAATTTCGCGTGATTTAAAAAATATATTAAACTGTAAAAAATATCAAATCATCATAGTTAAGCGGATATCGGGAACTGCCCCTCATGGTCCTGCCTATGCTCTGTAGACCAGGGCGAGGAGTTAGTTCCCTTTGCCCAGACTTAAATGTGAGCCTACAATGGTTCGTGAACACTTGTCAAGCAAGTGTAAATACCACTTTGGCATAGGTCCAAGTTGGAAAAAAATAGCATCTAGTTTTGAGCCATGTCTTGTTGTTAGCAGCGTAGGAGATTTCAATGTAGTCCCCCGCCATATTGAAAATATTAAGTGTCAAATTTTAATAGCTGCATATTCATTTTCTATACTTCAAGACCTTTAAATTGATGTATAACATGTCATTGTGACTAAAAACTTTATTTTAGACGCCCGCCATCTTAAATATTAAGTGTAAAAACTCCAAAAAGTGTAGAGTTGTCACAAATACCGAGATGCACCTGTGTGCCGAATTTCATGTTCCTAGCTATAGTAGTTTATGAAATGAAACATGCCAAGAGCCGTTATACAAGGTTTCTTTTCGTACAGAAACCTAAATGTAAGCAGTTGTGGTATGTTTAACATAATCTGCTGTTGGTTACCTAACCTGTCAACATTTGTGATGTCACAACTGCTAGTTACCGCTGCTATATAGTGGAACTGTTCTCCTAGGAAATCAGAGTTTAAGAGGGAGAAGAGATATTAAGTATCTACGACATACCTGATAAGAGTTGAATCTTTGTTGGTCTTAACTATAAGGGAGTCAGTATCAGATGGAAGACGAGATCTTATAGTTTCAAGTAAGAAGGTATTGGGTCTTGCACACACATCCCTAGGCACTAGACCAATATCACCTTCATTGCAGCACTCAGTCAGATCTATCGTATCAAGTGGAACCTGTAAACAAAAAATATAAATATATCAGTAAATTAGAGATATCGAGTCAAAAAGAGGAAAATTTTAAATAATAACATACAACAGTAATGAATGAATACAATAATGGCATCAATGTGTTTTTATTTTTACTTTGATTTGATGTAAACATAACGATGTATAAAAACATAAGTTGATGGATAAATCAAAATCAATTTTAAGTTGTAATATATCCAAGGATCTTAGAAAATAGGGATGGAGCATTAGGTGAAAAAAGTGTCGCCAAGAACATGGAAAATCTAGTGGGATAGATTACCTTCCCGTAGGGTTATAACTATAGAAGATGGAGAAGAATACGAAGAATTCAATCAGGTTATGTTGTTTGTAAAGTACTTCTTTAGATTGTTACTCCCCTCTGTTTTTTAGAATATAAATGACTGACTAAAAAATTATTAAGACAAAAGGGTTTTTTAGTCCAATGTACTGTGGGACAAAGGGATATCACACTTCTGTTTTTATAAGGGGAGTAACAGTCTAAAGAAGAACATTCTGTACACCTTCTTTTGATAGATACTCCCCTCTGTTTTTTTTTTTTTATAAGAGGAGTAACAATCTAAAGAAGTGCCGTTTTTAAAACTAATTTTCTTCCACTTGCATTTTATATTTCATATATATATGTATAATATTAACGTTAAACTTCTTAAAATTGTTCGTGAGCGAGATGAGAAGGATGATTGAAAAACAATAAAGTAAAGCGGACTGTAGCTTATATTATAGTTTAATTTGACAATTGACTAGTAGTCATTTTACATACAATAAACATACACAAATGAGACAAGACGAGAAAGAATGTGAACTACTTTAAGGACGGTTGGACACAGACTCGGGGAGAGGAAAAGGGTACAAGGTACAGGGAAGGTAGAGAGAGGGGGTCCTCGAGAAGGCGCTAGTTCCATATGCCAACACCGATGAATCACAGAGGGCGCCGGCAGTACGGAACAGTACGTATTAATTTCTTTTTATATTCACTATAAATGTTTTGAAAAGGTAAACTGTGACAATCTTGTAGTAGAATAAAATTTATTCTGCAATAAAAATAACCCGTTTCCAAATTAATTAATATTAATTATTCGGTTATTAAAAACTATTCTAATAATTCAATTTTATTAATATATTAAAGTAAAACAGTAAATTAAAATAAAAACCCTAAACAAGAAAATATTTAATTAGAAACTTGATTAAAAAAATGTTAGATTGTAACTTTTCATTCAAAATAAATGTTGGATAACAGTTGGGAATAAATTCGTCCCACTAAAAAGTTCTGAGCATGCACAGTCGTAATTTTATGTAGATTTTTTTCCAAGTTCTTGGCGACACTTTTTAATCCAGGAGGTATACTTGGTGCCTCACTAAATATCAACATTTATTTTTTACTTCACGACAAACAAAGTTACAGATTCACGTAGACACGCAGCCCCATGCATCTTCATATCAAATTTTGATATACAATCACATGAGGAGGGAGGTTTCAAAGTTACAGAAACGTCCCCCTGATCACTTTCAATAACAGCATCGGCTGTTACGTAACTTTCAATTTATTACGTAATAAATTGCGTAACTTCTGTTACGTAATAAATTGAAAGTTACGTAACAACCGACGCTGCTACGTAACTTTCAATTTATTTAAGTCAGGATAACAAAAGTCAGGTTATTACTGTATTAAAATGGGATATTGAAAATATAAGATACTTGAAAAGGTAGGTGACGATTAACAATGACAGCTTTAAGTAATCACTTCAAAAATAAATAGTCAGTAAAAAAAAATTGTAATTTTTAACAATACCTTAGTATGTTCATGTTCTGGATACAGCCAGTATGAGATAGTGTTATCTTTAAGGAAGCACCATCTCCTGTGCCATGCACCGAAACCTGATACATCCTGGAACATGGTGAGGAATCCACGGAACTCCATTCCTTCTAGGGTCATCTCACACCTCATCTTAACCTGAATACTTCCCTCCACAACAGAACCATATTGTACCTACACAATAAAACAATATCAATGAAAACCTATATGTATCAGAATTTCACAACAAAATATGATTCAGATATAGTGGAAATTACAATAAAAAGTCAGTAATACAATATTTGAGCCTCAGAGGTAAATTATTGTAAGCTCATTTATTTTTAATGACTTTGTAGCACTTACTGGGTACTTGCTGCTGGTCAAGTGTTAGCAGTGCTGCACTGGTATTACTGCTAGCATTATGCAGTCAGATAATTGAGGTAATGTATTGTAATTTCTTTGATAATAAATAAAGAGATAGTCAATCTAAAGTGTTGTTTATTTTACAGAGATTTCTAAATTTTCTGTGAGACAAGAATTTAACTGTTGTTTCACAACTAGGTATTTACCAAAATATAGCTACTCAATAGCAAAATAAAAATAAAATGTTCTCTCAATCTCTTACCTTACTCAGGGAGAAGCTTGTCTTGTTGATTTCTCTCAGTGAAAACACAGAAAAGCCATTTAATTTAAATGATGATGATCTGAAAACAAACAAAACGGCAAATATTAGTATAAGTTTTCATACCACTGGAGCAATATACAGTGATCCTACGATATCTGCGGTATTTATTATCCACAAGTGAAAAATATACGAACAAAGTGAAAAGGACCCTGATCACTGCTATAATGTGTTGGAAAACCAGGAAATCATTTGAGCTAACAAATCATCTGAGAAAAGGTAAAAAACTTCACCATCAATCCACAGTACACTATATGCGGGAACACAACTCCCACTGACGTCAAGGAAATACTGAGCATCCCTAAATACTATCCCACATAACACTAATAAATGTAGTTGTAACCTGTCCCTATAACACATTGATTAAACCTGACTTATGTATGCTATTGATGCAAGAACGTAGCCTCATATTAATGCGCTTTATGTTCTGGAAAACATGTTAACTTAATATTTATTATTAGTATAATTATATTATGGCTTCTATTTGAGTTTACTTTATGACTAGATCGTTTCACACCACTAAGGTTTAACGACAGAGAAAAATCATTTTCCAGTATAGCTCAGTTGGTAAGAGTGCCTTAACAGATATATAGGAGGCCCGTGGTTCAAGTCCTGGTGCTGGGGTCTATTTTTTTCTGTATGTCTTCCGTAGATAATGATAATTATAATTTGATTTATTACATATTTTATTGATTTTATGCTTTAACAAGCCATTATTGACTAATTTGTTTAATTGTTTACCCGTTTATTTTATCTGTCAAAATTGTTTTGATTTTTTGCATGAATTAAAGCATCAATTTAGCAAAAGTTAAAGAGCTTATATGGTTAAAATGAATCGGGGCAATATAGGACAATCTGCAGGTTACTTTTGACGAACTATAAAAGTTTCATACAAATCAGATAAGTTTAATTGTTTCCCCTGTTTTTTAATATGTCAAAATTGTTTTGATTTTTACATGAATTAAAGTATCAATTATGCAAAGGATAAAGAGTGCAGACGGTTCATATTAACCTGGGGCTATCAGCTGGTTACATTCGATAAACTATAAAAGTTTCATACAAATCCGATAAGTACTTTTAAAGCTATAGGTGTAAATAAATGTATGTTTGTGGGCATGTGGAAGAGAAACAAATGAGCGCAGAAGGTTGAAACTTATATGGGACCAAGAATGAGCTAACTATGACTTACCATACAAATTTCATTAAAATCGAACGTGTAGTTAAGTAGGCAAAAATTGAGCGACAGACCGTCAGACAGACACGGAACCAAAAAAATTCCCTGGTGCCAGAAACAGAATACTGTCTTCGAATTTTTGAAATCGGAGACAAAAAATATTGTCGTTCTTCAGAACTATCACACAGCTTCTGTTACCTTTAGTAAGCTCGGAAGATATAAGAAAAAAAATTGAGATTATTAATTATAAATTACCTGACAGCAAGAGGGCCACCTGGAGATTCAAGAGGCCCCATAATGAGTCTAGATGATTCCACCTTTCCACCTTTCTTAGGGGTCATCCTCATTTTCTCCTAAAAATGATCAAAAATACATTAGTTAAAACAATTAACAAATAAAAACATACATTAAACAAGAAAGTAATAGTGTTTACAAAAAGTTGAATATGTTTCATGCATATATATCTATTTAAAACAAAACAAATTTACCATTTTAAAGTTGGCTACATTAATTACATTAATTTAATGCTTCAATTGCTTTAGAACGAAAGGCATAAACAAAATGTACATAATGCTCATACAAAAAAACAAAAACATTCATACTAATAAATTAAATGCAGTGAATATCAATTTGTACACTACGAGAAATTAAAAAAAAATGTTGTACCTAAGAAGTAAACTAAGTCAAATTTTAGCAATTACAGCCTCTCTTTAAAATATACAACAATATTAGTGATTATCCCTTTATTTACTAACAAAAGAGTTACAATACTTTACCACATTTATCTGTGTAATGGAGTACTTACCACAAAAATTCAATTTTGAAAAAAAAATTGGACTTACAATAATTCATCTCTAATGCTCTAAAAGATCTGTACTAAAAGAACATTTTTGAACAATAGTGCTAAGGAAACTGGTACTTCTTTAGATTGTTACTCCCCTTTGTTTTTTTTTAGAATATAAATGACAGACTAAATAACTATTAAGAAAAAGGGGTGTTTGGCCCAATGTACTTTAGGATAAAAGAATATCACACTATTGTTTTTAAAAGGGGAGTAAGGAGTAACAGTCTGAAGAAGAACATTCCGTACACCTTCTTTAGATTGTTACTCCCCTCTGTTTTATTTATAAGGGGAGTAACAAACAATCTAAAGAAGTGCCAAAAAACTTAGCCAAGGAATACAATAATTCAACTTATTGCTTTTTTTAATCCTGTATCAATGATTTTACTTATAATATGTTTTTTTTTATCTCCAATAGGGACGAAAAGTAACTTTTCAGGGCTAGTTTATAGGAAATAATGTTGGTCTTTTCATCCCCGTTCTTAAAAACAGGGAAATAATGTGAAAACAGGGAAATAATGTAAAAACGGGATTATAATCCACGTTCGCCAACCTAATTATTTTGTAAATAGTAAAAAATGAATGGCAAATATAGTGAATTGATTGAAATCAGGTTGGCAACACTGCTTTAAAACTCCCAGCTGTATTGCGAGTCATTCTACGATGCTTTGTTTACTTTTGTTTAGCTTTCGTTAAACTTTTTTTCTTTATTACTTTAAAAGTGATTATTAATTGTTTTAAATAATTTATATTGTTTTATTTTTGTATTTAATTCGTTTAATAAAGAAATACAAATGTTTTTTTTATTGATTAAATCTTATACAGCGATTTTTCTGGAGATAAAATTTTGTATGTACCTCGAGAATAATACATTATTATTCCCGTGTTATAATTATCTCTAGCTAATTGACATTAATCCCTCGGCTTCGCCTCGGGAATTAAGGTACCTAATACCCTTGGCTCCGCCTCGGCATTTAGTTGCCTTGATTCCTTCGGCTTTGCCTCAGGAATCAAATCAGTCACGCGGGAAATAATATCTTACATTATTCCCTAGGTGCATAAATAACTATTTTATTTCTAATACCAATTAACTTAAGTTTATCGTTACAAGAAGTAGAGTTACGAGAAAAGATGTTGACTTAACCAACTTTAATACTGACCAAGCAATCAAAGCTAGTGTGCTTTTGTAATTAAAAACAAATTAAATTTATAAATACTCAAGACAACTTTTAAGAGCAATCATCTTAAACCAACCTACTTGTTTTTGTTAAAAGAAAAATGTAAATGTCATATACAAAATAACATCAACTGCAACAGTATTTTAGATATTTGTATTAAGCTTTAAGCCGGGTTTACACGGGTAGAGTAAACAGGAGAGTAGAGTAGCTAGTAGCTGGTAGAGTAGAGTACTATACCGCATGCAGTAAAGTGGACTCTACTCTACTTCCCCCACCACAGCTCCCACTCTGCCAGCTTCGCCACTCTACCCATTTATACATTGCTGTGCAATCATTTCTGCTCTTTTACTATACCTACTACTAGCTTATGTGGAAACGCTCCAAAATCAAAATTGGTAGAGTAGGAAGTAAAGTACACTCTACTCGCTACTCTACTCTCCTGTTTACTCTACCCGTATAAACCAGGCTTTAGTTCTGTCTATAATTAAAGCAAATATGAGCTTAGTACTATCTAAGACAAGAAAAATGATCATATAATGAGAAACAACTATACTCTTTTTACAATTAGTATTAACTTTTGACAGCACATGAAAATCGAAAAAAAGTGGAGGGGAGCCAATGAAAGCACTGGATTTTGAATTTGAGAAGGTCGGACCAACTGGACAAATAAAAATGTCACTGGCCCCACCCCTCCCACAGGCCTAGTAGCTTTATTTTTTTCCTCATATAGGTTGGCTAATCTGAGTGTCAAAAGTTAATACTAATTGTAAAAAGAGTATGAGTATAAAAATAAACATAATTAAACGCATGCAATATAAGAATAAATAGAAAGAGAATAGATGAGAGAAACTTACTCTACACCGGAAGACTAGTATGGAAGTTGGCATGACAAATGTCTACAACAGTAAAATAGCAAGCAAACCATACAAGAAATCAATATTAAGCAACAAACTACAAGCAAACAAAGCAATAACATATCAAAGTACCAAGCAAACAATATTAAACATTCAAATAGATAAAAGCTAAAAGAAATATAAAAGCAAGCAACTCTAATAACTACAATAAAATAGAGCTCTATAATAATACATGCAGTGCAATAGAATAGTTTTAGAGTATAATGAAACAAGCAAACCAAACTAAGGGTTCGCCCAGAGTGCACCCTAATTCAGATTAAGATTGAGTTTCCAAAAACAGGCAGGTATTGTGTTGGTTTGTGGAAAGCAGGTGCTAGCTGGAGTGGAGGCATTATGGAGTGGAAGTATTCATTCAATGGAGTCACATAAGAGACAAAAAAAAAGGACACAGGTCCATTGTCTTCCACCTTTTACTGTCACTGATGATGGCCAAGAGGCCGAAAGCTAATTCTGAAAATTAAACTTTCATTTTGTGGAACAGGTTTTTTTTTGTTTTTTATGGTTCTATTAAAATCAACCCCACCTGCGCTCTTATTCTTCGAAAATCTAGTTTCTTGTCCTATCAAATTTTTACTACTTCACAAATATTTAAGAGTTTATTGATACATAAATACTCATTATCAAATAAAGTATAAAAGCAAAGCAAAAAGCAAGCAATAGTTTAAGGTAAAATAAAATTATATATATATATATATATATATATATATATATATATATATATATATATATATATAAAATACTAATTGTCTAATATACAGAGTATAAAGGAAATCTAAAGCAGGCAGCAAGCAAAAAAATAGGGTGAAATAAAATTATATATATATATAAAAAAAAATAATGAAATGATAATATGCGAGACTATATATTTAAGCAGAAACCTTTTTGGCTGATGGAGTAATATGATATTTGATATCATGAGGGAGTAGTTCCTTGCTACGGGTTTCCAAAGTGTACACTTCTAAAGAGACAGTGAAGTCAGAGTAGAGTTTCTCAAGTGTAAGAGGAGTTTTGAATGTAAGCAGGAAGGGCTCTGTCTGTTTGAGATTCTTAGGTAGGGCCGGTAGCATTTCAGTGGCTAGTACAGTGGCACCACTTCGAACTAACACAAGTACGTAGTGACATCTCTCCTCTGCAAACAAATTAATATGAAACAACTGTGATTAATATAGAATAAATATGCTTATATTTATTGAAAACATGAAAAAATAAATAATTAATACTTTAGTTTTACAATAATAGAACTCAGTCAAATATAGTCCCTTTAAGTATTCACCTCTCCTACTTTAAATTTATTATCACGTTTAGTTTTTACTTATTTATTAAATCTTTTTAAATGTGTTTCTAAGTGTTATCTAATTTAATTGTTATCTAATGTTATCTAATTGTTATTATAAGTTTTTGTTATCTAATTGCTAATTTAAATGTTTTCTATTAATTTGATTATTTATTTATTCTCTCTAAAATTATGTATTAAATTTGGATCCTTTGCTGTTTCCCTGATGAAATATTGTTAAGTAGCTTTTATTCTAGTCACGTAATGTATTTTTATGTGTATCTTTATTTATTTCATGTATGTATTTTTTGTAAATGTTCATTCAAGAGTGCCTCTCCTGTGGCTCTGCTGTCAGAGGACTCTTTTAAAAAATTAAAATAAATAAATAATGTACAGTTCAACAATTACATCATTCTCAGCAGATAAGCTGTCCAATATAGAAGTTCAGAAGAAGTACTGAAAACTTAACAAGTAATAGTTAAAAAAAAGTAAGTACTAAAACAGTCCAATATAACAGAAGAAAGAATAAAACACTGACTTCAATAAACAAATTTTAACTTCAATAAACTTTTAAGCTTGCTTATTTTAAGGCAGAACAGGGACCTTACATGGTAGGTGGCTTTACTTATCTTTTTAGACATTTGCCACATTTTCTCGGCTATCAATGATCGAGGACAACACGAGGTCAAGGGTTCAATATTCCGCCCCGGTCCTATTATTTACATGGCTCACTAATGATTACACCATACTCACTTTGGCAGTATATTGCATGTACAAAAATATGCTGTAAAGTGTCTGGACTCCATACCAGGGGTATTAAAAGGGCTTCAATATGGCCTAATTGCTAGGTTCGAACAAGTGGTTTGTCCTACCTGTCTAGTACTACTAATACTAGTGATGTGGGCCGGGTAAATACCCAGCGGGTAGGGTAAATAAAAATGGGTATTTACCCGGGTATTTACCCGAGGCCAGGGTAAATACCCAAAATGGGGGTATCTATGACAAATAATGATTTAAATAGTGTTTTAAGAGGTTCTGAGCATTTTCCATACTCTAATGGCTTTAATATATGTCATGTAAGGAGTATAGGATGTTTTAAGCTTACTTAATTCCTAAAAAATAGCCTAAAAAAATACCCAGCGTACGAGTATTTATTATTTCTAAGTACACATATTAATTAGTAATACAGATTCAATTATTTCAAACAGAATGCTTATTTTGAAGGTCTGTGCAGTGAAAACTCCTCCATTTTGAAGGAAAAGGACAGGATTATTACTTTGAAAATTAGATTATGCATTCATATTTTATGCAGGCATTTGGTCCAGGAAGGTAGCGTGCAAAAAAGTGTCTGACTAACATCAAGCTAGAATTTTGTGTATAAGTAAATGTTTTGGTGACTTTTAAGAATATGTGGTCGGCTAAGTTCGTCTGCGGGACATAGCTTGGCAATAGGCATTTGTAAGAACAAACCGGTGGAGAGCGGCCATGTCACGCCATTTTTGGTGGACAATTCGATTTTCATGATCCTGAGTACTAACTTTGTTAGTAGACCAAAAATCAAGTTGATGGAAGTCTGTCACTTAATAGGTGACCACTTTGATTTGGAGTAATATTTAACTAACCAGCCTATTAGGAGAGGAACTAGCATCAACTTGATTTTTAGTCTACTTACTAATTTTGTACTCCAGGATCATGAAAATCACATTGTCCACTATAAAGGGTGGGACATGGCCGCAGTGGCGTAGCTAGCGCATTGCCCCCCCCCCCCCCCCAAAGAACTTTTAGGGGGCCCCTCGCCAAAGAAAATTGATGAATGGATTTGCGTTCAAACTGAATAGGCCCCTGGCAATAGTATAGAAGTATAATTCCAAGGTAGTTAGATTTTATTATGAGGGGGCCCCCATCGACTGTGGTACATTGGATTTGGGGGCCCCTATGGCACCGAGGGCCCGCCCGCAATGCGGCCCATAGTTACGCCACTGCATGGCCCCTCTTGACCGTTTTTTTTTTTTAAATGCCTATTGCCAAGCAATATCCTGCCGACAAACTTAGTCGACTACATATTCTTGAAAGGCACCAAAACATTTACTTATACACAAAATTCTAGCTTGATGTTAGTCAGACACTTTTTTGCACGCTATCTCCTGGACTAATTTTCTTATTAACTTATTAATATCCATTCAATAATATTATTAAGACCTAATATCACTTACTAATTACTTGAACTTTCATAATATATTTTATTTACAATAAATGAGTTTGAAATTAAACTCGTAGCAGTCGTAACTTTAAAAATTTTCATAAATACCTGGGTATTTACCCAAAATGGGTATATACCCGGGTAAATACCCAGGGTATTTACCCGCAGTTTTAAATACCCGGGTATTTTACATCACTAACTAATACTATAACCTACTACTACTACTACTATTAGCCACAACATATTTAATTAAACAAACCAATTCATTATAAGAAGGTTGTCTCACTCTAATCAACCAAGTTCTTTTTTGCTAAGCATTCTCTATTTAGATGTAGTTTGTTTTTTCATGTGTACGATTGGAAATTATGCAACAGTTTAAATCTTATTTAACCTAAAGAATTAATGAACTGCACTCTATGAACAATTGATAACTGAGCTGTTTAAAGGAAAAAATAAGAAGTTAATTTTCCTTTTCCATGCTCCAACATAGCACTGCCACTGTTGCACTCAACCTTTTTAATTTTAATAGGCTTAAAGGTTTTCTAGAAGTCGCCTAAACTTACTCTAAAGCGGCCCACACACTAACAGTTTAACTGAAGATAATGATCTGTCCGTCCACGGAGCTTGGCCACACACTTATCAGTTTTTCTTAAGATGACGGACTGCAGTCGGAGATGGACTGTAGGTGTGTGGAGGGTAGAGGCGAGGATCGGATGGAAGGAGAGACGACAGTCCGTGGACTGTCAGGCCTGTGCCTCAAGATCAATGCCGCCCTACACTATCAGTCGACCTACAGGCGTGTAGAGTGAATCATCTTAATTTTGTTAATTTCCCTTCGTCGGACTGCAGGCCAAAATATTATCACATTGTTAGAAAATTTTGGACTGACGACACCATGGTTGACTATAAACCTAATTTTATTTCAGCTTTCATAGACATGTCTCGTCTATAAACATGTCTAACAATCGTCTATAAATTATTCAAACAAAAGGCTGAAAGGTGTGTTATTAGACTTTATAAGAAAAAAAAAAAAACAGTACCGACTGCGGCAATAGGTAATTGCACTTTAAATATGGTACATATAATAATAATTCTTTAGTTAAATAATTTATAATGGTTTAATTTATTTATTAATAATTTCTGATAAATTATAAATTATACATTTTACATTTCTAATTACATTTTTTTAGATACTGTTAAAAAGAAAATAAACAATCTCCTGCAATTATTGACTGGCACATTTTGGTGTTAATTTTACTAATGAAGGGTGAAACCAATCGAAACATTTTGTTGAAATTGCCTTCGTTCATTCACAAATAGTTTAATAAATCTTCTTTATAGGAATGCCTCAATTCACGCAACAGAGAAATGTGTGAACTAGTGTTTCTTTCTTGGAGCCGCTTCTTTCACCAAAATCTTTTTTTTTCTTCGTTTGTTCACAATAATTAACGTACAACGCACAACGTTTACTTCTTCGCATTCAGAAAGTCTAGCGGGAACTGAGAGGGGAACAGTTCATGGCCTGCAGTTAAAAATCGACAGATATCGGCCTGCAGGAATTTATCGCACAGTGTATGGCGCATACAGGCACAGATCTGCAGTTCTTTACGATTGCCTTCAGGCGCTGGACTGGTAATGTGTGGTGGTCGGAGATTTTGGCCTTACGATAATCGTATACGATAACGGCCTGCAGTTAAACTGTAAGTGTGTGGGCCCCTTAAGAGTATGTCTAGTCTCCAAGATAATGGAGGCCCTCAGAAACCCCAATATAATCAATTGTTAGGGTGTTAATTGTGCATCTTTAGGCACAATCCAAGATAAGGAGGACATAGCACAATCCTTAATGCAGACCCTCAGAAACCCCAATATAATCAAGGAACACAATCCAAGATAAGGAGGACATAGCACAATCCTTAATGCAGACCCTCAGAAACCCCAATATAATCAAGGAACACAATCCAAGATAAGGAGGACATAGCACAATCCTTAATGCAGACTCTCGGAAACCCCAATATAATCAAGGAACACAATCCAAGATAAGGAGGACATAGCACAATCCTTAATGCAGACCCTCAGAAACCCCAATATAATCAAGGAACACAATCCAAGATAAGGAGGACATAGCACAATCCTTAATGCAGACCCTCAGAAACCCCAATATAATCAAGGAACACAATCCAAGATAAGGAGGACATAGCACAATCCTTAATGCAGACCCTCAGAAACCCCAATGTAATCAAGGAACACAATCCAAGATAAGGAGGATATAGCACAATCCTTAATGCAGACCCTCAGAAACCCCAATGTAATCAAGGAACACAATCCAAGATAAGGAGGACATAGCACAATCCTTAATGGAGACCCTCAGACACCCCAATATAATCAAGGAACACAATCCAAGATAAGGAGGACATAGCACAATCCTTAATGCAGACCCTCAGAAACCCCAATGTAATCAAGGAACACAATCCAAGATAAGGAGGACATATCACAATCCTTAATGCAGACTCTCGGAAACCCCAATATAATCAAGGAACACAATCCAAGATAAGGAGGACATAGCACAATCCTTAATGCAGACCCTTAGACACCCCAATATAATCAAGGAACACAGTCCAAGATAAGGAGGACATAGCACAATCCTTAATGCAGACCCTCAGAGGTCGCTAGGTTTACTAAAAAAAAGTCTTAATGTTAATATAATACAGAATTAAATATAATTATAAAGGATAAAGGCGAACCTCTTGCAGCTAGCCTGATAACATCCATTTTTAGAGGCAAAGTCAGACTAAAGATGGTGAGATCTCCTCTTTCATTAGAATTGGAATTATTTGGATGGATCTTCTTCTCTACTCTCAGTCTGTCTACTTCATGATTAAGAGCTAGCCTTCTCTGACCTGGAACACAATCAATTGTGAGATATTAAGAGGTGGGTAGAGAGAATTACATTAAATAAAACTTCAATTTACAATATATTAAAGAAAGAAAAAAAAAATGATATGTAGATAATAACAAACAGTTTGACATTAAAAAAAACAAAAAAAACATACTTGCGATCAGTAAGAGCCTTTCTGCTTCAGTTTGTTCAGCAGATCCACTAAACTCAATTGTAGACGAGCAAAGGTTCAAAGCCTGGGTGGCTTGAGATATAACTGTCTGCTGCTTTGATATCTAAACACATAAGTGAAAACCAACATAATATAAAATATTGGACATGTAATAGATCTTTAATTATAAAACAAACTTATTTCTAAAAAAGGGTCATGTGGTCAGCATATGCATAGTAATTACCTACTTCGGCCTACCATTATTTTCCACTCATGACTTCCAAAAGTAAATCCAAGAAGGAACATATGATCAACAAGTTGATGTTGGTGTGTGGGTTAATCCATCTAGAAAAACAAGTCACTGAACATTTTTGGGGATTTCTACCCTCTGGACTATCTCACATAAGTTTGAAATTAAATTTTAAACTCAAGTTTAACATCGGTTATCTTTTATAAATAATAACTATAACATAAATAAATTTGATGGTAGGTAGATTGGAAACAATAGTCCAAGATTTAATATAATAAAGATTTTTTTATCAGACTTTGCATTTGAACTTTTATTTTCAATCTAACCATCTAATATCTTTAAACCAGGGGAACACGAGGTCCTGTAAGGCCTAAATTTGAGATAAAACAGTGAAATTTAGATAGAAATGGGAGCAATTGGACAATAGGGATTTTTCTAGCGAACAATTCTTGCGTTTATCAGGAGAATAAGACACTGTTTGACATCGAGCATGGGGCTATTCTGGGCCCATATTGTCCTGACAGAGGACCCGCACCACCTTCACTTAAATTTTATTATAATATAGTACCTGAATTTAAAAATAAAATAATAAAAATATACATAAAAAAGGTAAAAATACAAAAATTATATTTGACTGACTTAGTGCTAGCAAATTATGAGACTAAACAATGGTATTTTAGAATTTAAAAATAATAAAATCAATTTATATATGTTTTATAATATTTTGCTAAAATGATTTCAAGTTTATATTTGTTTTACCTGTTGTGTGGGCATTTAAAACAGATTAAGTCCTATCAGGGGTGCGCGCCTCCTCATGTCTCTATTTAACCGCGTGCATCCGAGGGCTAATACAGTGTATAAAAATAATAAAGTGCTTTTCATAACCATTTCTACTACAGAACTTATGGACACATCCATAGTTGATAGTTAACTTTACAAGATTAGCTATCAAAGAACTTATTATTGTTCATTGTGTATGTGTTCCTCATATTCATTAATAAATAGAGATTTGGGCAAAAAGAGGAAAGACTTTATTATTTCATCTGGTGACTATATTTCGCCTCTTTCTCGAGGTGTATTCAAGCATATAAAAGCTTTCACCACATGCAAAAACGAACTTATTATTTTCCTATAGACTAACAGCTTTTATTAATCTTACATTTTGATTGGATTTATTTTAAGATTAAAAAATATAAATCCAATAATAAAATGTAAGAACATACCTCAAGGAGGAATTCATGAATCCTGTTAGCAATAAGTTCATCTTCCGATGGAAGCTGTTTCTGTTCCATTTCAGTACAGCTGTCTCTATCAGTGTCCTCAGCAGATTCGTCATAAGATATTGGCTGTCTTTTGACAGTAGTAGTTGATTTAATAGTCTAAAAAAAAAAAATTAGTTAATCACACATCATTAAGTACTTTTAATTATAAAGAATTAAAAATTAAAAATGAACTAAAGGAAGTGACAAAATCCAAGATGGAAGGCAATAAATACAAAAATAGTTTTATATAAAGTGTTAGACTAACCATTTCTTTTTGCTTGCGATAAAGAGAGATGGTGTGAACAAGTTGAGTCTTAGGCTGAGATTCAATAAGATCACGGGAATCAATGGTTCGGAAAGTATCTAGAGATCTATCAGTCGAAGTACGAGTGAATTCAAAACTATCAGAGTGCACTGATCCACACTCTAAAGTACTAGACACTACACCCAGCTGAAAGTAAATTAAAAAAAACCATTAATATTTATACAAAAGATCAGAAAAAAACAAATATTGATAACATAAAAGGTGGCTGTTTTACACAACAATAGCTTATCAATCATATAAACCGATGAATCCATCTTAACTTTATAACAGTAAATTGGGATGAGATATGGAACTTACAGAGTTGTCAAAGGAAGAGTCACGGCTTCTCTTAGGTGGGGAAGGTTCACCAAGTGCCTCATCAAGAAAATCATCAATTTCACCGAGAACTCTAGCTTCTTCAGCACGAGTATCATTCAGTGTTGTCTCGTTGTGCCTCTAAAATATTCAAACACAATTTATAAAGTAACATTAAATTATATTAATGTTTTCATATATGAGTTACACCAAGATGAAAATATCAAAATACAAGATATATGTTCTGAAAGTTATAGGAATTTGTTATAATAATAAGTAGATGTTCTTATCCTTTAGGTCTTCAGGGATGAAAAAAAAAAAAAATGAAAATAAAATATTTTCTTTTTAATTGTAATTTGGGTATATTTCGCCCATCGAAGCATTCAAGTACCTTGGAGCAGTCTTGAGTGCTGATGGCAAGCCAGATAAGGATCTGAATGCTAGGATCGCAGCTACAGGGAGGCTTTACAATGCACTCAGAAGAGCCTTTCTAGGTAAGAGAGAAGTCTCTACTAGAACAAAAATGGCGGTGTATAACTCCACATACTTACCCACCCTGACTTATGGTTGTGAATCCTGGGCACTAACTTCAAGTAGATGCAGTCGACTTCAGACAATGGAGATGTGCTACCTGAGACGAACTGCGGGCAAGACCCAAAGGGATTGAGTTAGGAACCAGACCATCAGGAGGAGCGTACAAACAGAGCCTCTATCTGATAAGATTGATAGACACAAGCTTCGCTGGTTTGGCCACGTGGCCAGGATGGAGGACCACAGAATCCCGAAGCAAGTGACGGAGTCGAAGAACGAGGGAAGGCGGCCTCCAGGCCGTCCGAGAATGATTGGGCTAGACTCCCTGGAACCGGCTTTCCGCAAACGGGGTATCGACCCTAGAAATGCCAGGACAATGGCTTCTGACAGGGAAAACTGGCGATATCTTTGTACATCCTCTACACCGAGAGGTAGAAGAGGACTGGAATAAGTAAGTATTTATAATTAAGTTAAAAATGTTACATTGTTTTGTTATTGTAGGCCTGAAGATGCCCAGGTATGGGCGAAAAATACCCAAATTCCGATTAAAAAGAAAATATTTTTATTTTCATCCCTGAAGACCTAAAGGATAAGAAAATCTAATATAATCATAAGGGATCAACTGAAGAAAATTGACAATAAGTTAATGGAGAAAACAAATATATAGCTTCTTGAACAGAAGGCTGTATTAGTTTGTAAACCTTCCTCAGTACTTAAAATCAGACCTGTCACAACAGAAAGACATAAAAAAAAGTAAAATTTGCATTTCTTCTTCATGAAATGATTTTTCCAATTTTGATTAATACTTCTGATTTTGCCGACAAAACATTAATTTTATATACATATAAATATAAAGGTTGAAACATAAATAGTAATTACAGTAGAACCTTGATAAGAAGTGTCTCAAGGGGATTAGGGAAACAGTCATGTTATCGAGGTGCTCTTTTTGTTGAGGGTCGTGTTATCAAGGTTATTTTGGCTATCAGTCGTGTTATCGAGGTCAATGGGTGGGGTTTCAAGTCTAGACTTTTTCAAGGTCGACCCATTCCTGTATAGAGGTTGAGTTCTCAAAACGACTTGTTATAGAGGTTCTGAGTTACTTTGTGAATTGGAAAAAATCCGTGTTATTGAGGTCGTTTGGATAATAATAGTCGTGTTATAGAGGTTAATATAACATTATGTGTTGTGGCAATCTCAAGAGGATTTGAAAATTGCACTTGTAACTGAGGTTGTCATGTTATTGAGGGTAGTGTAAGTGATGTTCTACTGTATTTTATTAATTAAAAAGAATATGGCAATTTTACCTTAAGATTTGAGGCGGACATCCTGGCCAGTTTAACAATGCTTTTACCAAGACTTCCAACAGAACTGGTGTCACTTTCTTCCATAGATTCATCATCTCCTGCATGATCACTAAAACAAAAAAAAAAAAGAAATATATTTTTACATAAATAATTAAGGAAAGCGTTTTGAATTTTTTATATATTTAGGATGTTATATTTTAAAAGAATAGTATGATATAAATGCTGATGCCTGATACTAGCTTAGCTATTAAAATTTACATTTTAGAAAACTAAAGTCTTGATCGTATATATTTTACTAAAAAAATATTTTACAATCAATAAGCTATCCATCAGAAAGTGATTACTTTTTAAGCTCTACACAAAATGTCAAGTAACTTTAGATAGTTAGAAAATAATCAAGAATGAATAACGTGTAATAAACAAACCTGTTAGAAATGTTATTGTTGTCAACAACTGATTCGGTTTCTGTTTCAGTTTCAATGTCACTGATACTGGGATAGAGGCGACCAGGCTTAGGAGGGGAAATCTTAATCCTCTTAACATCATCAACCATTGGGTACCCTGTAACAAAAATGTTAACAAAAAAAACATTAAGCAACAAACAAAAACAATAAAAATAAATGTATAATATAACTTCTTCGTAAATTTACACCTTCGACATTTATTTTTTAGTTATAGCAATTGGGAAGCTACTAATCATTAGAGGAATCAATCTGATAGAAGGTAAATGATTTTCAAAGAGGACACTAAAAGTGCTGTAAATTTGCAGAAAAGCGAATAAACAGCTAAAACGAAGTGCTGGGAATTCTTGTGGAGAGATTGCTACAGAAGGTGATGGTCCCTAAATAAATCAACTGAGACGTTTGTACCACCAAGCACTTCATTAAAAGAAGACCTAGCATTCAATTATAATACCAACTACAAAAATAATTGAGTATTTAATAGGCACCACAAAATGAAACTACAGTAGAACCTCGATAAAAAGTGTCTCAAGGGGATTAGGGAAACAGTCTTGTTATCGAGGTGCTCTTTTTGTTGAGGGTCGTGTTATCAAGGTTATTTTGGCTATCAGTCGTGTTATCGAGGTTAATGGGCGGGGTTTTCAAGTCTAGACTTGTTCAAGGTCGATCCATTCCTGTATAGAGTTGCTTATAGAGGTTGACTTCTCAAAACGACTTGTTATAGAGGTTCTGAGTTACGTTGTGAATTGGAAAAAATCCGTGTTATTGAGGTTGTTTGGATAATAATAGTCACGTTATAGAGGTTAATTTAACCTTATGAGTTATGGCAATCTCAAGGGGATTTGAAAATTGCACTTTTAATTGAGGTTGTCGTGTTATTGAGGGTCGTGTAAGCGAGGTTCTACTGTATTTTTTAAAAACTCACCCGTGTGGGGGCACTGGTGAGAATTCGTGGATGCCATTGATTTAGGTGATGACAATTCCTCATCTTCACTCATTGCTTGCTTTTCTTCAATTTCCTCTTCCTCTTCTGTTTCTTCTACTCCATTGACCTGAAAATAAATTAAATAAATGTAATTATAGAGTGATTAAGCGTAACGAGAGACCATTTTCATTTGATTTTATAAACAATCATTATACATTTACGTTAATTTGGACGTTGAAGTTAGAAATGATAATTCTACCTGAATTTGGGGCACAGGTGTGCAAGGTTCAACTTCTTCGTTTCTTCTCTTGTTTGCTTCCCACCTGTTTCTTAAGAATGCCATTTCCTTTTCTCTTTCTTCTCTGATCTTTTTCAATCTGTCTTCACTGGGATCAACTGCTCGAGCTAATATACACAAGAAGAGAAAACAACAGATATTAATTTTAAATTAATACATTAGAGAAGGAGAAAGGAGTCATTATTAAGGCTACATCATTTTAATATGATGCCTAAAAACAAAACTTGAGAAAATTGATGGTAATAGCCGAAGCCGGTCCAGTGATCTTCAGATCAAGCAAGTGTCGACGGTAAGTACCTCTTCATTTTAACTTACTAACTTGCGGTAATAATCCTCAATTTGACGACAACCATTAATAACAGAGAGGATAGATATTAACCTTCAACTATCAATTTTTTCAAGATCAAGTTTAATACCAAGATAACACAATTTTAAAACTAAATAAAAAAGTTTACCTGGCGAGCTGTGAGATTTAAACTGAGGAGTGACAACTTTAGGTGATGGGGTTGTCAATGCTTTAGCAGGTACTGCCATCGTCAAAGGTGCTTTCGGCATTAGAGGTGCAGCACTCTTGTTTTTTTCAAACATAGCTTTCCTGCAACAATTAGTACAACTTGTCAAGCTCCGAAAGGAATATTTAAGACATTAAATCAGTAGATTTTCTCATTATATATTTTTAGTGAGCATTTAAGAATTTGTTAAATAGATTATATTACCTTTGCGAAAGTGGTAATTCAGAGGGGTCAGTTTCTTTAACCCTTTTAGTTGGGCTAACACTTTCTTCAAACTGCGCTGCCATTTCCAAAACTTGAGTATTCTTTCTAGGACTAGGTGATCTTGAATGCCCACGTGGACTTTCTTGTCTAAAAAAAAAAAAATAATAATAATAATAAAGGAAATAAATAATCAAGATTTTTGAAGTGAAACTTCTTTGGCGGCGGTAGAGTGAATTTTTTCATATAGTGACATCGTGTAACGAAGTTTGCGATTCGAGACTCGTCCAAGTGTAACATTTTTACAGATTAATTGTATTATATCTATTTAAAGACCAGCAAATCAAAACAAACATTTATTTTTATTGGAATAAATGTGGTTGCCTTAGCGTAGCAATATTTTTTTAAATGAAATTTTCCATAACCATTTCTTAATCCTGAAATAATAAATTCGTCAAAAAATGAAAGAGAGAAATGCATTCTAGAACTTAAGTTTCACTTCTAATACGTGACAGCCTCCCACTTTTTTTAATACATTTATAAAAAAATAAAATATATACCTAAGTGCAGAAGAGCTCTTATTTCTCTCCATTTGTTGTGCAACACTGGGGGACACTTTAACTGGAGTCAGTTCGTTAACTATCGCTGAAGTAAGGATAGCCTGTTTCCTTACACAACCAGAAGTCTCTTCAATAGGAGCTGAAACAATTACAACAGGATTGTAAAAAAAAAAAATAATAATAATAATAATAATTATATTGTTTTACTCTTTATTTCCTAAATGTCGTCTAAATTTGTTAATTTCAAATAATTAAAAAAAAAAACCTACTTTTTGTCGGAGATTTAGCGATGACAGGCTTAGGTGAAGGCATAACAACTGCCTTACTTTCAACTGAAGAGGCTTTATGAATAGCTTTCTGCAAACAAACAAAAATAATGAGGAATATAATTAATTGTCTTACAATTTAGTTTATTAAATGAGTTAGTTAAATTAATAATAACAATCACAACGAACTAAAAAGATATGTGGATGAATTTTGATAACCATAGTAAATCAGTTACAAAAAATATACTGTACACACATACTTTTTAAATTATTAAAAATAAAATAAAAATTTAATTACTTGAATTGGCTGTTCCTTTGCAGGTTTTTCAATGATGTTCTTAGGCTGGGGTGGAAGAGGAGCAAGGTGTTTCTTAGATGAAGAAGTTGAAACAGGCGTGTGTTTCGTATCATTCCTTGATGAACGACTAGGGCTCAGGCACTTAGC
This sequence comes from Gerris lacustris, assembly GCA_951217055.1. Taxonomy (NCBI): domain Eukaryota; kingdom Metazoa; phylum Arthropoda; class Insecta; order Hemiptera; family Gerridae; genus Gerris; species Gerris lacustris. Next base: position 13,439,530 of record OX578278.1, on the reverse strand, counting down.
TGGAGATCTTGACTCTTTAAAATCATATACCAAGTGTTCACGGGATTCACATCTCTCATACCCTTGGTTTTCCTAAAAAATTAACAACACAAAGTATATTTCATGTAACTTTCATAGAATGAAAAATAATAATATTAAAGTAAAAACAAACTAACCAATGATGTAATAATGGTAGAATCCCACATAATACGTTTCGGTCTCATAGGATGATCTAACGCAGAGACAGGTGTCTGGTCAGGTTGAGGTGCTTCCCTTTTTACCGATTCCTTCGTTGAGTATTTAACGATTGTAGGTGGTTTCCTAATTATCTTATCGCCAGAATCAACTGGAGTCACCGTCCCTTGATTTCCTTTAAACAAATAAAATGTATTAATCAACATCTTCCATGAGGGCAACTAACTATCTGGTTTATAAATATGAATGAATACTAAATAAATAATATCTATCTAAATAATATGAATGAATACTAATGATTATAGATATGCAAAATAGACTTGTTATTCTGAGCCAATAGACCTCGAGATTTTGGCGGGTAATAGGTCGGGCCAACTAGGCAAACAAAAATATCACTGAATAACCTTAAGATAATCGCCTAGTGGCTTTATTTTTTTCCTCACATATTGTTGGCCAATCTAAGCTGTCAGATTTACAAAACGTAATGGCATGAGTATAGGTAACTAAATTCATATCTTACTTGGTTTTAGAGGCGATTTTGGCTTTTGAAAGTTATTGTCAGAAAAGATTCTTTTCTCAGCAACAATTTTATTAGATTTTGATAGATCTCGTTTACCAGGAGCTTCTCGCTTAGTAGGCTAAAAAAAAAATAAATAAAAAAATAAATAAATAACAATTATATGTATATATTAAATTTAGAAGAAAATTGGTTGGATTTTATAAAGCTAACGAGCTTAATTGGATCTATGAATCTAAAATAACAAGATTGTAAGAAAATACTTCTTGCATACGAGTCCACAAGACAGTGAGACATTTTCATGTTTTCGCTTTGAATAAACTACTGACATAAAATGAAATAAAATCGGTAATTTATTCAAATAATTGATAAAAGTAGATGGAAGATAATTGTTATTCTTATCTCCACACCGGCACTGCCGCGGCTTGATTACAAACGACTGAATTCAAAGGCGCCGGCCCGCCTTCTACAAATTGTTAATATGCCTTCATACTAGGTAGGCCAAGAGGGCTGAGAGTTGATGGCAACCTCCTGTACTTTCCTAAATCCCTGTCACACGTATAAATCTTTTTGACTTTCTTCAGCCCTGTGACGTGCGGTGGAGGGAGGCCCAACAGCTGGAGACAGACTGTGCACACCTCCTATACCTTTCTAACTCCTTGATACACCGGGTAACGTTTTTTAGTAACACTTTTCGAGTTATTTAGCACAGCCTAAACATGAAAATGTCAAAATACTCAAAGAATAACAGCAAGAAATACAGCATTTCATATCAAGTAACATGTTAACTTAAACTAAATACCGGAGCTTTCTGAACTGTTGGATGGCTCAAATCGTCTTCCCACTGGTTAATAGTACTGGCCAGTCGGGCTAAACGAGCAGATCTTGCCTCGGATTTAGCTGAAGGTCTTTGAGACAGATCTTCACAGTTGTCCTCCACACAGAATCCTTCCTCAGTTCTGTGAATTGGGGAGGACATAGTACCATCATCTGAAAATCACGACAATCAATAATAATATGCATTTATATATAGTAAGATGTGTCGTTAAAGCTTAACTAAAATGTTAATATTCAAATCATACCAGAATAGTGAACACCAAGACGTCTCAGCCTTGACTTAGTAATAGTTCGCAGATGAATATCTGAGTCAGGATTATTTTCCTTTTCATCAAAATTGGCCCCTCCTAAAATCAAACAATACTTTTTTATTCTAAGACAATACTTCTTGCATACGAGTCCGCAAGACAGTTTCATGTCTTCGCTCTGCAAGAAAAATGTTTCCAGGTTCGCTTCGTGGTGTTAGAGGATTGTCTACCAGTCCAGTCATCACTGTAATATAATTGTGTAGAAAATTATAAAATCTAGAACATAATCTGAGTATTATTTTAATTCAAGGCGGTTGGTTTGATTTTATAACCATAACATTTCGTAACTATTTATTTTTAAATTAAATAATATGTTAAATATGTAGGGTATTCAGGTAGGGTAACATTATATTAATAATTGGCAATATGAAATATGTATCAATAATAATAAAGTGCATAAAATGGAATATGCTTTAAAATATCTAATAAAAGCGATCTAATTTAATCTATTGATTTCGTAAAAGATAAATTAGTTATTTAAGATGAGTCTTTATGTTGGTTCATAATAATTAAAGAGGATTAGATAGTAAAGACAATGCAATCTTTTAATCTATTATCGTGTTAAACAAAATGTACAAATAAAAGGTAGAGAAAAGGTAAAGGGGGTTAAAAGAGTGCGTGTTTAAAGATGTAGAGGAGCAAATGTAGTGGTAGAAGTAGACTGAATAGTGTGACTGTACAGTAGAGGGGACCTGATGATCCCCGAGTGAGATTCGACTGAGAAGCGCGGTAGGAGCAAGTCGGGCAGAGAGTTGATTGCACACCTCCTATAATCACCTAACTCCCTATTATACATATTAACTCTTTTCGACCTTCTTCGGCACTAGGAAGGATAGAAGAGGGAGGCCCTACAGCTGGAGACAGACTGTGCACACCTCCTATATCTAACTCCTCGTTACACCGGGTAACATTTTTGGTGTAGATTGTTAGTAACGCGTTTCGAGTTAACCCTTTGACTGCGGCGTCACGCATATGTTGCGTCATCCAGTGTCTAGCAGTGGCAGCGGCATAACGCAGATGTTGCGTTCTAGGGTTCTAGGAATATCGTGTAGAAAAAGAGAGTGGTGTTACCCCTATACCTTTCTTATCAACTCGCGGCCTTTCTTACCGCTTCAATTGACCCCCGACGGCTCTCGGTGACACTTGGTTTCAGATATTTTTTTCTCGTTTTTTTTTTTATTAAGTTTTAAACTTTTATCTCCATAGTGCGACTCTATTCTTCAACTATATTAAAGTAAGTTGAATTATCTTTATGGTTTTAGGTTAGATTATATCATAAATTATTACTAATGGATAAACAAACACATTTTCGTATGTTTTTATAAATAATTTTTTTTTATTTTAGTTTTTATTTATAGCTATTGTTACTTTACAGTAAATATTACACTCATTCTCAGATACTTTATACTCTGATTAATTTTAATTTTTAATCCCACTGTGTTATAAAACATTTCGGTTTGCTCTTCTGCCAGATGAATGCTGTCGGCAGTGGCGATCCTAGGTCAAAAGTTCTGGGGGGCTAACGCCCTCCCCGTTTTGTGGGTTTAGTATACATTTTATGTACCGGGAAGCCACACATTTGTATATATTATATGTTATTGCGGGGGGAGGGGGGCATTCTAAGTCAGTTTAGATTGAGGGGGGTATTCGTAGTGCTAACAAGAAAGAAAACAACTTATTCTACAAAGCTGCTACCCTCCCCCCCCCCCCCACCAAAAAAAAAAAAAAATCAGCGCCCCAGTAACAATAACTGTGTTTAGAACATATTTGTTAGAATATATTATGCTAATGCTTACTGCTGTACAGTATCTGCTGTAAGTCACTGTAGTCAGGGTGCCAAATGGCTATTTTTATGGTAACCTGGAATTAACGTATACATAAAATTTTTTTTCGTTTTTTTGTTCAATAATATGTATACTTTAAGAATCCGAGTGATGCCACCCTGTCACCCTTGAGCATTTTCAGAAAAATCAAAATGGCGGCAAATAAATACTGAAAAATTAAGGTTTTCTGATTAGATTCAATATGGGCGTGCGATACATCATTTCTTAGGTTTTTGATGTCAAGGAACATGAATCTGAGTGCCTAGAATGGGTTTGAATAAAAATTGTATGTTATTTTATAATGTTTTATTTATTTTAAAAAAAAGCAGGATTCCCATCCTTTATTCAGTATAGGAGGCTCTTACACGTCCGCTAGTTTACCCTCTTCCAGTCGTCCAATCGAGCTGAAACTTGGCACATAGACTCTCTACCACAAAAACATTTTAACAAATTAATTAATTTTTCAATTTAATTAAATTAATTAAATTTTTATTTTATTTCTATTACTTAATTTTTTCAATATTTAATTAATCCATTTATTTTTAAAAAGTTAGTTAATTAAATTGAAAAATTAATTAATTAATTAATTTTTTAAAATGTTTTTGTGGTATAGAGTCTATGTGCCAAGTTTCAGCTCGATTGGACTACTGGAAGAGGGTAAACTAGCCGGACGTGTAAGAGCGGGCCTCAAAAGGGTGTCCATGACCGTTATAGGATAGGTAGTAACCTCTTTAAAAAAAAAATGTTATATCTAAAACCATACAAAAAAGTGTTTAAAAAAGCAAACAAGGCTTCAATACAAAATTCACACATATTCACTAAAAAAAAAAAAAAAAAAAAAAAAATCTGCCAATTGCTGTGGCACATAGCATTCTCGCGTCCTATTTCGTATATACTTAAATGATTTTATGCATTTACAACCCATAATTGTCAAAATTATTTCATTTTCCCCGTTTTTTATATCTGACAAAATTGTTTTGATTTTTTAGATGAATTAAAGTCTCATTTTAGCAAAATTTAAAGTGCGCAGACGGTTTAAATTAATCTGGGACTATCTGCGGTCTACTTTCGACAAACCACCCAAATATCATAAAAATCATATGAGTACTTTTGAAGATATAGGTGAAATTAATTGTATGTTTGTGCGTATGTGGAAGACAAACAAATGAGGATGAAACTTTTATAGGATCAAAAAAAGCTTATTATGACCTAACATCCAAAATTCATTAAAATTGGATAAGTATAGTTTTTATGACTTGTTGGTTCGCAAAAATTGTGGACAGACCAACAGACAGACACGGAACAAGAAATGTTTCGTATGTCTTTTTTAATTAAATAAATTATTAATTAATTTTTAAATTTAATTAATTATCTTTTTAAAGATGAATTAATTAATTTAATTTAAAAAGTAATAAAAATAAAATTAATTAATTGGCATACAATCTTTGGAGGGCTAATTAACTCACGTCCAGTCGAGCTGAAACTTTGCACATAGACTCTGCACCAATAAAAAATAGTCTAACAAATTAATTAATACATTAATTTTTAAATGTTATTAATTATCTATTTAATTTACGCTTACAAAATAAATGGATGGATATAAAGGATTTATAATAACCTTTTTTTACCTGTTTTACTTGTTTTATGGGCTAGTATTATTTGATAAGTTGTTAGGGTAATGTGATCCTAAGTATGCAGCTTCGAAAAACATGTGCTCGCTGCGTAGCAAAAGTAAACTGAAAAATTGACGGGCTTCTTTCAGTTGTTGCCATATAACTCGTTTACTATGTTGTTCGATTTTAGTCGTATTTTTTAGTATATTTTTAAATTTGCAGCAGCATAAGCCCAACGGCAACTCTGAACGTTCAATAATTTCAGAGATATGACACTTCAAAAAGTAGTAATTTTTTCCCCAAAAAAATGAAAATTTTAGGTATTGGTCTCATTTCAGGCCGAATATCGGCATTAAACCGCTCTCTTAAAAGAAAATTCATAAGAAATCAAGTTGTAGTAAATTTAATTAGGTTCCTTGACAGTACAAACGAAGGCTGTAGGCCCAATAGTTCTGGTGCAATAAAAAAAAAATGAATATTAGATTTGTGTGGGCGTTCTATATGAAAGACGAATCTGGAGAGAAGGGTCTGTTTCTCCCTGTATGGAGGGGACGCATCAATTGTCACCCTAAACGGCCACCGGTTCCGCCTATTCGTTAAGTCAGCAGAAAACGCTTAAAAGGAAGCCAATCAAATTTGATGCAACTATATTTCTTCTTACTTTTCTCGTAGGTGAGCGGTTTTATGCCGATATTCGGCCCGAAACGAGAGCAATACCTAAATTTTCAATTTTTTGGAAAAAACTGCCAATTTTTGAAGTGTTATATCTAAGAAACTATTAGAAGTTCAGAGTTGCGGTTGGACTTATGCTGCTGCAAATTTACTGCATTTTAAAAATGTAATAACAACTAACATCGAACTATGTATGTTTGTGCGCATGTGGAAGAGAAATAAATGGGTACAGAAGTTTAAACATATATGGGACCAAAAATGGGCTAATTATGACCTACCATCCTAATTTCAATAATATCAGATGAGTAGTTTTTAAGATATGTTGGTTCGCAAAAATTGAGCGACAGACCGATAGACAGACAAGGAACCAAAAATGTTCCCTGATGTCTAAACCGAATTTCTGTCTGGGAATTTTTGAAATCAGAGACATAAAAATTGTCGTTCTTCAGAACGATCACATTGTATTCAATTAATATAATAAAATACATGTAGAAAAGTAAAAACGGGTTGGATATTTTATTTTTGTTTTTCGGCAAAATTCTTTTTTTATTCTTAAACATTGAGGGGGACACGCCCCCCCCCCCCCCTTCCCGGCGACGACGCCTGTGAGGTCCATTAACCAAATATGGTACTATGATTGAGCTGATAGTCTCCAATGACCTAAAAAAGGTAATGATGACTATAAAAATCCTAATTTAATCGCAAAAGCATATAATTTTGTACATATTGGCCGCCATCTTGAATTTCTCAAATTGCTCAAGGGTGACAGAGTGGCATCAATCGGATTTTTGAAATACACCTTAAATACAACCAAAATCAACAAAAAAATTTTATGTATACCTCATTTCCCACTTTTTTGATTGGCACCCTGACTACTGGCGTTGTCTGCAGTTAATTATTGGGGGGGGGGGCGAAATTTTTGTAAATATGATCTTTCATAACAGCACTTTTATGCGTTTCTGAGGTGGAATTGAATAAAATATAATTTGATTCCTGGGGGGGGGGGCTAATTCGGTTTCTGGGGGGGGGGGGGGGGGGGGGGCTCAAGGCCCCTTTGTCCCCCCCCCCCCCTATACTATCTCCACTGGCTGTAAGAGCAAGAAATAAATTAAAATCTGACAAAGATGAATAAAAGAGAATAGCCCAATTGCCAAAGACTTCGATATCCATAACTTCTAATGACGAGGTAGAGTTAGTTCCTAATTTGTATTATACTCTGATTAATTTTTTTATAATTCACTATGTTATAAAACATTTCGGTTTGCTCTTCTACCAGATGAATGCTGCCGGAGCAAGAAAAAAATTAAAATTTGATGAAAAGGAAGGAAATGATGAAGAAAAGAAAATAGACCAATTGCCTATGACCTCGATATCCATAACTTCTAATTGAAACATTGTTCCTTTGTGCCTTATACGATACCTGATTTATTCGATCTTATTGTGATAACCATATATATATATATATTATTTTACGAATCTTGTGATTATTATTATTTAGCTTAGATTGTAAGTATAAAAAGCATTTGTTATATTATATTATTAACAGTTTCTAATGTACTGACTATTCTGTGATGTTTTAGTACTTAATTTGTTAATTTTCAGTTCCTTCCACGACTGCTCACTTACTAATAATTTGTATTATAATATTTTTGTTACCAATATTTTTATGAAAAAGAAATACGATTGATTATTCTTATTGATTGTTTTATTTATAAGCTTTACCTAATGATATAAGTATACTTAGTTAGAGGTACATTATTATCTAATTGCGATGTTTGTATTGACAGTTAATTACGGTCTTCTAACATCAGAAGTGCTTTTTGTTACATTATAAATTCATTATAATCAAGATAAACAACGAACTAGTGTTATAAGAAACAAATATAACACATAGATGTGAGAAACGGCTTGACGCATATGTTGCGTTTAGGTCACGCAAGTGTTGCGTTTTGCCGTTTCTATGTACATTTTGCACTCTGGGGGGCTACATGACGCAAATGTTGCGTTATTAGGTTATTTACATATTTTTTGCAGTATAATGACAGAAAATGTGTTTTTATAAAATATATTTAATATCTTGAAGGAAATATACAATAAAAAACCCCCCAAAAAAATCGCCCCTAGGAATAATTTTTCTACCTAAGAGAGCCGCAGTCAAAGGGTTAATAGCACAGTTAATAGCCAAGACATAAAAATGTCAAAATAAAAATATTTACAAAGAAAATTTGTATTTTAGGCCTCCCTTGCATTGTTTAGTCGTTTTCCTTTTACTAACCCTTTATTAAATTTAGTCAAATTTATAGCATAAACTAAATCCTAAACCATTTCTTGGAGACGAAAGTTACTGATAACAGATTATAATTATTGCATAAAAAAAGCAAAATGTTTTGGTCTTGCATTAAAGTGACATTATTTTGAAACTTTTAGACAAACATGGTCATCATAATCCAAACAGTTTCAATTAATAAATAAAAAAAATGACTCAACTAAGAAAAAGGCGTGTAACAGCATACATGCATCTTTTACATTCACGAAATCATGCTCGAATAATTCAATTATACAAAGGGACATTTTTTATACAACAAAAGAATCGTATAACAAAACAATCTCGGCTAACATTATTATGATAAGAACCAGGCTCAAGTTTCCTGTATTTATATAAAACATCGAACACAAAAAGCATTACTTTAATTTTAAAAAGTGTTAGGAAAAAAAAGATTTTAATTACTTACAAATATACGTAAACAGCTGTAAACAAATATGTTTATGTATTGTGTGATTATTCAATATACATACAGAATACAGACAAATAACTTTTATAAATCATTGAGATGGTTGTGTAAAGCAAGAAACAGAAAGGGCGGTACTAAACGAAAGTTAAAAAAAAAATAAAAAGAAGATAATACGAAGTTTAAATTTCCCGCCATTTTAACAGCATACATTCTTTTTAAACCGTTGTTTTTTTTTCAAGGTCAAGAAAAAAATTTCTTTGACTGTTGATTAAATGATATCTTAAGTAGATAATTATTTGTTTGATAATACAAAACTGTTAAGTAAAATTACATAAATTTATGAAAAACGAAATAACACGAGTAACGGTAAAATAATTTAAATCTGCCTTTAGAAAAGCGATCTAGGTAAGGCAACACTGAAAAAATATGTGAATCAGGTTATGTTACGAACATCAACAAACGGAGAAAAAGTAGTTTTGTTTTTGTGTTCTAATTAACAATAATTAGCAATAATGTAATGAATAAAAGTAAACTTTAGGTTAAGAAGTCAGTAAAAGGTATGTAAACTTTGATTATTCTTAAATATGTAGTTCGGGGCTACGTCCGCGTTCCATTTCAAGATCTAACTACGCGGAATAATGTTAAGTAAAAAGTTGCATACGGATGTTAAAAAATCGACTCAGAAACTTCTCGATACGAAAAAGGATTCGGCTACGCGCTTTAAACATTTGAAAGTACTTCTCGAGAACGTCGAGTGGGATGAAATCAAGACCTTTTTCGAAATCAATTATACTCATGTTTATTACATTTTTTACGATGTTTTCATTGCTGCCGAGGTTAACTTGAAGCAAAAAATTCACAAAGCACATCGGGAAGAGTTAGAAGCCGTACTAGTAGTTTTAGAAAAGATCCTTATCGCTTTACCGGAGTTACTCAGTAAGAGATGGCAGTGCCACAGTTTAACCCGAGTATTGAGCAAATTGCTTCACCCAGGAAACTCCTACAGGTTGAGAAAAGAAGCGATCAAATATTTTATTTTGTACTATCAGATTTTGGGTGATAACTGTCCAAATGAATTGCATGCAATTTACGCTACTTTAGTTCCCGGTGTTCACAGCCCATTTGCTCAGTATACCGGTCTGAATTCTTTCAACCCCCCTGAAGAAAGTCCTGTACACCCTGCTGAAATTCAAGCACTGTACCCTCCACAGAGTGGAGACAAACAACCTGATGATCCTATCAGGTTTTTTATCGATTCTATCCTGGAATATTCCGTAACTCAAGTGACTAGAATAGAATGGAAAGACAAGTCTTATAAGCAGCACAAATGTTTTAATTTCCTTTTCGAAAGTTTTAAGCTCTATTACATTCCGTACATATTCCCTCAATTTAATAAAGAGACAGATATCTACAAACCTAAATTAGATTTACCTAAACCACGATCTCCTCAGCAGAGAGACAATTTCACTAACTGCCGTGTATCACTGATGAAATGGGTCGCTAACTTCACCCACATTACTAAATCTCACGGGCTTCCCATGTTCGGTAGGTCCACAAGTATTACACCTAATGACGGAGAAGACAAAAGTGATAAAAGGTCACATGATTCAGTGGAATCTTTTGCAAAAGGCGAACAAGATGACCCGAATGTAATTGCATTCCATGTGGTAAGAGATATTCTTTATTCAAATCGAGAAAATGTCAACTTTATTCATGAGGTATACAGACAAGCTTTTTTGATGAATTTCGCATATTCCCATGCTATTAGAAGGGCCTTAACAGTATATAAAGACTGGATTCAGATGAATGTTGCAGAATTGCCGTTATTTATGATGGAGCCGCTAGAAATTAGGTCAGGACAATCTTCCATGGAGTATGGCAGTATGGAGGGTGAAGAAAACATGAGCAAACTAAGGAATGATTCGTATTTGGGTGCGATGAATAAAGATAATACTATAAGGGCAGGATCACAAAATATTTTGCAGGTGTTCATAACAGATGCTTGCAACGTTTTTCTATATGAAGGTGGTCCGGACTCGAGCTATTTGGATGATCAAGTTGATATATGCAAAAGAGTGTTAAATATCTATCGGTACATGGTTATGCACACCCATATGGATGAGAAAACATGGGAACAACTTCTCACTGTCTTATTACATGTAACCTATCTAGTTATATCACCAGTCCCTCCGAAGAAAAAGGACTGCTTGAGTGGTAAATTAGCTCCTGCAATATTTCAGACTCTTATTGTAACTTGGATAAAGGCTAACTTGAATGTTGTAATATCTACAGAATTGTGGGACCAATTTTTGGCAGTTTTAAGTTCTCTGACTCGTTGGGAAGAACTGATAAGAGAGTGGGGAAAAACAATGGAAACTCTGACGAGAGTTTTGGCTCGTCATGTTTATAATCTAGAGTTAGGGGATTTACCTTTAGACAGAATGAACGATCAGAAAACTAGAAAGAGAAAAGGACAGGTGAGAAGTAAAAATGACTCTTGTACTAATGAGACCGACCACCCTAAATCTGCAATGGCACCGAATGAGAATGAAAAATCCGTGTGCTCGTGTAATCATATGAGACGTTCTATAAGTGACAACAACTTAGTCAAGAGAGACTCCGAAGAAAAGAACCAAAGTATAGATTTTGACGACATGGTCGAAATTAAATTGAAAGATGATAAAATTACAATTAGAAAATGGAGATCAATGGATTCAGTTGGTGGTTTCAAGGTATCTCATAGCAGTTCGTATTACGGCTCGGGACATATTACAAGGTCTCCTTCACCGGCACCCTCAAGCGGAGTGGAAAGTAATTCGTACAAAGAATCTCCTATACAAATAGATGTTCTGAATAATGAAACAGCTGAAAGTGATGGAAAGTCGGTTATGAGTGGAGGATCTCTTCGTGGGTGGTCTCCTGATGCCGCAGCAATCTTGTGGTTAAGAATGCTTGGAGCCATGGGTGATGTAAACAAAATAGCAGAACCTGTGATTCATTCACATGTTTTTAATCTTCTTATTGATTTGTATGAAACATTAGCAAAAATTCGTTTAAACCAAGGTGTGTTGGATGATTCACAACAACCAGATTACGTTCCACCTCTTACAATTTTTGCACCCTGGTGTTTTCAGGCATTGAAATTGCCTGAAGACTATCATTCAGGAAAATTAAATGCTTACAGGCTTCTGTGCAATATGGCTTTACTTAACAACGATATCCGTCTTCATTCTAAATTCTTATCGCTTTTTTTCACTGTCATTCATGAAGGGTTAACTTGTTCTGACAAATCTGTTATTAATACAATAGTCAAATATTGTGGACCTAGATTCTTTTCTTTGCAGCTTCCAGGTTTTTCATTATTGACACTTGACTTTGTTTGTGCGGCTAAAAAGATTCTTTCCTCCAACGATACAAAAGGAGCTCCCAGATCTGAAGCTGTCTCTATCTTAGGAGGTCTCCTTGCTTTTCCTGAACATCTGACAAACCTTCCAGTGCTCTACCCCCAGGGGGATTACGTAGCGAAAACTTGCCCCAACCTAAAAGACTTCATTTTGGAAATTATTTTGAAATGTGGAAAAGTAGAAATTGCCGGAACAGCAAGATGCATTGCCCTTTCCAATTTGGGAATATTTATTTACAGAGCCTTATGTAAAAATGAACTGCACACTAAAGTGACAGAAGCAATAGAGACTTTGTTACTTGCTCTCAGATTCAATCATAATATAGTAGCACAAACAGCAGTGGATATAATTTCACTTCTCTGTGATCACTCCGAATCTTTATTATTACACTACTCAGACATTCCAGGTAGAATAATCGAGGTTTTAGTTGGAACTTTATGGTTGCTCATGCCAGTAGGAGACAGTGATAAGCGCCTGTTGACTTCCCTTATATTTTGCTTAGGAGAGTGGACCATGAGAATGCCGGTGGAAAAATTGACAGAAAATAAGCTCCTCGTAAACATTTTGAAAGTACTAGATTATTTAAGTGAAGGAAAATCGAGCAAAGGAATCGAAGTGAAACCATTTCCACCAGAAATGTTGGAAGGTTATATCCCAAAAATAACTCTGGATGATTTAGCTCAAGAGTCTCCAAGTCGAGGTCCATACATGTCAAATCAATCACCAACCCATTTAAATTCCACAGCTCATTCAGTGCAACTGGCAGCAAAACTCGTCATAATGCATTTGGTAAATAATTTGGGTCACTTTCCTCTAACAACTGGAGGAGCCAATCTCGGATCTTTAGTTGTCGAACAAGATGATGTGCAAGGTCTTGAGGCTGACCAGTTATCACCTCAGCTCTTCTCTTCGCCTTATATCCAAATATTCCTGTCCAATCAAGGCCAAGTCATTTCTCTAGTAGAAGTACCGTCTCTTGAAGTACCTCGAGGTGGCCCAGCTGACGATCTAGTATCTGCTTCTTCTCAAGTAAGAGTAATAATGCGTGATCTCAATGGCAAATCCTCTTGGGACGCCTCCATTCTCTACTGTACGCCTGAGCAAATAGCTATTACAGCAGAAGATGAAATTCCTTTAGAAGTCGATGCTCCAGCACTCAGCTCTCTTTGTATAAGTGGAATCCCACAACACACACTGCGCCACAGACCTCCTTCTGTTTTACCTACTTACGAAAACTCTGCTGACGATATGGATAATTTGGATGATTTACTTCAGTATATAGGACATACATCACCGGAAGTCCTGGAATCTTTAGACACACCACGAAATGTACCAGCTGCATCCTTTAATTACGAACTGGAGCAAGAAGCAATGGGATCTATACTGGGAATGAGAATTCTTCACCAGGATTACGCCTCCAAAACAGCTTATAATACTGATTCAGTAAGGAGGGAGAAAGCACATACGGAATCGACTCCTTTCCAATATTGTCGCCTCTTATTCTCTCAACTGGGTTCGTACACCTGGGATCAAAACCGACGACTTCAACTTGTCGATAAGAATGATAGGTTTTTAAGAGAACTTCGAAACCTGGACAGTCAGAGGTGTAGACAAACCCACAAACTTGCAGTAATATATGTAGCACAGGGACAACAAGACAAAAATTCAATTTTGTCTAATAACGGAGGAAGTCAAGCTTATGAACAATTCATATCTGGTCTGGCATGGGAAGTGGAACTAGAAACTCATATAGGTAAATACTTTAATACTATTGATTATAAGTAAAATTAAATAAAAATCATTTTGATATTTTTATGTTGACTAAATACGTAGAAAAACACCAAATATTTTCTGTTTGGTTTTTTATAGGTTTTATGGGAGGACTACAAAGAAATAAAACAACTGGAGTCACAGCACCTTATTACGCTACATCTTTTAGTGAAGTGATTTTCCATGTGTCCACAAGAATGCCAAGTAACGATTCAGAATCACTTCTACAAAAGACACGTCACTTGGGTAATGACGAAGTTCACATAGTCTGGTCTGAAGACACCAGGGACTACAGAAGAGGAATTATACCGACAGAATTTTGTGATGTACTTATAGTAATTTATCCTCTCACACAATACCTATACAGGTAAGCCTAACAACTTTTAATAATAATACCTTGTTTTATTGCTAGATTTATTTCTTTTTTTTTTTAATTTATAAATAATTGATATTTTTCTAATCATTCATCCATAAATTACTGCTATGGTTCAGAGGTATAAAACATATTTTATCTCTTTTCTTAAACAGGGTTCAAGTATCACGGAAATCAGATGTTCCTTACTTCGGGCCTTTGTACAACGAAGCTATAGTAGGCCAAGAAGAATTGCCTGGGCTAGTCCGTGCCACTGCTCTCTCGGCTTCAAGAGCTAAGCGCTCTGTTTTGGCATTCTACCAGCAATACTACGAGGAAAGGTCTCGTTTCATCGAGACCGTAGTTAAAAACCACAAGAAACCGTCCACATTTGAGGAATTCACCTCACAGATTTACGAACCTGTGCCTTCTAGTGATACTACCGGGTGGAAATCTTCGTGCTTACAGAGTCTGGAAGACACTGCATCGAGTACAGGGTCTAATCAAAGTTCGACTTTAGCGGCTTTGCTCGATTCTTCACATCGCCTGGCTCAGTCAGGACACGAAACCGATCACGAGCATGAAATATCACCTCGACCTCTTAAAAAACTTATCAAGACAACATATAAAAAACCGTCTCCTACTCCACCAGATTCCCCCACTTCTCGCAGGCCTCAATTCTTTTAAACCATCAAATCTACAATGGTTAATCCGTATTTATTTTTACAATTTAAGATTATTTTATTTAATTGTTCAATGTACTTAATATTTTTATTTTTTAATGTATTGCACGAACTGAAACACTAATGTTATGTGATAATTTACTGTGAATAACTTTTTAACAGTATTTAATTTAATTTTTTTTAAATCTTATAAACAACTGAATTCATTGACCTACTTTTAGAATTAACCAAACAATCCACTTTTATAAATAATAATTTTAGCGATATAAAGAAATTAAACTAATTCTTACATTATATTTTTGTACAGAATATTTTATAACCTTTAAAACCACGACTTAAAAAGAAAATTAGAAGCAACAATTAAGAAAAGCTAAGATTTCATGATTGCATAAATATTTTATGTAAATTATCAAACTTTTGTTTAATAAATAACTATTAATAAGGTAATTAACTTATCAAAAATATAACAAGCAGTTTGTTTTGTTAAGCTTATAAGTTATGCACTTTAGTTTTGAGAATGTTTATTCAAAGATAAAGAGATCCTGTACTGTGATAAAAATTTGGTAGAGCTTTCTCCATACTAGTATTACAATTAGTGTTTAATCTGACAGCGTGGGAAAAATCAAAGGGAGAACCAATGAGAGCACAAGATTTTGTCATGTTCTCCATACTAGTATTACAATTAGTGTTTACTCTGACAGCGTGGGAAAAGTCAAAGGGAGAACCAATTAAAGCGCAAGATTTTAACATGTACAAGGTCATTTATCAAAATCTTTAGTTCTCATTGGCACTCCTCTCCATACTAGCGTTACAGTTAGTGTTTACTCTGACAGCGTGGGAAAAATCAAAGGGAAACCCAATTTAAGTTTAAGATTTTGACATGTTCTCCATACTAGTATTACAATTAGTGTTTACTCTGACAGCGTGGGAAAAGTCAAAGGGAGAACCAATGAAAGCTCAAGATTTTGACATATACAAGGCCATTTGCCAAAATCTTGAGCTCTCATTGGTTCTCCCTTTGATTTTTCCCACGCTGTCAGAGTAAAACTAGTATGGAGAAAGCTCCACCAAAATCATATTGACAGCAAAACAATAGATTAAAATGACACTGGAAGAATATTATCAAATTGCCAACTAAAATTAATGTTATTGTTAAAAAATAAGCCTTATTTTAACTTATGTAATTTATTAGCTTGGTTTTAGCCAAGAAAGTAAGTAAATAGTCTGAAAACTAAAAGAAATTAAGCCTTATTATTTTTTGAATGGTATCAATAATTTAAAACACAGATAACAATTGGAATTATAGTAAAAAGAATGTTTAATTAATGTATCTACAAACATATTTTTCCTTTGAAAAAATCAAACTAAAGCCATTCTATTAGTTTCCAAACTAACTTTTATTTTCTTGTTAATATAAAATTTGATTCTTAATAGTTGTTTCTGATAAGTATAGGGATGACAGAAAAATAATAAATCAATCAACAGAAATGGTTTGAAGTCTTTCAAATACAGAAGCGAAAATAAGACAAAATTTAAAATAACTCGCACTACCTAGATATTCAAAGATTAGGTAATTCTGTTACCTAGATAATTATACATATAAAATATTTCTTTTTTTATTTTCTTTTTTATTTATTTTTGCTTTTATATAAGTTACAATGTGTTCCTTGTTGGACTAATCAAACAGCAATAATCTGATCCTTTTTTTTTTTCAAAAAGCTTTCTTACTGTCTTCTTAAGAATATTGTGTCTGGAAAAAATATTTTTTGCTTCTCCGAAAAAAAAAAACTTAAAATAATTTCAAAGTAAAATATTTTTGCTAAGTATAAATAAATAAATAATTTTACTCTATTTAATTTCATCAAGGCACACATTGGTTATGCAATATTTATTATATATATATTTTTATTAAATCAAAGAAAAATATATACATACAATTATGGCAACTGTAAAATATCGAATGTGAAATAAATCAAATTATAATTATCATTAACTACGGGAGACATACAGAGAAAAATAGACCCCAGCCCCGGGACTTGAACCACGGGCCTCCTATATATCCATAACAGGCGCTCTTACCAACTGAGCTATACTGGAGAATGATTTTTTTATGTCTCCCATAGTTAATGATAATTATTATTTGATTTAAAGTAAAATTTAATCTTTTCGTAGTATGAATACTACCTAAAACTTAAAAATTTTGAATTTCTAATTGATTGTACTAGGTACAGGTACTAATTGAGTACTTTATAAGCGTTAATTCTCGGTCTAGTTCTATTGCCATGAATATTTGGCTTGCTAGATTTGTAGAAAAAATTGAAAGCTTGGATTCAGGACTTTGTATCGGTTACGACAGAGAAAAATCATTCTCCAGTATAGCTCAGTTGGTAAGAGCGCCTGCAACGGATATATAGGAGGCCCGTGGTTCAAGTCCTGGTGCTGGGGTCTATTTTTCTCTGTATGTCTCCCGTAGTTAATGATAATTATAATTTGATTTAAATTAAAATGTAATCTTTGCGTAGAAAGAATACTACCTAAAACTTTGTAACCTAAAAAATTTGTATATTATATGAGAATACAAATAATGCTAAAGGTAATCATAGATTTTGTAAAGGTGATATATAAATATATATTATATATTCTGGTGTTTAAACAGCCCTTATTCACATTCGATAGAGTTGACTTAAAAATATTACATAAACTAATTGATTTAAATTGGCTGTACTAGTCAGTCGAATGTTTGACATTATAAGTTCTTCAAATTGACTGACATCTATCTATATACAATAGTTTATTATGATAAAATATGCCTTAACTACTTTTATATTTTAAAATTACAACTGTAGAAGTCTTCCACTTAAAATAGAGCTTCTGATGGTCATTGATAAAAATAAAAAAAAAAAAAACCTTTTTGTGAGTATTAAGATAGCAAAATCAATCAATAAATAGTATTAGAGATTAGAGACAAAGTAAGTGTGTTTGTTATCGAACAATATTTGCAGTAGTAGCAAAGAGGGTTTGAAATTGTGCTTAGATAAGTAAATTGGTCTATGGAATCTATTTTAAGTTTTAATCAGGGTTAATTCAATGAATTAAGTTGATATTGGTTAAAATTTTATAATAATTCAGCTTGAATGTTAGCAAAGAGAAGGAAGTAAACAAAATGAATACTTTTTAATTTATATATGGTCTTAAATTTTTACACAAGAATACGTTCTTAATAGTTCATTTAGCTAGAAACTCGGCAACGACTACAAGTTTTAAAGCTACGCTAGTTTTACATTTATCTCACTTTCATATTAGCCAAAGCCAAGGATGGTCAATAAGCCACCAATTTGACTTAATACAAAGCATTAATAACACAAGAAAATTTTAAGTGGTTGACTTCATTCACGGATCTACTTATTTATTTTCAGTATTATTGTTCATAAAAATAAGTACCTAAAACACATATTTTATTTATCACTGAATTTATTTATCAAAAATAATTAATTTATAATTTTATTTATTTTTTGGCTCATTTTTTTTTTGCTATTATTTTATATTTTAGTCTATTAATGTATTTATATTAGAATGCACGTTATTAATTTTTTTTTTAACACTTATTTCAGACATGAAATTTATTTATAAATGAAAGTTATTGTTATTAAAGTATTAGTACTTTATTTGTTATTAATTAAATAAACATGTATATAGTCTATTATATTGAGTAACTTTATTTTAAACCTAATTAGTATCCTATTTTAGGCTCTATGTCGATTCAAATTATCCAAAAAGTCTTGCATATGCCTCATAATTAAGAATGAAACTCTTAGCTTTCAGGGAGTCCTAACCTTGAGGCGGTCAAGGCTTGGGGCTTCCAGTAGGGCAAAGTAAAGGGGGAAAAATATAGGGTGGGTTTGATATATTACATACAATAGTACAAGAGTATGATACCGTACTATATACAAAAGCATAGGAGTGTGTAAAATAAATATTTTTGCAATTAGTACTCCTAATTTTAATTGAACCTTCAGTTTATCGATTAGAATAATATTAGTGAAGTACGGTTTTTGATAACAACAGCATAGTTTAATCAATGGCATAACTATAAGCCCGCACGGGCATGCATTGCAGGCGGGCCCCCGGTGCCAGGGAGCCAACAAATCCAAAACAAACAAAAATTGCGGTACTTATTTACTTGGGTACATACCAAATAAGTATGTACCCAAGTAAATAAGGTGCCATAGGGAAAGAGTTTACCTGGGTACATACCATTTATATATTGAAAAATATGGGGAAATGAAATAAAATAAATTAATAGTCAAACTTAATGGGGATGTTGAAAAGCACTGGGGCTTTTGTATGGGGTTAAGAAGGGGGAACAAAAGAAAAGAAAAAAGGATGTACCCAAGTAAATAAGGCGTAATAGAGGTAGAAGTTTAGTTGGGTACATACCGAAGGTATGTACCAAAGTAAATAAGGCGATATAGGGGCAGGAGTTTACTTGGGTACATACCCAGGGCAAGTATTTTTGTTGACAGAAATGACAATGACATGTTAAAGAAATAACTGTTGATGACATAATTCATTCTTGAATAAAACAAAATCTGGAAAGTTGGAAAAAAGTACAATTTCAAAGAGAAAGACATGGATAAACTTAGAGTTGAGGCATTAATATGAAACAAGTCATATTACTGACTGAAAGGATAACGAAGTGGGAGATGTTTCAATGTTGCCAACGTAAGTAAATATATACGTTTTTTTTTTTATTTATTTATGTAGATATATTTCAGAAATTGGAGCAATAAAGAAAATTTAAAATTTTGTACATTATACTTTGGGACAAAGGAATATCACACTTCTGTAATTTTAAGTGACAATATCTGTTAGCCGAACAATCAAATAAGACAAAGGGACATTTAGTCCAATGTATTTTGGGACAAAGGAACATCACACTTATTTTACAAAAAGTGACAAAATCCATTAGTCCAATCATTAAGTTAGACAAAGGGACGTTTAGTCAATGTATTTTGGGATCAGCAATTTACTTTAGAGTTGGAAATTTAAAAACACATTTTTTTATGACATAAACCCTTATTAATCCATCCGAGATGACCAATATAAGTCAACCCGGATGGATTAAAACCAATTCACCTCATTTTTGAGGTGAATTGGAGGTATGTACCCAAGTAAACAAGTGCCCAAATTTTTCCATTTGTATAATAGGAATTAAATCGAACATATTTTGTGCACGAAGAAAGAAAATACATTTCTTCTTCTCCAGGTTATTAAGAAGTAATATTGTAATAGGAGAGAGAAGAAGTCGGGGGTAGAGGTAATTACCACGTAAGGTGAAAATGTAGCCCCTAGGATGGCGAGCCCACGGTGAGAAGGCTGAAGGCTCTCTCTACAACCCTCTAGACTAGACTTTACTAAGTGTAGTAGAAGAGCGCTGGGCTACAGGGCTATAGAGTAGCTACAGGCTAAAGAGTGGGGGAGACCCGAAAGTAGCCGAACTACACATCTCGTCCTCGGTTACCTTCGAGTCCGCGGTAGGGGAAGGTCCTACAGCTGTAGACTGGATTGCACACCTCCTATAGCTTTCTAACTCCCTGTCACACTTTTCTGAGTTTTTAAGCGTTACTTTTAGTAACGGTAACGCTTTTTGAGTTATGTGCCATAGCCTAACATGAAAATGTCAAAATGGGTGGGTTTGTCCAACCCCACCCAAGCTTCATTTTTATGCTCTTATTCGGGATTGTAGAAAGGCATGGGACTTTGAGTAGAGCAAATAAAGGGGGAAATTTTACACTCTCCTAAGGTGTTATGTATAGTACGGGGTACTTCTTTAGATTGTTACTCCCTTATGTTTTATTAGAATATAAATGACTGACTAAACAACTATCAAGACAAAGGGATGTTAAGTCCAATGTACTTTAGGACAAAGGAATATTACACTTCTGTTTCCATAAGGGGAGAAACGAGTAACAGTCTAAAGAAGAACATTCTGTATACCTTCTTTAGACTGTTACTCCCCTCTATTTTTTCTAAGGGGAGTAATAATCTAAAGAAGTGCCTAATACGCTATCAATAGGGCACTCTTTTATTATATTTAGGTGGAGTCAATATTATACTCTTACGCCATTGTATAAGGTATGATATCATACCCACCTTTTTATTTTTTAAATAATTACAGAGACATTTCTTTAATAATGTAGGGAAATTTAATTATTTTCCCCCGTATGGGTTTGGTATCATACTTCAACCTTTTTAATGGTGTACTATGTAATCACAAGTACTTTTTTACATGAAGAATAAACCGAACACAAAGTATCCTATCTTCTTGAGGACATTTTTGAAATGGTACTCAACTCAGAACTTTTTTCGATCCGAACCCCTCTAAGTGGAGTTTTAAGCCTCCACTTGGAAGTTGAGTGGTTCCCCTTTTTTTTTAATGTTTAGGGGTTTATTTAGTTTTCTTTAACCAGCTTATCAATAGATAACTAACAATAGCAGAGTTCCTTATGTTGTTGGTTAACTTCCCGTAAATCACTATAGTTGATAACCCGGGTCCAATCACCACAGGCGAGGCTGCTTTAGTAAAAAGAGTTATTTAATAGAAATTTGGGGTTTTTTTTTGTTTGTTTTTTAAAATATATAAATTTTAAACATACCCTGATTTAAATGTGAAACAAGTTGCGATGCTGATAAAGGCATAACTGCGTGTGATGCTACTGCTTTGATATGATTCTCAACTGCCTCTCTTCTAGCTCTTGCGCTCTCACTCAGATGCTAAAACATCAAAATCATTTTATCATAGATTGCTATTGATAACATTACAAACATAATAGTTTAAAAAAATAATAATTTCTTTAAAGGCAATAATTCAAGAAATGCTTCAAATAAAGATTTTTTTTCAAAATAAATAACTCTAATTGCATTTATGAAGCACATAATAAAATGTTTTAAAATGAAATATTCCATGGTATTGATAAAGCTTAAATAACAGATAACAACTACATAATCAACTAGATAATCAAAAATTAACTCTTTTGTAATCGGAGGTAGATTCTAAAAGATGATTGCATGTGGCCAACTTTTAATTGTCTTGCTAAAATCAAAGTGTCAAATTTTGACAACATGTAAAAATCAATTCTATGTCAATTAGTTTAAATTCATAATATTCACCAAAATCCATGGAAATCTTTAGAAAGAAATGAATCTATGGAAAGCAGGGATAAAAATTATTAGATATTTCTTCTATGGTCTCATCATTAAAGTTATACATAAAGAAATAATGATTGTTCACAGCCGGCTTTCAACCTCTATTTATCATCTTTAGTGATGAAGCAAGTAAAAATGAGAAAGAGATATAAATAACCTTTATTTGTAGAGACTATACAGAATATAGTATTACATGAGTCAAGTATATACAAAAGAATTACATTAATAAATACGCATAGAGAACTAATGCCAAATTGCCATGATAAGGTTTGATTTAAAATAAAAACTACAAACTCATATCACATTTATAAATAAATTAAAACTTAAAACTACCTACAAACTAATATCACAAGACTTACATGCCAGACTTAAAACTAAAATGTTATCTACTCGGATATTCGATAACATTATAAGTACTTAAATCTAATATCACATGTATTCCTATGATCTAATTTGTTGGGACAACACAAACATATAAATAAATAATTGTACTATCTAAATAAATTAAAATATTCCTCTATACTATAAATAGGGTTATTAACAAGAAATTCCTTGACGGTTCTGCAGAAATCCTCGTATTTCAGCTTTTTCACAGAATCCTCTAACCTATTAAATAATAATAGTCCCAGATTCTGGTGACCAGTTCTAGACTTATTCAGTCTGTGTTTAGTAAGCAGCAAGTCAGTCTTATTTCTGGTATTATAACAATGCTGGTCCTCCAAAGTAGCAAAGTCCTTTATATTTAATTTGATAAACTTCAAGCAATTGTATATATATAGATTATAAAAAGTGAGTATGCTGAGTTTTTTAAACAAAGGTTTACAGTGAGCATCCCTTGCATCTCCTGATAAGATTCTTATGACTTTCTTTTGTTTTAAGAAAAGTTCATTTGCTTCAGCATGTCCCCATAAAATAATACCATAAGTTAAATGGCTCTCAAACAGAGCATGATATGCTGACTTCAATGAAGAGGCATCTAAATAATTTTTGAGAGACCATATAAGAAAAACTCTTGAGGACAGCTTTTTTGCTAGCGACTCTATATGATTTTTCCATGTCAGCTTGGAATCCATTTTAAAGCCTAAAAACTTTATTTCTGCCGGTGTTACTTCTTTCTTCAGCGAAAATTTAATTATCTGAGTCTTGTCAGGGTTGAGAGAGAAACCATTAACCTTAAACCACTGCTGGGCTTGGCTAAGATGATCATCTAGAAGAGATCTAGCCGTGTTTTCCTGTTTTCCTTTAACCATGATATTAGAATCATCAGCATACATCAAAGCTTTTGATTTTACTCCATTCTTCAACTTAGCTTTGGACAACTCACCACTCTTTTTTGCTTCATCTCCTATTAGCTGTTTCTTCTCCAGATACTCCGGTAGATCATTGCAGGCTACTAGGAATAAGGTGGGACCAAGATGTGAACCCTGTGGTACTCCATACTCAACAGGTAAGTATTCTGACTGATTATAATCTAATCCAACGCATTGCTTTCTATCACAAAGATAACTTATAATATAGGGTCAGTGTAGGAATTGTCACGGAGGTTTAAATCTGTGTGACGTTGTCTAAATTGTTATTTGTCAATGATGTTTCATTAGTTAATAAGTACTACGTTTCCATGATGTTTAAATACGGGCTAAATACAGTTTTTGGATCCAAAGTGTCCAAGGAAACCTACATTCAATACGATTTAGATCTAGATACTATACACTAAATTCTGAGATCGTATCTAGATAAAGTTTCATTGAAACACCTGAACTTGATCCTGAAATGCTTAGTTTGGGTGTGAGTGCCTCTAGTGTGTTTCTGTGGAAACTATAGTCAAATCTGTCAAAAGAACATAACTTTTATTTATCATTTTAAGTTTTTTTTTTTTTTTTTTTTAAATAAAATCTGAACTGGCTTTAAAAAGGTAAAGGTTACAAAATGATATAACCTTTATGAAAGTAACCTAGTAAGAGTTTTTTTTTATGGGTTGATTGGTGTAGAGAAAATGTATTCAATACTACACATGGAAACTCCTATACTCATGCCATTATACTTTTTAAATCTGACAGCTCAGATTGGCCAACCTATGTGAGGGAAAAAATAAAACCACTGGGTGATTATCTTAAGATTATCCAGTGATATTTTTATTTGCCCCATAGGCCCAACCTACTACCCGCCAAAATCTCGAGCTCTCATTAGCTCCCCCAACGACAGCTGTGTTCCTGTTTTTTTTTTTTTTTTTTTTTTTGTTTTGGTTTTACATCGCTGTCAGAATAACAAAATATAATGGAGTATAGCTTGTTGAATCCCATATCAGGATTCAATCCATATTGAAACATCTTGGAAAAGTAGTAATTATATTATACAGTGGACCATGCTGAACAAAAATATTTATCACTATCAGCATTTTATATATTGAGTATGTTTCCTGGTATGTGGTATTATTATTGCCTGGTACCACAACCACCTCTGCAGCGGTTAATTAATCAATTAAGTAAATTAATATTAGAAACCAATGGGATCATAACTAGGAATTAAAGAAAAATTGTAATAAGTCATTAATAAGAAATAACTAAGTGTCTTGGGTAAAATTACCGTAATCTTAGAACAAATACGAGTTGCAATTATCTGTGACAATTGTTGGGTAACAAAGTAAGTCTGTTAGTATACCTCTTTGCAGAACTTTACACCTCAATACATTATGTTTCTTTCATTTGGGTTTGTTTTAATTTTTTTCATTTCGGTTTGTTGCCACGAAAGTAAATAATGTTCATACATTATCTTTAAGTAAAATATATTAAACGCATGGGAAATCTCAAAAAGAGACCTGTATTGGGGAGATGCTTAGAAACGTGAATGGGACATCACTTCAATATACTGTTATGACAAAGGAATATAATCTCTCAAATTAAGAAATCATGCGAGAAGCTGCCACCGCCTATAGGTGAAGCAATTCTTGAACGTAGCATTCCCTTTAGATTAGCCAAGATTGAGTAGTCACTTAAACCAATTTGTGCATTTATTTAAATAGAGAAGATCAAACTGTCACAACATAAATGGTTAATAAATAACAATAAATTAGATGTTCAGTGATAATTGTATCTATTTTGTTATAAAAAGAAAAAAAATTGCAATTACAAAAATATTTTCCAAACAAAGTTAAAGCATAAACTGAATAAAGCTTGAAGAGTAAATGTAATGAAGCTTATTGTGAAGTAGCAAGTTTACAAAACAAAAGTTATATATTGTAATAATATAACTAAGAACTGTTTCCTTAAACTATTTACCAATATTAGAGTATTGCAATATTTAATTTCATAACAAATCCTTGCCGTTTTTCGTTTCACAGTAAAGATTTACAGCACGGAGAAGAAGCTTAATTGATGTTGTTTATCTTTAACTGCTTTGTATGTTTAATGTATTTACCTTACAGGTTGGTAAAAAAACAAAACTTAATCGTTGTAAACAATCTACATTAATACTGAACACATAAACCGGTTAAAAAAATAAAATAAGATAAATTGTAAGGTAAATAATTCAATACCAAAGCGAAATGTAGACTATAAATATATATCCTCTACGTATGATAACACTCCTCGCTACTTTTTTAGTTATGATACAAAGGGAATGGACAATAAGAACACGTGAAAACGTTACTTATAATTTAAACAACAATTTTAAGCTCCAAAAAACATTTAAGATGCGAGATTTTTAACACCCAAACCAATGATTTTAAGAAAATCTATAATGATGTAATTATAACATGAATATATTATACAAAATAATAAAACGAATGATTTTGACAGCAATTAATGTTCAGGGAATAAAATCCGGGTGTTAAAACTTCAAATTTACCTTTAACGACCATCAGTAAGTTTACAACACAACAAAATACAAAGTATGAAAGTAATAACACATTTTTACATACCTCAGTGTATGAAGACATAATAAAACGCCCTAATTGTAAAAATCAATAATATTTTATAGTAAATTCAGTAATAAAATTCCGTTTAAAACTTCAAAATAAAACGATAGACGACAGACGCGATACGGTTATCCACTCTTGACTTGAGACTTGTTTTGAGTTTAAAATAACGGAAACTTTTTTAAAATGATGGCTGTTGGCTGTTATGAGCCAGGACTAAGCGCGCTATTTCAAAAATGAAATATTATAAAATCATTTCTGTTATATTACATAATATGCTACTTAATTTCTAATATATTATTTAAATTAATACGAATACATTTATTGTTTCTAAATAATCATAATTAGAAATGAATAAAATAATAATTAACATTAGCTGTGATTTTATTTTTTATCAAATATAAAGGTAACACTGTCAAAAGTCAGAAAAGGTTTTATTTATTAAGGTTACTTATAAGGTTATGTTCATTGAATGCTAAAAAACGTAACATCTTATTTGAAATTGAATATTAGGGCGTGATTAATCACTGTAATACTTTATATTTTTATTAATATCATACTTTGTTTATAAAAAATAAAAATGGCCTTTGCATCTCAAATGCCAAGCCACGAGTTCTTGGTTGATGTATTTTCAAGGTAATTATAATTTGTTTAATTCATATACTGTATCTTCTTTTTGCCTTTACATGGCCTTGTTTTTGCGGATGCCTCTTTGTAACGTAACTCATTAACAATCTATATCGTTGTATCTACAAGACAGTTATGATGTTAAATACATACATTTTTTTTTTCTCTTTTTATTTGAAGGAAGTCCTTTTTTAAGATATTTTTCTTGCGTGTTGCAGTAAATTCACTGCAGATGTGTAACGTCATTTTCTTAGACCTTTTTTTAAAAGGTTATCAAACCGGTTAGTAGTTGGTTGAGGGTTATTTATAACAATATTTACGTAAAATATTTTCAATACACTTTCGATATCGTGCTTTTCGATATGATTTTTTTTTAAAGAAACAAAATAAACCAGGTTATTTTTCTGATGCAACATCCAAGTAAAGGATGTGATCCTATTATTTTTTACCATTTGTAAAAGAAAGTACATACCTACCTATAAAAAGTGGAAGTGAAGAAATACTTAGAAAGTGCAAAAAAATATTATTAAATGCATTAAAGCTGCTTTTTTTTTCTTTTTCTCAGTAGAGCATTATTTCTCCACCTTCCACGTTTAATATCTGAGATCTTTTACCCAAAGTATTAAAAATAGTATTCTTGATGATTCTGTGTTTATACTGTATCCTTCTTTGTAAATGGGTTGAGGTAGCGTATCTGGGGCATCACGTATAGAAATGGAAAAAAACTGACGAATATAAGGCACATATAATTTAAGTTTTTCTATATATTGATAAAAATTGTATTATTTATGGATACTTTTTCATTTCATACTCTCTCAAAAAACCAGATACATGCGCCCAAGATTCGCAAAATCGACCTGTATACAGCTGTGTCTCAAAATAGAGGACTAAAGATGGAAAATATAATAACAGAAAACATATGAAATAAAGAAGTATCCATAATTGGTGCATTTATTATCAATCTACGGAAAAGACTTTAATTATATGTCATTTTCATTTCTATGCATGATGCCCCAGATACACTACCTCAACCTGTAAATGTTATTATTATGAATATTAAAACTGGTTATTGTATGTTTGTAGAGTTGACAGAGATGGAAGTGGACACATATCTTGTGACGAGTTGCAGCAAGCTCTATCAAATGGAACTTGGACACCTTTCAATCCAGAAACAGTCCGTTTAATGATGGGTAACTATTTTTCAATATTATAGTGTAAAACCCTTTAAGCCATAGTGGCGTAATTTTGCGTTTTTAGAATTCTTTTGTTCGGAGACACGGTACTGTCATTGTGTATTTTTTTTTAATTATATCTAGTGCTATCTCTTGACTGTCTGGGGTATTACGTACGTACTATGAAGAACCCAGTAGATAGAGTGATGGTTGAAGGTAGAAAAGAAAGGATAGACGAGATTTTGTTTCATGTAGAATTTGTATAACCAGTTATCAGGTACCTTAGGCTTAGGGGTTTTTCCAATTTTTTTCAAATTCCACAGGCATTACAAACCCTTTTATACCTAATTTACTGTAATATTATCTAGACTTAATCCGGGTTTTACCAACCTTTTTTTATAAATGCTCTTTACATATTTACACACGTTCTTTTATATACTATATAATATTCTATATTTATTTATTTAGCAACTGTAATATTTGATAAATACAAATTTTTTTAAAAGTGTTACTATAAAATTGGGTTTATACATTGTCTTTGTGTAATAATATATTATAAATTAGCTTAATTATAGGCAGAGGGAAAAGATGACCTCTTAAAAAAGTGTGATATATTTAGTGTGTAAGGTGAGAAAAACCTCAGGCCAGGGTGGAACATCGTATTTTGGAATCCAAGCCTGGGGAACAACCTTACAATATAATGCCTCAGTCCTCAAATGGTTTATAAATATTGTTAACTAACAAGACGAATTCAACCGTCAGTATTATAACATCCTCTATAATTTTCTCTTTCCCCTAAGGCATATCCTGATTCAATGAATCAGGATATACCAGGAGTAAGGGAGCCACCCGGCTCCCCCACTCATCTTCCTACTCCTTTCCACTTACATGCAGTGGTGTAACTATGGGCCCCCAGCACCAGGGGGCCCCCAAATCAATGTCGAGGGGGAGCCCCCAGTTCTAAATGCAAGAGGGTTTTTTTTTTTGTTTTTTGCTCATCAACTTTTAGCGGCCCCTCCGCAAGAACTTTTGGGCAAATGCCCTTGCTACGCCACTGCTTACATGCGACCTTTATCTTTTTATAGTGGTGCCTCTGTTAGTTTTTGGATTTGTTAAAAATTTCGAGTGGTGCATATGTGTGCACAGCATTGTTCGGATGTAACAATGCTGTGCAATGAACTTAGCCTACTTACTTGTAAAAGTAATTGTAACTTGTACTTGTTGTAAAGGTATTTGTAAAAGGATCATGTATTCGACATTTCATTTAAATCAGTCAACACATAAACGTTACTGACAGACAAAATGCATATTTTGTTGAATTTAAGAAGCTTGCTTCAACTATCTATATATATAAAAGTCAACGTATGTGTGTGTGTGTGTGTGTGTGTTTGTTCTTTATACAAATCTACAGTTTTAGTCCGATCTCGATGAAAATTTGCACACTTGACCTTCAAAGCAAGGAAACAATCAAGGTCTACATGAATTTTCAAAATTTCAATTTTGGTACACAGGGGTACGGGGTACAAGTAATAAATACGGGGTCAAAGTAATGAATACCCTTCATGATGCATATCGTTGAAAAGCTCTTTAAGGGTACAGTAATTGTTGTTATGTACACTTTTGTCATATTTTCATTTAGGAGGGGGGTAAAATGGAAAAATATAGCTATATTTTATTTGTTCTTTATACAAATCTATAGTTTTAGTCCGATCTCGATGAAAATTTGCACACTTGATCTTCAAAGCAAGGGGAAAATCAAGGTCGACATGAATTTTCGAAATTTAAATTTTGGTACACATAAGGGTACGGGGTACAAGTAATGAATACGGGGTCAAAGTAATGAATACTTTTAATGATTCATATCGTTGAAAAGCTCTTTAAAAGTACAGTAATTGTTGTTATGTGTAGTTTTGTCATATTTTCATTTAGGAGGGGGGTAAAATGGAAAATATAACTAAATCTATATACATATAAAAAGAAGAGTATCTATAATATGAGAGAATGTCTTTTATACAAATCTACAGTTTTATCCCAATTTGATGCATTTTTACACTCTTTTTCTTCCAAACAAAGAGAAGGTCACTGCCTAAATGATTTTCCGAAATTAAAATTTTGGTACACAGAGGTACGGGGTACAAATTTCAAAGTAATGGATACCCTTCATGATGCAAATCGTTGGAAAGATCTTTAAGAGTACATTAATTGTTGTTAAGTACGTTTTTGTCATATTTTCATTTAGGAGGGGGGTAAAATGGAAATGTATATCTATATCTATAAAAGTCAACGTATGTGTGAATGTGTTTATGTTCTTTATACAAATCTACAGTTTTAGTTCGATGTCGATAAAAATTTGCCCACTTAAACTTCAAAGCAAGGGGAAAATACATGAATTTTGGAAATTTAAATTTGGTACACAGGGATATGGTACAAGTAATGAATACGGGGTCAATGTAATGAATACCATTGATGATGCAAAAGCTCTTTAAGAGTAGAGTAATAGTTCTTATGTATTGTTTTGTCATATTTTACTTTAGGGGGGGGGGGATTTAGGATATTTTAAAATTAGCTTATAAAAGAGGAGGGGATATAGCAATAGGTGGGAGAGATAGAATCTAGATATTCTTGCATAGTAAAATAATTTATATGTTTCATTATGATTGTTTATAAACTTATCTAATTATAATAACACTCCGTAGCGAAGCACGGGTACCCAGCTAGTTTATTAATAAATTTTGTTAAAATTAAGTACAGGCACTTATTACTCATATATAAAATATTAATCTAGATATTCGTTGATTAAGCACTTTCTTTTACCCTATGTACTTATTTGTTTCTAATTATCCCAGATAACTCATATAATTGCCTGAAGTAGTGGTCCGGGAAATTAATATAAATAAAGGGACAATTTTTTAATTTTTCCCATTTCCATTTAATATTGTAGTTACCAAAATTACATCTGCGATATCATTTCACACCACTGTTTATTTTTTCATTTTGAGTACTAATTTAGGAAAGTTTTTGTCGCTCCATGATTTATTTTAGATTATTATCACGTCTACAAAAATTCTCTATAAACATTGAAACAATAAACTAATTGCTTTAAATGTTCTTTTCCAGGAATGTTTGATAAGACTAACAGTGGTACCATAGGTTTTAATGACTTTGGGGCTCTCTGGAAATACATAACAGATTGGCAAGGCTGCTTCCGGTCCTTTGATCAGGATAATTCCGGTAACATTGACACCTCTGAATTCACCACTGCTCTATCCACATTTGGTTATCGCTTGGGACCACCTACCGTTGAGATAATGATGAGAAAATTTGACAGGAATGGATCAGGAACTATATTCTTTGATGACTTCATCCAGTGTTGCATAGTACTACACGTAAGTAATAACTACTCTTTTAATAGTAACAATGCAAAAGGCTTAGTGAACATTCCTATACGTGCTAGATTATTTATCCAATTTATATTTTATGTGATCACTATTTATTATTTTAAACTGTATTTTTCGGGATTAATGGCAATACAATTATGCACTACTTCACTGAAAGGGTCCCCTCACTCAAACTTAATGTTATTAAACAATTTATAATTTTAATTCTACACGATTGAGATTTTAAATTTTATTTTACTATAAAGAATGCCGAACCTGTTATACCACATAACAAAAATGTTGAATCCATGTTAGAAATATTTTTTACTTACCTGTCTAGTTGACTGTTGCTCTTGATTTTTTTTTTTTTTTTCTTTTTCTTTGGCATTAGCTTTTCAACTAACAGCCATACTAGTATGTAATGATTTTTATTTGCTTGTTTTCCAATCGAATTTAAATTTTTATTTAATCCCAATTTAGAAAATTGTATACTTGACAAAACACATGGATATTGTTTTGGAGAATGGTTTTATAAAGAACTGGTTGTTTAATGTTATCTGTGATGCTATGGAGCAATCTGTCCCTACTATCTCTGTATCTTGTACGCTTTATAATTATATGCTCAAAGTCCCTGACTTCATTACATTTGTCACACATATCTGAGGAGCTTCTTCAGATCATCTTTAGGTACTTGGGTCAGATTCCGTGGTTGCATCTTAGTCTATTTATCACGCTCACCAAGCTCTTTCCTTTTACCTCTTCGAACCATGGTTTGGACCACAGGGTGGGTTCTATTTTTTTATAATTCCGTGTTCTGCTATCACCTTCAAATTCGTCTATCCATCTTTTTTTAACTTGATGTTTGGTTTGATTTATTGAGTCCATTATTGTTGTTTGTACTTCAGGTTTTTTCTATCCTAGTTAATATTGAATTAAACTCTCATCCATGAGAGTCTTAAGACAATATTTATCTTAATTAATCATGTATATTTTTTATAATTTTGTCTCTAAACTCTAATTTATTGTTACTATAAATTATTAACATCGTTGTTTTCTGTTGTCCAATAATAAGATACTCCTATTTATTGACATTTTATATTAACACTTTCCGTCTTATAGAACAATAATATGACAAAATATGTTGTTTCCCCAAATCTGAATTAAGACAAGTTTCTAGTATTATCTTATGACTGCTTTGGAATCTTATATTTTTTAGGGTCCGTAGGCAAAACCAAGGACCCTTATATTTTCTGTCTGTCCGTCCGCCCTCTTGCGTGCTCTCAAGGCCACACCTTTCGTCCGATCACTTTGAAATATGGCATGTATGTGTCTTGTACCTGCCCACATATTTTAAAAATATAGCAACTAAAAAAAAATATATTTAAAAAAATTAGGGTAAATAAACTTAAGGGTTAACATTTTTTTATTTTTTTTCGACACCGTGAGGGGTATCATATGAAAGGGTACGTCGAGCTGATTACAAAAATATATAATTCTTTGGATATAACTTTGATAGGGCGAGCGTAGGCAAGTTTGAAGTGGGTGTGAAACGTGTCCCCCCCCCCCCCTCTATCTCGCTTATGTGAAGTGCTAAAAATCTGAAAAAATTCTTGAACATTCTTCGACCAAAAGTAAAGATACCACTTTTTGGAAATTTCGAAAAAAATATTATTTTAATTTTTTATTGACAAATTTTTTTTTTTATAATTATGGTCTTTTAGATGTATTTATATGGTTTTAGTCCGGTTCAGTGGCAAAAAAATACTTTATCAGAGTGTGTTTTGAGAATATCAGACCCTTAGAATGGT
This sequence comes from Gerris lacustris, assembly GCA_951217055.1. Classification (NCBI taxonomy): domain Eukaryota; kingdom Metazoa; phylum Arthropoda; class Insecta; order Hemiptera; family Gerridae; genus Gerris; species Gerris lacustris. Next base: position 13,406,542 of record OX578278.1, on the reverse strand, counting down.
TCAAAGTAAGCTTTTTAGCATTTTAAAAAAACACTGTTTATACACTTTACAGTTAAACACTATATAGTGTGGCCTACGGACTCTCGCTGTGTGCTGACTAGCACACACTCACTAGGAGAGGCTCCAGGCGTAGAGACGAACTGGGACCTGGCGACCCGCCTAGTAACCAGAGAGTCCATAAAATGGGCCGTCGACAAATTTCACCCATTTAAGGCACCTGGACAAGACGAAATATTCCCAGCACTAATACAAAGGGGTATGGATCGTCTATTATCCAGTATAGAGGCAACTTTCAGGGGCAGTATAGCTATGGGCGTGGTACCGGAAGTGTGGAAAGCAGCTAGGGTAGTTTTTATCCCTAAACCAGGCAAGAAGGACTATACACAGGCTAAATCCTTCCGACCCATAAGCCTTACATCCTTCATGCTAAAGACCCTTGAAAGGATAGTAGATAAATACATAATAGAGGAAATTCTACCCAGAAAGCCGCTGCATGCCAATCAGCATGCATACTCAAAGGGGAAATCGACTGAAACAGCTCTCCACGCGGCCACTTCTAGGATAGAAAAGGCAATGCACAAAGGAGACTACACTTTAGCCCTCTTCTTTGATGTAGAAGGAGCCTTCGATAAGGCAAAATCTAGTAATATAAAGGAGGAACTGACGCAGAGGAATACTCCCCAGGTTATCATCAATTGGATAATATCCTCCCTAAAAGGGAGGAAAGTTAGTTCATCAATGACCGGCACTAAAGCATCTAGAGTGGTGTCAGGAGGGTGCCCCCAGGGCAGCTGCCTCTCGCCACATCTGTGGTGCCTGGTGATGGATGGACTTATGAGGAAAATGACCGAGGAGGATATCTATTTGCAGGCATATGCAGATGATGGACTAGTCCTGATTAGAGGCAAGTTCCTAAGTACCTGCTGTGAAAGGATGCAACGAGCTTGTAGGATAATTGAAGGATGGTGTAGAGAGGTAGGACTCTCAGTCAATCCATCAAAGACTGAGATGATAATCTTCACTAGGAAAAGGAAACTTGTGGATTTCAAAGCTCCCAAATTGCTGGGGCATGAGCTTACTTTGGCCAACGAGGTAAAATACCTAGGTATTACCTTAGACCAAAAACTAACTTGGAAATCACACTTGGACAAGGTAGTAGAAAAGGCTACGATAACCTTCTGGCAACTTAGACGAGCAGTAGGGAAGACATGGGGACTGTCCCCGAAAATCCTCAAGTGGCTGTACACCGCAGTTATTAGACCTAGGATTCATTACGGATCCCTGGTGTGGTGGCCTAGGACTGAGGTTGCCAGCTCGACTAAGGGGCTTAGCAAGGTCCAGAGGTTAGCCTGCCGTAGTATAACAGGGGCCATGAGGACTACACCTACGGCAGCCTTGGAAGCCTTAGTAGGAGTCCCCCCTCTCCAGCTATGGATCAGAGGAGAAGCCATCGCCTCGTATGTCAGACTAAGAGACAACGGACAATGGCTAGGTGAAAGGTCCGTTATAGGACACTTGGACATAGGAAGGTTCGCTGAACTTAAGGTCCCACTTACGGGGATCAGAACTAAAGGAGTGGACCATCAGCTTAAGCTGAAAAGGAAATATGAGGTAGAAATCCCACTCAGAGCCGATTGGGAATCAGGAGAGATTAAATTTGATACAGAGACTCTGGTGGCATACACGGACGGCTCAAAGAATGAGAATGGTATGTCAGGTGCGGGACTTTACTTAGAAAGGTCCGGCACCCAAGAGAGTTTCCCACTAGGAATATTTACCACAGTCTTCCAGGCCGAAGTCTACGCCATCCTAGAGGTGGCAAGAAGGCAAGAGGTGGTAGAGGCGAGAACTAAAAAAGTAGTAGTATGCTCGGATAGTCAAGCAGCACTTAAGGCACTCTGCGCTCCCAGTGCAGACTCAGCACTGGTCAAAGAATGCCAAGAGGCCTTAGAGACGCTTGCAGAGTTAAAGAAGGTTACTCTGCTTTGGGTTCCTGGACACACAGGAGTACCGGGAAATGAAAAAGCAGATGAAATAGCAAAAAGGGGTGCCTCCATGCCATTCTGCGGACCAGAGCCCGCTATTGACTGGTCCAGAGGTCAAACCAAATCGGCCATCAAAATGTGGATCTGGGAGGAAGCAGGGAAGGTGTGGACAAGAACTGAAGGATGCAGGCAAACTAAGATGATGCTGCCTAAGCTAGATAAAGGGAAAACCAGATGGCTCATGGGACTGAGTAGACCCAACCTAAGAAAAATGGTGGGGGTCTTAACAGGTCATTGTCAACTAAATAGACATCTGGCACTATTAAAGATTGAAGAGGACCCCACATGCCCAGTATGTGGTGAAGGAGAGGAAACAGCCTACCACCTGGTGGGAGCTTGCGAAGGACATGGGAGACTACGCTTTCACACCTTAGGATCAGGGATTATCAGAGAGGAGGAACTTGTCACACTTAAGTGGCAGGATATCCTCTCCTTTATTACCCAAACTAGGAGACTTGAGGGTAAGACTGAGGTGGTTCGATGGGCGTGAAAAACCAGGGGTTGGCAAAAAGGACCCGAGTGCGGTCTAGTTGCCAGGCTTGGCCTCCCCGCCCCCTTACTACTACTAGGGTCCGTAGGCAAAACCAAGGACCCTTATATTTTCTGTCTGTCCGTCCGCCCTCTTGCGTGCTCTCAAGGCCACACCTTTCGTCCGATCACTTTGAAATATGGCATGTATGTGTCTTGTACCTGCCCACATATTTTAAAAATATAGCAACTAAAAAAAAATATATTTAAAAAAATTAGGGTAAATAAACTTAAGGGTTAACATTTTTTTATTTTTTTTCGACACCGTGAGGGGTATCATATGAAAGGGTACGTCGAGCTGATTACAAAAATATATAATTCTTTGGATATAACTTTGATAGGGCGAGCGTAGGCAAGTTTGAAGTGGGTGTGAAACGTGTCCCCCCCCCCCCCCCTCTATCTCGCTTATGTGAAGTGCTAAAAATCTGAAAAAATTCTTGAACATTCTTCGACCAAAAGTAAAGATACCACTTTTTGGAAATTTCGAAAAAAATATTATTTTAATTTTTTATTGACAAATTTTTTTTTTTATAATTATGGTCTTTTAGATGTATTTATATGGTTTTAGTCCGGTTCAGTGGCAAAAAAATACTTTATCAGAGTGTGTTTTGAGAATATCAGACCCTTAGAATGGTTCAAAGTAAGCTTTTTAGCATTTTAAAAAAACACTGTTTATACACTTTACAGTTAAACACTATATAGTGTGGCCTACGGACTCTCGCTGTGTGCTGACTAGCACACACTTGACCTGTTTATTTAATTAAACAAAATATATTTAGTATAATTTGTAAGTGAATTGTGGTATAGCAATCTTACAATGTAAGTTTTATAATCTTTTCAGTTAAACACGTTTCTTTATAATTATCCTGTTACAGCTTTAGTTTCTAATTAAGTAAATATAGATGTTATTAACCTCTTGTTATCCTAATGCTGCTAAAGTAGTAATCTTTTTATATGGAAAGAAGACAATATCTCAAACTCTTTTTACAATGACCTCAAACCGATGCTCCTATTTCTGACAATATTTAATATTGTGCCAAATTTCTGCTGTTTTATATTTGTAAAGTCAAATGTTTGCTAATTCAATGATCTTCCTTTTAAAGAATCTTTTATTATGTTTGCACAAATAATACAAGATTATTACGTTTATGATGTCAATTAAACATTTGCTCCAAAAATTTTTTTCAGAAATGTAAAAGAATTTAAAAAAAACAACTTATTTTCATACATTTAATAGGTTTTTCTTATTTATTTAGACAATAAACGTCTTTTGTTTAAAAAACAGTTAAACGTTTTTTACTACGTTTTTATTAGCTTGCTTTCTTGTTTGTTTGTTTGTTTGTTTGTCCGGTACAAATCTGGCAATCGATTTCTAACTAACTTCCCGAATAGCTAGACATTTGAAACTTTTAGCATAGCTCAGAACACGATGACAATGCATTATTTTAATACTTTTAGCCATCTTTCAGCAGAATTTAAATGGTTTTCAGCAAATTTTGCTGAAAACAGGAAATGTCGATTATATTATTTATCGATTATATTATTTCAAATTTGGTGTTGGGGAGATCCGTTGTACAAAGATTTGTCCTTTTATAGGTTTAAGATCAGCTCTCTAGATGTTTGTCATTTATGTGAAGTAAATAAATTCGGAACTATTTTTTTTTTTTTTCACTAACATTATATATTATATAACAATAACAATTATATTATCAACATTACATACGATTCAACAGAAAATTTAGAAACGTAGTATATAAAAAGTTCTTTTTATCTTGAAATTATTTAAGTTATTGTTTATTTATATTTAGTAGCTTCTCTTATTTAAATGTTTTGTTTTTTATCTTATGAACTAAAATTTACACTTTTTATGTGGTCATGTTTAAACTGATTTTGGCCCAAAAAGTACTACCTATGTATGTATGACCTTTGAAGGACAAGGAAATTATGTCTAACAATTGGTTAAATCTAGGAAATATTAGAAAAGTTGTTAAAAATAGAAAATAGACAAGTTAACGTTATAAAGAAGTAAAGTTAGGGTAAATATATGAAAAAGATGGCAGTATAATGTGATCCCTTCAAAAGTAGAACTTTGTTGACATCAACGGACTCGTTGCAGACTTACTTTATGTATTTTTTAAAAGATAGGCCATTACTTTAATAATTATAAAAAGCTATTATCTGTTAAGACTAAAACATCATAACATAAATCCGATGTCAACAATAGTTCTACTTTTTAACGGATCTCATTATACAACTACCTCTTTCATATATTTACCCTAACTTGACACCTTTATAATGTTAATTAACTTGTCTATTTTTAACAACTGTTCTAATATTTCCTAGGTTTAACCAATTGTTAGACATTTTTTCTTTTCCTTCTAATCGTAAACTAAATATTTATATCTTTCTTATTGTTTTGAGCAAGATTTTTAATTCATATGGCCCCTCCACACTCTAACAAAACAAAGTATCCTAACCGATTATACCCGGCGAAAATACCCTGGGCAAAACACCCTTCGTGGTGAGCACCTCGGTGCCATGACTCCATGTTCCTTGCATCCCCTTTGACTTGGGACAAAAAGTCCCGAAATGTTGGTTTTGAAGTGAAGATGGGCGAGGTTAGTCAAGGACCATCAAGGAACATCTCCACATTTACCAGTTTAACCAAACTGTTGACTTTTTTCTTTTTTAAGATAATATTTTTAGGTATTTCATGTCCAAGTTATTTCACTTGCACTCTTATTTCTACTTAGTAGAAACCATTAATTTATTCGTTAACTGCCGCTATTTTTGTTCTATACATCAAAGTTCTATTTTATCAGAAAATATTTGCCTAAATTGAATGGTATTTTTTTATCATTCGATAATAACGTTTTATCTTGGTGTATTTCATCTTTACCCATTTTTTAAATTGAACATGAGGAATTCGGTTAAGGAGGGCGGGGTGAAATAAAAAGCTAATTTAAAAAAATATAGATAATCTATTTAGTAAGCATGGTTTTTAACAAAGAGGTCAGTTCCTCCTGCGGCACCTCCTACTGATCCAGCCACGTACTTTCCGAGAGTAGCCAGACCATTAGCTTTGGCTCTCTTAAGGAATTCCTGTTGAGCAGAGGGCTTGTTGGCTTTCTGGCCCTTCCATGCTTTAAGAGCGGAAGCCTGAAGACCACGACCGAAAGAGAAAGATAAGGACCAAGGTTTCCTGGAACCTGTGTACTTGTTAATGGCGTCCAGATGTACGGTTGCTTCCTCTTCACTTTGGCCACCGGATAAGAAAACAATGCCTGGTACAGCTGCCGGCACTGTGCGACTCAAAGCTTCAACCTATTTAACAGTACACACATTGTAAAATTAAAACTTAGAAAAAGTAATTTAAAAATAAAATAAAAATCAATTTAACACAATTCTTACAAGAAGCAAGATCAAACAAGACAAAGCATTCAATATTAGTTTAGAAGTACACAGTTGGATTACCACTAATGTTAGCAGCATAACAAACACATCAAAGCCAATATTATATCTTCAAATGCTCACTCTTAAAAATTACTGATGAACTTCCGGTTAAATTCCTGAGGTGTAAAGTATTTCAGTTCGATCGTAAGTTGTCTTTTTCCGTAGTTTTACACTAATTCAGACTTTATTAAACTTAGTATATGTATAAATTAGTATAAAGATTAAATACAATAATGATATTAAAAATATGAACCCGTTAAATAAATAAAAGCATAAGTTGTGTAATTGTGTATTTGACTACAATAAATATTATGTTTGTTAGAAGTCTTGAATAGATTTAATATGCGTGATTTTTAACGTAGAGATCGGCTTCGTTAGCAGAACCTAGGACAGATCCGGCTATGTACTTGCCGATACACGCTTCTGAATTTGCTTTAGCTCTCTTTATAAGTTCGCATTGAGCTGCCGGCACGTTTTCATTTTTGCCTTGCCATGTTTTGAGCACTGAAGCTTGAAGAGCTCGACCGAACGAGAACGTAAGTGGCCACGGCTTTCTTGCTACGTATTTATTAATTGCGTCCAAATTGACAGAGGCTTCTTCTTCAGTTTGACCTCCTGACAGGAACGTAATTCCCATCACTGCTGGAGGTACCGTCCGGTATAAAGCTTCAACCTAAATTCAATTTAATATGAAATTAAATAATTCAAATTGATTCCAAAATATATTTTATAAATTAGATTTTGAAGAATTTTTCATTATTAAATCCATGCGATAAAAACCAAATGTTGCAAAATTATTATAAATTTACTTGTTTTATCAAGTTTATAATATTTATTAAACAAGGAAATAAATTTGGTGAATAAATCATCATAAAAACATTCAATTTCAACACTGAGGTATTAATGATTTAAAGTAAAACTGGACAACTGATAGGGTCTTAAAAATCAAAAGAAAATAAATTATTCCAAGGTATTAAAAGATTTTTTTACAAATTCAATAAAAATTGAAAAAAAAACTTACTGTAGCTTTAGCTATTTCCTGAGGACTGTTTTTTACGGTAGCCTGCATACCAGGGGTTACCATGTTGGGTTTTAGAAGGGATCCTTCAAGGTAGACATGATGGTCATTGAGAGCCTTGTAAACGGCTGCCAAAACAGTCTCGGATACTTTTTGACAACGATCAAGATCGTGGCAACCATCGGGAAGGATTTCGGGCTCTACAATAGGCACTAGGCGGTTGGCTTGGCAGATGCTGGCATACCTAAACACCATCATTATTCATACAATTTGCTCCCTTAATTTTATCAAACAGCTATTCTGATTTTGTTTTAGACAATCATAATTTAGTTACCTAGCAAGAACATTAGCATTTTCCATGATGGCCTGGAAGGAAGGAGTGTTCTTGCCAATCTTTAGTACACAACGCCACTTAGCGAATTGGCATCCGTCTTTCTTGTATTGAGCGCATCTAGCAGCTAAATCATCCAAACCTTGGGTGGTTACTTCATCCTCTGAGCCAAACAGGGGGACAACTCCCTTGTCCAACTGAAATAATAAGGAGAAATCATTATTAATCAGGCTAGTTAGTTAATTCAACCGTATTATATTATAGTACGGTTTTATACTTTATTTTATACTATTAAAAAGTGCAAATAACTACCTTAATGCCAGGAAGTATACCCCTCTCCTTCATAAGCTCAACAAAAGGCACACCATCGTCATTCTTCTGGTAAAGAGTCTCATGGTACAAAATGACTCCAGAAATGCTATCACCAACAGACTAAAAATAAAACACCATTAGGGCAATTAGTATCCAGATATAAAAAAAATCTGATGAAAAACAACTGATTAACGAACTTGATTCAAGAACTTAAATCTAACAACTGATAAAATTACAAACCTTATCAGCTGAGAATAGAAGTTGACGATATTGCCTCCTGTTCTCTTCAGTATTTTCAACTCCAATATCCTTAAAAATTAAATAAAACCAAAATTATAGAATTATCTAAAAGTAGATAAATTATAAAACTTTAGAGATTAAAATAATGTTTTTTGTTCACCACTAGCATTTCTACTTTGTTTGGGAGATTATCTCTAATGAAGTGAGCCGTTTGCTCAACATACGTGGCCTATGTCTTTGGGTTTAGAACCTGAGCTCAATTTGGGTTCAAACCTCCAGTTAAGAAAAAGAAAAAACAGTGTTATAGTATCTCCGTAGTTATATAGCATTGCAGTGTAAATGCAGAAGTATGTTCCCAGTTATATTTGTACCTGTCTTTCCTCTTCTTCTTTGGTAATCATGATTTGTTTACATGCTACTAAGATTTGTAAATATAATTATAGATAAATTTACTAAATCCTTTCAGCTATGTTACATTTTAGTTCTTTTAATTGATTATTTAAAAATGTTTTATACACTGTGATGTCTAAGTAATAACCATTAGATTGGTTATTACTGTGCAAACTGTGTACATGGTCTTCTAAAAGGACCAATTAGAGGGGCACTTCTTTCGACTGTTGCTCCCCTTATAAAATAACAGAGGAGAGTTACTATCTAAAGAAGGTTTACGCAAAATGCTCTTCTATAGAGTATTTTTTATAGACTTTTGCCCTAAAGTACATTGGAATAAACTTCTTTTTGTTTTAATAGTTATTTAGACAAATTATAGTCCAGGAGATAGCATGCAAAAAAGTGTCTGACTAACATCAAGCTAGAATTTTGTGTATAAGTAGTAAATCTTTAAGTGCCTTTTAAGAATATGTGGTCGGCTAAGTTCGTCTGTGGGACATAGCTTGGCAATAGGCATTTGAAAAAAAAACAAGCTGGTGGAGAGAGGCCATGTCCCGCCCATTTTGGTGGACAATGTTTCATGATCCTGAGTACAAAATTAGTTAGTAGACCAATAATCAAGTTGATGGTAGTTTTTCACTTATTAGGTTAGTTAGTCAAATATTACTCCAAATCAAAGAGGACATCTAATAACAAAGGCGGGACATGGCTGCTCTCCACCAGTTTGTTTTTTTCAAATGCCTATTGCCAAGCTATATTCCGCAGATGAACTTAGCCGACCACATATTCTTAAAAGGCACCAAAAGATTTACTTATACACAAAATTCTAGCTTCATGTTAGTCAGATACTTTTTTGCACTCTATCTCCTGGACTATCAATGCATAAATAATTATATCAATTTATATTAAAAAACTTAAAGAGTAAGGCCTCATTCACACTAGAGATTCCGGAATGCGATTCACGAATCGAAGATTCTAATGATACCAGGCGGTCTATGTATTTTGCTTATGTCCATACAGACTATGATTCCGGTGTGCGATTCGTATGAGATTCTCAAATCGAGTATCCCGTCCCCGTGAGCCGCCTTGATTCTTTTTAGAATTCTTCTTAGAAAGCGGCTCATGATACATTGCGCTATATGGGCCCATTCAGACTAGGCGATTCTAAATCGCATTCTGCTTCAATCCTCTTGCTATTTATTTTCTTTAAATAAAATATTTTAATTATAAATTCATAATAATTACTTTAATATCATTAATTATAATATTTTATTATAAATAATTTTATTTACGTTGCATAAAATATTTTAATTATATAGGTAAATATATTAATAAATCAATGTAATATATTATTTAATACATTTTTTTTCAATTGTTTTATTTACTTTAAATAAAATAGGTTAATTAATAATAAATATAATATAATTAATTATTTAAAAATTAAATACATATATATGTTAGTGTATAATAAAAGTGGGATCAAAACTAGGAAAAGTGGGGGAAGAAAACACCGAGATACTGAATCTTGATACTTTTTTGAATCTCATACACGAATCGCATTCCGGAATCCCAGTGTGAATGAGCCCTAACGATCTAAAGAAGTGCCATTAAAGTAATCATTTTAGCTATGTGATAAACTATGTTTGTTTGGTTTTACTATATTTCATTGTCCAGCAATAAATCAATCTAAAACAGGTGTTAGTATAACATACTTGAAGCCTCTTTCCCATAGTTCCGGTAGACTCATCAGCGGCTAAGATTCCCTTGCCTGGTTGTACAATGTACTGAGCAATTTTCTTCAGTTCTTCCTGAAGATCAGGTGGTGGGTAGTTGAAATAGGTAGTCATTGTTCTTAGAGTTGCTGAAACACAATTTAAAACAAAAAATTAGATAGAAATACTTAAAAAATCATAAGTTAATGGTACGCATGATTTCTACAATTTTATCGTAACAACCAATAAATCATGAAAAAATATAAGTGAAGAGTACAAATATACATTTAATATCTTAGTTCTATCTTGTTAAATTTGGTTTTTGGAACGAAGTTCTTTATGGCACGTTCTGGAGCAAAATCACCATCACGCAAAATCTGTCACGAAATCTACCGATGACAATAACTTGAGTAAAAGATCACCGAGTTAGTTGAAATTTGGTACACATGTTCATTTTACTAATGCCCAGGCTAAGTTCGTTGGACAACGTTATCCGCCCAAGCGTTCACGCGTAACGCTCGCGTAAACGTAAGCTTCAAAAATCTTAAGACGGGAATAAGTGTTATTAAGGAAGCCTGCTACTTGTTTTGTTTATTTTTGTTATATGTCAAAATGTCACTTGGTTTTGTAAATGTAAGAAAACATAATCACGGTCTTGTTAAAAGTAAAATTGATCTGTGCTGACGCTTATTTCAATATATTAGGTATATTATTATAATACAGCGTACTTAATCCAAGAAAAAATCTAACTTCATCTATTTAATGAGACAAACAACTTTTTTGAATATTTTTTTTAGTAAAATGAATACTGACACTGTTATGAAGTGATAAAGATCGCTAAATTTATTAAAGTGGACCTAAACGTTTAAAATAAAGAAAACAACGTTTTTACCTGTATCTTCTGTTCTAACGTATAACGATTTTAATAAAAACTTCTTACACATTGTCTTAAGTACAATTGAAACAGGCATGTAAAATTTCAACCTGATACAAGCAGAAGCTTTAGAGTAGGGAAGAGGTATATTTTATAATATTTTAAATTAGTTGGCTGGGTAGGTAGAAAACAGTCCTATTTCAATCCATCATCCTTTAACAAACATACTCTTTAACTATAATAAACTCATCATGATCAATTTTTTCTTATATTGAATATATTGAAGTAAGACGCAATGTATTCAAAATATTTATTGTAAGACGCTTGCTTTAATGATACAAATAATGCTTTTCTTTTAATTTTTCCTTAACTCTGCTAGGTACAAACAGTTAATTACTTTTAATTTTGCCTCTTTTCTAACTCCACCATGTATAATTAGTTAGCAATATATACGTACTTAGCAGTGTGATTTTATAATTTAATGGAAAATGAAAGGAACTTCGTTCCTATCACCCGGTTGGAGGGTATAGGTGTCCTGCTACACCACACATATTTTTTATTTAATGTTCTTGCATGAAATTATTCTTATTTTATATTGCACGGGGTCCATATCCACATATAAATGGATAGCCGCTTAAGTAAAGTGGCGTCTATCCATTTGCATCATATGTCAATTATAAGGTTTATATAGCTCATGGATACATACACTAACCCCACATCATATAGTACACATATAGTTTATAAGCCTCTTTGACAGACCTTATTTATGATTTTTATTATTATTTATTGTCCGGTTAACTTATAAGTCACGTTGATTCCCTGCCAATCTTCATTATCATACTTTATTATTTTGTTTTACTTTAATTAATTATTTACTATTTTCTTTTTTTCCAGAATTTGACCGCTGCATTCAGACAGCTTGATACAGATCAGGATGGAGTTGTAACTCTAATGTATGAACAATTCGTTCATCTTGCCTTTACTACAAAAATGTAAATTAAAAAAAAAAAAAAAAATCTCAAAAAGAACAAATCTATTCTATGGATCAGGAGCTCCTAAACTTAGCTATAATTTTAATATTCACTCATTTCTTCCTCTCATTTCACAGACAATATCATATTATTTATAAACATAAATTTACATTTAATATATATTTTTTTTTTTTAATTTAAAATTATTAAGAAATTTAAAGATTAATATGTTTTGCAGAAGAAAAGCAACAATATATTAGCACAATTCTATCATTCCACGTACTAAAGGCTTTTTTTTATTATATGATATTTTTCCAAAATGTATATTTTGTTTGCGAGATTATCTCTAGTTAAAAGAATACATATATTTTATAAAAATTTATTAATAGATATTTATTAAAATAAGAATTGTTAAACTTTTTTATCTCCCACAAACCAGATAAGTTTAATGGTATTAGTGTCAGTCATTTTTCAGGGAGCAGAGAGTAATTTGACTTGGTACCTTATAAAATAATTTAATTGTGTTAGTTTGGTAGTTTACATATAATTGACATATTACTGTGAAGTACAGTATACACCACTTAATGTGATAACTTTTGGACCCAAATAAATTAATAACATTAACCCACTGATAACAATAAGCATAAGGTACCATCAGGAGGTAATGAAAACAAAACAAAGTTATAAACAAGTGTTTATTACTACATACTCTTACTACGTTCACACATCGTTATGAAAGCATTTTGGATCTGATTCGTTTTTAAAATGATACATGTTCACACAACAAAAAGTACAGGTTATCGAAATATTTGTTTTCGATATCTCATAACGGTGACGTCACAAGTAAAACCTTCTTTCTTGTTACCTAATATATCCGCGAATTTTAACGATATGATACGATCTGTCGTTCACACAGCGTTTTGAACTAGCAGATTGTTTTCAAAACGATGTGTAAAAATAATAATAATTGAATTGAATTACGTAATTTTGGAGTGCATAATTTTCCATTTTTTTTTTTTTGGAATATAACTTAGGGACATAACTAATGCATACATAACCATTATTACTACTACTACTTATTATTAAGCGGAACTCTGCTGTAATTTATGTATTTAAAAATGTATTAACAAATTATTATTATAATTTGAAAAAAAAAAAAGAAAGTTTTGTAAATGTTCCAAACCAAGGATAACAAATGTCACAATGAATGTTGTAATATATATCTATATTTAAACTACCACACAAAAAAAATCATTGTTATTAATTAGTTATGAATAATGCTAATTGAAAAAACAGAAAATAAAATTTAATATATAGAATATATTTAATAATACTCTGATCATTCAATTCATAATATTTCCATTTTGTTCATAATTCCATAAAATTGTTGAATTTATATATTATTCAATGCTATTTTAAGTTCTTCATTGGGTATCTTTAGATCTGTTAAATGGTTATTTAGCTACATCTATATAATTTTTTTTCTGTGATTATTGGTTGTTTATTTTATTTATTTTTTTTTTTTTGCTTTGTATCATACATAAAATGTTATGTTTAAGTTCATAATAATTTAAAAAAAATATATATGATAATTTATCTGACAAATATATGAAAATATTTGGTAATATATATTAATAGTACATTACGCGTCGAGTGCGGAAAGTAGCATTTTGCATGCGAGTGTGGAGTTTGCACCCGAGCGACAGCGAGGGTTGTAAAACCACACGAGCAATGCAAAATGCCGTTTTCGCACAAGTTGCGTACCGTACTTTATCTACGATTGTTAGATTTAAATTATAAACACAGAAAAAAATAAACTTGCTGTATGTAAGTTCGTATCTCTCTCTTGATAAAGATGGGATAAATTCTTGAGTTGTATTTTTTGCCGAATTAATTATTTCTGGAGGAGTATTATTCTCCACATTTTCGTCAAAGTCACTTGATTCACTTATTGTTTTTCACTAAAAACTCGATATAAACAGTTATTTTAATAAAAGAACTGCAAATTAGTTTTGTTAAATGTAAACAAACTTGCTAATCGTGCGTAAAGCTGAAGAATTCCTCTTCTTTACCGCACACTGTGTGGTAAAGAAGAGGAATTGTTCAGTTCTATGAGACGCGCATGCGCAATGAATGCAAGTACGTAAATAATCACTTTCTACGCATCTAAACAAAGATATAATGTTTATATTTCTTATCAATCGTAGATAAAATAACATTTAATTTAATTCATGGTTTATTAATACTAATTCCATACAACAGTGCTAAGCCAAAGTATATTCAGCATTGGATAAATATGTTAATTATTATAAAACTATAAAGTTGTATTTTTTGGAATAAAAGAACTTTTAAGAAAGTAAGAAAGTATGTTTTAATTATCGATAGAATTTTTTTAATTCTTACACTATTATTGTTTTGTCTGATTAACTTTTACTTCAGAGATTTTTTTTTGCAACATCCTCTTTTAAAAATATCCATTACAAAGGTGGAGAAACCACTTAAAATAGTAAGAAGGCTAAGCCTTTTACTAAAGTTATTACACAGTGAATTAAATTGAGTGATTTCATAGTATATTTGAACACTTCTAAAGGTCCATTCACACAGGTCAACCTTCTATTTGAGTTTAATTCCAATTCTTATTTGTTTTTAATATTGAATCTCATATCTGCTTTTAAAAGTGCTAATAATTATTGTTATTTAATAAAATAATAAATAAAAACTGTGCAATGGACGAAAATGTGTATTTTCTCCCTACTGGAGATAAAATATTGTATTTACCTCGTGAGTAAAGTGTCATTCCTGGTACTTTTTTACTTTGTTACCCACCCTAAGGTGGGTAACAAAGTAAATTAGGTCGGCTGTGGCAAGATTTTACTTGGTTACCCACCGTTTGTTTACTTTATTGTTTTTGACATTTTTTTCAAATTAATTGACAATCTTAACTTGGGAATGTTCAAATATTCCTTTGGGGCAAAGAAATATCACTCTTCTGTAAATAAAAATGACAATATCCCTTAGTCTAACTATCTAGTAAGGTAAAGTAACCTTTAATCCAATACATTTTTAACAAAAGAAGTTCACTTGGATTTAATAATAAATATAAAAAAATTTGGGTGGGTAACAAAGTAAAAGAGTGCCCCCTCGCGATAATTATCTCCCTCGGCTGCACCTCAGGAATTAAAAACTCTAATTCCCTCAGCTTTGCCTCGGGATTTAGGGACCATAGTTCCTTCGGCTTCGCCTCAAGAACCAACTTTTTTGCTCAGGGAATAATGGCTTACTTTACTCCCTAGGTGCATAAATGACTATTTTGAATGAGAATCAAGCTTTTTATGCTTAAGGAGTGGTAGCATATCTACTATTTACTGGTTTTGGTTTAAATTTGTACACTAATCTAGTTCATATAACACAGTTCTGCAAAATTTAGTGAACTTTCAGGCTCTAAGAAAATTTTGACTGGCCTTTACGTTTCAAGTTTACTGAATCCTGAATACAGTTTTCCTGGGAAAATGCCCCTAAAGTATGGAAAAATTGTGTTTTTGGGGTTTTTTGCACCAAAAGAATGTTTAAAAAAATTGAGTGATTTAATATCTTCAAACCCTGAAGAACACGAATCTAAAGGGGGAAAAAACTGCTGACCTTTCTTTTTTAAGAAAATTTAAAAACAAATGTTTCCTCGTATTAATTCCTTGTATTTCTGTTGATTCTATTATAGTAGAAATTTGAACTTCAGATTTGGATTCAGGCCACAGAAATACTTAAGGAAATGGCATTTTTACTCTTGTGCTGTTTTGCAGAACTGTGAAATCTTCCCTGTTTAAAAATATCCTTTACAAAGGTCAAGAAACAACTTAAAATAGCAACAAGGTGCACTTTAATAGAACTAATTCTTAGGCCATAAAAGAATAAAAATATAAACAAAAACACCATTAATACCACTTTATACTTTATTTTTACCAGGCTATGCCCTTTTGGATTTAGTAATAAATTTGGGCGCTTCTTTAGATTGTCTCTCTCCTTATAATAAAGCAAATGTGATATTCCTTAGTCCCAAAGTACATTGGACTAAGCATCCCTTTGTCTTAATAGTTATTTGGACAAAGGAATGTATAAATAATTATATTCATTTTTATTCTAAAAAAACATAGTGGAGTAACAATCTTAAGAAGTACCTAAATTTGTATGTATATAAGCCAAATACCATTCACTCACACATCCATCACAGTATCTCCAGAATGTCGATAGCTAGAGAGCTGAAATTTTGCTTCCCTTACCCTCTAAATGCTTGCTAAGAAATATTTTGATGATTCGCCATCTTGATTTAAGATGGCGGCCATTTATCTCTAGAATGACAATAGTTGGCTGTAGAACAGCCAAGACCAGCTAGGTAAGTATAAAGTAGACGAGCCTAAGATTTATCAATATTAGTTACAAAATAAAAGCAAATATATTTCATAATATCTGGCTAGATGATATATGTGATGGGCACCCCATCCTTCTGCAGTGCTTGCACTGGTTAGTAACACACCTGATAGTGTAGCCTTAGAAGTCTTTTTGAGCATACACGCGTTTTCTGGCAAATTCCCATCAAATCTACTTTGTCGATTCGACTAACGTTTAGTAATAAACGTAGGGAATTAATTGGTCGTCGAATGAGCCTATAGCCTGGGAAAATGGCCCTGGGGTAAGGGGTAAGGGCCAATGGCCGATAATCTGGGGCCTGGAGCACTTAGCAAAGGGCCTAGGGCTTTTGGCCTGGGGCATGGGACCTGGTGCATTAATGTTCACTCAATTTCAGATTCTTCTGATGTTCGTACCAAGTTATTTGTCATCAAATGTTTGTATATCTCACTAAAAGATTTAATAATGAGTTCTTAATAGTTTTTTCTTTATAAAAGTGTAGTTTCAACCCAAAAAATGTATTTTCTGCATATGTTAGTTGAATCGACGAAGGTTTAGTAATACCAGCCATCCAATTGCCATTAACATTTAAGGGTTAATTTATATAATGTTTTACAAAGTCAATATATATAAAAAATATTAACAAACAAATAATCATAGACTAATAAAATACCTATAAAGGATGCCCCTATGGGGAGTACAACATGTAAAGGTCTTATTAAAGGACAGGAAATACTAACAGGCATCTCTAGCAATATAGATAGTCACTTATCCCTCCTCTTATACGGAGGGTCCAATAATTGAGAGAAGGGATAAATTACTAGCCTTAAGACAGATTCCACTTCACTCTAAACTTATAATTATTTTTAGGACCTTTTAAGAAAAAATGTAGGGAACCTAATTTTAGCTGAAGTTATTTTTAGATCTTTTTTACAGCAACCAAAAATTATAGTTGGTCCATTAAATCCTCTTTCTTAAGGTATCTAGGGATTCCTATATTAAAAGTTAATAAGACCAAACCCTAAAGGGAATCATACAAAATAATAAAATAGAATTTGTTACAATTTTTTTCTCTGAGTAAATGCAAGGTTTAACATTATAATTATTTAACTAAATGTAGAGATAGATCACAGCAATCTCAACTGATGGAGTTAGTGAGATAAAAATACTGAAAATATGCAAAGCAGGTTTGGTTAATATTACAAACTACAAACTGGTATTTCGAATTTAATTTGTGAGTCAAATTTTTTAATGTTAGAGGGGGATAAAACAACTTTTGTTGATCATAATCAGTTCATTAGAAACTGTTCTGCATTAAAACATTAACTACTGCGTTTTTTTGTTGTTTTTTTTTTCAAACTAAAAACTAATTAATTTAACTCTTAAGTTAAATTCACTATGGAAGAGTAGTAGCTCTTTGTTTACTTATACAAATAAATTAACCTTTTATGGAAAAAAAAATCAAAATAGACAAATAGAAATAAATAAGGTTTACAAATTAAAAGTCCCCAAACTTAAATTTTTATATTATTTTCTGCATCTAGATATAAAATTTTGTGTTAAATTCCCCAACTTTTAATTTAACATTGTTAAATCTAGGTCTTTGTTTAGTACTTTAAAAAAATTATTTATATATTTTTCTTTTAGTGGGTACATTGAATCCTCATTGGGGACAACAGTGAAGATTTCATTAATATATTTTTATAATCTAGTAATCTAGTGTATTCACTAAGAATTTTGCAAATAAAATAGAAAGCATGTGAACAAATTAATTAATAATAACAAAATCAGCTTAAGTATAGAACAAGTATAGGATGTTACATTGGTTATCAGTATTAAGTACTAATAAAGAATTCATACATTAATATTCTGCATGGTCACTGGAAATTACTGAATTTTAGTTCTTTTTCCTTCTCATCAAACAGGTTGGGTAAAAAAAGGTAATCCACCAACATAAAAAATGCCCCTTAAAATTTTATTATAATTAATAAAGTTTGCTTCTAAATTTATTATAAAATAAACGAAATTAATTTTACACACTTAATTTTATTAAAGACATAATTACTAAGACAATAATTATCAGAAGATATATTATAATATTAAATTATTATAATTATAACAAAGAAGGTAGTTTTTTTTAAATTATCAAAATTACATCACTGTTAATTAAATTTAAGAATAATCAGCTGTTAAAATAATTACTTATAAAAGTCTCTGAAAGAAATCATTTTAGTGATATGGTATCAATTTAACATACATATGGTTCCCATTTAAGGCAATTAAAATCATGTCTGTAATTTAAGATAATGAAAATCAATAATAATAAAAAGGGGGGAAGTGTTGAAGGCAGTCTTGAATTAATTTAAAGAGATACCAAGGTCAGTATAAGAGTGTTATGGGGAAAGATTTCGAATTAAAAACTCAAATTAAAATGAGGCTTAAGCAAGGACTACAACATTTATGTAACTGTACTTTGAAAAAAAGTGAAAGTTCAGACTTTGGAGTCTAGACTACACTGTACTTCCTGGGAAAGTACAATGTCAGCTCTTTGTAACATAAAACTCAGTTATCAGTTTACGAGATTTTTTTTTAAAAATATAGATTATTTACTTCACTGATAAAATTCTTTATCAGCTTTTTTTATTAACACTACTATCTACATTCATAAAAAAAAAAAGAATCTGCAAAGATAATCATACGATTCCAATTTTTTTCTTTGTGTTTTTATAAAAAAAAAACATGGTCAAGGAGTGAACACTAGAGAAATCAATTGTTCGATTACACATTCATATAAATATGTGAACAATTTTTAAAAATCCATTAAAAAAAAATACGTTATCAGTTGGTCAATTACAAAATGGAATAATAATTAGACAAAAATTGGTCTCTTGACGTTAAAATAGAGATAACAGATAGTTAATATCAGAAAAAAAGACAATATTTATCTACAAACATACTCAAAGTTTGGATAATAATATTGAAAGAAAATTACTATTACTAATAAAACGTGTGTATCTTTTAAAGAACAAGAATTTAACCGTAATTCAAATTTTATGTACTTACTTAAAACAATTTGGGCTTTGAAATTTATAGGAATTTACGCTACTTAAAACGCGATTTTATTATACTATAAAACATACAGACAGACTTTAAATTTCAAAACTTAGGAACCTACCCTACTTAACAATCGATTTGGTTATACTCTGACATACAGACAGACGAATTTATAAAATTTAAGAACCGACGCCAGTTAAAACCTGATTTTATTAGACTCTAAATCATACAGACAGACTTAAAATTTCAACATTTAGGAACCGGCACTACTTACACCTGATTTGGTTAAACTCTAAAACATACAGACAGACTTCGACCTTTTAAAATAATAGGAACAAACGCTATAGTTAAAACCCTAGTTGGTTTTATACTGTTTATTTGAAGAACTACTACTAGAAATAGATACATACTCTAAAACATACAGACAGACTTTAAGTATAATATGTTTGGTATAATCGATTGACAAACGAGAAGAAAGAGATGTCTTGTATTTTTAAAGGGGAGATAAAAGGTGAAAATAGAATTTGGGGACTAAAGTGTAATATTGTCGGCGTGGAAGTTTTTATAATACATGAGAAATAGCACGTTTTATACTCTTCCTTGATAAGATATCGTCAAACATTAGATAATATAAACCCCTCAACTTCAGATTTAAATTTTAAAAAAAATAATATAACATGTTAAAGGCATAAAATATTAATAAAAATCTTACAATAATTCTGATATAAAAGAAACCGGAAGGTTGGAGAAAGGAGTGGCCTACACCCCTGGATCGTGGTTATATTAAAACTGATCAGTTATTTGTTTTTCCAGTCTAGAGTGTCTAGAGCCGGGCCGGTACAGGGTGGCACAAGGCCAACCACTTTTTTTACCATCATTTTTTATAGAACAATTTTTTTAAATTTCCGGATTGGATATATCAACACTGGTCGTAAGAAAACATGCGTAAACATTGATTGGAATAAATGTGATAAAACTTTAGATGTTTTAATTTTTTTATTTTCAAACGCGCCATAAGTATGCCGATATGAATATTTTGATTGATATTGATAGTGTATTATTATTTTTATTTTAATGATTTCTCTGATATTAATATTAATGTAACAGTTTGTGTTTGTACTTTTGAAAATAATTATTTTTGAAAAAAGTAAACCGTGAAATATGGTAAGTTATTTTGTTTAAATTTATTCAAATGAAACGACTAAAGCTATCTGAAAGTACAATATTTAATTTGGGTTGTAAATGTGTCTAGTCGAATATATAAATGTTGAACTTTATGTCTGTTATTTTTCCCCCGATTGTTGGGTCAATGTCCACACAGTTTGTCCAGCTTAAATCGTTGACTTTGTTCTATTTCTTTTCATTCACGGTCAAACATGGTTTTGAGTTTTGTTAGACAAGTTTTCTATGGGTTTTATACGAAACTATTCCCTGGTAAAATCAAAGTCGATTTTCGTAAAAAAGCAGTATTTATAACCGGTTGCGATACAGGTCTTGGATATAATTTTGCTTTGCATTTACATTCAAAAGGTGTGAAGGTCTTTGCTGGAGTTTTGAATGATTTAAGTCCTGGAGCTAAGGCTTTGATTGATCAAAGTATTGCAGTAGTTAATGTTGATATTACTGATACTAAAAGTATTGAGCAAGCATCGTCTTTAATCAGAGAATCTCTTTCAAACCACAATTATGGTATGTACTATTTACCTTTGGTTCTTAATAACGGTACTTTTTTACTTTGTTACCCACCCTAGTGCTTATTAGCATTTTAAATAGCACCATCAATAGTTACTACTTAAACAATATTGTGTTGCCTACGGACCCACACTGTGTGCTGACTAGCATACACTTGACCTGTTTATTTTTAACATGGAATGTCCACTTACGATCTTATGAGAAATGTTCGAATAAAAGGGGTTATGGGGAATAAAGGGAATATCGGGTGAGGAGATACACATGGGATAGCTAACTGTAGGTTAAAAATAATTGGACTGAATTTGAAAAAAAGGTAGAACACAAATGCAGATTCAGTTCTGTGGTACATCTTAAGTGATGTTGCTTTATCAAAACATCTTAAGGCAAAGAGTGAACAATATAATCATGAAAGAGGTGCAGTTCAATAACCAAACAACGTCTTCACACAAAAAAATGTAATTATTTACCGGTTTTGGCTGTTCTAAATTAGCCTTCTTCAGATAATCTAGAGGTTACTAGATCTACTTCGAAAGTACAAACAATATAATGTTAAATTATCACTAAGAACCTAACTTTTGACAGGCGGAGGGAATATATTTTATGTTAACTTAACCCTATCGTTGCTGATGTTAGTATACAAGGGATGCAAGTGCGGCATGAAGTTAGCTCATTATTTCTATTATATATTTTCTGTGCACAAGGCACTGGAAACAAAATATTTCAAATACAGACAGGTTGATTAGTATAATTGTTTTTAGCCTCTCTGAACAAAATATCTCATTTGTATCCCCCTACAGAACTTCATCCAAAAAATTAGTTAACTCATCCATAACAGTAAATGGTTGATTTTAATATTTAGCTTTAACATTGTCTAATAAGAAACTAATTAAAAAAAGTCTAAACGCTACTCACTTGATGTAGAAAAGTAAGAGTGTAGTCAATTTTGATTAATTTAGCGTTCTATGCTTCTTTAAAAAGTGAATTTAGTTGATATTTTTTTAAATGACATTTTACAATATTTTGAAATGATTAATCTGTCATGGTTTTCAATGATTTTATTCTTATAATTCCTTAATAAACTTATTCTTTAATTATATATTGTGTATATATGTATACAGGGTGGTGGTATGTTGCCAAAGATACCAGTTGGCCGTTTTGATATTACTTTTCAAAGTTCGTCTACGGTCAAATCACTTGTAATGCTGTATTCAGTACAAAAATTAACTAGGACTTGTTTACGCCAGCTTTAACAACCTCTACCAGTCATTAGCTAACCGCGTTAAAATAAAAAAAATAGTGTCAATATGTGAAGGAAATAAAAAAATATATATATTTATAAATAATTGCTGTGATTTACCTTGTTATCCCACTGCTGCCACCATTTGTAACGGGCCGATGATTGGTGATTGGTTCGTTTGAATGGGTAGATTATTGAAATCACATGACTGACTTGCTACTCTAAATATATTTGTACCATTCACTAAGAGGGGCTCAGGGCCTCCCTGAGCAGGTCACACGGCTGGGGCTACGAACCCCTGTGTCAGCACTTCCTCCTTGACCAGTACACTAGTATTTCTTATATTTAGCCATCATGCTTTTGATAATATAAACTGATAATAAAAGACTATAAAGTGATAAAAAAAAAAATCCTCTGTTTTCTTTACTATAATATCAAAAGATAATAATATAATGTATATTATAAATTATTTCTGTGATCAATTGAATTTTAAAAGACATCTAACCAAGAAATAAATCATTAATAAGCTTCCTATCTAACTCATACATTAATCTATTATCACTTAAATTATTGTAATAATTTAATATAAATGCATTTTTCACTATTATTATTTAATTTCAGATTTTTTTGGCCTTGTCAACAATGCTGGAGTTATGGTTGTGGGAGAATTTGAATGGCAAACAGAATCTATGATAAGCAGACAAATCTCTGTTAATCTTCTCGGACCGATGAATGTCATTAAACATTTCCTGCCCGTACTTAGACAACAGAATGGTATGTTTAGTCATATATGTGTATTTAATTTTCTTCCTTCCAATTGATTAGGATAACATAGAACAACACCGGGTAACTTCTATGGATTATATTTTTTATAAAATAAGTGTAATAATTTATGATAATCTCCGTTTTTTTCAACCAGAAATCAATGCTCCTTCAATCCTTGCATGGACTCAGGCCACCCTGAGTTAGGTTCATGTTAACCAAAGAAGACAGATCAGGCATCTGTTCTGTCATTCAGGCAACAATTAAATCCCCTACTTCACCCCCAAGTCTTGAAGGTTCTTTCCAAAAGAAACCTGGTACAGCTGCTTTTGGATCTGGGACATAAAGGAATTGTGGGCAACAAACAGGCAAATCACCTTGCAAGACAAGATTCTTGCTCAATTCCGTCAGCCCATTGTGGGCATCTAAAAGACAGCATTGAAAGACCCCCTTCTCAGAGAATTTCAGGAAACCTGGAATGTGTCTTCCAGGATGAGACCCTCTCTAAGACTTTTTAGAAGTAAACTAAGCCTAAAAAGAAATCTTGTCACACATTTACAGTCTTCTTAACAGACCATTGGCGATTAAATAGTCACCTGCAGCTACCAGGACTGGTCAATGAATCAATCTGCAGACTGAGTGGGAAGGATGAAGACACTGGTAGTGAACCATAGAACATGGGGCTCCTTAGGTTGTGGAATATTATCCCTTCTATATACTGTGAAGACAATACATCTTTTAGAAGGCATATTACACTGGAGGGGTAATATTCCTTTGTCTAAATTACTTTTGGACAAAGGAACATCACTTTGAGGTAACGCTGTTAGAATGGACCCCATGTTCCATAGTTCAGCCAAGAAACTCTTTTACATCCGATTAGCTGCTGCTTTGGGCGGCTAAATCATGATCTTCAGAGAACCAACTATTGGAGGACAGGGGAACTGAAAAAAATACCCATTAACGAAATGACATCATTATGTCAAAGCATCTGATCAATAGAGGGAACACTTTGTATAGTCCTGGTATATTCAAAGAACCCATTTATTAAAGTATTACTTGAATGATAATAATTCTTACATTAGTTTCTACTTGTTTTGTCGCTTCCTTACTTCCTTCTACTCTGTTCTATATTCTCCCTCTACTTTTAGCTCATTTCTTTTTAAAAACTGTTGCAGGTAGAATAGTGAATGTGTCGTCACATTGTGCTGGTTTCCCGTTACCTGGAATGTCAGTGTATTCTGCATCCAAGGCTGGTCTTCGAGCTTTCTCGCTTGGTCTGAATTATGAACTACAAAAATTTGGAATAAGAGTTGTCGAATTGGTTCCAGGTAATATTAATTTATGCATTATTTTTTAGTTTTCACTTTTGTCAACTATATGTCTCATGATTCCTTCCCCCTTCTTTTTTGCCTACCTCTGATCCGTTTGAAATGCTAAAGAGCGCGTCTAACCCTGCCACTCATTCTTACCACTCTCAAAAACCTTATTAATTTTCTCCCCCTTCTTTTTAAATAAAAGAAACTAATTTATTAGACTTTGAGATCTTGCCCTTCTCCATTTCTACTTTTTAAACTACCTTAGTAGTCTATATTTTCCTTATAGTTGATATATTCATGGGTTTACTTTTCCATAAGAGGGGGGTTTACTTCAAATCAAAATTATTTGAAAACATCTTTGATTAAAATAATTTTAATTAGAACAGAAACTGTAGAGTACAATAGTTCAACTTTTAATAACTAAATTAAAAGTGTTTGAAAAACTTGTACTTTACTTTAACTATTTGACAAAAATTTAAGCATTTTATGGTAGTAAAATATTTAATTTGGGAGTATGTCTAAAAATTCTCAGAAATTGCAAACAGCAAGTTTATTTTATTTATTTATTTTTTTTTTTTAGGAAAGTATCTAAAACTCTACCAAATCCGTGCCCTTGGCCTTTATTTTTAGCGTATTATAAATTCTAAAAAGTAGAAAAAACCTTGCCCCCAGGTTAATTAAAATTGATAAGCCGATAAGCGTAAATGATTTTAACTTTTATGTTTTTACTCCACAAGTGGCAGGGGGGCTCGAGCCCCCCTTCAGCCGTCTCGATGGATGCCCATGGCTATATTATGTTAAAAAAATTTGAATAAAAGAATGATAGCATGGTAATATTATTTTCTTCCTATCAATTATTTTTATTTGCCTTGATCCAAGTTGACTTCAAGCCTTGTTATGTCATGAATATATTCAAGGAGACTTACATTATATTTTCTCTTGTGCACCCATAACACTTCTAAAGATATTTTAGTTTCAAAAGTAAAAGAATCCATAAAGATTAGGTTTTTCATTTTTATAAATATATGCTTTAATAAATAAGGGCTATGCTTGGTGTTGATGTTACTTTGTTTTACCACTCTTACTCTTACTTACTTCAACTTGAACACACTTGTCTGAAACATCATTATAACTGGCGATTGTTTATGTGTGAGATATTGACCCCCCCCCCCCCCCCCACTTACGTGATGAGACCTATGTGATCCCATTCACATAATTCACCAGGTTTGCTCAATGGACCTACATTCTACGTAAACCTATTCTCAAAATTAAATTTATTTCCTCAAAGATAAAACTTAGCTTTTCAAAAACCAGTGATAATTAAAATAATAGAAGCTAAAAATGGTGAAATAATGAGGAATTAATTTTTTTTTTTTTGTAGTTTTCAATTCTTGAGTAGTTCGGTCTGTTAATGAATTAAAAGTTTCACTTTTGCAGATAATCTGTTAATTATGTTATTTGATAAATATCTAAGTGTTCTAAAGATTATTATTATTTATTTTTAGGTTCATTCATAATGCAGAGCTGCATAATGTCGAATCAAAAAGAGCATTCATCTTCCATGTTGGATAAAATGTCTGACGAAGTGAAGCATCTATACAAAGATTATTTTAATCGTTATACAACTTACCTAGCTTCTCTTCCTGTACCAAACTCTCTTTTACCTCCAAAAATCATAGACGATGTCAAGCTTTATACCAAATTAGAATCAGCAATGTTTTCTCCTTCGCCGCGCAGTGTCTATGTAAATGAACCTCCAAGGTACTTCTTTTATTATACTTTATTCTCGTACTTACCGGAATGTTCTATTAAAAGTTATTTGGTTAAAAAATTTATTAAAATGCCAGAATGGAATGAAGACTATAAATGAATATATAAAAAACTCATATTTTGTTTTAGTAAATGAGAAATTTTGTACTTATATTTTTTATTTTAATATAATCTTTTACCGCGTAAATTAAATGCTATCTATTAATTAGTAGGAAAATTAGTAGAAAAGCAAGTTCTTTATTTTTTAACCTTTGTGAAAAGGGTAATTTCTCTGATTTTTAATCGACGTAATTAAATTAATTTTATAAAAAAATAAAATTGATTACAATTTAAAATATAAAACAATTGTAGAGCAATTTATTTTCTCAATTTATTATTTTATTCAATTTATTTATTTATCTCAATTATTATTTTCAATTTATTTATTATTTTCTTTTCTGTTAATTATTATAAAAAATATAAAAGTTATGTAAAAAAATATATATGTATTTATTTATATTTTGCTATATTTTATGTTTGTAATAAACTTAACTATAGTTTTTCTTTGTAATTGTTATAAATTTAAATATATTAATCGTAACAATTGGTAACTCTTTATTCAAGTTCTATCAGTTTAATTTTTTTATTTCGGCGAACATTCCATTTCTTCTTTGTCCTGGTTATTTTTCCTTCTGAAAAACAAAATGAATAATTTATTTTAAAGAAAAGTGTTTTAAAGGGAAAATTAAAATTTAATATTGTTAACAACTAAGACAATTATGGTTGTATGGTGTAAAGCCAATGCCAAATAAAGAAAAAAAAAAAAGAAAGTGTTTTCGCCTTCTTTAAATTAAATTTACAGTATTACATACTAGAGGTCGACCAAGAGGTCATGGAAATGAGAGGAGTGTGCTAGTGTTGTCATGTACAGTCAGTTTTTGATATAATAGACCACGGTCAAAAAACACAGTGTTGTTCTTCTGTTATTAATAATTTTATTTTTGATTACTTCTATATTTTTTGCTACAGGCAACACTGTACCTGATAAGAAAAGCACTAATAATATACGATAATATCTTTATATTATTATTTATTGATTATTCATAATAATATTCTTTAAATCTAAATCGATATTCTTTTTCCTTAATCTATTTTTTTTCTTCCTCTTTATTTCTGAGTTTGATTTGGATTTAGAACAGTTGTGACAATAGTTCGTGCTGTATAAAAACAAACAAAACAGGAAACCTAACAGATTGGAAACCTTCCTGTTGTTATTCGTGACATAACTGTGCATGTCATACAAACTAGGAATGGGTATTGTCTTAGCACCCGACTTTACTGACTTCGGCACTACTCGGAAGTTCCGATTTTAAACGAAGTTAAGCTTTCCGTTTCTCCCATGTTCATGACTTCTTGGTCAACCTCTAATCATTATTAAAAAAATGTATTAGAACAAATAAATTAAACAAATTCAGTGGGCAGTTTAGCAATAAATAAAATTTCAAGTTTCAAAGACGAAGGATATATTATTATACATTTTTTCTTACAAAATATGTGACAGATGTGAAAAATTCCTTAAAACCAATTTTTACTTAAAAGGCGATTCCCCCAAAAATTATGAAAACCAAATTTATTGTACCAAATGTAGTCTAGTTTCTGAGATGTGGATGAATAAATTTGATTTTGTTGAAAATCGAAAACAAAAATTAAACAACCACTTATTGAACACTTTTTAGTTATGTTTAAAACTAAATAAATTTAATAAGATATTATAGGATTTAAATACAGTATCAATAACTATATGAGAAAATTTTGTTCAATTTATCAGACCAATTTTTTGCTTTTTTGACAAAAAAAATAACTGTGATTTTTCATTGACTTGTTAAAATTTTTTATGGACACATGGTGCAATTGAATTAGTGTATATTTGTACTCTGGGAGTCCTGTTTCATTTAACACCACCACATCACACATTTCCATTAAAAAAAGTTTAACTCATTGCTTTTGGAGCTCCCCTATATTTTTTTCTGTGTTTGGGTTATACACATAACATAACTGAAAAAGTTTTAAATGTTTGTGTTGGGTACTTTCGGAGATCAGTTGTGTTAACATCAGGTGCGTTAATTTAAAATAGTAGGTTTTGCCTACAGACTCTAAAACGGGCAATTTTAAGTACTTTCGAATTATGGTAAATATTATAGTGTTGCATTTTATTTTATATAAATCTTTTACTATGGTGAGAGGGCACTTATAGCCCAAAACACATTAAACATATTTTACTTAATACATAAAAAATATTTATTAAGGTTTTACTTAAAACAGTAGAGCTCAGGAGGCAATTTCTCAGCATCCTCTAATGTCTGTGGGAGTGGTTCTCCCAGTGTTTCTGGAAGAATGAGAGCTGAACTACCTCCTAACATGCTCAGACTTCCCATTATGATTAGTGGAAGTACCTTGTAGTCATCAGCCTGAACAAATTAAGTACATACATTGATTATGAAATTTGGTTCTTAGGCTTCCCCAGCTAGACTCATCTTAACGTGATAGGTGTTCTAGTAAAGGGTTCATAAGAGCTGTGTGTGTGATAAGGGGTTTCAGAGTAGCCATGGTCCTAAAGGCATTCATCACTTTTGCTGGGCCATCTATGAATCAATATCGAGGTCACAAGTTCGATCCTGTGCCTAGGCACTTGGATTTACATGGCTAACTATTAATCATTCCGTATTCAATTCCGCGGTAGATAGGTGAAGTGGTTAGTAAACAGGGCCCAAATAGGTGGCCATTGCTTGGTTCGAAAAAGAGTTTCCATTCTACCACTAGCACTAGAGCTGTGACAAACTCAAAATAATAGTTATAACTGTTATATTTATTTTGTAATTGAAAGAGATATAGATAAATCTCAAATCTATATTGTTTGGCTTGTTAACTATTTTTAACATTTACTGTAATTAAAACTTCATTTATATCAATAGGAGTAGAAAACAAATAATTTGGTATTGATGTAAACATATTAACCATTCCTTAAATTGTCTAAATTTAATTTCTTTTTTTACAGCCAGTTTTCTTTATTGGCATGTCTTTTGTAAGTTAATCTTCAACATTTTTGTAGCTTCCCTAAGACACTAAATTTTATTGGAGAAGCCATCATCTGCCTTCTTAGAAATCTCCATAGGCGGATAAGCTCCTATGAAAGATTTTACATTGTTCTATATCTGCTCTGACAGTCAGGAAGTTATTATTTCATTGGATATAAAAAATGCATTTATTAGCAGACAGTAAGAGATTTCTACATGATCTAGCAACACAGAATACTGTCCTAGTATATGCTCCAGGGCACCATAGGATAGAGGATAATAGATTGGCAGATCAGCTGGACAGGCTCTGCTTTAGTGTTACACTTTCTGCTCAGAAACCTGTGGTAGGTTTATCTCGTTTCATTGTTAGGACTATTCTTGAAATATCTTTGAAAATAGATTTTCAGAACTTAGGACTTGGCTCCCAGAATGAAGCAGTCAAATTTTAAAAGTTTGTAGAACTTCATAAAAATAACAAGGAATAGTAATAATGACGATTTTACACATAATTATTAAAACATTTGCAGATCTGTAAACATTGATCTACTATTTGTCGGATTATAGAGTGTTAGAACTAAAGGAGAACTGATGACTTTGAAATGAAATAATATACATTTACCAAACTGATCATTCGTGGAAAAACTAGTAGAACAATATTGGAAGAGAAAGATGAAAGACTCATCGCTTGACTTCTTACAACAGTAGGTAACAATTCAGCCACAAATAAGTAAAACACAGTGAATGCGGCAGAACATCCGAGTTTTCCAAACATTGCCAGTGCCATTGTAATCCATTTGAAACCTTAAAACATAAAAATATGCTTATACTCACAACTATATAAATATATTATACTCAAATGCTTAATCCTGTCATATTGTTAATAATATACATTTATATACTTACTTTGTCGTCCCCTTAAACCGCGTACCACTGACTCATCATAGTCTTTCTTTTTGCCTCATGCGGAGGAGATTCTTTTTTTCCCCTTTAAGGGAGGAAATTCACAACAAAGAAAAAACTTCGGACCCAATTTCCTCTTTCAGTTATGGGATTTTTCCCTCTTGATCTTTAAAATGGTTCTTACCACAATGCTCCAGTTGAATAGTTTTTTTAATAATTTAATGTTTTAAAGATAAATTAGACTAATTTTGGCACTTCCTTAGATTGTTACTCTCCTTATAAAAAAACAGGTGAGTAACAATCTAAAGAAGGTGTATGGAATGTTCTTTTTTAGACTGTTACTTCCTTATTAAAACAGAAGTGTGATATTCCTTTGTGCCAAAGTACATTAGACTAAGTATCCCTTTGTCTTAATATGTAGTTATTTAGTCAAAGTCATTTATAATATAAAAAAAAAACATGGGGAGTAACAATCTAAAGAAATACCCTAATTTTTGCAAACTCAATTAAAGGCTATAACTCTAGAACAGGTAAAATAAAGATATTTCATAAAAAACTTTTAGACTGCTTTTTAGGAGTAGAATCACCTCCTTAAGTATTTACATCACAATGCAGAACACCCAGTATATATAGTGAATATGAAAATAAAAGATTAACTTGATTATTCACCTTGGAAAAACACACTTGAAACACAAGCCAAACCTCCTAGAAACATGCACCAAGCAAGCATGGACTTCCTTCCGAATTTCTCCATACCCCACCAAGCAAGAGCGCAGCCTATAAACTCCATAATACCTCCTAAAATAAAACAGAAACGATTAACTATATACAGTTTACCATAAAGACCATGTCATTAGATAGTTATAAAGCAATTATAGGTTGCCATTGAATGTTAGCTCTTTATCTAGGCGAGTATGTTGTTTATATATATCTACGAATAGACTTACCTATGAAAAACGCTAAAAATGTATTAACTTCTAGATGAGTTGTGTAGTAAGAGAGTCCATGGTAAACCAAACCATTCACACCCCAATTGTACAGTATTATCAAGTATTTTATCCTGATGTTTTTATGAGAAAATAAATCCAGTGGTGTAAAGTCAACTTTTTCATGTGAATTATTTGTATTATCAATTTCCTGCAATTTAAACAAATTTTTTAATATTATTGCGGTTTCACGGTTAAATTGTATATAAAAAAGGGGGGATTAAAAAATACAATTTAACGTTAATTACCCCTGAGTTAAGCTCTTTTTCTTTTCTAATAAAAGACTTCATTCCTCAACTTAAAATAGTGAAAGGAGAACATATTAAAATTAAAATAAAAGAAATACTAACAAAATTTTCTAAATAAATAATTTTTAAATTTATTTAAAATTTCAAATTGATAAAAATTCTTTTTATCCTTAAATACAATTAATACTTTATACATTGCGGTAGAAACATTAGGCTATTTTATTTTTTTACTTCTTTAAAATTTACTATGAGTCTATGCTCATATTCATATGACAAAATTTTATATCTTTTTATTTTTTATAACAAATTTTATATTTTTTTTTTAAATACACAAAATTTTATGTGAACCTTTTACATCTTTCATATATGTATCCTATATCCCATTGTACATGTCATAAATGTTTAAATGAATAAATTCCTACTGAGAATTACCACGAGGTAAGGACTCTTAGTTTGAACTTTGATAGTTGTTCAAAAAAAAAAATGGCGTACATGAACCAAACTAATGGAAAATAATTAATATTTAAATTTAATATTCTCTGAAAATCGTAGGTGCTGTTTTAATTGGAGAAACTCTTATGTTCGCTGAAGTAAAACTAAGATGAGTAGAGACATGATCTCCTTAGATCAAAATTCTAAATTTGCACCGACATGGTGGGTTAATGGTGAGACTCGTGTCCCGAAGATTTGTGGCGGTAAGATTTGTGGCAGTAAGATTTGGCTCTACAAAAATTAAATGATCAAAATTAGTTTTCCTTTAATTACTTCCTCATACTACTTTAAAAGAAATCTCTACTCAAAAAAAGAATTTAATGAAATTAAAAAAAAATTAAGTTTTTTAATACTTACGATAAAATCAGCAAAGTGAGGCTCTAATCGTAGTAAATTAAATTTGGGTGAAGTTAAACTAGTACAAACTTGTACACTAACAAGACTTGAAAATATAACAAGAAAATCTTGTTTTACTAAAAACTACAAAAATGGCAAATTTACAAAGTTATTATCGTCTCTCCAGACGGACTTCCCAGTGCCCCTCTTTCGCCAACGAGAACAGCCGGATCAGTGAATTTTCCTACGAAAATCACGAGGTACCTAGGCTATTTCCCCTTCCCTAGTATGACGTCAGAACGCGAACATTAATTACGCAGGCTAGCCAAACTAACAAAATGACTAAACATAGATTTACAATCATACATTTCAAAATCTGGGGCAAAATTCATAATAGCCCCCTAAAAAAAATCTCAACTAACTAAACAAAGTAATTAACTACAATTAACATGTTTAATTATTACTTAAGGTTCATCACAAATACTTTATAATCAAGTGGGATACCACATTTATTTATTATTATTAAAATATTTAGTTTTAGCCCAGTAAAATTAGACTTTTGGTAACGATTAATTCAGAAAAAGCTGGAAATAGTTTTACTCCTCTTAAGGCATCCCAAATAAGAGTAATATATGTTTGCGACGGTTTCTGAGTTGAACTAAGCTTTTGTACATCCAACAGAAAATTGTGTTCTTACCAAAATTAAAGAACATTAAACCCTGCGTCAAAATACATTAAATACATACGTCCTAATACAATAAATTGGTACAGCGGTTTGGTCAGAATTGGCAGTCAAAAATTAACATATTTTGCCTGAAAAGTGTGTTATGCTCAGTTCTGTACGCCTGTAACTCAAAAACGGCTATTCCACCAAATTAGGCGTTCAGAACACTCCTATTTTTTTTAATTTACTTATCCCTAAACATAGATACATTCTAAGAACTAAAAGTAGTCATAGAGCTGATTTTCCACTAAGTGTGGCTATTTTGTAGTTTCATATTTTGTAACCTATATTGGGGTTTGCAGAGGGCATACCACTGACTCGTAGGCTTTTTTTTGTCTTATGTCAGGAGACCCCTTTCAATTCAAAATCGCTTATTATAGTCTAGGAAATTAAATTTTAATGCAATTCGATATTCCAAGTCAAAAAATCTTTCAATAGGATTTTAACCAGAAAATTCTTCAACTATGCTGCTGAAAAACTTTGAAATTTTCATTTAGAATTTTTAATATCTTTCAAATTCTACTTTAGAGCCATGAAATAATGTTATCAGGCGAGTTATACTAGTTAACTGATAAATAGCTTAGTTCTCCTGTGAAATCCGTGTCTTAAAGGGGTTGAAGTCCAACGTTTTGCTTTTTCAGCATCTTTAAGGGTGCTTTTAGCTTTCAGCATCTTTAGGGTTTGGCTTTTTTTTAGCATCTACAGGGGTGTGTTGGATTTCATTGGAAAACCAAGCCATTTATTACTAGAGTTTGGACAACCGACTAGAAAAAACAACTAAATGAATAAGTCGATTTGGGGAAAAACAATCGACTGAATTCAATCGACTGAAAACAGTTTCATAGCGGAATAGGGTATACGAATAAAGATATAGGACCAAGACTGAACCCGCAAGTCGAATGTTTCAATCGGATGTTTTTGTTTTTAATATAGGAGTGGTAGGGGAAGGGAACAATGGTGAAGGCCGTGGAGGGCTCAGAGCTGAGGGGGGGTGAGAGTGAGAAGGCGCTTGACACTCATTATCTCGTAGCAAACTACAGCCTGCTATGATATCGTTTTCATTCGAATGAAAAAATATAGACTGAGACTGAATCCAGTCGAATGTTTCATTCGGATGTTTTTTGGTTTTGGGTTGGGGAAAGGAAAGACGGTGAAGGGCTCAGAGCTGAGGAGGGGTGAGAAGGCACATGACACTCGTTATACATATACACGTACGAATTACAACTAATACAACTCCAAACTATAGACTGATATCAGTGGAATGAAAACTAGATATCCACAACCGAATAAATGAATATTTTAAAACAACTGATTAGTCGACTGTTTTCAGTCGATTGGTTTCCAACGCTATTTATTACTTAATCAACTGCAGCCTATGCACCAAGTTAGTTTATTGTGGTTAAGTTGTCTATAAGATTAAGCCCATAAGAATGAGTCCTTTGGTTTAGTCCTTTTCAGAATTGCTCTAGGTTACTCTAATATTTAAGATTGCTTACATTAGCATTTAAAAGCTATGAAAATTCTTGGGGCATACTATGGTAAGGACAACTAGCAACCTCCTCCAGATATGTTAGATGTCTAAAGTTAAATCCTGGTAAGGTAAGACTATTTCAAGATATTCATATAATTTTTAAAACAATGATTATGTTTCACTAATTTACCTTAAATTTCTCAAGGTAGAGTTTCCTGATTTTAACTTTGTTTACAACAGCTATTTGTTGGATTATTTCTTCAGCCTCGTCAACTCTATTCTTACTAAGAAGCCAACGTGGAGATTCAGGTATTAGCCAGAAATAACTGAAAAGACAAAAATTGGAATTAAAAATCTTAATTAAATCTAGTTGATTGGTCTAGGTCTAAAGTTTAAGAGGAATAAGTCATAATGTGGATGAACACAGAAGGCAGTTCAAGATGTTACCGCTGGAGGATACAACTAAATGGCTTCTGAGTAAGCAGGAGATCTTGTGAAAAGATGCTCAAATAATTGAAATGGCGAGTTTTATAGATTATTTATAGATTAGTTTCGTAATGTTTAATGTTTTGTTAATGTTGTTGTTTTGTTAATGTTTTGTAATGGAATGTTTTCTTGAACATGATTCAAATGTTTGAGGGCTGCTAAATAATATTATTTTGTTGAATAGTCTATAAACTTTCAATTTTTTTTAGGTATTTGGAGCAAATTTGGCCCTTATATTTGTCATTCCACAATATAGTTATGGTATCATACCATATACTCACTAATTTTCAAGAGTTGCTATCTATGTGCTACTGAGACCAAATTTAATTATTTATTAATCACTGAATTACTTTAACAATGCGGTACTTTACTTTAAAAATCTAGCATTCACTAAATTTTTAGGAGTCTTTATTGACCCTAAGTTGACGTGGAAAGAGCACTGCTCTTCTCTGGCTAAGAAACTCTCTATCCAGGTATTTTTACTTTTTACTATATCTTCCCAAATATCCACAGACATTTTAATATCAGTATATTATGATGTCTTTCACAGTAGACTAGGCTATGCTGTAATCCATTGCGGTCATACAGACACTGTGTTTGGAATACAGAGTAAGGCGATAAGAACTATTTTCAAAATTAATTAAAGAGATGACTGTAAAGGATATTTTAAGAAGTTCAAAATCTTCACTGTTCCCTGTTTATATATTTTACAATGACTACTATATGTTCAAGAAAACCCTCATCTATTCAATAACACAAACTCATTACATCATCACAACACCAGACACAGACACAAACTTCAAACAAGATACTGCAGACTATCCAGGACACAAAACAACATAAATTATTGGTGCATAAAACTTTTTAATCACCTTCCAAATATTGTACAACAATTAGAGCTAAAAGTATTTAAACCTAAAATTGAACAATTTTTCAAGTTGCAAGCTTTTTATTCTTTACACGAATTCTTAGTTAGTTTTATTTGTTAATTTGTAGAAATGATTTATTTATATATTCTTAATTTATTTTAAATTTAGTCTTAAGTTTGTTGACTATTATTATACTCTACAATAAGGGTGATGATAATAAAAATATTCTGTATTCTGTAAATTGCGGAAACTGCTTAACGTGGAATCTCTAATTTTGCCACAGAGCTAACTTAATGAACACCTCCATTTTTTATTTAAGATGGTGGCCATTTTCATAATAATTTTATGTTTGCTATATTTGGATGTACTAGAATGTTGAAATAAGTTACTTCTTTTGAAATAAACATGTTCTATAAAAGAATTTTTCAATCTCAAACATTGATTTATAGGCCTCTGCTACAGTCTTCGCACAACTAGAATCGACGCGTTGACAGCGCAGGAAAAACTAGCAAAAGGGGGGACGAGCCAATGAGAGCTTGAGATTTTCCTGGACAAAAGGTCGGGCCAACTAGGCAAAGATAAATGTCTCTAGTGGAGGGGAGAGGCCCTCTGGATAACAGTATAAGAAGGCTTCGTAGTGGCTTTATTTTTTCCCCCAGAGAGGTTGGCCAATCTGTGTGTCACTCAATTTCCCGCGCTGTCAACGCGTCGATTCTAGTTGTGCGAAGACTGTAAACAAGGTTTTTGATCTGCTATTTTGAATTTAAGATGGGATTTAGAATTATTCAGACTAGAACCTTGAAATTTGGGAATGAATTACTTATGACATAAACATGTTCAATAACAGGTTTTTTTTAAAATATCGCCCTTAATAAAAATAAAGGGCGATTAATCATCAAGAAATAAGTTTTAGAAAAGGTTACCCCCTAGAACGTAAACATGTAGTAAAACAATTTTTTTTTTAAATTTTAATTGACTCCTATAAGGGGTAAAATGGAGAGAGAGAAGGGATATCGTGATTATGCTAAGCTTAGAAGTAAGAGTACCTAACTAAACAAATTATCCATAAAGCACTCGATTACAGAGAGATCTGGATTGGAGACAGGCTTTCTCCAAATGAAATATATAAAAATTTGATTCCTATGGATTAGGTTCTGCTAATAAACCTCTTGAAACTTTGGGACGGAAGTCCATTCCTAAAAGGTAGAAATATAGGTACAGGAAAGAGAGGACAAGCAAGATAGCCCAAACATCTGGAACTATCATAAAACTCATTGAATATGATACAACACATACTGTAGTGAAGCATGGGTATACATCTAGTAAGATATATTTAATAATATTAATTTATAAACCTTAGAAGGAAGAACTGGGGTAATACATTTGCCATAATGAAGTAAAACCAATGCCTTGTTAAGTACGCTATTGATGACATAATACACTGAGATAAAGCAAATATCATGCCTAGAATAATACCTCCCGCAGTTCTGTCTTTTGGACCTAAAAGTTCCATACCTGAAACAAAAAAAAAAAATTAAAATTGATGAAAAAGGTTTTAAATAAATGCTTTAAATCTGAGTTCAGCAACCTTTTTGTCATTAAGGCTTTACCGCCCTTTGAGGTTAGAAAAAACAGTAAAATTAAAATTTTATTGGTTCTAAGCAAGACCAAAAAATCTAAGTACAGGCTTCATTACCAATTTTAATTCTGCACAATTTGAGCCCTATTTCAACTTCCTCTGACGAATAGTACAGGCGCCATTACAATACAATGATAAAATTCGTTGTATTGAAATAGTTGTAGTAGGGAGTTAAAATAGGGTTCAAATTGTGCAGAATTAAAATTAGGAATGAAGCCTGTACTTAGATTTTTGATATCTTGATTAGAACCAATAAAATTTTCATTTTAATGATTTTTCTAACCTCAAAGGGCGGTAGAGCCTTAAGGGTGCAATGTAAGATTTGAATTTTCAAGAGCACACATACCGATTATTAGATTTACATAATTGTATCTTGATTAAACCAATTAGTCGAGGTTTTGATAAAAGAGGAAGAAGTTTGATAAGAGGGTGTTTGAATAAAAGTCCTGTAAAACCATGGTGTTGACACTCTCATGGTGATGACCAGGATCGCGTAAACATAGTTTATCAACCAACACTTCACACAAGTGTGTAGTAGTCTTGTTTATACCCTGGGCTTGTTCAAAGAACCACATGTGTATCTTTAGGCCTCTTTCACACGAGGCAACTTAGTTGATTCAACTAGTTGACTGGCGGTTGAAAAGGAGTGTAGCCGGGTAGCAAGTGTTAAGGAATGGCCCGAACCCCTTCACACGAGTCAACTCGTCCGCCCAGGCGACTATGAGGCCAGGCACATGTGCCGCTCGCGTTCTCAACCCTGCTAGTTGGTTCAACTAAAAAGACACTACAAGGCATTAGGCCCTTCACACGAGTCAACTGGGACACTTGTTCCATATAGATACTATTTTCTCTTCCAATTAAATTGAAGAATTTATCCTCGGGGCTTAGTAGTTTTGGATATAATTGTGAGAAAGCGCCCGTTTCCCGATTCTCTAACAAGGGATGAACCCACATTCTTCGACTAGATTTCCTTCTATTTAGGGTTTCGCAGGTAAAACCAAAAAAAGAAACCCTTATAGTTTCATTCCTCTGTCTGTCTGTCACTCGTGTACGGTTCCAATTACTTAAATTAAAAGAGATAAATACTTGAAACTTTCCAGTATTAAAGATCGTTTTGACGCACAGACAGGAAAGATAAAGCGAACTCTAAATTATCAGCCGTTCAAATTCAAAATGGCGGATAATTCATGTCACAGGGAATTTTTTTTTTTTTAAATTTTGAGTGGTAGATTACAAACATATATAAGACTTGTGGAAATTAGTTACTTTTTCATGCTATTTTGTAAAAAAAATCAACATTTTGTTTGCCCCCCCCCCCCCCTTTATACTAACTAATTTTCTATTCATAATACCAACAAAACCCTTTTTACGTGAGACTTCCCGCACAACCAATTTTTTTGCTCTTGTCGCGGAGCGAAGATTTAGTGATTTTTGTATTTACGATTTTTATATTTAATTGAAAGTTGCCATAGTTACAGAAATTCAAAATGTTTGTTTATGACTTATAATGTAAGATTGAAAGATTTTGTCATGTTCGTAAAATAAAAAGAATTTAAGAAGATCAAAGGTTTTAGCTGAATCTTAGAGGTTAAAGACTCGAAGTCGAGACAGCTCTTCTTCTTGCAGAAGAGCAAGTACTCCTGCTTCCTCGGGTCCTAACATAGTACTGACCTCCCATTGGGAAGAGAAGTTGAATCAACTAAGTTGCCTCGTGTGAAAGAGGCCTTAGGCGTAAAAACCTCCCGTAATTGAATAAAACATTAAAAAAAGTAAATAAATTACTTATTGTGAGTAAGTTCCATATTATAATCTCAGTTAGAACAACTAATTTTGCAAATAAGTATTAACTGTTTATATACTCACTCAAAATGAATGGTATTTGATAAATGGCTGGAAATAAAGTTCCCGATAGTCCTCTCATTATTGTGTACATTGTATAGTTAACTGAAAATGCAGATATAAATGGCAGCAATATATTAAGAACTAGAACTGGCATAAATATAAATTTTCTTCCCCACCTGTAATTCAAACAAAAAATAAATCAATAAAATAAGTAGATAGAAATTAGATTGAAGAAATTGGTTAAACATACATATTGGTTAATAAAAAAACAACAGAAGAATGCATTTAATTTATAGATAACTGGTGTAAAAATTGATCAATTTTAAGGAAATTCCAATAAATGCTGAGGTACATCTCAGCATTTTTGACATCATCATCCCTGGTGCAAAAGCTCTCGAAGAGCCTGGACCTGCCAACACTGTTTGCTTCCAGAGGTCACTATCCTGGCCACAGTCCTCCATCTTCTTACTCCCAGACGTCTGAGGTCGTCCTTAACTTGGTCATTGAATGTAATGTAAGTATCATTACATGTTCTTAGGTAATGACAATTCAATATTTTTAAGTTTCATTACACAGTATCATTTCGATAAAGGAATCAGTAATTAAAGTTTGCACATTATGAGTAGTGAGTTTTGTCATTGTGGGAAAATCCATGGGGAGCCAATGAGAGGTCAGGATTTTGAATTCTAGCAGGTCGGGCCAACTAGGCAAACAAAAATGTAACTGGTACCACCCCTCCCACAGGCCTAGTGGCCTTTATTTTTTTCCTCATTTAGGTTGGCCAATCTGAGTGTCAAAAGTCACAACTCAAAACACACATACTGTAAAATCAATGCTGTTTAGCTCCAAGGAGTAAAAACTACATATGAGGAGGTTAAGGTTAAATGGTACAAGATTTGGAGTTAACTTATACTTCTTTATTTTCATTAAGACCCAGATATTCTGCTTCTGTCAATAATTAAAGGTTTATTTGATTGATTCTTTCTACTAATACAAAAATATATTTAATCAGCTATATTCAATTTATATCCTCTCTCATCTAATACATAATCCATCTTTAATAATAACAAAATATCACTTACCTATCACATGCCCAGCCAGAAAAAGCTGTTCCGATCAAACTTCCCAAGACAAATGCAGTTGTTGCCATAGTGGGGAGCCAACTATTACTGCACACCAAATCAAACTGAAATTAATAAATGTTTTCAACAAATCTTCTTTTCCTACTAGCGGCAGCAAAATTATGCATTATTGAACTGTTATTATGCATGAAAATTTAATTTCTCTGAGGTTTCAAGAAAAATGTATAATACCTAGCAAAATTGTATTTTGCTGAGGATTTTTCTGGGCTAAGCCATGCCCACATTCCCCGCTACAAATAAATTAACAAATATTCTTTTGTTTTATATATATAATCTTATAACCTAAATTATGTGAAAAATTTACCTTAAATATATTACGAATTTATAAAAAAAAAAAAAAAATGTTTATAAATACTTATAATAGATTATATTTATAAAATAGAATGGAGTAAAAAGATTAAAAAAAAAAAAAAAATATTGAAGAAAATAGTAGGTCTTAAAATAATCATAAATAAATTAAATTAGTGGCAACACTGCAGCTCGTCTGTTAACATCATTTTGTTTTGTTTTACTGTTTTTCTGCCAATTCATTTTTTATAATTGTAACATTTGATATTGTTGCTTGTTTTTCAAATTTAAATAGTTCAATAATAGTATTAAATTATATTGATAGTATTAAATTAATTGACTGCCGAGGCAATGCCTCGGCAGTCAATTAAATAAATAAATAAAAGTTAATTTCCATAGCCTGACATCTCCTCTGGCTCGGAGGCTAACTTAATCATTCGTCAAAAAATTCCATTTTGCTCCCTAGCTACATAAATATCTATTTTATTTTAATTTCTATATGCTCTTTAATCGTAATTATTTGAAACTCTGAAAATGGAATAAATGTTGCTGTTTTTGTGTTGTTTTTTTTTTTGTAAAAAAGGAGGAATTCCTTAATTTAAATCACTTAAGTTGGAACATCAGCTTACAGATGGTTACTAAAGTGATCAAACAACACAGTCTGAATTAAACATTTGTATGGTTTTTAATTGTTACCTTAGTTGCCAGAGTTTCTTCATAATTACTAGTGTCGTAAGTCCAACTGCTGCATTCTTTTGTTATATTTTCAGATGAAGAATCAGCCGAATTGAAATCATATATAAAACACCTAGAGGGTTCTATCCTTCCATCTGGATAATGATGAAGTGGGATGTATTTTAATTTTATCTCATCATAAGATAAATTACTACCTGAAAAATAAAAATAAAATATTTATAAGACATTTTCAACGCTTATTTCTCAAATCTTAAAAAAAAAGTTTCTTAGAAATTAAGCCAATTTATTAACTTTAACCAACTAATAGTAAAGTTGTAGGTGTTCCGGTGATGAAGGAGTCATAGTAGATGTTGTGCTAGGGGCTAGTTCAGGGTTATGCATGCTGTTATTTTTATGAATGAATCACTGTTCACATTGTTTCATTCATAAAAAAAAGAAATACATCATACACCACCCTGTAGATGCCCCTAGTACAAGTGGCGAAACGTCGGAAACAACATCCACTATGACACGGTCACTACCGGAACACAAAACTCCATTATGAAACCAACTGCGGAAGCCTACACATTAAGACAATTAATAGTAATTTATTATCTTCCTATTAAATTGTTTAACTGTCTCAGTTATGTAATTTACTTGGCTTATCATATACTTTTAAATTTAAAACTGCAATAAATATTTAATTTCTAAAACTTGGAATTTTATATCAAATATAACTTTCATAAAACAAGAGCAATAAATAAAAAAAATAATAAAAATGAGAGAAACACTTTATTTACAAAAATAACAGTGATGCTGCCCAAATAGAATGGGTTGCTAAACACACAGCGTACTGATCTATCTATAATAAAAAAAATATAGAACTTTTATTATTATTATTTTTATTTATTTTATTTTATTTTTGACCGAGCGAAGGGAGGTCTATGTTTTAACTTTTTTGTTCCCCAGTCTTCCCCAGGTACTAGACCGTTTTGCATTTCGTCTGAAAATGTTTGTTACGCGCTTATGGCCAAACAATTTTCTTCAAATTTGGAATAGATGTTCTTTAAAGTCATAAAAAACAACGTATGAGTTTTATATTTAATAAATTTCATTTTTAATTTTTTTTAAAAATAAAACAAAAAATTATTTTTTGTTTATCTTGAAATTTGGCATGAATGTTACTTCATGTTGGGAAAATAAATATATATAGTTGTTTTTTTATAAAAAAAAATTGTTATTAATTTAAAAAAAAATGTTTTTTAGACTTTTTTTCAAAATTTTTATTTTTTAATTTTTATTTTTTCTTGAAATTTGGAATATATGTTCCTTTAAGACATTAAAATCGATGTATATGGTTTATTTCTTTAAAAAATGATTAGAATTACCATAAAAATATCCTTCCCAGCAGGGAATCGAACCTAGCCTCTCACTGTCCGCGTTTAAACTTATTTTCTCAGAAGCTAGATTTTTCCCGGGAAAACGACTTATACAGTTAGATTTGTATTTAAATGGACTACATTTTTAAAAAAATCATTAAAAACCGTCGGAATAGTTTTCGAGAAATAATGTTTTTTGAGAGTTTTTGAGGGGGAGTGCCCCCAAATGTATAGCTTAAATTAATTTATCGATTTCAGCTCCGGTTATCATTTATCCTTTAAGTAATTGAAACCGATTTTTAATGGTTTATTTTCGAATTAAATGTTTACAAATACCATAAAAATAATGTTGCCCCAGCGGGGAATCGAACCCCACCTCTCACTGTCCGCGTTTAAAATTATTTTCACAAAAACTAGATTTTTCTCGGGAAATCGACTTATACCTTTAGATTCGTATTTAAATGGATCCTCTGTCCGCGTTTAATTTTTTTTCTAATTTTCGCGAGGTCTACTCTTCACAGAACTACTAGTTATTTTTGGAGCAGTGAGACACATGGATGGAGAATAGAGCAATAAATAAATTTCTAGACTATAAGGATATAATTAAATAAAGGTCTTAAAAGCCATAGGGTTGAGCTATCTGAGACATAGCACAGCTTAAAAAAATATATACATGCTCAAATAGAGAAGGTTAAGCTAAGATGAGGAAGACCCAAAAGTACTTAACCAACTGATACTTTAGGTACCTGGATCAAGAGGACTAAAGCCCAAAAGAGACTTAAAAAAAACTTACCATTAACAAATTCTGAAATATCGCACCAATGAGATGGAACAGCTGAAACAAATATTTGACTAAAAGCGAGATAAATACTCGATAAGGAACATGGCACACAAAGAAGCCAAAAAACCCTTTTCTGATAACTCCCTCTAGGGCCTAATTCTTCTAAAACTTTATCGAACTCTTTAGATTGGTCCATTATAATTTAATTCGGTAAACAACTATATGTAATTTTTATTTGGTCGACAGCTTTTTTTTAAATTTAATCATAATTCATTTATTGTTATTTTATATTCTTTTATGAATGTAAATTTTGTTTATATTTTTTTTTTTTTAAATTAAAAAAAAAAAATCTAAAAATTATATTTGTAATG
Organism: Gerris lacustris; assembly: GCA_951217055.1. Classification (NCBI taxonomy): domain Eukaryota; kingdom Metazoa; phylum Arthropoda; class Insecta; order Hemiptera; family Gerridae; genus Gerris; species Gerris lacustris. Next base: position 13,362,754 of record OX578278.1, on the reverse strand, counting down.
GAATATATTATTAAAATTTAATTATTATTTAATACTTAAAAAGACACTTCCGTTTTGCAAAAACCATAGCCTGCCGTAATAGTGAACACAAGATAACTAAATCTCGAAAGAGCTCCTACTAATGTTAACATTCAAGATAATTCAATTAACATATCTTAACACTACATCAAATAGAATTAATTTTTTTATTTGCTTGATAAAAACTATGAGTTATCCCCCTCATTCGTAATTTCATTGTCTGCATTATATAATGCGGCTTGTGTTAATCCCCCCCCCCCACAAGCTGTTCACCTTGATAAGCCGTAGGTTAATATCAGAACTCACATTGGCTGCTCATTGAGCAGAGGACTAACCTTGGTGCTAAAGGAAATCCACATTAAGAAGGAAGAACCTTGTTTAGCCTCGTCCCTACTATATTATACATAGTAGGCCAATTTAACTTTCGGACTCTGACCTACTAGCAGTAAATAAATCATAGCACAAATTAAATTGAACCATAAATATTTATAGTTAGTACATATTAATTAAATAAAATGCACATTTAATCATGAATATAAATAAGAATTAGATCTCTAATTTAATTAGATCTAAAATTTAAATACAAATGTTCAGGTATATTATTATAATTAAAAAAACATCATTAATTAATTAATAATTAAATATTAATAAACATTCATTGACAAATTTAAATGTAGGTACATCTAATCAAAAAATAAATGTTAATTTAATCACAAATCTATGTAATTTACAATTTTGTATTCTTAAAATGTCTCTTAAGCAAGCACAGATGTGGAAATCCTTTTGGTAATCTTCTATACTAAATGGTAGAAGAGGATGTCACTAAGTAAGTAAATATTAGTAATTAAAATTTTTAAGTTTTAGGTAGTATTCATACTACGGAAAGATTAAATTTTACTTTAAATCAAATTATAATTACCATTAACTACGGAAGACATACAAAAAGTTTGAAAGCTTGGATTTGGGACTTTGTATCGGTAACGACAGAGAAAAATCATTCTTCAGTGTAGCTCAGTTGGTAAGAGCGCCTGTAACGGATATATAGGAGGCCTGTGGTTCAAGTCCCGGGGCTGGGGTCTATTTTTCTCTGTGTCTCCTGTAGTTAATGATAATTATCATTTGATTTAAAGTAAAATTTAATCTTTCCGTAGTATGAATACTACCTAAAACTTAAAAATTTGAATTTATAATTGATTGTACTAGGTACAGGTACTAATTGAGTACTTTATAATTATAAGTATTAATTCACAGTCTAGTTCTATTGCCGTGAATATTTGGCTTGCTAGACTTGTAGAAAAGATTGACAGCTTAGATTCGGGAATTTGCATCGGTATTGACAGAGAAAAATCATTCTCCTGTATAGCTCAGTTGGTAAGAGCGCCTGTAATGGATATATAAGAGGCCCGTGGTTCAAGTCCCGGTGCTGGGGTCTATTTTTCTCTGTATGTCTCCCGTAGTTAATGATAATTATAATTTGATTTAAAGTAAATATTAGTGATTAACTAATGTAAATTTTATGACAAATTTATACAATTTATAATTTTAGACATAAATAATCTTTAAATATCTTATCAGCACGCACAGATGTGGAAATCCTTCTGGTAATTTTCAACACCAAACAATAGAGGGTGTGATTAATGTTTTAGAACAATACATTTTCTTAACCAGGATATAAAATAAAAATTAAGGTGGGTGCCAACAGTGACTGGTCTAGGCTTTTTTTTCGCCCAGAGCAAGAATGCTATCCTCCCACCCTCCTTATACATACACACACAAGCATATTTTTTGTCTATGGATCTATGTGTGAAGGAGTATTTATTTAATGTATTTTCCACTTCTTATTTTGACAATACCAACTTTGTTTGAGTATATGTGACTAATTCCACCCATGATAAGGTAATGATCTCAATGTTAATTTTAATTTTCAATGTTTAAATAAGTTAAGTGTTCTTCTTTTTTATAAAAATCCTATTTAAAACAAATTTGTTAATTATATGTAATGATGTTTTAGGCATGATTATGTCCCGGAGGGGGACGAAATATAGCCAGTTTTTAACTACTATGAGTTGTTAACTCTTACTTACTTTTACCCTAATTGACCTACCTAAAAATAAATATTTTTTAGTTCATTTTGACTTGACAGTGCCACTGATACTATCGATAAATCAAAGGGTTGTTTAGTAGACAAATGGACATTAAAAATGGTACACTGTATTTAATTTAATTATTATTAAACATGTTATCTTATTTCAACATAATAATAGCTCCTCCCTGGCAAGGGAATCGAACCAGACCTCTCACCTTTTCATATATAGCTAATTTCTCATGAACTAGCTTTTCTTTTTTTTTTTTTGGAAAAACTACTTAAATGGTTAGATTCGTATCTTGATGGACCTCAATTTAGATTTTTTTTACTCAAAAGAGTTGGAAGATTTTTGAGAACATTATCTTTGTGACTGTTTGAAAGAGTTTCTGGAGGTAGCGCTCAAGCAGTTACTTTGATTAAAATAATTTTGAAAAATTAACAGCAAGAAACGTCCGCCTTATTATTACTGTAGGCACAATACCTTAGGTAATAGAGAGTCACAGAGATAAAATGTGGTGAAAGGAGGCCAAAAAGTTTAAAAATAATAATTCGTGTTAGATTTTAACAATCCTCACTCAAAATTTGGAAGTTTTATGAGCAAAAATAACACGCATTAAGATTTTTGAACTTTTTGGTCAACTTTTATCCCACTTTATTTCCTAAGGCTAACTGGTTCTATGTCAAGAGTCCACAGGATATTGCTTTTCAGGACATTTTTTACCTGGTACATTTATTTTTTTATTTTTTTCATCAATCCTAGTTTTCGTTTTGAGAAATCGACAAGCAATGATTATAGAGATATTGCAAAAAATTATAGCAAATTTTTAAAACTACACGATTTATTTTTGTTAATGTGTTTATTAGACTGGACTTAAAACGTATTAATGCACAAAATCAAAAAGTTTTGTCATTATTTGCAATGGGTTTTATTTATTTATTTTTTTTTTTTCAATGCCCAGCGCCCTCGCTGATTTCTGTTGTTCCAAAGATACCCTATGGGGCATATTAACAGCCACACTTGGCTAAATTAGCAAATATATACTTTTTTAATTAATGGGTCAGTGTAAGTAACTTATTAAACCAATAAAAAATGATGAATCATTTTATAAAGAATATATATATTTGTAACCTATTATTCAGCAGCTTTTATTCATTATCCCATCCGAAAATAAAAAAAAAAATAAAAAAATTGAGTTTACCACATTTTTACGAATTGAACATGACCATACTTAATTTTTAACTTCTGTATATTTTTCCTGTGGTTGGGTCCAAAAGTTGCGCCAGTGTTTCAAATTTCAGCTCTTTAGGTTAAACGGTTCAGGCTCTATAAACCAAAGAGCGAAACCAAAGGATGGACACATCACCCTCGACAATGGGATTTTGAGAAGTATCTACAAAACCCTAAAAATATAAGCACATATGTTACTATACATTATCAATAAGAGGTAAATAAAATAATTACATTAATAATTTAAAAAATACAATTTTAAGAAAAATTATTTTATCGAACATTAGTAGATTTTTGTCTGTAAATATTTCCTCATTTATTAAATTCCAATAGAAATAACAAAATAATTTATTTGCATGATTGGCAAATGCAATTATGCAATTAAAATTATAAACATTACTGCAAATAATCACTATGTTTTATTTTAAGTTAAGATTAATATCTATGAACGTTTAATGTATGTAATTGAATTGTGATAAAAGAGAATTTTCATGTCTTACTAAACCTTGAAAATACTTTGCATTAATAATAATAAAAAAAAGAATAATCTTGTAATTCTCACTTATTTCCATCTAATATATGAGGATTATAATAATTTATATAATAACAAGTATATAATAATTATAATTTATAATGTTTTTGATGAAACAAGTAATTTTATAAATGAAAATATATAAATGTTTATATATCCAACAAAATAAGAAGTAAAAATAAAATCTGATTATGTAATTTGTTTTATGAAGGTTAAATGTAGTAAAAAATAATATTTTTAACTAAGAAATTAAACATCTACAATTAGTATTTCTCTTAGTTTTTTTTTTTTGTAAAGTTAAACGTTAATTAAAAGAGCTGATAGGGACTTGATGGATAGATTTATTTTTACACATAAATAATTTTTTATTTTATTTCAAATCAGCTTTTCTTGCAGTAATACCACATAGAAGTATGAGTTTGATGAATAATACAGATTTTTTTAACTGAAGCGATGCCAAAAGGACAAAACAAGGAATAAGAAGAAGACTAGGTCAATACCTAGCTCGCATATATTATGTTAAGTGACAATATTGTGATTCCTCCGCACAAAAAAAAAAAATTAATATTCAGTGATTGAAAATAGTATATTATGTTACTAGGCTGTGAAGTGAGTTTTTTCTTTACCGCGGCAATTACATTTACTGTCGAGCGAAGCGAGACAGTAAATATTGCCAAGGTAAAGAAAAAACACTTCACAGTCGCGTAGCATATGCTATTTTTTCCGAGGTAGCAGACAATGAAAAAACATTAAATATTAATCACTAATCAATATATAATAATAACAAATATTAGTACATACTTAAGACTTAAAAAAAGAAACCTTAAAAAGAGGTTACACTATAAGAAAAGATAAATAAAACGCATTGACACCTAGCGGATTTTAATCGTACTAGAAGCATTTCTACAAAGACTGCAGCGGTACTAACGGAAGTTTTGACAACTACCCGCCGGACATAAAAAATCTTTTAGTTCCTAGGACGTAAAAGATTTTTTCTTTACAGCTAGGAGTAATGAAAAGATTTTTTAAGTCCACGTAATGAAAAAATGGATTTTAGCTATGTCTTTTAGGCTCTAAAGTTACTATTTCACAGCCTACCACGGAAAAAGACTATTTACTTAATTCGGCATTGAAATAAACATCCCAAAGAGCAATCCTACACTCACAGTATCTGTGTATTTGATAATATAGGTCAAAAAGGGTCAGATTATAACTTAATATAATAATATAATGGTTAGATGGTGAGGACGAACCACTTCTTTCAACCTAGCAAATGAGACCCTTTGATTAGACCTACTTTACTAACCCTGTGGTAAAGAGTTCCAGCCACTCCACGCATCAAACTGTACAATGTAGTGAGTATGGTGTAAGTAGTGAGCCATGTGGATCAGTGCACCAAGGCATGGGGTCATACCCATGACCCTGCATTACCCTCGACTCTCAGGTATAAATCAGGGCACCCCAGTATGAGATCCTGTGAAGGTAGCCTTGTCCCTTGTTCCACCCTCAATTCATAGCACCAGTGCAGGTAGCATCATAGTGCTCAGGATCGAACCCACGACCTTATGCTACACTTGATACATTGATGTCCGAGCAGACGGGGCAAACGACTTTAGCCCTAGGGTCACACTGGGTCAGTTTATTATCTAACACCCTGATTTTTCAAAAATATTTACTTAACAGGTCTGTGAACTCGGGTGTCGAAATATATAATTTTATTAGTAGGAAAAGTACCATGACTGAGTTTAATACATATTTTGATAGCTTTTCCTATATTTTCAAGGAAAAATAGTCTAATCCTTACTAATTTTTTAAAAATCCATAATAGGTTTCAAATAGTCTCAAAACCAACTCTAACATTATTTTTTCTTGTTCAAACATATTATGGGTAACTCTATTTTTCTGCTAGGTGCCTCATAAATACAATTATTCCATCAGTTATGCAAAAATAAATTAAAGAAACAGCACTTACTAATCACTCATAAATTTTTCTTTATAGAAAAGTTGTTATTACAACTTTTGAACGTGTGTATTTTATGTGTGTTGTTTTTATTCAAATAGTCAGCAAAAAATCCACCATAAATATTCCTTTCTTCAAGGATTGTAATATGAATATCTATTGCTTTAAAATTTATTGAGGCAAGCGTATGTAGCTTCTCACATTCAACAAAATAATAATATGCACCTTGTCTGTGAGTTAACGTTTACGTGTCCGACAATAACTTAGGTAAAAGTTTACCGATTTAGTTGAAATTTAGTTTATATGTTTTTTTTTACCAATGCTCAGGCTAAGTTATCCATCCAAGTGTTCACGCTGCAATTTGCTGCAGTGCTTGCGTAAACATGAGGTCCATTTAAAATTGGAATTTTAGGACGTGAAAAAATCCTACCTTCATTTATTTAATGTGACTAACATTTTTTTCAACCTTTTAGTGAAACCAACAGTGACACCGCTATGAAATAATATAGATTTTCAAATCGATATAAACATTTTTTAAAAAAAGATAACATTTGAAATTATCTTATGTTCTGATGTAACGATTTTGATAAAACTTCATATATAGCGTATAAACTACGATTTAAACAAGCATGTATAATTTCATCTGGATACAAGCAGAAGTTTTTGTGTAGTGATGAGATAATATATTTATAATAATTGTTTAAAGGGGGTTCGGGGTGGTTAATAATGCCTGTTTCCCCTACTCTAAAACCCTCCTCTACTATGACACTCATCAAGGTGTATTACCCTCTATAGGCCCTACTTCTTATATAAATAAAAACCTTTAAGCTCTCATTACTTCATATTTCTGGCGATATTTCAACCCCTCCTTGGTCCATTATCAAAATTATCATAAATTCCTGACTTACTCAAACTTTCTAATGATAATTTTCTATTGACTCGTTTAATCATAAAAAGTTTTTCTCAAATATGTTATACACATTATGGTCACTTATTCTAAAACTACTATTAAGCAATTTAATTTAAAACTTTTGTAATAATTTTATCTCGGGAGAAAAGGTGTCAGATTTTGAATTCATAAAAAATGGTATAGCTACACGAGACCTAGTTTATTAGTCATTAAGCCATAATTATCTCTAAAACCTATTTTAGCAACCCCCATAAATAAAAAACAAATAAACTATGAAGTTAGACCAAACAAAACATATTTGTGTAGTTATTTTTTCTTGTAGAATGGATACCAAAATTATTAATTCTTTAGTATCAATCAACAATAAGCATAATTAATGTTAATTATTTAAAACTTTAAAAATTATATCAATAATTTTTATTTTAATTATATAGTTTAGTTAACTACTTTACAAATGTACTATATTAAAATAAAAATAAAATTAAGACAAGAAGCAAACAAATTAATTTACTTTTCAAAAATATTACTTATCAGGGCTTATTTTTTTTTGATATGGTCAAGTTCAAAGTAGAGGGAGTTTGAAATTTCCCGCCAAGAGAATCGACCAATGGAGATAAGTTGTTCGACCTGCCACGCCACTGGTTCGCATTTCTCATTCCCAAGCCAACTGATTGGAGCTTTTCCCTTTCATTCGATTTCTATTGGTCTGAAATTTCTTTATTATCCTCCAAACAAATTTCAGGGCGCCAAATTGTACGAATTTGTCAATTCAGATTTGACTTGTGTTTTTTTTCGAAGTTTTAAGTGGTTATTAATCGAAGGAATATAAATCAAGAAAATGTCTGTGTTCCTGCTAAACACGTAAGTACTGTGTACAAATTATCACTTTAAACTCTTATCTCTATGTTAGCTTTCGCTTATACTTTCGCTTCATTCAATGTGTCTTTATTTACATTTTCTTTAACTCTGTCTTAATCTATATAATTATACATTTTACTTTAAGAAACGAGTAGAATTACAATAAAAGATCGACAATTTTAAAACCTGTAGTTGATTGTAAATTGTAACCTCCATTTGTTTTATCACGGAAGTAGCCAATTTGTAAGTCCTATAAAAGACGTTTTGAAAAGTTCCTTTCATTAAACCGTTATCAAAATTTACCGAATTTATGTTATAAATTCAAGGAAAGTAATTCTTTAGTTAGGTTTATTGTCTTTTGTATTTTTGATTATTTCTGAACCCCCACTCTAAACTAATTTCCCGAGTATCAAAAATCTACAGTTTCATGAATATATTTAACATTTAAGCGATTCCTTTTTTCCTTTGTAGAAGTTAATAATAATTTTGATCTTATACTGAATTAAAAATGAGTAAATTTGAATTACCTTATTTCATAATGTATTTTGCTTTTCTTATTTATGATTAGGAGACCACTGTTTATATGTGTTTGTTACAATAAAATATAGAGAATAGAATATCTATAATTAAACTATGATTTTAATATTCTAATGCTTCTAAGAGTTATGTTAGTTAATAAAGATAATGTTATAGAATTTAGATGTTTTATCTCTATATTTATTTCACATATTATCATTGGAAATAACTGGACTTTTGTGATTGGAATATTTATAACCTGATAGAATGTAACCTTCTCCCCACGAAATTGAAACCTTTTTGAATGTTAGAAATGTTTATTTTGTATTTGTTACAATTGGTTGATTGATTTATTTGATATTCTATTCTTTGATTGATAGATATTAACTAATAAACTATGTTATTCTCGAATTAATGTTATAAAACCTTTCCTTTAAGCTCATTGCTAGGAACAGTTAAAAACAGAGTAAATAAGACAATTTGAAATTGGTGGGTCAAATACTGCAGATTTACCTTTCATTCGTTATTTTCTCCGTTAAAATTACTCCATTTATGTTGATACAAAATATTATGTTTTAAAGAAAACCCTTTGTTATAATGTATATTTTTTCTACTTTTCTTTAAGAGTTTGGTAAAATTGAAGTATCTCGTGCTGTTTGGGGAAAGTGCTGTTCCAATTTCCATTTGCAGGAGAGTTTACGTTCCTTTGTTAAACTTACTATTAGGACAAAGAGATATTTAGTACAATGTACATTGGGACAAAGAAATATTACTCGGCTGTGTATAGAAGTGACAATATCCCTTAGTATTGATAGCACTGTCTCGTTCACTTCAGCTAGGAGTTCTACCATGGCAATAGTGAAGATTTAAAATGATTTTAGAATAAAAATAGGGTATCTACAGACTGTGAAGTTAAGTGGTTGTAAGGAACGCCGTAATAATGCAAAATATGGCCATGATTTCATGATACCTTCCCTTGGAAGAAATCATTTAAGAACTATTAACTAAGATGATTGGATTCTGTTTTACAAATTAACTTGGATAGTCTGATTGTAAAGCAAAACTATTACGGGCGCTACCCAAATAGTCTAGTTTTCTTGTGTCGTACATAATGTTTTGATCCCATTGTATCAGATGAGGCGTTCCGAATACAAAGAGCGAACTGAATATTAACTTTTTTTTCCTTGCCATCGTCTGGGGTCTTAAGATTTAGCCTGTAAAATTATTGTGTTGAGTTCGCCTAATTCCTCTTAAAGTTACTGGTTTAAACTTGTTGGGAGAGGTTTGAATCGCCTATAAGCGGATGGATACAAAGGGCGAACTCCACGCCTGCCTTCTCTAACTCCGTAAGTCCCCCACGACTCTTCATTCCTAAATCTTATCAGGCAGCGAGTCTATTCTCACATTTTTTTGTTTTAACAAGTTAAAATACTTGTTTTATATAATAAACATTATATTACATAATGTTTTATTTCATATTTAAGTTTTTGGTAGTATTCATACTACGGAAAGTTTAAATTTTAATTTAAATCCAATTATAATTATTATTAACAAAGGGAGACAGACAGAGAAAAATAGACTCCAGTGCCGGGATTTGAACCACGGGCCTCTATATTTCCAGTATAGCGCTCTACACTGAGCTACACTGGAGAATAATTTCCTCCGTCAGTAACGATACCTAGTTCGAATTAAGCTTTCAATTTTCCACAAGTTTAGAAGTCAACATTAACTACAATAAAACTAGACCGAGAAGTATCGCTTATAATTATAAAGTACCCATTTTGTACCTGTACCTTGTACAATCAATTAGAAATTTCATTTTTAAGTTTTAGGTAGTATTCATAATACGGAAAGCTGAAATTTTAATTTAAATCAAATTATAATTATTATTAACAAAGGGAGACGGACAGAGAAAATTAGACTCCATCGGTAGAGCGCTATACTGGAAATATAGAGGCTCGTGGTTCAAGTCCCAGTGCTGGAGTCTATTTTTCTCTGTCTGCCTTACTTTGTCAATATTATAACTAATAATTGGAAAGTATTGACTGTGAAATAATCTTACCCATCATTCATAATCTTACCCTGATGAAGGAAATATATTTTCCGAAACGTCGGTAAACTAAAACATTGTGTTTTTTACTTTTGACTGATCCTTGCTATCCACAAAAAATATTGTTTAATTGTAACTAATAAATAAAAAGTATATGAAAAGCTCTATAACTGGTAATATGCTTGTTTGTTGAGTTCGCTCATTGCTTTAAAAATATAATTTAAGTTTTTCTCAAAATCATCAAATGTTGATTTCGCCCTTCGTTTTTGGAACACCTCAAATGCTCTCATTGATCAATCTGAGAGGGGTCAATACTATCTTTATTCAATATTAAATATGTAAGACGGTTGAAATTAAAATGGGACCATCTGCAGACTACTTTCACCAAACCATCCAACATTATTTAATATCATACGAGTGCTTTAAAGATATAGTTTTTTATGCAACAAGTTAGTGCACATGCTGGAAACAACGGACCCAGAAAAAAAATTAAAATTCCGAAGTTTACATGAACTCCTATTTAGCTGCCTTTGACTTGCTCAGTATGATATATTTATACAAATCCTCATGTTACGTGTGAAGAAAGATATACAAAGAAAGTTTGCTAACTATGAACGTGTGATTTGCCCTTTTTTATTATTAAACACTTCCTTAAAACTTGGATAAATGAAGTATTTAATTTTTGTTTTTAATTGTTGATTTATTATGATTATGATTTATATTAACGACTTTACATATGAAATATACATAAGCAATCCTCACAATGATATGAGATACATTAACCAGAAAAAATTACACTTGAATCTAGACTAGCCAGCTGATCTCCAAGTTTTATTACCTACTTTATCAGCTGATTCACTCCAGTTTTATTTTGGCTACCGATTGGGAACAAATAGTGACATTTTTAATCACTGACGTTGAACCTACAAAAATTATGCCATCCATCAATGCTGTCCATTAATTTCCTATTATAACATGTCTTACCTGATGAGGAATTGAATCCAAGAAAAGTTACTGTTGATACTTTAGTTCCCTCTAAATATCTATTAATTGCTGATTCTCCTTTATATTTTCCTTCTTTCTGATTTCAGTGAAGGTGAGAATGAGAGTAATTCTCAAAATTCCGAGGGTACATCTGGACGAATATCCCCTTCAGCAGATTCTTCCCACGTTCTCAAGAGTTTCTGGCCTAAACATACAGATGAAATTAGAAAACTTCAAAATGTAAACAATACTTATTAATAAATTAATAATATTTAAATAAACGTGTGGCTCAAAAGCCAATGGGGTTAAGCCTAGTCCACACCAGTAGACACGTTGCGCAACATGTCTATAGACGTCTTCTGAGACCGTCTACTGTCTAGGTCTAGCGTCCACACTTATAGACACGTTGCGCAACATGACTACCGTTGCACCGTGTCTACCATTTAGAATGGAAAACCATAGACATGCGATTTTTGGTCTAGCAACAAGACCGTAGACGCCGTTTGTCTAGCCGATGTCTATAGACAAATCGCTGACATTGTCTCTGAGACAATAATCGCGCAACATGTCTACTAGTGTGGACAAGGCTTTAAATCAAATAAGCAATATTTGTTTAGTTATTGAAGGATTTACTCTAACCTTTGTCACTAAGGTACTTCTTTAGATCGTTACTCCCCTGCTTTTGTTTAGAATATAAATGAATATTATTATTTATACATTCCTTTGTCTAAATAACTATTTAGACAAGGGAATGTTCCACTGTAGTCCACGTAGTCCATGTAGTCCACTGTAATCTAGGACAAAGGAATATCATACTTCTGTTTTTATAAGGGGAGTAACAGTCTTAAGAAGTACATTCCGTATACTTTCTCTAGATTAGTACTCCCTTCTGTTTTTTATATAAGAGGAATAACAGTCTAAACAAGTGCCGTCAAAAAGCCCTTTTTAAATTAATAAATAAAAAAAAAAAAAAAAAAAAAAGTATTTTTGTCTTTTTTTACTTGATTTTAATGGCTTCTGAATAACTCAACTAATACTTAAGTTCATTTTACAAATAAATTGTTGCATTGCAAATGTTCTGTTGACGATGGTAATATGTTTATTTACAGTTGGATCCAAGATGTCAAAATTTACCCTTGGCTCGAATTAAAAAGATAATGAAGCTTGACGAAGAAGTAAGAATGATATCGGCTGAAGCTCCTGTTTTATTTGCAAAGGTATTATTATTTTAATAATAAATTTAGGGGCAGCACCCCTAAATTTAGAGCTAAAATTCATTTCTCGTTTTCTCCTCAGGGTATGATTTTTCTGAACCTGTATGCCAAATTGACCGTCACATCTAAGCGCTATCACAGCTGATGGAGTAACACACTAATCCTGTGTCACCCTTTACATTTATAGTTGTATAAGACCTTTGGCCTACACATCTCAGCTCTATCACAGCTGATGGAGTAACACACTAATCCTGTGTCACCCTTTACATTTATAGTTGTATAAGACATTTGGCAGACCTAGGTCCTTTATAGGCTGTCAGAGTTAGTTAGTGTTAAACATGTCACTCTGATCCAAGATGCACATCTTTCTACGATGTAGTTCTGTACGTAAGAAAATCTATCCTATCGGCAATGCAATTATCGAAATTAAATCATTTGCAATTATTATGGTTTCTCCTCAATCAATTGTTGTCATTATCCTTCTAGTTTGTGGTAATAAGAAAGTATGAATTTGTATGTGCATTTTTGCCAGATTATAATACATATTTTGATCCAGTAATCTTTATCATGTTGTGAGGTGATTATTACAAGCTAACATAACTCTTTTATGTGTATTAAAACGATGATTGTAATTATTAATTGGTTTTGTTCATTAATTAGGCTGCTGAACTATTCATTCTGGAATTGACGTTGAGAGCTTGGCTTCACACCGAAGGTAACAAGAGGAGGACTCTTCAGCGAAACGACATTGCCATGGCCATATCTAAGTACGATCAGTTTGACTTCCTCATTGATATCGTACCAAGAGATGAAATTAAGCCTCCGACTAGTTGTAAAAATGAAAACAAGAGTGCTGTCAATGCAGACCAGGTACAATATAAATTTCATTCTTTAGGAAATGCGTTAAAAATCATAAAATTTTCTTTTGGGTTTTAGTCCCGATCAACTGCCAGGGTTATTACAGGACGGGGTTATTCGGCCACTTTACTCATCTAATCGATAAGATCATCAGTGTGAAACATGTCTTACCCTGCTGGGATTCGAACTCACAGCCGGGGTTTAGACCTTGGTTTCAGAGTCGAGTGCGCTAACCCCTCGGCTACACCTGCCCCCTAAAAATCATAAATTATCCCCCTAAAAATCATTAATTAGGTAATTTTAGGTTCATGTATCGCAAAAGTGAGTACAACTAAGAACTTTTTTTTTGTACAGGTTCATTACTACTTCCAATTAGCACAACAGCACCAGGCTGCCATGCAGAACACTGCTACTGCTGCACAACCTGCTGCTATCCCTATACAACTAATTCAACCGACACAAATACAAGCCATTACAGTTAACCCTCACCAAGAAATCAAATCACAGGTACTTATTTTTTTTATCAAAATAATTATACCCTGTTTATTTTTATACTATATTATTTGTTAACTTATTGTTTATTAATTGACTTACGTATGTTTGAAGGCTAACAATGCTGGTACCCCTCAGATAGTACAAATACAAGGCTCAGGCGGTGGTGGTATTCAGTTACTTCAGCAGGTTGTCACTCCTTCAGGCGAAGTTCAACATGTACCTGTTAGTACAACTTTTAAATAATTCAATTAGGAAATTGCTCTTATTAATTTGCACTAATATTTTTAACGACAAATACAATTTGTCTAATTAGTCAGGAACTGTGATAAAAATCCCTTAAAGAGCTTCAAAGAGAATGAATGTAGGGGGGGGGGGGGGGGGGGGTAGCTTTATAAAAAACCTTCCTGATACCCTGCTTGCTAGAGAAGTATCCATCTACAGTTACCTTAATTGTAGCCAATAATAAAATAGATTAGCCATAGCCAAAAAAAACCATGTGCTAGGCTCTTCTTTTCTTTTTCTTCCTTTTTTTTATTCCGGGAGGCTTTTGAAGATGCAGACCACTTAGGTGGGTCCATTGAGACCGAAATCTTCACACTTGTGTGGTGATATGGTCATTAACCATGACTCCCCTCCTGGTTGTATTACAACCTAGGTCATCATCATGGTTTCCAGGCCGAAACCTGGTGGTGCCACTCTTTTGAGCAGCTTCCCATTTGTTTAAAACAATGTTGGGTGGACATTGAGCGGGAGGCCCGGTCCGGGAATCGCACCTAGAGCTATGGTCACCCATCCATCTTCTGACCCGGTTCGAGACTGCTTAACTTGCCATATTGCAAGGCACGCGCTCTAGCCTCCGCGCTACCCAGACCCCCGAGCTAGCCTTGCTGAAGGGCAAATAGTATAAGTTGTCTGTAAAACGACTAAATACTATATTGAAGAAGAAGAAGAAAAACATGCTTTAATAATCATTACAACACTTCTTTAAACTGTTCTTCAGCACTCACTTGATAAAAAAAAAAAAAAAAAAAAAAAAATAGAAAAGAGTAAAAATCTAAAGAAGGTATATGGAATGTTCTTCTTTAGACTGTTACTCCCCTTCAAAAAAACAAAAGTGTGATATTCCTTTGTCCCAAAGTATATTGGACTAAACATCTCTGTCTCAATAGTTATTTAGACCAAGGAATACATCAATAATTATATCCATTTATATTCTAAAAAAAAACATAGGGGAGTAACAATCTAAAGAAGTACCACATTTTATAAAATAATATAATTTATTTTATAAACCAGGAACTGTGAACGCATTGAAAGACAGCAAAAAAAATCTTATTGTTGGGAGATAGATAATAAATTACTTTGCTTCACAACTGACTATAATTTAACAAAAATGCTTTTATCTGTATGCAATTCATTCAAAAATAGCCAGCAAATTAATCTGGCACTAAGCTTCCCCGTGTTCTATTGGATAAACGGTCAAATGAGAATTAAATATCTGGTTGTTTGGACCTCTTTCTATTCTCAGTAGGGGCATACTTATTTTTATTCAATTGTTTGTTAATTGTGCGCAGAGAGTTAAAATGAATATTGGTTCATCTGTGGACTACTTTTGACAAACCATCCAAATATCTTCAAAATCAAATGATTACTTTTAAAGATATAGTCAGTTAAGAATTTTAGCTTCTGTAAATAATTATGGATGCCCGTTTAAAGTTGGAATTTGTATTTTTACCCTAAATTTTTAGGAGTTGCTAAAATAATAAAGGATTTTTATTTAAAAAAAAATAAAAATAAATAAATAATAATAATAAAATAAATTTTGTATCAGGGAAGTATAATTTGTTTATTCTTCTTTACATTAGAAAAAGTTTTATTTTACTTAAATAGAATAGTTTAAATATTACTTGTTTCAAATTAAGCATGCTAACATTTACATTAACAAAAAAAAAAATTAAAATAATGATGACATATAGTGATGGAAATTTCAATAATTTTAATTCACTATTGTGATTTGTTTTCCTTTCAATTTAAATTGTTCATTACTAGAGCAATAAAAACAATCAATCCATTTAAAAAAAAAAAAAAAAAAATTAACATAATTTTAATTTATGGTATCAAAACCTAGATATCTATTTACATATATACAAATTCTTAATAATTAATCCCTAGTAGTAACATAACACGATAAAATAAAAATACTTAAATTACATATATTTATATAAAGTCAATTTATGAAAAACAAAGGGTGGTTTTAAGTTAGCTAGCTAGGGGCTGTTTGATGTTTACGCAAACTTGATTTTCAACGTGGGCCTAAATTTGCCTGACATCAGGTTTGCACAAACATTTTGCACAAAATGTTTGATCGTGTATGGGGGCCTTAAAACAACATAGTTGTTTATCATTATAAAATATATCATTATAAAATTCCTCCATTTCATTATAATTATATTTCTTTTAATTTAAGCTTGGTCATATAACAAAGATATTGATACATACATATTTATAAATTGTTATTTATTTACATTTATTCATATTGTAAATACATGGCTAAAATAATAATTGTAACAATAACAATTTGATTTTATGTGTGTCATTAATAATGTGTACAAGGACTTTCAACACTTACACAATAGTAAGAATTAAAAATTTATAAATTTTAATAATTTAAAATAAGTAGTATCAAATTTATGATTACAGTTTTGTACAAGTATTTATTAAAATATTTTTTTTTTTATTAAAAAGAATGAGAAAGTCAGAGGTAATAAAAAGCAGACATTTTTCGCCTTAAAGTTGGTTTTTAGTCCAGTCAATTATACATCTTTTGGTCGCTAGCAAAAGGTCAGATATATATAATTTTTGGATGTTGTAGCGACCAAGACCACTAGTACAAAAACCAAATTCGGAGAAATGAAAATCCTGTGCAAGCAGGTATTTGCTTAATATCTCTTTTACTATGCGTCATCAGAGAGCTAAAGTTGTTATTATCAATTTTGCAGAGGAAATCATTTTCTAAAATATTAATATTTATTTTTTTTTTCTATGTTCTTTTCTCTTTAGAAATTTTAAGATTTGATTAAATAGATTTGGTCATTTACAACACTTTATAGCAAAGTCTAAAATAATGTTTTGTCTAAAAAAAATAGATAAATGTGTGGAACATTTTTCCGTCCTAAAATTCCAATTTGAAATTTTATGCTCCCATCTCTCGTTTGCACAAGCGTTATGCGTGAACGCTTTGACTAACAATGCTTCCCAATAAACTTAGCCTAAGTGTTGAAATTTGCAACAACTTTTATATTGATGATTTTCTAAATGGGCTGCCATGTGATTGTATTGTATGAAATTCTTTTACGTAAGTCAATAACTTAAGTAAAAGTTGACCAATTTAGTTTAGTTGAAATTTGGTATACGTGTTTATCAATACTCAGGCTAATATGGGAAGCGTAATCTGTTAAAGCAATCATCTACTTTTGCTCAAAAGTCAGACTTAAATAATAAGCTTTTTTAATATGACTTTGCTAGGATAGAGCATTTGTTTCTGCAAACTTAGCTTATTACTAGTGGTATTGGTCCATACAGCATATCCAAAAATTAAAGATACTTGACCTTTTACAAGGAAATCCACTTTTATTTTTTATTATACATAATTGACAGGACAAGTTAGAGGAACATTTGTTTTATACTATATGTACAGTTAATAGCCGTACATATAGATAATTAAAAGCTTAACATCTATTTAATTAAAAAATTAGTGGTTTTTACAGGGAGTGTATAAATCTAAAAGAACAAACTAGATCAGTTAATTGTTAAAAAAAAATTATAATTAAAAATATTACTTATTCAATAAAGTTTTTATATGAGTAAACTCAACAATTTCACTCTTATCTTTAGTAGAGTTGGGACAACCGACTAGAAAAAACAACCGAATGAATAAGTCGATTCGGGAAAAAACAGTCGATTGAATTAAATCGACTGAATTCATTTGAATAAAAACAGTTTTATAGCGGGAATAGGGTATATGAATAAAGATAAAGACCGAGACTGAACCCGCAAGTCGAATGTTTCAATCGGATGTTTTTGTTTTTAATTTAAGAGTGGTAGGGAAAGGGAACACGGTGAAGGCCATGAAGAGCTCAGAGCTGAGGGGGGTGAGAGTTAGAAGGCGCTTGACACTCGTTATTTCGTGGCGAACTTTTCATTCGAATGAAAAAATATAGACTGAGACTGAATCCGGTCGAATGTTTCATTCGGATGTTTTTGGTTTTGGCTGCTACGATATCGTTTTCATTCGAATGAGAAAATATAGACTGAGACTGAATCCAGTCGAATGTTTCATTCGGATGTTTTTTGGTTTTGGGTTGGGGAAAGGAAATACGGTGAAGGGATCAGAGCTGAGGAGTGAGAAGGCGCATGACTCGTTATCTTGTTATACACACGTCCGAATTACAACTAATACAACTCCAAACTATAATAGACTGATATCAGTCGAATGAAAACTAGATATCCACAACCGAATGAATGAATATTTTAAAACAACCGATTAGTCAACTGTTTTTAATCGATTGGTTCCCATCGCTAATCTTTAGGTTCAGTTTGATTGTGATCTAAAAAGAATTTAAAGAAATTTTCTCTCCATGTGAAAAACATGATATTTAAACAAAACGGCATTAAAAATAAAAATAAATAAAATCCTTAAATAATTTTAATACCTCCATTGGCATTCAAATTCATACGTATCTGATCTAGTTTTAATTTTTAAAAAGTATTCAATACTATAATAAAATATATAGATAATATAAATATAACTTTCATTTTTTTTTATTATTCAACCGGAAATATTTCAGTGCTCAGGATTTAGGTTGTATATAGAGAAACATGCATTTTCAAAAAGTATTCTTTGCTTTATTGTACTTTGAAATGTTTAATAAAAAGTAAAGCTTTTGTTAAAACACTGTTGGGGAAGTTTTAGTGGTAACCCTGATGTGTGGAATTCGTGTTACTTTGTGGTTAGGGTACTTGCTAAGCTATTGCCTGAAACCAAGGTCATTATAAATATATTTGGTGATGGTTCAAATCCCAGGGAGGTAACACATGTTTCAAACTGATGATCATATTAAGTGGATATTAGGTCGATTCTCTCCCACCCTGAATTAAATAGAATGAAGCCATATTTGCTCAATGCACCTACATATCCTATGACTTAGGGTTAAGAACTCGAGAATTCAGACTCGATTTGGATTCAGAAACCCCTGGATTAAGAAAAAACCTTTGTAAATAGTGTTATAAGCAAGATTCAAGTTTTGCCTCATAGCCCTCCAAATAAGTATTTTACTGATTTTCAATAGTTTATTGTAATTGAAATAGGTTTGTATTTAGATTTAAACTAAGCGTGATAAATTCAGTATTATTATGCTGAAAATCACTATTACTTTGGTTAAACTTCATTTCCTATTGAAGATGTATTAACAAAATAATCTAAAACTAAATTTCCAAAGTAATCTAAATCTACATTTCCTCTAAACAGATTGACACCCATTTAAAATTGCCAACAAATTAGAGTTTGTTTTGATTATTATTGTTAGGTTTTATGCAATTGTATAAATTACTCATCAAGGCACTTACAATTAAAAAAGCTTAAGTTTAGCAAGCTTTAGTTTAAATCATTAAGAACTAATAACTATACAAATTTAAAAGTCCTACCACTCAGAACGCACAAAATACAATGATACTGTGGAACACATGCCATAAGCTATTATGTACTACGTATACACATCGTTTTGAAAGCGTTTCGGATCCAATTCGTTTTCAAGACGATTCGCGTTCACAAAATACAGGTGATCGAAATATTTGTTTTCGATATCTCATAATAACGGTGAGGTCACGATTAAAACCTTCTTTCTTGTTACCTAATATGTCCGCAAATTTTTACATTTTATTTACAAGTTATTAAAAGTTTTTACAGGTTCTTTATAGTATTAACTTTTGTTTAAAAACGTTTTTGTAGTTAAAAAAAAAAAAAAAACGGAAGCTCACAAAAAGAAAGAACTTAAAAAGTGGAAAAGAGTAAAATAACCGGATATCTCGATCCCCTCCACGACCTGTTCATACGAGCGTTTTGAAATTCGATCCCCCATTCCGATCATGTATTTTTGGTGGAGAGGATTAAAACTGATACGATCTGTCATTCTCCGTTTATACAGCGTTTTGAACTAGCGGATCGTTTTCAAAACGATGTGTGAATGTTGTAATGGAAATAATATATTCCTATATAAATATACTGGGGGTTGTCGGGGGATAACACATTATAATTAGATTAGTAATTAGTTATACCATTATTTATTTGTTTAAATTAATATTAAACGTATGTTGTTATATATTTTAGGTTTACTATGAGAAAAATGAAAGATACATGCATAATAAGTGAAATCTTATTGTGTAAAAAAATAAAAGTGTTTAGTCCCTATAGCACACCTTTTTTTTGTGTTTCAAGATTTATTGTCCCAAAAGAGTTAAATAATGCAACTCAATCCGGCAGGCCTTCAAAGGGACTGTTCAGTACAAATTGTCAAGTTTGCCGCATTGTGTTTATACTGAACCGGATTGTGTCCTCTGAAGGCCTGCCAGATTGTGTGTACCTACTCCTGAAGTAATAAAATGTTTATTAGGCTATTCTAGGCCAATATAATTTATATATACACCCTCTTAAAATAAAAACCATCTACATTACAGAACTTGAGACTGCAATGTATTCATTATTTTTGAAGACTCTTCAGGAAAACGTAAAATTGTCATATTTTTCTTAAAAATGATATAAACATGTTGTTTAGCTAAATGAGTAGAATTCAATGGCCTTAAGATAATATAAAACTGTTCAAAGCTGCCATGACTAATTCTATTATTTCAGTTAAAACAAGATTTCTAAACATAAATAAACAATAAAATGATCTGTCCACTTAATAACTTGTCTCAGTAAAAGAGGTTACATTTTTATAAACTGAGTTAAATTAAT
Source organism: Gerris lacustris (assembly GCA_951217055.1). Classification (NCBI taxonomy): domain Eukaryota; kingdom Metazoa; phylum Arthropoda; class Insecta; order Hemiptera; family Gerridae; genus Gerris; species Gerris lacustris. The sequence goes on along the minus strand of OX578278.1, from coordinate 13,342,036 downwards.
TAATGGATACTGCAAAAATTAATAAAATCACAGGAGTTAAAATGAGGTGGTCTACACAAAACGATTTCACATTCTTTCGAGGCCTGGTTTAAGAAAACTTTTATAGTTTAATTGACTCTAGAGGTACCATGAAAGTTCACACCTGATTTTAATAGGTTTACAAGGTGTTGTTTTTCATTGTTACGTCAATACTTTAGAAGGTGATGTAACACCATGTCTTCGCCCCACAGAGTTATGCGAGTAGTTATAACAGCTCAAAGTATTTCCAATTTTTGAAAATAAAATATTTTTACATTTTCAAACGGGTGAGTGTGTAAAATATAAACCAAATTTTTCCCTGAAAAAAATACTGCTCTTTATAAGGGTAAATATAAAAATTCTCCAGCTATAATAGCTTTTGAGTAAAATAAAATATTTTTAAAGATAAAATAGATTTTTTTATTTTGAAAAAAAAAAAAAAAAAAAAATATGTAGTACCAACTTTTGGTTGGTTTTAGAGGTTTCTGTACGAAGTGAAACCTTATATAACGGCTGTCTGTCTGTCCGTTGGTATGTTTCAATTCATAAACTACTATAGTTAGGAACATGAAATTTGGCATACAGGTGCCTCTGGGCATTTGTGACAACTGTACACTTTTTGGAGTTTTCACACTTAATATTTTCAAGATGGTGGCCAATATGGTGGGCGACTAAAAAAAAGTTTTTCGTCACCATGACATGTTATACACCAATTTAAAGGTCTTGAAGTGTAGAGTAAGAATATGCAACTATTAAAATTGTAACTTGATCGTACAAAAACTGGCGATTATCGCCTCACTTCCTTACGTGAAGCACGCCTTACTTGTTTCGGTGTAGAATCATCTCCTAAAGTATTAACATCACAGTACAGAACACCACTATGTATATGAACCCAATTAGCCAAAACTCAATAATTCAGTACAGACTCTACAGTTAGTCATAGTTGAAAATATTGGTTTGATAAAAACAAATTCAATAAATAAATATTAATGTGTATATAACGAGAATTTACCATTTTTCTGATAATAGATTCCAGGCTTTTTAAAATTAGACATGCCTCTCCTCTCTAGAAAGCTAACCTAGATATTAGTTGTTCTCAATTTGTACGCCAAAATTAAATCAATTATCTTGAACAAATATTAATCATTAGAAATCAATATCGATCAATACCATCATCGAGAAATAAGGTATCGATCAACACCTCGAAATTCAATTCATTGATATGAATCTAGGAGAAATGAGTAATAATCATAACATTGTATCATTTATACAAAAATGGACTATGGAAATAAATTTCACCTCACATCAGTTATTCGATAATTCAAATTTTTTATTAGACTGATTCTAGAAATGTTTTACAGTAATTTATTAATGTTATTATTATGTCATTAGACCACAGTGTAAATGTTTTATAGACGCATTCTCATTAACTACTTCCTACAACAAAATAAATATAGGAAAATAGTTTTCTAATTTGTATGTGACCATTCGATTACAAATACTATAACCAAAAATATTTTAATATGACCAGCTGAGGAAATTTTAGCTTTTTTAAAAAATTAGGTTTTCACGTTATAAATGTAAACATTATGTTGTCATAAATGTAAACATTATGTTGTCATAAATGTAAATAAAAGTATTTATAGTTACTTAAAAACCAACTGAGTTGAATTAATTTGAATCCGAGTTGCTTTTCGGGATACAAGTAAATGAAGACCCATTTCTCTTTAACACTAGAACAGCTGGTACCGCATCTTCTACGTCCTCTTTATCCATGATAGAACTCTCAGTTAACTTTTCAGGTACATCTGCCAATTCACTCTCCGAAGTTTCATCTTGTTTTTCTGTAGACGATGGATCTTCTTGGTCAGGTTCAGTTACATTATCTGACTGTTCAGCCAATCCTACACAATCTAATGATGGTTTTGCAATATCATTTTTAACATTCGATTCCGAAACATTTTTATTTTTGGTACGACGGCCTTTTTTCCGTTGCTTGCTTTCAACACATTCATTTTTAGAGGCTGAAGCGTGTTTTTCAGACGTGGAACTTTGCATTGATTCTTCTGTAATAGAAGGATTAAATTCGATGTCGCTCGAATCTTCACTTTTAGATCCTGTTTCTTCTTCTTCAGATTGGTTTTCATAGTTTGAATCACTGTCCTCTTCACTGCCAGAAGGATTTTCTTCGCCACTTTTCGAACTCAGGGATTCAGTGGATTTTTCAATTTTTTTGTCGACTATTTCCTTGTTATTTTGTTCAATTTCTTCATCCTGTTCTTCGCTGTCCTTTCGTTTCTTCTTTGACAGGCGCTGGTTGATGAGTTCACGAGCTCTTCCTAATCTCTCCTGGAGAGTTGGCCTGCGTGGTGTATCTTTCAAGTCTTCTATTGTTTGATCTAAATTAGAGTTATTTACAACGGCTTGAGATTTAGAATCCTCCTGATTTTTTTCATCCTCCGGTTCTGCTTTTATCTCATCTAGTTGTTGACTGTTGTCCGTATCTTCCATCTTTCGCTTCTTCCTCCCTCTATTGCTTTTCTTCACAGGTAATTCAACGAATTCTTCTTCTTCGTCAAAGTCAAAGTCTTGTTCTTCGGCATACGTCTTCCTGGTGCATTTCCTAGTCGATTTTCTCACTCTTAATTTCCACTTCTCTTCCTTGTCGTACGACCTTTTAGTGATGATACCGTGACAGATTCTGGTATGCATTGAAATAATGTGAGTATACGGACTCTTGTAGGGACACAGCTGGCATTTGACCATCTCTCCTTCGCCGTGGAGAATCAGATGTCTTTCGAGAAGCTTCTCTGTCCGTTCTAGCAATCCACAGTGTGGACATTTGAACTTCCACTTCTTGTTACCTTTAACTAGGTGTCTAGCTGCGTGGTTCTCGATGTTAAGCCTAGAGATAGCAGTATAGGGACACTTGTCACATGTGTAAACTGTGTCCTGAGTGTGTACCTTTAAGTGGGACCTGACGTTGTTCTTGTGAAAAGAGTTAAAATCACAATGAGGACACTTGAATTCTCCGGTGGGAAGAGTCGGCAGCTTATCCTGGAAATAAGTTCTAGGGTGTTTTGACTTCTTATGGTTGGCAAGCTCTCTAACAGTTTTGCCGACAAACTCACATTTGTCGCAAGGACGTGGTATTCCAATTTGAAAGACCCTAAAAAAAGTACAAAATCAAATGTTATGTAGATTCATTATTAAACAAATAAAATTCCCCCCACAAATGGTTATAAATTCAACAAACATTATAAAATTAGAATTGTAATGGAGAATTATAAAAGGATTTAATTAAAAAAGCTAAGACTACAAACCTATGAGATGACACAAAGTGTTGGGTAACTTCTTCCTTATCGACTGATCGAAATGTACATTTTGGACAGAGGTATTCAATTTTATCTAAAACCTGAGCAAACGCTTCGACTGGATCTAATTCTTCTTCTTTAGGTAAATCCAGTTCAAAATCCTCTGGATCCTTAGGTTCGTCCTTAATCTTAACTACGTCTGGTTGGACTGCTTCCTCCTTCACTTTAACTTCTTCTTTTCCTGAAGAAAAAAAAACTTTAACTTTATCCAGAACTTCAAGTAATAATTATAAATTGTTTTTATCAGGAGTACACATACAACATTATTTCTTGGTACTTTTTTACTTTATCACTTACAAGAATTTGTATAAAATAAAAATATCTTTAACATATTGAAACAGTAAAAGTTACCTTTAACATTGATGAAACTTCTTCTTTTAACATCTATGACCTTCGGTGAAAATATACTAAATTTATTTAAAGCGAATTCGTCCTCGATATCTGTCAAATCAAAAATAAAAGAAAACCATTGAAAAATTAGATAATATAAAAGTTGTATTATTAAATGATTATAATTATTTTATAAATTACCGTTATGTATTGTTTCGGCCGTCGGGTCTATGAAGAGTGGATCTTCCTCTTCGGTAGGCTCCATACTGATTGCAATGAGAGGCTCGTCGAACATAACATTATCACTTCTTCTCTTTGGAGCTTTTATTTTATTCATAGTGATATCTACAAAAACAAATCTTTGTAGATTTCCAAATAAAAACAACAAAATATTGTGACACTTTTATTAGTGTAAATAGTATAGCATGGTCAATAAGGTGTATAACATAGAGCACTGAAATTAATTTTTTCCAGTTCACTGGTAATTTAAAGTGGAGAATAACAATTTTTTAACTGTAGGTAAGAAGTTTTTTTGGGATAAAAGTAGTGTGGTTTATATATTTATTTCATTCACCAAACTACAGACTTTCATTCCAAAATACCTCCGACCTACAATTATATTCTTCAAGTCCAAATTAAATCTTCTCTTCAATTGGAATATCAATTGTAACATTAAATTGTACAAAATGTCAACATTTGAATGCAAATGCTAACTTAATTTCTTAGCTAATTTCACCATGTGTCTAAAATAATTACCAAAACATTTCCTAATAGTGCACCCCTTTCGTGTAATCGATGTCTTTCGAAGTCGTACTGTTGGCTTCGATATATCAATTCATCCCTTCCATTCGTATATAATAATTATATATACAGTAGAACCTCGATAAGAAGTGTCTCAAGGGGATTAGGGAAACAGTCTTGTTATCGAGGTGCTCTTTTTGCTGAGGGTCGTGTTATCATCAAGGTTATTTTGGCTATCAGTCATGGTTATCGAGGTTAATGGGGCAGTTTTCAGGTCTAGACTTGTTCAAGGTCGACCCATACCTGTATTGAGTCGCGTTATAGAGGTTGACTTCTCAAAATGACTTGTTATAGAGGTTCTGAGTTACGTTGTGCATTAGAAAAAATCTGTGTTATTGAGGTCGTTAGGATAATAATAGTCGCGTTATAGAGGTTAATTTAACATTATGTGATAAGACAATCTCAAGGGGATTTGAAAATTGCACTTGTAATAGAGGTTGTCGTGTTATTGAGGGTCGTCTAAGCGAGGTTCAACTGTATATGGTTTGTTCATAGGAGAGTTGATGTCCCTTTGTCAAAAAAATACGTAGGAGTGAGAAGGGGTGTGCTTTTGCCGATATTTACCCCTAATGCTTTTCAAGCACTTTACTTTTCATATTTTAAGGATGTTTGAACTGAATTATACTTTAATGAGTTCCCAATTGATAGATTGGGGGTCTTGTAGCAGGTCCGTGTAAGAAGTCATAGTTGAGTTACCAAGGGAGGGGGGGGGGGGGGGACCATGTTTGGTGATCACTGGACAGCAACTTAATATAAGTGGCATTAACAGATTTACAATCTGCTTAATACAGTTGATGGGAGACAACACACTGAATCCTTGTAATTCATCATTTAATAGAAGTGGCATCAACAGATTTACAATCTGCTTAATACAGTTGATGGGAGACAAGACACTGAATCCTTGTCATTCATCATTTAATAGAAGTGGCATTAACAGATTTACAATCTGCTTAATACAGTTGATGGGGGACAACACACTGAATCCTTGTAATTCATCATTTAATAGAAGTGGCAATAACAGATTTACAATCTGCTTAATACAGTTGATGGGAGACAAGACACTGAATCCTTGTCATTCATCATTTAATAGAAGTGGCATCAACAGATTTACAATCTGCTTAATGAAGTTGATGGGAGACAACACACTGAATCCTTGTCATTCATCATTTAATAGAAGTGGCATTAACAGATTTACAATCTGCTTAATACAGTTGATGGGAGACAACCCACTGAATCCTTGTCATTCATCATTTAATTGAAGTGGCATTAACAGATTTACAATCTGCTTAATACAGTTGATGTGAGACAACACACTGAATCCTTGTCATTCATCATTTAATAGAAGTGGCATCAACAGATTTACAATCTGCTTAATACAGTTGATGGGAGACAACTCACTTAATCCTTGTCATTCATCATTTAATAGAAGTGGCATTAACAGATTTATAATCTGCTTAATGAAGTTGATGGGAGACAACACACTGAATCCTTGTCATTCATCATTTAATAGAAGTGGCATTAACAGATTTACAATCTGCTTAATACAGTTGATGGGAGACAACTCACTGAATCCTTGTCATTCATCATTTAATAGAAGTGGCATTAACAGATTTACAATCTGCTTAATGAAGTTGATGGGAGACAACACACTGAATCCTTGTCATTCATCATTTAATAGAAGTGGCATTAACAGATTTACAATCTGCTTAATACAGTTGATGGGAGACAACCCACTGAATCCTTGTCATTCATCATTTAATTGAAGTGGCATTAACAGATTTACAATCTGCTTAATACAGTTGATGGGAGAAAACACACTGAATCCTTGCCATTCATCATTTAATAGAAGTGGCATCAACAGATTTACAATCTGCTTAATGAAGTTGATGGGAGACAACTCACTTAATCCTTGTCATTCATCATTTAATAGAAGTGGCATTAACAGATTTACAATCTGCTTAATACAGTTGATGGGAGACAACACACTGAATCCTTGTCATTCATCATTTAATAGAAGTGGCATCAACAGATTTACAATCTGCTTAATGAAGTTGATGGGAGACAACACACTGAATCCTTGTCATTCATCATTTAATAGAAGTGGCATTAACAGATTTACAATCTGCTTAATGAAGTTGATGGGAGACAACACACTGAATCCTTGTCACTCATCATTTAATAGAAGTGGCATAAACAGATTTACAATCTGCTTAATGAAGTTGATGGGAGACAACTCACTTAATCCTTGTCATTCATCATTTAATAGAAGTGGCATAAACAGATTTACAATCTGCTTAATACAGTTGATGGGAGACAACACACTGAATCCTTGTCATTCATCATTTAATAGAAGTGGCATAAACAGATTTACAATCTGCTTAATACCGTTGATGGGAGACAACACACTGAATCCTTGTCATTCATCATTTAATAGAAGTGGCATTAACAGATATACAATCTGCTTAATGAAGTTGATGGGAGACATCACATGGACAAGTCTAATCTTATTCTAAGTTATATATTTTTAAAGTTAGTGTTTTAGTTTGTTAATTTAAAATTATATTACATAGAAAACCCAACACCATATTTATTAATACCACCAACTCTCTCTTAAAGAGACAGGTTTATTAACATAAATACTAATGTTGTCGTTAAATTAATAAAGAATGAATGATGATGAAATGAAATGATGAATGAATGAAGATGAAATGAAATGATGAATGAATGAAGAGATCCAATATCAAGGGCTGAAACATTTCGCGAATCAAATGTCAACTAGAATTATTTGGACCTATCGTATCTTTCAATGGCATGTCAATCCATCAATTTATGTTCTGCCCTATAAAAGGGCAGAAATGTTTCATCAATGTGAAACAAGTGGTGTACCAGGATTAGTTTTAACTAACGTATTCATCAATTGCTATGTTAAAAAAATTATAAACGATTAAATTCAATCTACATTATTTCTTATTCTTAATAAATAATCTACTAATATGTTCTAAAAATCTTGTAAAATTTCACTCAAAATAATCATCTTAACAGTAAGATACAATTATTATCTAATTTACAATTTAAATTAATTCGTCATATTTGAAAATTCCTGACTAACTTAAGTTTAATTTTAAGTTATATAATTTAAAAAAACTGTAATCTAAGGGTCACACACAACACTGTTAAGATCATTATTCGAAAATATTAAAAAAAACTTTTATTATGGGGTTTCATTCATACCTTTAGATCCTTTCTGAGGTTCAAACTGGCTTAAATAGTGTCTTAGCATTATTAAATTACGAATGAACGCTATAATGTATTTATTCGAATGATATGGTTAATGTATTTATTAAAAACAATTTTAGGCGATAGCTAATAATTTTTATGATCAGTAATATTTTCGTGTAACATACTATACAAACATACGGGCTATAGCGTATTATGAATAACGTTGACAGTATACAAAAAACTAATCAATATGCGGTATATTTTAAGCAGTGGAATGCTTTTCTAGATGTTTAAAATTTTTCTAAAGTTACATGCGGCATTTAGAAGCGAGTTAATCGTAGGCTTAAACTTAAAATGATAATTTAACTTTGTTTATACAAGTTAAGGCAGTCTTATCTTTTCACCGAATTGTTAATAGTTATACATACTAAATGGGTCGGAAATCGAATGAATCGGACTATTTAAAACATTCAAAATTAGTTTTGAATTAACTGTTTTAATAAACAAAAATGCATTCGATACCTTACTTAACAGATCTCTCGAAAACCTTAGTCTTGTCAGGCGATCGAATCACGGCATTCCTACGATCTAGGAACTCGCATTTTTCTTTCATATCCGAAAATAACGTTATCTATTAATTACTGATGTGAAAAAAAATGCGACAACTTTAATAGTCGCGATCAATGAAAAATAAAATTCACAACCCGAATTCGCTTAAATTTTGTCATATTTCTTTAGTTGTTTTGACTTTTGTCGGTTCTTGATGATGATTTTTCCCTAAGCTTAACGAGGCAACACTGATTAGTGGGTTACACTTTCTAAACCAAGATCCAAACTGCGTTGAAAAATCGATTTTTTTTTATGCTCCCCGATTTCGACTTAACTCTTCAGTTTCCTACATTATTTACAACTTTTATGGGAGATTGTACTTTATTTCTTGAACTATCTTTAGCCTGTTTTTTTTTAATTATTTCTATAAGATAATATGCAAGGATACCTCCTTCGTGGGATTTTATTTACCATTAAAAATAATCACATTTTTAAAAATTACAGTACTACTACTACTTTTTGTAGTAAAATCTTGAGTAAAATACCTATTATTATTGACAACTTTCACCAATTTTATTTTAGATGTCAGCTCTTCTGTCTTTTAAGAGATCTATTTATTAATAAATAGTTTACAAATGTACAGAGGCAACCAGGGGTGTCCACGGGGGGGATTGATGGTGCAAGCTGCGCGATCAGAATTTTTTTTGGGGGGGAATCCAATTTTGGGGGATTTTTCAGAGGTTGGGATGGATTTTTTTAAATATTCCAAGTGATTCAGACAATATTTGGGGGTTAGCGCCCATGGGCCTTGGGGGGGGGGGGGGGGGGGTGATGGGCACCCCTGGAGGCAACAAATTGTTTCTTTACAACAGAGGACTATTAAAAGTGAGAGAATTTGCAAACAAATTAATAAAACTAAACCTACTTGTAATATATGAAATATAATGACGTTTCATCATTATAATGCATTTTTAAATTATTTTTTTAAAAAATGTTTGTACCAAATAAGTCCTGTTACATTTAAAAAAATTTAATTTTTTTAAAATTCCAGAGCTTTCTACTCTTAATTGAGGAATGTTAGAAATGTGGTGAATTCAGGTTAAACTTCTCCTTTTCATAAGCTTTTGAATTGTATTAAAGTTTAAGATCAACAGACTAGTTTTTGAATTATGGTGGATTGAATGTTACCAGGCGTGAAATTATTCGGACAGGATCTCAACCAATTCTTGTACAAATGCAAAAATAGTGCCCCTGAACAAAAGCACAACACTTTCAGGTTCAAATTTCTTATAACAGGTTCTTATAAGAAATTTGACGCTGAACAAAAAAGCTCCTATAAAAATGGATCCAGAAAGGCTTCGTTTTACGAGGTATTCGCAAAAAACATTAAAATAACACAATTTTTGGACGTTTATCCTTAAAATTCTAAATACTACACTTCTTACCATAAAACACCTTGATAAAAATCTTTTAGAGAATCGAATCACACTAATTCTAGTTCTCTGCATCAAAATCCTTTAGGAATTGGAGTGTTGATGGAGATCATCTTAATGGATTGACTAATAAAGTAACAGGGACGTATAGTACTTTGAACTTTCTCTTTAAATCAGGGGTTTGTTGTACGGAGCTGGGAAGGGTATCAACGAAGAATATATTATTATATTCAATAATATATTATAATATAATTCAACGAAGAATTATATTATTTACAAGGTTATATATTACCTGTTATGTATGTTAGGGGATGATATGTATTCACTTTTGTCTTCCAAAATCTGTTATCAATTCTATTCTAAGGCCTGATTCATAGGTAAGGGTAGTGACACACTTCGCCACCTGGTTGATGCCACTTGCTTCTGCTACCTGGTAGCACTTCTGCTCCACCTGAGTTTTACTTTTTTCGACCAGTCGAGAAATGGACCCGGAGGAAATAGCTGTGCTTGCTTATCATTATTTTCGTGAAAGAAGAAGGGAAAAAGGCGTTTTTGGGTTCATCCAATAATTTCAGACAAAAAAATACTAGTTTGTTTCATACAGTGTACCCCCGTATCAAAGAGGACAGTAACAATTTTTCAATTTTTTGCCGAATGTCGTGTGGAACTTGCAACGCATTGCTCAGAATATTGAACAACAGTTTGACCAGTAAAGACACTTATATGAAAGGAAAGATGCAATCAGCCCCTGATTTGATTTCCCCTATATTTGATTGAAGGAGTGGGGGCTGAGACTTGGCAGGGACTTGGGTGCAGTGGCGGCGCGTGACCCATTTAATTAAAATGGGTCACACTAAAACTATATATATCTAATGTATGTATTTATTTGTGTTAACAACTAAATAGTTTTTCTTTTCTAAATAAATATAATAAAATATATATTTTTTTATTACTTTTTTATTCTCAATAAGTTGGTGGGGCATAGCCCCACCTGCCCTTAAGGACGCGCCGCCACTGCTTGATTGGCACCGTCTAACAGGTTCAATTGAAAACCTTGGGCTGACCGACGGGTGGCGCCACCTCATGTGGCAGGTTGCATTCTATTCTCATTGCTGACTGGGTAGCGCCACCTGGTGGCGAAGTGTGTCACTAACCTAAGAGTCTTGTATGACATGATTATAAAATTTATATTCTATTATTTTTTTAGGTGCAACTAAACTCTAATCAAATGCAGATGATCAGAATGCAAGTACAGGGTGGCAGTGGAACTGGACAGCCTCTTATACTACAGACAGCTCCTTCGTCTGGCTCCTCAGACACTCAGCATGTCATTCAGGTTAGCCATTGTACTTGTAAACTTATCTTAGAATCCTACCCTTCCCACCACTGGTGTGGATTTTGTCTCCATTTTCTTTGGGTACTTTATTTCCTAAAATTAATATGGGCTGATACTAAAGGCTTGACAGAGTGCGTGACGTCCAGAGACCTTATGATGGAAAGCCTTTTTGTTTACTGTACCATTCATATTTTAATACTCTAATCCCGCTTGTTTCATTTTGCTAATTAAACCTTTGTTTTCAGGTATCGCAATCTTCAAATTCAGCCCCTGTTTACATCCAGTCTAATGGAGAAAATGAATGAAATTAAGGTAAAATCTTTGATTAAACAATAATTATTTGCATATTGCATTTTCTGAAGCTATACAAGGTGACCACTGAAAAGTTTCTTTTGTCTTCTAATATAATTCTGATTTAAACTATTATGTAGAAAAGAACAGACTTGATAAGACAACAAACATTTAAAGTGGATCCAGTATTAGCAATTATTGACTTCGTACTACTTTCTTTGTAGTACCCCAGTTTATTTACTGTGCTAATGCTGATCAAAATTATATTAAGGCTCCTGAGTCATAAACAATGTTATCATACATCTTATCAAGAAGAAACTTTAAACAGTCAATTTACTTCATTTTGAAACATAGATAGCCTTTAAAGTATTCTGTAAATGTCTGCTACCATGATATATATACATGCTGTATGTTGATATATACAAATAGTTGGTGTCACTACGTACCAAAACCTTGCTCCTTTATATTAATTTTTTTTATCTACGATTGTTACGAGATATAAACATTGTATCTCTGTTTAGATGAGTAGAAAGTGATCCATTACGTACTTGTATTCATTGCGCATGCGCGTCTCATAATTCTGGAGAATTCCTCTTTTTTACTGCCCTAGTGTGGTAAAAAAGAAGAATTCTTCACCTTTACGCACAATTAGCGAGTTTGTTTACATTTAACAAAACTGATTTGCTGTTTGTTTAATAAAAGTAACTGAAGAAGAAAAAAACGTTTATTTACAAATTAATGATTACAAACAAAATCAATCAATAACGTATAACGCCCTTGGTCAATGACCGTCGGGGGAGTTCGTTTCCTTTTTTCTTTTTTTTTTCTTTTTAACTTTGTAAATACATGTATTATTATAATGTTTAATAGGTACCTATAATTAACAACAAAAAATAAACAAGTAATAACTAATAACAAATAAATAAGTAATAAATTATTATCACACACTCAAAATAAATATCTTTCATAACAAAAAGGGTCTAAAAGATTACATTTTACTCAACACTTATATAAATATTAAATAAATAAATCTAAACAATAATATTAAAAGCTAACACTGTCTACAATCTCAGTGTAGAGTTTTCCATACTATAATAACAATAACATTGGGTTAACGAATATAAGCTGTAATTTTATTAAGAGGTAGCAGGGAGGACAGCGGATAGCGCCAACAGGAGTCGAAGCAACTAGATCCACGGATCCGGGTTCAACTCCTGCTCACGGCACCCGCCTCCATCCACTCTCTCTTCACTAACTCTACTCATCTCCATATTAATAATTACTCGGATCTCAATATAAATATATAAACTTGACATGCACTGAACAATTACAAACAGACATACACATTCACATGCATCCATACCAGCACACATGCACTTCTAAACAATACACTTATATAAATAAATAAATACGTACACCTATATTATATTCAATAAATTAACAGTACTAGTAAAATATATCATAGTTGATATTCAACTAGTTGAACACCTTTGAGGAAAACAGAATACTATAAATAAATTTTACTTCTCTCTAATATGGTCTGGCGATGATGATAGGCTGTAGTCAAGAAACTCTCCAGTGCTTTCCAATCAGTTCCGTTAAGAAAATTTAGAGCTTGTTGCGTGGTTATATTGTCATGACCAAAGTACTGGGACCTAGCTGACACATAGGCACTACACTCGGTAAGGAAGTGGTGCAGATCTTCTTTCACAGGCAAGTTACATGCGGCACATTGGAAACAATCCTCTTTACTCCAAATATCAAAAGTTAATTTCATAACATCTGCCCTGGCTTTCATAATTTGTTTTACAGAAGAAAAAGGTAGGCTAATAAGTAAATAATAAAAGTAACTGTTTATATCGAGTTTTTTTTGTGAAAATCAATGAGTGATTTAAATGATTATGACGAATATGAGGAGAATAATACGCCTCCCAAAAATAATTAATTCGGCACAAAATACAACTAATGAATTAATGTCATCTTTATCAAAAGAGAAATACGAACTTGCATACAGGAAGTTTATTTTTTTCTGTATTTATTATTTAAATCTAACAATCGTAGATAAAGTACGGTACGCAACTCGTGCAAAAACGGCATTTTGCATTGCTCGTGTGGTTTTACTACCCTCGCTGTTGCTCAGGTGCAAACTCCACACTCGCATGCAAAATGCTACTCTCTGCATTCGACACGTAATGTACTATTGTATCTCTTTCTACAACAACTATCTTCTCTGAGCTAAGTGAACATGAGTAAAGTGTTATACCTCCATAAAGAGGTACATATTTCACCTGTATCAAGGTAAAATTACTCCTACAGTGGTAGCTTCTAACAAAAATAGAAACAGTCTTATTCTTTTTGAGAAATTTGTTACCTTATTAGGCCCAAAGGCTTCATGCATAACATTTGAAATGTTCTGAAAGCAACCCATATTAATTAGGTGTTACCATTGTTTTGCATCCTGCTCTAAGAGTACAGTTGAGGCTTCAACACCTGTATGTGCAAATTCATTTTACAGATGCAATTTAAAAAGCTCTTCTTGCAATTTGAGTCTTCACACCAATCACTAATAGGTCTTAGATACTCTCCTCTAAAGAGTTGCCAAACTAACAGCGTCCTGCAAGTTAATTAAATTTATATTTGCTAAATCTTGAACAGATCCATCAAATGAGATGTTTAGCAAATCTCTGCTCGCTTTCGGTACAAATATCTTCTTACTGCAGTATTTATTCTAGCTTACTCTTCCAGTGATGACTTCTCTGATGACTCACTGACCATCTCAGAGGTTCTGACATTTCACCTCTAATGCTGGTAGTCTCTGAAGATATACACGTTTCTTTGATTAATGTGGCAATGTGGACTAGATTTCTCAGTTCTCAGCTCATTCTTACAGTACTAGTGACTTTTATCAGAGCAGCATGTACAGCCCTGAAGATGCTTCCAGGGTTGAAAACTTCAGGACTAATACCGCTAAGAGGAAATCTTCACAGGAAGATTTAGCACTTAATTAAGACTCAAATTTTTAAGTTTTAGGTAGTATTCTTACTACCGAAATATTAAATTTTAATTTAATTCAAATTATAATTATCATTAACTACGGGAGACATACAGAGAAAAATAGACCCCAGCACCGGGACTTAACTACGGGCCTCCTATATATCCGTTACAGGCGCTCTTACCAACTGAGCTACACTGGAGAATGATTTTTCTCTGTCGTTACCGATTCAAAGTCCCGAATCCAAGATTTCAATCTTTTTATACAAGTCTAATATTTACGGCAATAGAACTAGACCGAGAATTAACGCTTTTAATTATAAAGTACTCAATTAGTACCTGTACCTAGTACAATCAATTAGAAATTCAAATGTTTAAGTTTTAGGTAGTATTCATACCACGGAAAGATTAAATTTTAATTTAAGTCAAATTATAATTATCATTAACTACGGGAGTCATACTGAGAAAAATAGACCCCAGCACCAGAACTTGAACCACGGGCCTCCTATATATCCGTTACAGGCGCTCTTACCAACTGAGCTATACGGGAGAATGATTTAATTAAGACTGCGGAAACTAAAATATGCAGCAGTTTTCTTAATTACCTTTTCTTACATTCTCTGGCAACGGGATAAGTTGGAATTAAAATTTTATGGCTAGTTTCAACTCTGTTCTTTTCTACATCAAAAAATAATTTTTCCTTTTCCTTTTATACTGTTGACTTTTATAGAATTATTATATTTTATGCTATTGACTATTTGACAGGAAGAGCTGGAGTATGAAGAATACATCGTCCCCTTCTTTGGAGATACATCCCCCTTGAGGAGATACATTTGTGATCATTTTATTACAGTTTATTACGAATTAGGTCTATTTATAATGTTAACATTTGTATTAGATTAATATTACTGACTTTTTAGAATAATATTGTTATTTTGTAAGTTTTATTTTTGTAAACTAATTATCATTAGCAACAAATAATTGACTACTGATAATGAAATTTTTCATAGAAAACATAGGTGTATAATGATTAATTATATTAATAGAAAGAAAATAATTAAAATAAATAAACAATTGTATTGAATAGAAATAAATAATCTGCCCTGATAAAGGTTTGCCTTAATTTAATATTTTATTGTAAAAAAAGAATAATTATTAATTATTTAAGTAAGTATAAGCTTAATTTTTCACCAAAACAAAAGTAAACTAGAAGTGGAGTCATTTTAGACCAAAATAATGAGTAAAGAAGTTATCTTAAAAAAAAGCTCTGTTTTGATGTGCCTTTTTTATTTGCTCTAAACAAAGGGAAGCAGAAAGAACTAGGAATCAATAAATGAAGGAGGTAATACCTTTAGGCCGTCCGCACACGGGGCGATAGGCAAGCGATACAACAGCAATACAATATCACCACCCTGTTGCTTCCTAGGTAAAGAAGCGGGGACCCACCAACGGGGCGATAGGGAGGCAATCTGTGGCGATACACTCAGCGAGTACGATACTTGCTTTACGGGCGACCTGAAAGGAAGCAACTTTGAAGCGATATTGCAGGTGTTGCATTTGTTATATGATTTTACCCTCACGGAGTATTCCAGAAATGATGTGACTGCGATAATCCGTTTATGTTTTTTTTGTCTTATTTTATAAAACAAATACATAAATGAACGGAAGCATCATTATATTTAATTTTACAACTAAAATTTAAATAAATTAACTTTAATAATGCTGATTAGTATTTAATTGAAAAAATAACTAAAAAGGGAAAATAAAGTTAAATAAATATGTGTTTAGCTTGTAATTAAATAAAACTATTATAAAAACAAATAAATAAATTTATTTTTATCAATAATATAAAATACATAATATATACGAGTATAGATGACTACATTTTCCTTTATTTATTTGAAATTATGTTGTTTTTTTTTCGATTATGTTTTTTCCCTATTAAATAAATAAAAATGGGCACTTCTTTAAAATGTTACTCCCATTATAAGAAAAAAGAAGGGAGTAACAATCTAAAGAAGGTGTACAGAATGTTCTTTAGACTGTTACTCCCCTTATACAAACAAAATTGATTGGACTAAACATTCATTTTTTCAACAAAATTATTAATATTCTCCTCAAAGATTACTGCAATCATTAGATTTCGTATTTTTTATCATCTATTTAAACTTATAACTAATAATTATATAATGACACATTGAAAATGAATAAAATTAACAGAGTTTCAGGTATGAGTTGACAACAAAATATCGCCCCGTGTGCGTATGCCCTGTTTTTAGATCGGCGATATCGTATTGCTGTTGTATCGCTTTCATATCCCCCCGTGTGCGGACGGCCTTAATGACAAAAAATACCTGTGTGGCATATATTTGTGTGGCTGGTAAATTTTAGTCTTAGCTCCCCCAGTGCTGATTATGTCTCGGTTGTTATTTGTGTACATATTTTTACTGTAATTAAGCAGTTAAATTACTTCTACTCCTTTCTCCTGTCAAAAGCTTTTTAAACTCATGGGTTCCTTATTAATCATATATTCTACATAAGATTCTCGTTATTTATAAAGTCAAGATTAAGTTTAAAGCTCCAAGTTCTTAAAAGAAACTTTCTTCTCAACAATCACTCCACTTGACCAGCCGATTGTCTCTGCTCTCATACAAATTACCAACGTGGGGGGAAAATAGGAAATTAGAACAGAAATGGGTTTTCTCTCTAGCAACTAAACACACTAATTGATCAGTGAATAGTAGACCTCTCTCTAAGAAAAACATATACATCGACCATTTAACGAATTGAAGGAACATCCATCCTAATTTAAAATAGGAAGGTGTTAATCTCAATGTTTTTTTTAAAAATTGCAAGTAAATCGGACAATTGTAAATAGATGGGCCAAATAGTGCAGATTTATTGTAAAATATCCTTATGGTTTTGGCTAGAAGTAAATTAATGATTGAACTACAAGGGAATAAGTTTTCCTAATTTATTTTATTTTTAGAGCTGCTTGGTTGCAACATTTAACCCTAGAATGCTTATCTACGTCATTTTGACGTGTATGTTTTTGAAAAAAGGTGGTATTGACTCCACCACTAGTATTTTCCCGCCCATATTCAAGGAAATCTTTCCTCAGTTAGTCTGCTTCAGGCAAATGTTACTAATAGTTTTGTCTTTTTAGTTTTTGGTGGTATAGATAATAACTACATTATCTACACCACCTAGTCTATATAATTTGTCCAAAAACTGGTCAAATATATACTGTTTATAATTTGAAAAAATAATAGTTTTTCTTGTTATTTCTGTTTTTATATAACTATAAAAGTTAAAAATTGATTAAAAATGAATCACTGAATGCTAATAAAAAATATCACTTTTTCATAGTGCCTATTTACATGCTTCACAATCACAACAAACCTGTGTGAACAATAAACAGTGTTGTGTGCGCACTCGTGCGTGTAAGTGGTAGGGTTTGATGTCTAACGATGTTGCACTCATGCAAACTCATGAATCTTTTTATTTGGTGGCTTCAAAATAGATTTTTACTAATTATTTTCATGTTGTACGTCAAATTGACGTATGATAAGTAATAAAGGGTGTTTTTTAAAGATAAGTATTCTAGGGTTAAAAGTGCATGAGATCACATTATGATTGTGTGCTTAAATGCTAGTTTAACAAGGATAAGTGACTAATTTAAAATGATATGTAAGTTATTTATGTCTTCCTATTAATTATTGTAATGTATAATCTGCCACTCAAGAATCAAGGTTTATTTTTAAAAAGGAAAATTTAGCTCAAACTTAAGAAAGGATTTAGTTTATCATGAAGCTAACAAGCTGTGTTTATTATCCTGTTTTTCTCCATTGTGTGATAGCGCCTCGACTAGGTGTAGTTCAATAACCAAGCAACGTCTTCACATAAAATTAATTGTATTTGAAAAAAGTTGACCGGTTTCGGCTGTTCTAATGCAGCCTTCATAATAATATAATAATAATAATAATAACCATTTATTGCATTATTAAACAATTACCTTACATAATTATAATTTACATTAACACACCCTAGCAAATCGGCACACAGCCGTGGTTCCCCTTATAGGGTTGAAGTTGGTCGCCACCACTTTTTACTTTTTTAAAAAATAATATTAAAAATAATTTTCTACGAGTACATTCTTACGGCAACATAATAATTTAACTGAGTAAAAAAAATTAAATTAATTAATAAATAATTTATAAATAATTTTGACGGCAACAATTATTTTCGGCAGCATAATAATGTAACAGTGAAAGAAATACAACATTAATTAATAAATATTTTAACCAATTCTTCAACAACATAATACTTACGGCAACATTAGTTAATAAATATTTTAACAAATTCTTTAACAACTTAATACTAATTAATAAATACTTAAAATCGCTTCTCGGCCTTTTGGCTAAGATCAAAGTGCAGCCTTCATCAGATAATCTAAAAAAGTAACAAACTTTAACTTATAGGTGTGCAATAAGATAAAATTAGATTGTAAAAAAGGAAAATTAAAAACTGAAATACATGCAAAATACCTGATTGTTATCAAGTGACTTTAAAAGTACCTGTGATAAAAAGGAAGGCATGTGTTACAGGCTGTAAGGAGATTAGGACAAAATGGAGGATGGGACATGTACCTGCTAAGGGGTCACACAGATACAAAGGGTGCTTAAAATTAGAATATAGTTCTTAAACTTAACTACGCTATACACTGACTGATATTTTAGAAAAATGAAAAAGAAAAGTAAAACTGAAAAAACAAAATAATTACTAAGTAGCATAAAATTAAAATCTCAGTAATGGATATTGAACTCAGAAAATTACAAAATGGTCTAAAGAAATGAGAAAAAGTAAAGCTATAAAATAGCAACAAGGAGTGAAAAAAACCAATAAAAAGAAAAAAAATATATATATATAAAAGAAATGAACATTGCACATTTTTTTTTTTTTTAGATTACCAAATCTTTTCTTTTTATATATACAGTAGAACCTCAATAAGAAGTGTCTCAAGGGGCTTAGGGAAACAGTCTTGTTATCGAGGTACTCTTTTTGTTGAGGGTCGTGTTATCAAGGTTATTTTGGCTATCAGTCGTGTTATAGAGGTTCGAGGGCGGGGTTTTCAAGTCTAGACTTGTTTAAGGTCGACCCATTTCTGTATAGAGTCGCGCTATAGAGGTTGACTTCTCAAAACTACTTGTTATAGAGGTTCTGAGTTACGTTGTGCATTAGAAAAAAAATCCGTGTTATAGAGGTTGTTTGGATAATAATAGTCGCGTTATAGAGGTTAATTTAACAT
Organism: Gerris lacustris; assembly: GCA_951217055.1. Classification (NCBI taxonomy): domain Eukaryota; kingdom Metazoa; phylum Arthropoda; class Insecta; order Hemiptera; family Gerridae; genus Gerris; species Gerris lacustris. The sequence goes on along the minus strand of OX578278.1, from coordinate 13,322,386 downwards.
TATGTGTTATGGCAATCTCAAGGGAATTTGAAAATTCCACTTTTAATTGAGGTTGTCGTGTTATTGAGGGTTGTGTAAGCGAGGTTCTACTGTAAATATTACAAATGCTAATTTGTGATAACTTTTTAAGTTTGTTACTTTGCTTCTAGATTGTCTGAAGAAGGCTGCATTAGAATAGTCGAAAACGGTCAAATTGTTTCAAATAAAATTCATATTGTGTGAAGACGTTTGGTTATTGAACTTCTCTTCTTTTAAGCTAAAAGAAAATTTCAAAAAGTTTTATAACATTCTTTTTCTTATTGGGCTTTAGGTATGCTCATTAAAAAAACATTCATATTTTTTTTTAAAAAACAATTTAATTGGTGCGAATTTTCGCCCATGCCTGGGCATTGTCAGGCCTTTATAGTACGCACTTTGATGCATATCATACACAACCCACACTTACATATCATTTCAAGCAGCAAGATGAGCTCTACATATGGGAGGCTCCTTATCTTGAATGCAGCAAAGCTCAACTATACCTGATAACACTGATATGAAGGAAGGAGGGAAGGTTGCTATAAAAGAATCACAGAAGCAAAATCCTTTCTCCCTCGAATTAATTGTGGTGGTGGTCACAAGTGTCCAGCGTACCTTGTGTTTAGAAGGCCTCAATAGCTTTAGTCCAGGAGATAGCGTGCAAAAAAGTGTCTGACTAACATCAAGCTAGAATTTTGTGTACAAGTCAATCTTTTGGTGCCTTTTAAGAATATGTGGTCGGCTAAGTTCGTCTGAGGGACATAGCTTGGCAATAGGCATTTGAAAAGAACAAACTGGGGGAGAGCGCCCATGACCCATCCTTTTTGGTGGACAATGTGATTTTCATGATCCTGAGTAAAAATTTAGTTAGTAGACCGAACATCAAGTTGATTTTAGTTTGTCATTTGATAGGTGACCACTTAAATTTGGAGTAACATCAACTTGATTTTCGGTTTACTAACTGATTTTGCACTCAGAATCATAAAAATCACATTGTCCACCATAATTGGTGGGACATGACCGCTCTCTCCCATTTTGTTTTTTTAAAGACCCATTTCCAAGCTAATGTCCCACAGACGAACTTAGCTGACCACATATTCTTAAAAGGCAACAAAATTCTAGCTTGATGTTAGTCAGAGACTTTTTTGCACGCTATCTCCTGGACTAGTATTAGATCAGTTGGCTCTCAAACATTGAAGTTGGCTTCCTCAATGTGTTCACCCAGAATTGTTTAAACAAATGGAAAGCTGATCCGGCCCAGAAAACCATAGTCGACACTTTCATGGTGGTGGAGCAAACGAGTCCAGAGTTGAGAAGACATTGTTTATCCACTCCAACACTTCACTCATGTGTGAAGAGTATCAATCTAGTAGTGTATTGATACAAGGGTTTGTCCAAAGGGACCTACTTTCAAATGACCTTAAGTCCAGTATACATTAACTTTCCACTGTGAACCTTCCCTGCCTTAATATAGTTCCGAAAACAAACAATAAAATTTTAATTTCTCAAATTGCAGAATATACAATAAAATATTGTTTATATAATTTGTATTTATTTATAGCATCACATTTAATAATTAAGATTTAGTTGATAGTTTTTAAAATTAACTATTTTGTTTGTAAATAAACTGCATTATTGATTGATTAAAATTGTTTTATTATTGATGTTTCATTTCATCCTATGACACTTAATATAAGACTAAATAAGGTGACATCAAAACTGCATGACTTCAGGGTCTTTTTTTTACATTTGGCTCTCAACAAAAAAGTTCCCTAAGCCATAAGGTAAGGGACATTGGGACTCGGAGCATAACAAGGTACTATGCAAGTTAGAACAGATCTCTACCCTACAACAGCGAAATCTTTGCCGTTTATAATAAAATTATTTAAACTTTGATAACAGAAACAGGGCAGAGAACAGAAAGAATCAGCATAACATTAACGAAACGATAACAATAACAGCAATGAAGTGTTATCTGTTATCCTATAACTTATAACAATAACAGCAACAAAGTGTTATCCTATAACAATAACAGCTCATTCCATCTTGTTCTTGTTACTTGAAATGTTATTGATTCTGTTCTGTTATAAAATAACAATAACAGATATGATCTGTTATTGTTATCAAATCTGTACTGTTATCTGAGCTTTTATAATGTTAACAGTTATTCGATAACAGGACTTTTCCAATAACATGTTATCAGACAAACTGTTATTTTACAATAACATGTTATTGTAAACTGTTCTGTTATTTTTAACCCACCTCTAGTAATAATGTAAAGCGGCATTGGGTGTGGTCACCACAACTATTAATACACACAGGACTGATAATGGTAAATGTTTGCTAATTTTAACATATGGGGAAATTTAACAAACATATTCAATGATGGTAATTCTGTAGCGCAACAGCTTATCTTATGCAACTATACAAAGTGTCCCAAGTATAGATGTAAAAATTCAAGGAGCGTATTTAGGATGTCAAAACTTAACTTTTTTGTCCTATAAGGATAGCCTCGATGTGATTTTGTTATCGAGTTTTTCCTATGTTTTTGATTTTATTGATTTCACATATTTAGCTCATTTAAAATGCCTTAGAACTTTGAAACCAATAGAGATAGAAAGGTGAGTTTTGCTGTATTCGAAATTGCATAAATTTTCATTAAAAATTGTTCCAATTAGGTATAAGATAGAGGATGTCCATGGATACGATATATTTACTCATGATTTTTTTAACATTATATTAGAATTTTTAGCCTCACAATATCTTTCCTTACGTCTTCAGCAAAGTGCAAAAATCACCAAAATTGGCAACTTTTATGAGCTTTAATATGTCACCTTATCTACCTAGATGTCTTTTGTCATTTGGCGCCCACAGACCTAAATGTTATTAAAGTCCATTTTTCGTTGATTGAAAGAAATTATTTTGTTTATTAATACTAAATATTGGTCATAAATATGGAATTAGGTTTTTCTCAGATCCTAACACATCCACAAAACTATCTCATTTCTGAACTAACCCAGAACTTCCTGCATGACAGGTAATTGCGATTGATAAGCTTCCGGGGAATTGAATAAACAAAGGAAACAGAAAAACCACTTTTAGTAAACGATATAAAATATTTTCAAGAAAATTCTGGTAAATATGTTCATGAACAGATGAAAACATTTAAGCATTAATAAGGGTATTTTACAATTTTTTTTTAAAAAATAAGAAAGCTTTAAAATAAAAAATAAATTTTAATTTTAATTTTAGTTACATATATAATTTTTTTTTCTTTTATACAGGTTTGAAAAAAAAAAAAAAAAAAAAAATGCATTTGCATTCATCGGTAAATATTTCAATAAAATGAATCTAAAAATATATTTTTTTTTTAGATTCCACTGGTAAAAAAAATAATAAAACTAGAAAAATATAATAATAACATATATTATTTTCTTCATAAATACATAAATTTATGTATCTTTAAACATACAAAAGAAATATGGTTATTTCCAATATAAAAGCAAAAAAAGATTATTGTCAAAATAAAATTTAAAAAAAGTATATAATAATTTAACGTTTTAACCATAAAAATCTAGTCACTTGACATTTATATAATAGAAATATATATATATACAATTTAGTAAAGACAGAGGCACATTTGTGTATATAATAAAGAAAAAAACAATAAATAAATAATTATAAAAAAAAAAAATCAAAATAATTATGGTAACTTATGTTGAGGCGTGTATTAATCAAAGTAACATAAATGGGCCTCTTTTATATGGATAATGTATATTTTTAAGTATTAACGTTACAATCTACACTAAATATATTAATTAAATAAAAATTGAATATGTTTTAAATATTAGGTATATATTTATATATAATTTTTATTATTATTACTTATTTTTTTCAGATTTTTAGAAATCAGGTACTCTAGGAAAATACAAGGCACTGTGTTTTTTTCTGTCCCTTCATGAATCTTTTACAAATGATAGTTTTTTTTAAACATAATAACAATAGCAGTAGGTACTCTTCAGTTAATTTTTGATCAGTTAAATAAAACTTAAATTGTTAGACAATGCCTCTTCAATTTTTATGTTTATGGTTTCAGTCTATAGTACTATCGAAAGAAAACATTTTTACTTAGGTGTGTCAGCTATTAACAGAGAAGAATTGTGGAAAAGACCAGGACTTAGGAAGGGTTGTAATGCCACAGACTAGGTAAGTAAATAAAAACAGGGTCAGGATAGATGAAGAGGAATTGTGGAGGAGGCCAGGACTCAGCAAGGGTTGTAATGCCACAGACTAAGTGAGTAAATAAAAACTGGATCGGGATGAATGAAGAAGAGGAATAGTGGAGGAGGCCAGGACTTATCAAGGGTTGTAATGCCACAGACTAAGTGAGTAAATAAAAACTGGATCGGGATGAATGAAGAGGAATTGTGGAGGAGGCCAGGACTCAGCAAGGGTTGTAATGCCACAGACTAAGTGAGTGAATAAAAACTGGATCGGGATGAATGAAGAAGAGGAATTGTGGAGGAGGCCAGGACTCAGCAAGGGTTGTAATGCCACAGACTAAGTGAGTAAATAAAAACTGGATCGGGATGAATGAAGAAGAGGAATAGTGGAGGAGGCCAGGACTTATCAAGGGTTGTAATGCCACAGACTAAGTGAGTAAATAAAAACTGGATCGGGATGAATGAAGAGGAATTGTGGAGGAGGCCAGGACTCAGCAAGGGTTGTAATGCCACAGACTAAGTGAGTGAATAAAAACTGGATCGGGATGAATGAAGAAGAGGAATTGTGGAGGAGGCCAGGACTTATCAAGGGTTGTAATGCCACAGACTAAGTGAGTAAATAAAAACTGGATTGGGATGAATGAAGAAGAGGAATTGTAGAGGACGCCAGGACTCAGCAAGGGTTGTAATGCCACAGACTAAGTGAGTAAATAAAAACTGGATCGGGATGAATGAAGAAGAGGAATTGTGGAGGAGGCCAGGACTTATCAAGGGTTGTAATGCCACAGACTAAGTGAGTAAATAAAAACTGGATTGGGATGAATGAAGAAGAGGAATTGTGGAGGAGGCCAGGACTTATCAAGGGTTGTAATGCCACAGACTAAGTGAGTAAATAAAAACTGGATCGGGATGAATGAAGAAGAGGAATTGTGGAGGAGGCCAGGACTTAACAAGGGTTGTAATGCCACAGACTAAGTGAGTAAATAAAAACTGGATCGGGATGAATGAAGAGGAATTGTGGAGGAGGCCAGGACTCAGCAAGGGTTGTAATGCCATAGACTAATTGAGTAAATAAAAACTGGATCGGGATGAATGAAGAAGAGGAATTGTGGAGGAGGCCAGGACTTATCAAGGGTTGTAATGCCACAGACTAAGTGAGTAAATAAAAACTGGATCGGGATGAATGAAGAGGAATTGTGGAGGAGGCCAGGACTCAGCAAGGGTTGTAATGCCATAGACTTAGTGGGTAAATAAAAACTGGATGGGGATGAATGGAGAGTAATTGTGGAGGAGGCCAGGACTCAGCAAGGGTTGTAATGCCACAGACTTAGTGAGTAAATAAAAACTAGATCAGGATGAATGAAGAAGAGGAATTGTGGAGGAGGCCAGTACAAGGGTTATAATGCCACAAGTGGTAAATTTACAAATTAAATTTAACCCTAATTAAACAATTAGTAATAATAAAGGTATTATTCAATATTCTTATTGAATCAATCTTTATGTAGTCAATGATAAAGATTGAATAGTATATAAAATAAAATGTAAACGAATAAATCAGTTAATAATTAACAAATAAAGTGGTAAAAAAGTGGTTTTTAAAAACTATCTGATCAATATTAATGTTTATTTTTTTTTGTTTACAATAAAAAAATAAATAAATAATCTTATATATTTTCTCAATTATCACAAAAACTTTTCTATTATCTCTGAATCTTGTGTTTCTTTGAAATATAATAAAATAGCTGAAAAGTACCTAATAATATTGTCTTAACATAATAGTAAAGACAACTATTCTCTTCTCTAAGCTTAATCTAATGTTTTACTTAATTCCTATTTGATATCACAGTTTTCAGACAGAAAAAAAATTGTTTTTTTTTGATAAGAACACATTTCAGGGGGCTAAAACTGCTTAGAAAAAAAATAATAAAAAAATAAAAAATACTTTTATTTAATGGTTTTTTTGTAACAACATACAAATTAAAAAAAAATTAACAAACAAATAAGTAAATATAAAGGGAAAGAAATGAAAAGTTGAAATATAATATGCTTTCTTAATATGGTAATTTAATTGTTTTGTTTTTTTAAACAGGGTAACATCAATTTCATAGGCATACAAATAAAAAATAATAATAAAAATTAAATAACTTTTTTGAATAATTTTATTTTTCATTTTTTTTGAAAAAGTTAAGGGTTTCTTAATGGAATATTGTTTTCTTTAGGCAGCTTACTGCACAAATGAAACAAGTTAAGAAAATGGTTAAACATACAATTGAAAGGTAGCAGGTGAAATTAGTTCTCTATCACCGTAATGGTTATAGAAATGCAGTCTAAATTTATGGCAGCATATTCTCCGGCTTCGAATTTATTTATTTAATATAAATCAAATTATAATTATTAACAACTACGGGAAACAGACAGAGAAAAATACACTCCAGCGCTGGGATTTGAACCACAGGCCTTTATATTTCCAGTATAGCGCTCTACCAACTAAGCTACGCAGGAGAATGAATTTCTCTGACGTTAATGATACCTTGTCCCGAATTTAAGCTTTCAATTTTCCACAAATCTGAGAAGTCAACATGAATGACAAAGAACTAGATCGAGAAATAACGCTTATAATTATAAAGTACCCAATTAGTACCTGTACTTAGTACAATCAATTAGAAATTCATATTTTACGATTTTGGTAGTATTCATACTACGGAAAGATTAAATTTTAATTTAAATCAAATTATAATTATTAACAAATACGGGAAGCAGACAGAGAAAAATACACTCCAGCGCTGGGATTTGAACCACAGGCCTCTATATTTCCAGTATAGCGCTCTACCAACTAAGCTACGCAGGAGAATGAATATCTCTGACGTTAATGATACCTTGTCCCGAATTTAAGCTTTCAATTTTCCACAAATCTGAGAAGTCAACATGAATGACAAATAACTAGATCGAGAAATAACGCTTATAATTATAAAGTACCCAATTAGTACCTGTACTTAGTACAATATAGAGGCCTGTGGTTCAAATCACAGCGCTGGAGTGTATTTTTCTCTGTCTGTTTCCCGTAGTTGTTAATAATTATAAATTTGATTTAAATTAAAATTTAATCTTTCCGTAGTATGAATACTACCAAAATCGTAAAATATGTTATTTATTTAATTTTGCTGTTTATTATACTTTCAATTAACATAAAATTAATTTTTCAGAAGTTAAACAATCAAAGAAGGTCATCATTTTAAAGGATTTACAATTTTTAGAATTTCTACTGTAACTAGACATTTAAACCATTTTTGATATTTTGGAATTTTCATCGGAAAAATCTTTTCCACGCTGACATCAAAATAATTTTAAAGACCTTAAGTAATTGAGTTAATTTAAAATTTGTAAGCTCCTTCAATTCTTTTAAAACAAAGTTGCAACATTTGCAGCGATTTAAAGCTATTGAACGGGTGGGGGGAAATTAATTTATTAATATATATATATATATATATATATATATATATATATATATATATATATATATATATATATATATAATATAATATATATATATATATATATATATATAAAATAAGCTTTCTTAAAAATTATTGTAAAAATAGAATAATAAGAAAAAAAAATAACTTTGGAAGAAGAATGAACAAAAAAAAAACTAAATAAGATAATAAAATTTGAGGTAGTTCAGTTTACGAAAAACAAAAAAAATCAACTAAAATATTAATTAAAACTAAAACTAACATTGTAATACAATATAATTTTTTCCACTAATATAATATAATCATTAATGTTAGAAACAAAAAAAAAAAAAAAAAGAATAAATTTTGTGATTAAGGACAAAAAAAAAGAAAAAGGAAATGAATGTAAACAGATTTAGATGTACTCCTTGGAATGTAAACCATTAAAATTTATTCGATTCATTCTAAAATAAAGAATATAAATGAATGAATAAATATATTATTATTAAAAAATAAAATAAAATAATTCAGCAGTTGAAATAAAATACAACTAAGGTAAATAAAAAAATTATGGTAAATGGTCAAAAAAATTAACAATCTGAAAATAAAAGAAAGTTACAAATACTTAATGATAATGGCAGATTCGTAAACAACTATTAAAAACAATAATTATGAGGGGTGTGACATTGTCCACAGATGAAATTATTATGAAGAGAGATATGAAATAATAGTAAAAACAACTATGGTTTCATCAACAAAATATGAGTAAGTGTGCATTATTAATAAAATAAATAATATAAAACATATTAAAACATTTTTTTATTTTTAAAGAAAAATTATTTTTGAAGTCTGAATCTTCGTAAGTCAAGGTTTGTCTCTTCTTTGATTGAGTTTATGTAATATGAAGAATAATATCGGTACGCATATGAAACCATGAGGAATTCCAATTCAATATTATTTTTGAAACATTTTTATATCTATAAGAAAATTATCTCTCTCCATCTGATCTGTATATGACACATTTTTCCCCAACTCCTGACCATTATTTTGTGGCTTATTCTTTATACTTTTTTTTAAAAATGTTTTAATTATTCATAAATAAAAAATAAAATCCAATTGAAAACAAATTGTAAAAGTATTACACCTAAAAAAAATCTTAAAGAAATAACAATAGTATAAAATTATTAATTAAAAATAAATATTGTTAAAACGATATAAAAATATACGAATACTATATTTTATTTTATATTTTCAGTGTATTTTTTTAATAAAAATGCAATTACTAGGTATCAAGGTAACTATAATTTTCCCCTAGGTCAAATCGTGGGCAACTGGTGTTTCTACTGAGAGGTTCAAATCAACCGTGGTCAGATCGATAATTCGATCAATATTTTTCTCTCGATTTGATACTTTTAATAAAAACACCTTAACAGAAGTTTGCCGTTTGATAATTTAAATTAAAAAAAAAAAAAAAAAAACATACATATATAAAAAATTTACATTTTAAAAAATATAGTATAATACATTTAAAAACAAAACGTAAAAATATAAGATATTTAAAAAATATTTAATACTAGATTGGTATCTACAAAAAAATAAAAATTGCAAGAAATATGTGTTTTATTAATTAATAAAATCCTTAATAAAATAATTGATTCATTTTATAATAAACAAAAAAAAAAATTATATAATAAATTATATAGATGAACACATTATATACTACATACCTGTGTGCTAATAACAAATGGCAGTGATTTTAAGAAAAAAAATGAAATAAAACACAAAGAAAAACAAATACACAGGAAATTTCTAAATGCACCAATGTAAGAAAAAAAGAAAAAGGGAATTTAGAGTTAGATTTACAGACAGAAGGGCTAACAATTTTTATGGCTAAATAATAATGTAAAAGAAAAATTAAGTTTTCCAGAGAATATTTTGTAACACTAACTCAATTGATATAAATTTAACTTTAGTTCGTGGTAACTGATCTCAGAAAAACTAGAAGGTGGTATATCAGCTATACCAATAACACAGGAAGAAGTACTTTTTCTATTTGTTTTAGTATAATTTGCTCGAAATATATATATTTTTTAAAAAATGGTGTTATAGTATGTAATTAACTTTACCACATAAAAATCCTCCCCCACTTTTTCCCATAAATTTATTAGCAATAAAACGCTCAGGATTTTAATATTCACAATATTTTTCAGGGACTATACTATTGAAAAAAGTAAAGGATTGACCTTAATTTGAAAAATTTGATTTAAAGGGTCTGATTTATCAATTCTTCTGTCCCCAAAGTTTAAAGTATTTAATTAAAAAAAAAAAAAAAAAAAAAAAAATACCAAAATGTATTTAAGTTAAGAAAAGTTACAATAAAACAATTGTATATTAAAAAAAAAAAAATAATAATAATAATAATCAGTACATTAAATGGAAAAAAAAAAAAATTAGGTACCAATCTAGAATTAAATATAATATTTATAATTGGAAAACAAATTCAAGTTCATTATTATTTTTTTTTTTTTTTTTAAAAAACATTAAAATTAAATATAAATACCAATTTCACAAAGTACACAAAATCATGATTTAAAAAAAAATATTTTTTAGATACTTTTTTCTTAAAAAAAAAAAAATCCTTTTCATATAAGTGAGTAACAAAACAAGAACCTATCTTATTAAAATAATTAATTTCATGTTTGTTTGTTTTATTTTTTACGATGTAGTTTAAATTAAGGTCTTAGAAATGTTTAACAAATTATTTATTAAGACGCTTAATTTATATAAATAGTTAGACCTATTGAAGAAAAATATTAATAATATAGAAATATATAAAATAAAGAATAACTTCCAAAGATATTTTTATTTTTTTAATATTTTATTAACGGTTTAAGTACTCACTTTAACAAAAAAATCAACCGACACCGTTTTTATATTTTTTTTTGTTATTTTTTTATTACAAAAATGGATTGTAAATATACCCAAAATAATTATTATAAATGGGTAAGTAAAATGGTGGAAGTAAATATGAATTCTCTTTTAAGAATTAAAAAAAAAAATACATCAATTTAATATTAAGGAGGCAAGGGCTGGTTGGAATAAGGAGTAGATGTTGAAGTGGGTTTTCACATAATTCTAGTTTGTGAGAGCACTATTTTAAGGGATCCTATCCCTTGGATAAGGTCCCTTTGTTTGGATAAAATCCCTTTGTTTGGATAAAATTCCTAATTAGTAATTGATTCCGACTATTGGAGAAACAGTTTTAAAATTTGACTTTCCAGGAAAAGTAGAGGTAATTGCCATTTGAATCCCCCTTCCCCTGGTATCTTATCACATCCCTAGGTTAAATATATAAGGTTAAGTATTAATTTCCTAGATCCAGAAGATCCTTCTGGATCTATCTATACATTGCCCCTACTCCCTTTGGAATCAAATGTCAGAAAATCCCTTATTTGAAGACGTCAATATTATTATTATTATTATTATTTTTTTTTTTTTTTACAAATTAACATACCAATTACAATATATTTATTTTTGCATTTCAAAAATGGGGTGGTAATCATTCTGACGGCCATATTGAATCAAAATGGACGACTGTAAAACCCTTTCTAAAAGTTTTCTATGTCATAAAAAAATAACTTTCGAATTTAAAGGTTCTATCTAGTACAATTGGTTCTAGAGATATCGTCATGTTGAATTCTCCACATAAACAGCTCCCATCTTGAATTGAGATGGCTCGTATCTTGAATCAAGATGGCTCGTATCTTGAATCAAGATGGCTCGTATCTTGAATCAAGATGGCTTGTATCTTGAATCAAGATGGCTCGTATCTTGAATCAAGATGGCTTGTATCTTGAATCAAGATGGCTTGTATCTTGAATCAAGATGGCTTGTATCTTGAATCTAATTGGTTTGAATGTTGAATCAAGATGGCTTGTATCTTGAATCTAATTGGTTTGAATGTTGAATCAAGATGGCTTGTATCTTGAATCTAATTGGTTTGAATGTTGAATCAAGATGGCTTGTATCTTGAATCAAGATGGCTTTTATCTTGAATCAAGATGGCTTGTATCTTGAATCAAGATGACTCGATATCTTGAATCAAGATGACTCGATATCTTGAGTCAGTCAGTGGTATTTGGATTGGTTCCCAGGGGGGGGGGGGGGGGAACAACTGGAAATAGAAACTTAGATAAACCAGCCCATGGTCTCCAGTAAATTCTTTGTATACAAAATATTATTATAGAATTAACGAAATTTACAACTTTAAATGTCAAACTAAACTTTATTAATTAACTTTGTGCCAAAATACAATCATAAAACATTCACAAGCAACTTTAATAGGCGACTTTTTACAACTTACAACGTGACTTTTACACACCAACAACAATACACACACCCGTCATCTAGATTCATTCGGTCTTCGTGTTTTGCCGGTTTAGCTCATCATTTCCACATTATTTCACTACAATTATCTTTTAGGATTTGAATTCAGTTTTTATTACTTACTTCCATGTAAAATGTTTCCTTTCTTTTCTTTAACTTAAAACTGTAACAAAACAAATTTTAAACAGTCTCACAGGTTTTAAAAATCAATCAAAAGTAGGATATTAAATCACAAAACCAGTCTAAATTAGTATAAAAACTATTTCATCTCTTTATATAATGAAAAATATATCGTTTATTAAGAAGTATCCAACTCATTGCAATAAGTTTTTAAAGTAAAAATAGAAAATTTCTTAGTCGAAGAAGAATGTACCAAAATGAACTAGACCTAAAGACTTAGAATCCTAAATAAACAAATCACGGTGTATTTATCAAATAGTTTTAAAAAAACAACTTTGAATTGAATTTTTTTAAAAAAATAGAATAAACGAATTTAATTTTTCGATATACTATTAGTTAATAAGTTAATTGTAAAAAAAATAAATTGATGTATTTTGAAAAATAAAACAACAAAAAACTAACATTTAAAAATATGAATCAAGTAGTGATTAAGCAAGAGAATATTAAAATATTTAGAATCAGTACTTAATCGTACTTCGTTTTTCTAAAATATTTCATTTGGTTTACGATTGATGACCTTTGGTTCTCATAGATTAGAGTCACAATTATATTTCCCCCTGTTTTCTTCATAAGGGGAAAAAGATAATTTAAAATGGCAGTAAATATAATAATTTTCACCCTTCATTAAATCCATTTTGTTATAAGTAGGACTGATTAAAAAAAAAAAAACCTCCGTTTTATTGTAAATTAAATTAAAATATAATGTCGGATTTTATTTAGACATTTTATTCAAGTGTCAAAAAAACCCTATTTAAGTACCAATTTATACCCTTTAAAATGATTATTTTGATTAATATAAATATTTAAATGTCCACTGTCTATAAGGTTTATTAAATATCTATACACTATTAATTTAATTTTAAATTTTTATGTCTAGTATAAGGCAAAAAATTCAAAACTGCTTTGAATAAATAAATAAAACAAACTTTAAAACATTATTTTCTTTGGGAAAAGTGGACAATATAAAGATTTAGTAGTTCTAATAAATTTTGAATTTGTAATTCTATTGACGATTTGAAAGAGAAAATATTTTGAATGTTATTTTAATCACAGTAAAATGTTTATAAATAAAAAGGTTCTTACCAAAACAAAAATAAGAAATGAAGAATAAATTTGTAAACCTAAGAGGGTCAAAAATTGGAACTTTCCTGGTTAGGTTTTCTTATCAATAAAATAAATTTAGGTTTGACATTTAAACATTTATCTTTTTGCTACAGTGTGTTATAAAGTAGAAACACACTTTTCTTGTAATTCAAACAAAATGTAAGCTTTTATTTAATTAAATTAATTAAACCTGTTTTAAAAATTGTCAGCATTAACAATGTCATAGTTAAAAATATAAAGCACAAATTGTATTGCACTTAAGAAAAATAAGAATTTTTTCTTGAAATAAGATAAAAAAAAAAAAACAGAAGAGGACAGCCCTACTTATATCATAGTTCAAATAAGTTTGGAAGATCCTAATAAATTGTACTAGAAGCTACTGGTGAGGATCTTCATCTAGGGGTTGGAAGTAGGTAAGAGCAAGTGGATCCTCGTCGTCCATGATACTTGCAATGAGCAGGTTATCATCTGACGATGCGGCTGCAGCAAGTATCTCATCAGGTAAGTCAATATCAGGTAGAATATAATCAAGGTCTGACTGAGGGACATTAGTCTGACCTATTACCTCCTCTACGATACTCCCTACACTCCTAGTCGTTCGTTTTCTCTTTTTGCCCGAGCCGGAATGGCTCTTTTTAATATGTCTGACTAAATGATCTTTACGACCGAATTTCTGGGAACAGTGAGGACATTCGAAGTCCCTGTTGCCCGTATGCACTACTAAGTGTCTCCTCACGTCTTTACCGGTGAAGAATTTACTGTCGCAGTATTCGCACTTGTATTTCTTCTCCGCCTGAGTTTTAAGAGATCTGGAGCCGGAGTGTACCTTGAGGTGCTGCAAGACTTGCTGCTGGTCGGGGAAGACGGCTGCACACATCCGGCATTCGAGATTGCCGTCTTGAGCCGAATGGATAGCCATATGTTTACGGTAACTGAGTGAGGAACTGTATTCCTTTTGACAATCCTCCCTTTCACACTTGTACCTAAAAACCAATGCAACTTAACAATTAAGAAAGTTACTGATATTTTATGATCAGGTAATTAAATAATCCAATTTCCAAGAATTATTATTTTAATTAATTCAGAATAATTATTAATTATTTCTGAATCGGTGCCGATTAAATTTTCAATTTCCCAACTTACCACCACAAAAAACTAAAAACCAGTTAATTTTCCTCACTCATTATATTTATAATGGTGTTAATAATTTCTGGTTTATTAAAATTATTTAAAGTCTGTTAAAATACACCCCAAAATCAAATGAATACATTTGAAGAGCTAACAATAATTTGTTTTTGATAAAATTTATCCATAGTACCCTATCAAGCTCTAAATCATTACATTTCGTAGCTTCATCTGATAAGAAAATATCACTTAACAAAGATAAGGTCTGAGGTCTGGTGTTTACTTCAAACAAAAATAGTTTACGTTACTGCAATTTCAAAAATATACATTTTTAAATCAGCATTATTATGGAATGCATTGAGATCAGCAGTGAGATTCATGCAGTCAGTGCTAAAAAATTTTTTTTGAAATTATGTCAACAGGATATACATTTCCTCCTGTGTCAATATTTATTCTGTCAGGATTATTGATGGCGACTATTGGTATTTTGTCATGAAATAACAACTCCTAGCACCATTCAAACAATACTCCACCACTTCTTAAAGTTGGTGCAACAAATTACACCCTCCAAATGATTTACTTAATACATAGCCAATTCATATTATTATTTAACAAGATTACACCATTTTGGAAAAAAACTATGTTAAAATATTTTAAATAATCATTATGATCATTGAAAGATACGAAGAAACAATTTTTAATTGTGTTTAATATTTATTTCTTCTGATTTCTTTTATGACAATAAAAGAATCAAAAATATGAAAAAATGTTTTGTAATTGAATGGCTTACCTCCTCTTGACAGGGTTATGAACCTTGGCATGGTTTTTGAGGTGATCCTTACGGTGAAAAGTGCGGTGGCAGATGTGACAGACAAACTGCCTCGTATCGGAGTGTATGAGGACATGTCGAACTAATTTGAACTTGGAGGAGAAAGCCTTGTGACAGGTGTGACATGCGAATGGCCTCTCCCCCGTGTGAGTCAACAAGTGCTGTTGGAATTTTGTGTTAGACGCAAACGTCTTACCACATTCCAAACACCTATTCCCTTTCGGCTCTTCGTCCTTAAATAACTGCCTACGTGCCCCCGAACTCACCTGTAAAAACCAGAATATATTATAAATAGTTATTTATGCACCTAGGGAGTAAAGTAATCCATTATTCCCAGAGCGAAAAAGTTGGTTCTTGAGGTGAAGCCGAAGGAACCATGGTCCCTAAATCCCGAGGCGAAGCCGAGGGAATTATAGTTTTTAATTCCCAAGGCGCAGCCGAGGGAGATAATTATCGCGAGGGGAATAATGACACTTTACTCATGAGGTACATACAATATTTTTATCTCCAGTAGGGAGAAAATACACATTTTCATCCATTGCATAGTTTTTATTTATTATTTTAATAAATAACAATAATTATTAGCACTTTAATAGCAGATCATCAATATATATTTTTTTTTTATTCAATTTCTTTATTGGCAAAAGTTAACAACAGTAAGGGTAACTGCAGCCATTTTAATGAGATCATCAATATTAAAAACAAATAAGAATTGGAATTAAACTCAAATAGAAGGTTATTTAGATGCAGGTTATAAGCAAGGTCGAAAAAGCAGTGTTGCCAACCTGACTTCAACAACTTGATTACATTAGCCATTCATTTTCTACTATTTATAAATAATTAAGTTGGCGAACCTTACTTTTTTGCTCTCCTTTTACTTTTTCTCCCTACTTTTGAGTTCAGGGAAGAAAAGACTTATTTTAGTCCCTCTAAACTTATCCAAAATCTTAACTTTTTCTCCCTACTGGAGATAAAGAATATTTTAATTTGCAATCAAACTTTTGATTTGTTCAAATTAAAACATAAACAGACTTGATTAAAGTTTATTTTAAAATACAATAATTTAGAATGGTTATACAAGATTATAGCATACAATACAACACAAATGCTCTCAATAAATTCACTTACACACTCATACAGATGATACAAAAACAGACACAACACATTCCCTTACCTACACAGCAACATACCAATACTTACAAACAATATCCCTACTTACTAGAAATCTTTCTATCTTAAAAAAAACTGCCAATTGGTGTGGCACATAACTTCCTCGCATCCTATCACAAACTTTATTAATTTTATGCTTCTACAAGCCATTATTGTCTAATTTGTTTAATTTTCCCCCTGTTTTCTTAATCTGTCAAAAATTTTTGATTTTTTACATGAATTAAAGTATTAATTTAGCAAAAGTTAAAGAGCGCAGACAGTTCAAATTAATTTGGGGCTATCAGCAGGATACTTTTGATAAACTATAAAAAAAGTTTCATACAAATCAGATAAGAACTTTTAAAGCTATAGGTGTAAATAATGTTTATGTGCATGTGGAAGAGAAACAAATAATCGCAGAAGGTTCAAACTTATATGGGACAAACATGAGCTAATTATGACCAACCATAGAAATTTCATTAAAATCCCGCTGGGAGAGAGAAGAAGTCGGGGCGTAAAGCTAGTTACCACGCAAGGTGAAGATGTAGCCCCGTACCCCGTAGCCCCTAAGATGGCGAGCCCGCGGGGGGAAGGCTGAAAGCTCTCTCTACTACCCTCTAGACTAGACTAGACAGTATGGGGCTACGAAATAGCTCCTGCAACAATCTAATTTCCTGGTAGCAGAGGATCATTTTGACTTTCTTCGGCCCCACAAAGCACGGTAGGGGAAGGCCCTACAGCTGGAGACTGGATTGGACACCTCCTATAGCTTTCTAACTCCCTGTCACACTTTTAAGCATTACTTTTAGTAACGGTAACGCTTTTTGAGTTATGTGCCATAGCCTAAACATGAAAATGTCAAAAACATAAACAAATTGTTTAAGATACAATAATATGATGAGGATGTACCTGTAGATGAGGTAGTTGAGTAGGGTGAGTAGGTCGAAGGGGTGCACCGGGTGTAGGTGCGAGAGATGGAGGCTGGTGGAACCCTTGCTGGGCAGATAAGAGAAGTTGACTGGATGTGGAAGGAGTCGAACAGAGTCTACATCCCTCGGCTGTAGGTCTTGGATCGTCAGGCCCAAGGCTTTGACCGCAAATTCTACAATCCACCCACTCTCCACCTCCAGTCTCGACTTTCTCTGCATACACAAATCAAATATTACTTATAATAAACTTTTAGGGTATCTAAAGTGCCCTTAAGGCTCTACCGCTCTTTGAGGTTAGAAAAATCATTAAATTGAAAATTTTATTGGTTTTAAGCAAGATATCAAAAATCTAATCACAGGCTTCATTCCTAATTTTAATTCTGCACAGTTTGAGCCCTATTTCAACTTTCTATGATAAATAGTACTGGCGCCATTTCAATACAACGATAAAACTCGTATTAAAATGGCGCCTGTACTATTTATCATAGGAAGTTGGAATAGGGCTCAAATTGTGCAGAATTAAAATTAGGAATGAAGCCTGTGATTAGATTTTTTATATCTTGCTTAGAACCAGTATAATTTTAATTTTACTGTTTTTCCTAACCTCAAAGGGCGGTAGAGCCTTAAAGGATCTTCAACCACTTTCAGAAGGTTAGAACACACTTTTTAATTGTTTCCTTTTCTTTGTTGCTTCTTTCAAGTCCTGATCAGCACATTAGGTTATTAGAGGACAGAAACTGGACACTTAAATCATCTACTCGACATCGTCATCAGGATAAAACATGTCCCACCTTTCTGGGATCGGAATTCACCAGATATGTCAGTGTTCGGCCCTAGGTTTCAGGCAAGTTTCAAGTATGCTAATCACTCGGCTACTTTGGTCCCTTTTAATTATTTTCGATAGAGGATCTAAAATTTCTATTAAAAAAACAGTGTATATATACAGGGCGATATATGTGAAAAATGAAATAGGTTGTTCTACGCCTCAGGGACTACAAAACACTCTATATAAACCATGAGTCAAATCTTAAATGTTATCCCACAAGATAAAAATTTTATGATTTTTTAAGATATACTTTTGCTCATAAAAACACTTACTGCTCCACAAGTATAAAAGCTAGAACAAACTTCGTATAGTTGTAAAGCTGACAAAATTGCCTGCAATAAAAGTGTTTTTTTAATATGAAAAATGCAAAAATGGTTTAGTATAATCACTTATAAGTCAACAATAAACATGTTCCTTTTTCATTTCAACGAAGTTTTCTCAAAATTCCGCCTTATGAATGGGTAATAATATTAATATTTATCGAAACGTTCGTATATAAGGAAGTCCAAAAACTTTAAGCTTGGCTCTTTACCAAGTTATGGAACCACATATAATTGATTTTTTTCTTTTTTTTTTCTTAAAAATAAAATTTTTATAAATTTTTTATCATTTAATTTGAGACCATGAAAATTAAAATTACACTTCTCTTGTAGAAAATTTAGTCAGCTTTACAACAAAAATATGATACAGATAAAAGACATGTTCTCATAACTAGAGGGACATTTCTCATAATGGATGGTGGAGGAGAAACATGATTGAACAGGACTCCACTCTTTAAAAACTGATCAAGGGTGTGTGGAAGCTGAACATAGCGACATAGCTCCATTTAGCTCAACTCTAGCTTCACTTTGCTAGATAGAACAAAATCTGTTTAGGTTGGCCAACCAACTCAGCCCCTAATGTCTACTTCCTTTGTCTTATATTGTAACAATCTTTGAAATAAAACTTTTTATAACCATATCCTTTCACAGAGAAGTGAAGTTTAATGAAAGGATGTAAAAAAAAATGTAAATATAAAAGTTAGAAAACAGATAAAAATAAAGATCTTACCCCAGATACTTGCTACATCTGGTGATCCCTGAACAAGTTGTGACAAAACCCACATGTTAACAGATGCACAAACAAGAGGTAAGCAGCAACCTTGACATAAGCAACCTCCAAGAGGTTGACTGTACTCAACGAGTCTACATAGAAGTACATAGGAAACTTCTATCTAGAAATATGGCTTAAGTTTATAATAGTGTCAGGGTAGTGACACACTTCGCCCCCCGGGTAGCGCCACCCGGTCAGCAATGAGAATAGAATGCAACCTGTCACACAAGGTGGCGCCACCTACCCAGTCGACCGTCCCAGGGTCTAGCCTCCACCTGCAGGTGGCGCCACCCGGTCAGCCCCTTGTTTTCAATTGAGCCTGTCAGACGGTGCCACCCAAGTCCCTGCCACTCAGCCCCATTCCTTCAATCAAATATAGGGGAAATCAAATCAGGGGTTGACTGCATCCCTCATATAAGTATGTCTTTACTGGTCAAACTGTTGTTCAATATTCTAAGCAATTCGTTACAAGTTCCACGCGACATTCGGCAAAAAATTAAAAAATAATACTGTCCTCCTTGATACAGTGGACAGGGGGGTATACTGTATGAAACAAACTAGTATTCTTTTTGTCTGAAATTATTGGATGAACTCAAAAACGCCTTTTTCCCCTTCTTCTTTCACGAAAATAATGATAAGCAAGCACAGCTATCTCCTCTGCGTCTATTTCTCGACTGGTCGAAAAAAGTAAGAACTCGGGTGGCGCAAGTCTGGTGGTGGGAGCAAGTGGCATCAACCAGGTGGTGCTAACCGGGTGGTGAAGTGTGTCATTACCCTAAGAGATGTCTGCATTGTCTAATTAAGGTAGCTACTTAGAATAATAGAGTTTTATATTTTATGGATGATAATGGAATTTAGAAATTTAGCACTCTCCAGATCCACAAAATATCCAAGATTAACTCTGTAGATTACCATTTTTTAATTTTTATTTATTGAGGTTAATTATTACTAATTAATAATTAATGTGATACACCCTAGTATTCTATATGTAGACATTTTCTTATTGATGGCGGATGAGGTGAAGAAATAAAAACAGTAGGACACTAATTCAGATTTAATACGTTTCGTTTTTTTTTATTTTTTTTTTTTAAAAACCATTTTCAGTTGTATTGATTTATTTACTATAACAAAACAAACAGTAAAATTTAAAGCTCTTCAATAATTATTAAAACATAATTATTGATAATTATGTTATACAATAATTAGAATAATTATTAATAAAATTTACTGTTTGTTAGTTATAATAAATGAAACAATATGACTGAAGAAGGTTTTAATAAAAACTGAAACGTATTAAATATGAATCAGTGTCCTACTGTTTTTATTTCTACACCTAATTCACCATCAATAAGAAAATTTGGAATTCAATATTTTTTTTTTCTTCGTATTTTGTTTCTTATCTGTACGCTGCCTATAGAGTATAACACTCAATATACTCTTTCTTTAATACATTTTTAAAAAAAGTCATAACTAATATACATACTCATAACTAATTCAAACCTAAAGAAGAAGAAGAAAAAAAAAAAAATTAATTGTTCAGTTATGGTTAGTTTTATATTTACCCAATCGAACAAGTATTCTCAATAAAAATATAATATATACAAACAAAAAATTAAAATAAAGTTTTCAAATTAATAGTTGGGCTAATACCAATTTTCTTGCATTTAAATGATTAAAATGACATAACAAGTAATAGAATATTAAGTGATAGAGTATTTTTCAATTAATTAAGATAATTAATTATATAGCAGTATTTTTGACAAATCTGGTTACGAATAGTCTTAAATAGATATACAAGATAGTACTGATGGAAAATAATAACTAGCAACTTAAACAATGAATTAATACATAAACTTATTTTTTCGTTTTAATACAAATAATCAGTTTTAACAGTATAAGTGGAAAAAAAAAACAACAACAACAAAACAATGATAACAATAGTTGCATGTTGCATAATCTGGTAGCTATAAAGCCATTGTAATAATTAACTTTGACATGCAGTACAGTTTTATCTTGTAATGAATATGCACTTGAAAAAAATTAAATGTTACCACTATCAACACAATAATTGTGCAAGGCAATTTTTTTTAATATACCTAAGAATTATTGTAGTTAATTTAATAAAAATTGTTGAATAACCAAGAAATTGAAATTTATAAAATAGTGTCAAATACACATCTGGACAATTAGTTTTTAGTTTCAGCTTTTCTTTTTTTTAAGATAAAATACAAGAAAAAAACCCCTTTAAAACGTTTGATATTCGAACTTAATTTAACATCTACATATTCAATTTTAATTTAAATTCCATAGAGTAATGAGTTAAATCCACAAATATATTTTTAAAAAGACTCTAATTTTTAAGTTTTAGGTAGTATTCGTACTACGGAAAGATTAAATTTTACGTTAAATCAAATTATAATTTTCATTAACTACAGAAGACATACAGAGAAAAATAGACAGCATAGCTCAGTTGGCAAGAGAGCTTGTAACGGATATATAAGACGCCCGTGGTTCAAGTCTCGGTGCTGGGGTCTATTTTTCTCTGTATGTCTCCTGTAGTTAATGATAATTATAATTTGATTTAAAATAAAAAAATACTATTTGGTAGCAGTAGTAAGAAGTGGGGAGAAAAAAACACTTGTTTGAATCTAGCATTTACACCACTTATTTGGGCCATTGTTCACTAACCCCATATAGAGTTCAGCCACTTTACACACCAATATACCGCCAAATAGAATATGGTGTGATGTGAGCCATATTGTAGTGGTGTTTAGAAGGGTAGGACGAACCATTTGTTCAAACTTAGTAAACAAGGCCACGTTGGGCCCATTTTACTAACCCTATGGTGGAGAGTTGCAGCCACTTCCCACATCATACCTGTAATGGTACTGCCGAAGCGGGTATGGTGTGGTCATTAATGAGCTATTTAAATCAGAGCATCATGGCACTGGATCGAATCCACAACCTTGATTAGCCTCGATTCATTAATAGCTGGTCGAGGTGCTGCTCTAGGCACTCACAACGCTGGCTCCCAGTGAGCCATATAAGTCAAAGTGCCAAGGCTTCGAATTGAATCTGGGATCTCAACGTTGATTCATAGATACCTGAGTAGACGTAGTACCATTGATTTCAGCACCTACTTTTTAAATCTTCTCTTAATCCCAAAGACTGTATTTAAGTAATTTTTAAATAAATAAAAAATATTAATATAGTAAAAAGATTATTTTTAAATTCTATTATTATTGAATAATAATAATAATCTCAAGCACATGACAGATGGTTATAACAAAAACAATGATCTCACCAGAGGGTGGGTTGTCTCCCATAATGGCTGCATATTCCCAAGATTGCTTGTCTCCTCCCCCTCCCACCTCTCCCTCACCTGTAATATAAATCATTTTATCAATACAACAGTTTAAAAGAGTATTGTTTTGACACTAGTTCCGACTATTCCATTGCCAACTTATGTAAGGGGACTTAAAATTCACTAAAAACTAAAAATAAGAGTAAAGAATACTATAAATGATTATGAGTAATTATATAAACGATCTTTATTTGTAAAAAACACACCTTAAAACAATTGAGGTAATATATATATATATATATATATATATATATATATATATATATATATATATATATATATATATATATATATATATATATATATATATTTTTTTTTTTTTTTTTTTTTTTTACATAAAAACAAATAAAAAAATAGTATTGTCATTGGAACTACGTAATCTGTAAGAGTTTCAGATTTCTCGATATTTGGAGAGTGGGTTAAAAATGTATTACAAAATTTAACCCATTAGAAAGTAGTGAAGAAGTTGCATAAAAACGGGTAAAATCACTGCATATCTACAGTTTTTTCTCCTTAATTACAAAGATAAAATTTGAACTCTCTGCTAATTACTATCTATTAATAAACTTGAATAATCTTTAAAATATATTGTAACAATACTACTTTAGTATTCCTTGTTACTGGCTTTACTTATAAAAGGATAATTTAACTAGTTTTCATTTTACAAATTATACTTCTATAATCTTTTAAGTTCAATACATAATAATTAGAAATTTGTGTTTGATAAATCTATTTCAAATAAAATCTTTATATAGTAGATGTATCAGTCTAATGTAAAAGGTAGTAAAAAACATCTTCACCCAAAATTCCAGAGGTTTTTTTGTTTTTTCAATTTTGTTTGGCGAGAGGGCCCCAAAAAGTTCTTGTGGGGGGGGGGGGGGGGGCGATGCCCTAGCTACGCCACTGTGGCTAAATTTGGAACTAAGAGCTGTAGGAAAAAATTCCGAAGAACCCATAAGGGTTATTGTGAAAAGGAAGTGGACCTAGAAAGTGGACACACTCTAAGAACCTCTAAACTGATCAAGTAAAGCCTGGATCGGAAACCCTAGAGAAAGAGAAACAGAGACATGTGTATGCAGACTAAGAGAAGACAAAGAAATGATGTTCTGTCTTGATGTTCTATGGAGATAACAGGAGCGTACATAAAGTATAGGAACAAAAAAATATGTGTGAGATCTCACGCATCAGAAGTGAACCTTAAGTTCTAGAAACAGTTGATTTTATGCGCTCTCTTTGCATTTGTTGACAATTTTATAATTTTAGGATTAAGAAATAGTTGTGTGTAATTTAATAGCAAAATAACGTATTTTCATATCATTTTAGCGAATAATGAAGAAAAAAACAGGAAAACAACATTTATACATATTATAATAATGTATACGAGTATAATATTACGCTTATATACCAATTCTGTATATTGAAAAATCATCTACTTCCGTGGTGTAATAGTTGGCACTTATGCTTGCTGAATCAGAGGTTGGTGGATCGAGACTTGCCCAAGTGAAAGATTTTTTACGGGTAAATCAACTGCCGACTTAAGCCGGCACTTGATTTACCTATAAAAAAACTTTGTATCATCCGAGCCAATTTACTCTACCACGCCTAAAGAAGTTTCACTTCAATAAAATCTTGCTACGCAAGAATTATCAGTTTGAGATGGCTCGTAAGGGCACCACTCTGCTCTTCTATTCTTGTGACTCAAAGGAGAGCTGCTCCATCGAGGCCGCTCCCAAACACCTAACCATTGTCAACAATGCATCATCCAGCCCATTCCAGAGCACCCCAAGAGAGATTATATTATCATCTGCCTTAGCACGGCTTTAGGCGATGCTTATCTCTTCCAGTCATTATCTAAAAGTCATGATCTGGGTGGTTTACTCTTCTATGGATGAACTCTTTCGTAGCAACAAAAATAAACTTTTCATTTTGTTTACTTGATTGTATATCAACTATCTATCAGTGGATCAACTAGGAAATTTTCCCATACTTAATTTTGACGAGGGTTTGAAGGAGCAGATGATCCATGTTGATTATCACTGATGTTACCAATTGATGGAGTAGGTTAGATGGTTCTATACATTATATAAATACTTGGTTTTAAGCTCTGCCAAGTTGAGCTAAGCCCAAAGATTAATATATCCTTGGGGTTCCATCCTTGGGTTTCTATTCTTCTATCTTTATTATTAAAAGCTTGATGTTTTGTTTTTTTATTATAATAACTTCAACATTTATCACATTCAATATGCATAATTTTAAGAACCATGCGTCAGAAAAGAACAAATATACAATTGTTTACCAAATTAAGATGCCTTAACACGCTCATTTATTTTTGTCACCATGTTGTAATGAGAACCTTAGACGGTATTGCAATACAATATAGAAATATTGCCAAAACTATATAATTGGTATGGGCTGATTAGATTTATAGTAATCTATGTATTACCAAATTTTGAAGAGAAAAAAATTATAATATTCAACCTATAAAATTCAATAGGCTGTAAAAAAAAAAAAAAAAAAAAAAAAAAAAAAAAAAAAAAATGCAATAGTCAAACCACCTTTATACAAAGTATAAAAAAAGTATATTCATTTAATAATTAATAAATTTTAAGTGGGAATAAAACAACAATTTTGTCATTTTAAGCCAAAAATTGTTGACAATATCATTGGTTTTTGCTCTAAATTAAAAAGTTAAAATAGGAAAAAGATAAGCAGATGTTTCAGAAAAATTAGGTACTATAGTAGGATTAAAAGTAGAGTTAATTCTGACAGAGTGGTTTTGAAAAAATGGAGAGGAGCACACCAATGAGAGCCGTGTCATCAAAAAGGCCAGACGCCAAAATCTCTAGCTCTCATTGGTCTCCCCTCCATTTCTTTTAATTTCCCACACTGTCAGAATTAACTCAAATTTGAATACTAAGTTTTCACCAGCAATAAGTTAAAAACTATTTGGTTTCAATAAATTAAAAAAAAAAAAAAATACATGAATAAATATTATACTAAGCTATATCAGGGAAGTAGATAAAATTGTGGTTTTTCACTGACCTACTTCTCCCCTACATCCTAGGAATAGTCCAGGAGATACGTGCAAAAAAGTGTCTAACTAACATCAAGCTAGAATTTTGTGTACAAGTAAATCTTTTGGTGCCTTTTAAGAATATGTGGTTGGCTAAGTTCATCAGCGGGACATGGCTTGGCAATAGGCATTTGAAAAAAACAAACCGGTGGAGTGCAGCCACGTCCCACCCTTTTTGGTGGACAATGTGATTTTTGTGATCCTGAGTACGAAATTAGTTAGTAGACCAAAAATCAGGTTGATGGTAGTTTGTCACTTAATAGGTGACCTCTTCCAATATTTGACTAACTAACATATTAAGTGACAAACTACCATCAACTTGATTATTGGTCTACTAACTAATTTTGTACTTAGGATCATGAAAATCACATTGTACACCAAAAAGGGCGGGACATGGCCGCTCTCCACCGGTTTTTTTTTTTTTTTTTTTCAAATGCCTATTGCTAAGAACTTAGCCGACCACATATTCTTAAAAGGCACCAAAAGATTTACTTATACACAAAATTCTAGCTTGATGTTAGTCAAGACTCTTTTTTGCATGCTATCTCCTGGACTATAAGAGGAAATTTACATTAAGAAAATATTCAAGCAGTAACAAAAAAAATTATTAAAATTCAAAAATAAATAGCACAGATAATTCAGTATCTTAAAAAAAGTCAAAGCGGAATTAGAGCAATATTGGGTAAATCTAGTGTATCCAACTCAGTTTATTTTGATTTTTTTTTTTTTAATTGTTCCTTTTTAGAAGGGCGATGGTTGCTTTGAGTCCAAAAGTTATTTAGACAAAGGAATATTGTTTCTCCTGTGTATAGAAGTGATCATATCTCTTAGTCTAATTGATTGACAAAGGTATATTGTCACATTGGCACTCATTAATTGGTTACCCACCCAAAATTATTTAACGTGTAAATATTTCCTTGCTTTAACCCTTTGAGACACGGGCTGGCACATGGAGTGCGCCACGAGTAAAAAAGTTTCTGCAAATCACAGATTCACGATGAGAGAATAATAAAACCTCAATTTACCCTACCACTAGAGACCCCTAAAACAGATGAAACAGTCTGCTTTGATTATTGCTTCGTTCTACATTGTTTTGCCGTGTTTATTTGTCTTGGTGTACTCTATGCGCCGCCCGTGCCACCATGTCCGGTATAGAAAAATTATGCCATCAGATCAATATTTTTTGGATTTGCATGAGTTGTCGGATTAGGATGATGGTTGTGAGGAGTTATCTTAGGACTTTGACAACTAATGATAATAAATAGGGTTGAAAACCTGATACTAAGTCAGAACGCTGAAGGAGTAATTACTGATTTTTTTTAGTAATTTTTATTTTTATAATTAAAGATATCATTGAAAAATAAATAAGTAATACATCAATTGACTTTTTAGTTCAACATTTCCAAAACGCAATCTAGATAATCTGGATTTAACCAATTTATGATTTGAAAAATGCATTGGCACATGATGTGCGCCGCCCGTGTTTCTTTGTTTGTCCATCATAGCCGTGCCACGAAGGGTTAACAACTAATTAGGATATTATCACCTTTATATATAGAAGAGCAATGTTTCTTTGTGCTAAAAGTTATTAAAAGAGGTAAAAAGAAACTTTAAAATAAAAGTTGGGTCGGAAATGGCAGTTTACCTGATGGTGAATTAAAATCATGAAATTTGAAAAGATAAAAATTCACTTCACCACTGGGAATTTAAACGCAGGGCACTAAAATATTATGATTTTCATTTTTTTTTTTACAAGCTTTTATTTAACTTGCAATGTTCATCTATGTTATCTATTTCCAGGTCAAATCTTGCAACTGAATTTTAAAGCAGTTATCCTCAACCGATTGAATTGAAATTTTGCATACACGTGTAGTTTGGATGACAATGAATGGTTAGCATAAAAGCTTGTTTTTAAAAATGTTTTTTTACTATTAATTTTTAACAAGAAATTTGTATAGATAGAACATGGGGTCCTTGCCAAAATCTATTATTAGAAAAGGGATATTATCCCTTCTATAAACTATAAAGATAATATTTCTATTTTACGATTTTGGTAGTATTCATACTACGGAAAGATTAAATTTTAATTTAAATCAAATTATAATTATTATTAACTACGGGAAACAGACAGAGAAAAATACACTCCAGCGTTGGAGTTTATTTTTCTCTGTCTGTTTCCCGTAGTTAATAATAATTATAATTTGATTTAAAAGATAATATTTCTTTTAGACTAAGGGATATGATCACTTCTATACACTGCAGATAATATTCCTTTGTCTAAATAACTTTTGGACAAAGGAACATTACTGAGGTGACACTTTTAGAAGGGCGTCTCATATTGTATAGTTCACCTAAAATGTCATTTTTAGTATCATGAAGTAGATGTTCCTACCCAATTTTTAAATTTATTCATACTGAAATTTAAATATTGGGTTTAAGTCAATGATACTGATAAGACTTAAATTCTAAAACAAATTAATTAACATGAAGTTTAATTTAGAAACAATTTTTAGTTATAATGACTTGAATGACATGAAAATTGTTTAATAATGAATAAAACTCGAATTAGGAACATTAATTTAAATTTAAAACCCTAAATTAGTGGCTATATTGCTTTCAGATTAAAAAGTACTTAACTTCAAATATTTGTGATATTCTTGGAAAATCGAGTAATTATTGAATTATTTTTTTAAATTAAATATATATAAGTATTTATGTAAATATGACAAAGGATCAAGTCATTTAATAAATGATGAAAATATTTATCGGGTAGTGTATATTAGCGAGGAACATAAGATATATGTTATCATTAAAAAACGGCAATACAGGGTATTTCTGCAACAGGTAGACAGTTGTCAACGTAGACTCTGAATTCTACATTCCTGGTTTCAAACAAAAACAATTTCAAACTATTTTTATCACAGGCTCCCTTGCAACTCCTTATCTAGGAACATGTTATAAAATAGTTTCCGAAGTACCGCTTCAAAAGAACGAAGAGGTGTACGTGGGTATTATCTCAGACCGTGATAAAAAAAATAATGAAAATATTTAAGGCGTAACCCGCAAGTGCAAAATAAACTCGATAAAATGAAATAAAAGAGGTAAAAGATGGAAAAAGAAGGTAATTAACCATTAACAAATGAACACGTTTAAGAATCATTACGAAGATTAAAAAAAGAAGAATCCAACTAACAAGATGTAATTCATGAGTGAATGGCCATACTTGTTGAAATTTAACCGAATCTCTTGGGACAACTTAACACTCACGCATATCATATTAAACCTCGTAAAATATTCTCAATTTTCGATAAATTAAATCAAAACTTACGTGTTTAGTTAAATACTTCATAGAATATAAATTTCTTAATAAAATTGACAACGGCCATTTTTCTTGACATTGTTTTCAGAAAACATATGTTCGACTTCAAGGTCAAGGTAACGACTCCAGTGTTACCTCTTTCATTTCGATATATTTGTTTAAAACAAGTTGGCAATTCTGAAGAAGTTAAGCGCGCCCGCCAACTATAATTATTTTTAAAGAATAATTTATAAAGGGTTCTTGTTATCTTTATTTTTCTGTAGAAAAATGATACCATGAAACATTTACTCCGATATTAGAAAAAGATTCTAAAAAATGAAAAATATCTTCTGTGTCGGCCTCTATCGGAGGTTACATTTATTTTAAAGTTGAGATTTTTTTCTTTAGATTTGACTTCTTTTCTTATCTTATCTGGATTAAATACAAATCTAATTACAATGGAGATCTTATTTGAAAAATATTTCATTCGAAAGGTAATAGGGGAGTTAGGACCATAACATTCAGGAGAAGCCAAACTTTTTGAAGGTCCGAAAAACTATTTTCGGGAGAGAGGGGGGAATGATCTAAAGACGAGGAAATATTTGGGTCGGGCAAGAAATGTTGTATGTGGGTCGACGACCGAACACGCCCCCCTCTTGTTACAGTTTAGTTTGAAAAGGAATGTAACGTTGTAAGGCGCTAGCGTCGCTTTCCATATCAGCTTCCCGTTTTACGGAAAGTGGAGTAGAAGTATGTGTATGTGTCAAAGTGTGAGTATTCGGTATTTCTACCTTAACACATAGCCACTTCAATTAACCACACTCTCACAGACCAGCTGTGAATAACAGAAAATTCACTGGTAATATGAACAAGAGAATTGTAGCTATTTTAAGGAGTGAATTGTTATTATGTATAGACTGAATTGTTATATAGAGAATTGTTAGGAATAAAGAGTGAATTGTTATATAGACCATTGTCACTCTAAATAAAACCTAATCAATTTGTAAATAGTCTGTCAATTATTGTGGTTCCTCGCTTCTTATTTCGTATACTTTAATGATTTTATGATTTTACAACCCATTATTGCCAAATTTATTTAATTTTCCCCTCGTTTTTTAAATTGTCAAAATTGTTTTGATTTTTACATTAATTAAAGTATCAATTTAGAAAAATTTAACGAGCGCAGACGGTGAAATTATTATGGGGCTATCTGTGGGCTACTTTCGAGAAACCATCCACATTTCATAAAAATCAGATGATTACTTTTGAAGATATAGGTGTAAATAAATGCATGTTTGTGCGCATGTGGAAGAGAAACAAATGGGCATGGAAGGTTCAAACTTACATGGGACCAACAATGGGCTAATTATGACCTACCATACAAATTTCAATAAAATTGAACGAGTAATTCTTAAGATATGTTGGTTCGCAAGAGAGCGACTGAACACAGAGCAACAAATCTTCCATGATGTCTGAAACCGATTTCTGTCTTATAATTTTTAAAATCGGAGACAAATTTTCTCTGTTCAAAACGATCATTATAGCTTCCTTTACCTTTGGTAAGCTCGGAGCAAAGAATCAATACATTAATACATAATATTTAATACTAATAATTTATTTATATAAAATTAAAGTTTTGTCTGTAAATGTACATTGACCAGAATTGCGACATTTTTTAATACTTCTTCATTTCAAACATTTCAACAAAAAAAATGTAGCCATGCATTTTTTTATGTATGCACAGGAATTTTTATGTGTCTGTCAGGATGTGTGTCTGTCACCACCTGTCCGATTTTATAGGCGTAAAACTGGTTAATCGAAATAGATTTATTTTTAAGCAGAGTTGTCCGCAAACATATTTTTATGTCGTAGGCTTGGTTTCATCGAAAAGTATTGAGTATATTTTTGTAATGTATGAATTTTCAGAACTATTTCGGTTATTGACTTTTACATAAAAAGAAACATGCTTTTAAAAAAGTCCAGTCATGCACTATGACTTATAAATGAGTGATTTTTCACAAATATCTGCGTATTATTAGCTTATGATAATATAGGAAAATTTTGGTTTAGAATTTGGATGGGTGAAAAAAAAAAAAAATTTTTTATAACTTAATTAAATTAATATAACTTTTTTCAGATTTTTACCCATTACAATACAAATTATAATTAATCACCCTACTACACGCACATCTATAACAACACACACAAAAACTACTTAATACTAGTACATTCATCCATTCATTAATACCAATATCCATTTATTTTTATGTATTTATATTTATTTGCTTTCTATTTATTTTTATAAATATTTCTAAATATTCTCGGAGGAAAATAACCTCAGCAGTTAAACCTCCCAAAAAAAAAAAAAAAAAAAAAAATTGGTACACAAAAAAGGGGTACGGGGTACAAAAGTCAAAATATAGTATTTACCCTTCAAGATGCATGTCGTTGGAAAGCTCTTTAAGAGTACAATAATTGTTGTATGTACACTTTTGTCATATTTTCATATAAGAGGGGGTAAATGGAAAAAACACTTTTTATGCTATTTTTGACCCTAACTTGTCAAAATTTGACCCCTTAATGAACTCCAAAAATTCTGGCCAACGAACTCATCCTTTCTTTTGATATTATTGACATTTTAAAATTTGTTTGGAATTTTTAAGTGCATCCTAGCGTGAGATATCGTCTGGAGTGACACATACATAAAAAAGTGTTAAATTTCAGGAATCGATTAAGAATGGTCTAGAACGGATTTCCATGGAGAATATTTTCAAAAATTCGCATTACAAAAATTTTTAAAGCCATTGCAATAGCTTAATTTTCTTCGAAAATTCGCTAAAACTAATATTTTCAAACATTTGCTTTGTTTGCACGGTTAATATCGAAATTTGTTGAATTTGTAGCTACTGATAGAATCTAGCTTTGTGGTTGGTTGAACAAGCCAATGCAAATTTTTCTTGAAAGGAATTTTTACATTCTCATATAAAGAGAAAGTATTGTAATGGCTCGAAAATTTGATTGAGATTTTGTTGGATGTATACGCTTTGAGTCAAAAAACGTGGTTTTTAAAAAATGTCTGTCTGTCGTCTGTCTGTGCAGACGCCTGGAGCCTAAACTACTGGGCCGATTTTGACGAAATTTGGCATACAAGTTAAAAAAAAATCATACCCCGAGGCGAAATCGAGAAATGAAGTTTAGCTCCAAATTTGGGGGCGCTACCCCAAAAATCTTTGAAATAACGTGAAAAAAGATCCGACGATTTTGATTAAAAAATTCTAAAATGTATTCCGTTTAAATACGAATCTAACGATATAAGCCGTTTTCCCAGGAAAAATCTAATTCCTGAGAAAATAGCTTTAAACGCGGACGGAGAGAGGCCGGGTTCGATTCCCCGCCGAGGAGAAGTAATTTTTATGATAAATTTCGATGAAATGTTCAATAAATTAAATTTACCTACCAAGTAATTATGAACTTGTATGAGAAAGTTTGTTAAAGTTGTCTTGGACCGATTTTTTAACTTGAAAACTGGTGAGATCCAGTTTTAATAGAAAGTACTCAAATTGGATATTTGTTTAAAAGAGAAATATAATAATACGCACTATCTTTTAAATCCGGTTTAAGAAAAAAAATAAAATCATAATTATCAAAAAAATCTTGTGCAATTTTGTTTTGTTAATTATGGTAATTTTTTTTATATATTTAATTATAATGAAATCCCTTCATAATTATTATTATCTGGAGATAAGAATAATGAAAAAAAAAAAAAAAAAAAAAAAAAAAAAAAAACTGGAGATGAGAATAATGAACAAAAAGAAGAAGAAAAAAAAAGAATGAAAGTGGAATTAAGAATTTGTATCTAGAACGAGAAGTGTATGTCCACTTATTCATATTTAAGATCAACTATAAACACTTATGGAAAAATTTCCTTAAACGAAGGACGAATACCTTTAGAATAAAAGAATTAAGATCAAAACTCTCCTCGCCAAATTTTTGAGTGGAGCTCCAATTTTCAAATTTAATGAGAACCCCTTTCGATGAAGATAAGAATTTGAAAAAAAACAGGTATAAAAGGGCCGATCCATTGTATCCCCGGCATCATTTTAATTTAGTTCCGATTGGATCATTTAATTTTTAATTTTTTTTTTTAATAGTATCACTATGATTTTATTTAATTTTATAAAAAGTGTATTAACCATCGTGGTGCTATTTTCTGGTTCGTATTTTTAATTTCTTGTTTACTTAGTCTATATTCTTATCGTAGTATTATAGTATGCCCCAGGATCTACTTGACGATACGTGAAGTGACCAAAAAAATTTCATTTTCCGACAAAAAGTCATTTTTGATCATCCCTCCAGCATGTCTTCAAATGAAGATTTATCTCCTTAAAAATTTTGTTCCATGTAACCTGCTCTAAAAAAATTGAAATTTTTTAAAATCGCTCAAGAGGGCTCTGGCCTAAATTTTATGAAAAAAAGTTATTCTTCATAAAAAAATTACATTTTTCTAAATAAGAAAGAAAATACAGAAAACAATTATCATTTATATTTCAGTTTATTTTTTTCTGTATTTATTATTTATATCTAACGTAGATAAAGTACGGTACGCAACTCGTGCGAAAACGGCATTTTGCATTGCTCATGTGGTTTTACTACCCTCGCTGTCGCTCGGGTGCAAACTCCACACTCGCATGCAAAATGCTACTTTCCGCACTCGACGCGTAATGTACTATTAACTGAACAAATATCATTCAACTAATACATTACATCCATGTTATCACGAATAATAAATTCATTACTAAACAAATTATAAAATAAAAGAAAACCTATTTAAGCTATATAAAGTGAACCATAGTATTACTATTTTTATGAACTAAGTGATTTGGTATTCTAGCTACTTAATTATTTATTTTAAAAAAAAATCAAAATAAGAGTATTTATTTAATATTACCACCGCTTACTTCAAGTCTGTTTTGAAAATCATTGTAAACTGATGACAAAATATCCTCGTTGATTTGTATTCTCGGATTTCTGTTTTCGAATTTTTGAAATCGGACACAAAATATTTTCGTTCTTCAGAACGATCACATAGCTTTCGTTACTTTTGGTACGGTCGGAAGCAAAAATAATAATTTTATTTAACGATATAAGTAGTTCTCAAAAAATCTGCTTTCAGAGATATTATTGGTGTAAATATCTCTGATTGAGCTGAAATTTAAAAATGAAATGTAAACACCTGTTAAACAATTTTAAAATACTTTTTGTTGTTGTTGTTTAATAATGAATTAATTAAGTGCAGATATTATGGGATTTGAATTTAGTACCTCACAATTTATAGAACGCAATTTTGTTCGGGTTTGAAGGACCAATTTTTTAATTGGTCTTTCAAAAGCCTCACGGCAATCATCAGTGCCAGTAAAAGACGAAAGAAAAATAAAAAAAGTCGTTTAAAATAAAAAAAAATTTTGAAAATAAAATTTGAAAATATAATTTTTTTTTTTAAATTTGAAAATAAAAAAAATTGATTTGATTTTTTACTTTAATTAAAGTATCAATTTAAACATTTTAAGGAGTGCGAACGGTTAAAATTAATCTGGGACTATCTGCGGGCTACTTTCGACGAACCATGAAAATTTCATAAAAATCAGATAAGTACTTTTGAAGATATAGGTGTAAATAAATCTATGTTTTTGCGAAGAGAATTAAATAGCCGCATAAGGTTGAAACTTATATGGGACCAATAATTGGCTTATTGTAACCTACCATCCAAATTTCAATAACATCGGACGAGTAGCTATTATGAAATGATGGTCCGCAAAAATGGAGAGACAGACCGACACGGAACCAAAAATGTTCTCTGATGTCTAAAACTCTGAAACGGATTTCTGTCTTGGAATTTTTGAAATCGGAGGTCTCCAAATTTTTGTTCTTCAGGAACGATTGCAATAGCTTTCGTTACCTTTGGTAAGCTCGGAGCAAAAAATTAATAAATGATGTAATACTAATCATTTATTTATATAAGAATTAACGTTTTATCTGTACATTTATATTCATCAGAATTGCAACATTTTTGAATACTTTTTCATTAGCTTCCGTCATCTTCGGTTAGCTCGGAAGCGAAAACCCGTCAAGAGTCTCAGAGAAGAAACAAAATTAGATTTTTCAAAAACAGAATTTCTATTTTGAATACATTAATTTTTATTAATATTAATATCAACTCCGCTCTTGAACACATTTTGCACTTATTTTGAATATATATTTATTAGTGCAATTTACACTAATCCATATTTTATTTACGATGTACGGTTGTTAGGATACAAGAAACGCATACTACCTATGGGAATTATCTGTCGGGGTCGAAGAAAACTCTCATTTTATAAAACTATTGTGCTGATCAGAGAGGAAAAACATCTCGCTTCCCTTGACTTTGAACATGGAATATTATTGGTGTTAGAACATATAGTTTCTAGGAGAGTCTTAAATCTCTCGGATAATGTTTATTTCAGTTAGTTTTAGCATGAATTATATTTACATGTATTGTTATTATGTTACAGTATCATGTAGAAGCGAGCTTCTGTTAAGTAAAGCATACCAGGTATCAGGGAAACTCTCCATGCCTTATGCAGAACTTGAGGAACCTTTTATTGGTTGGTTTGACAGAGATCAAAAAGCTTCCAGGGTTGACTACTATGGAGGTAATTATAATTTATTTTCTTTTCTTCTCGATTAAAAACGTTTTTCTTATTAAATCCTTACCACCAACAATTTGTGGACACTCTTATCTTTTTAGAACGTTATCTTTTGCCATCTTAGTCTAAACAATCATATTTGGTTTGAGATAGCAGTCAACCATTGTTTCGCTCGAATTGATAAGAGCATTATTGTGTTCATATGAAATAATATGTACACTATCTAATTTCATTACAGGAATTCTCGTGCAGGCGATATTTCTGACTTCATGTAACTCTTGGAAAAAAAAAAACAAAAAAAAAACTAACTATAAGCCCATCTTGAAAGGCTTAAAGTGACGTAGATAGGGTTTTTTGGATCCAACTTCTCCAGCGACCTTCTGCGCAAAAAACGTTTTTGACAGTGTATCCTGTTATCATGAGTACTTTGTTTACATTAAGACCAAACCGAATCAAAAGTATCCTATCTTGTAGAAGACACTTTGGAGATGGTACCCTACTATGAACTTTATTCGATCAAAACTCTCCAAGTGTGAGACATATGACTGCAAGCAAAGATTTCTACTTGAATTTATTTTGGGCTTTTCTATTCTCCCCAAGCAAAGACAATTTTTTTCTTTTATTTCTTTCCTCGTCCTCCTTAATGTGTGGTTTTGGGTCATTCCAGGGTCTTTCAATTAATGTTATTTTTGGTCCGTTTGAATTTTGAGGTCATCTATATTCTTTATGATCCAGCCAAGTTGCGCCATTCTGATGGCGCAACTTGCTCCATCAGAATTGTTGTGGAGGATCGATTTTTCCGAGTTTGGAAGGGATTTTTCAAATACTCCAGGTTATCTCAGGTAGTTTTTGGAGGGAATTAGCGCCATGGGTCTTGAAGGGGATGGGCATTCAAGCCACTACCAAGTTTTTAGGGTATTCTTTCTTGAGATTTTTTGTACTCTCTACAATTTGCAAGGATCTTATATAAAGGGGATGGAGGGTTGTGGCAAAAAAGTCACCCCATAAAGATATGCAAAATCTGACCAAAAACCACTTACGTGGTAAAAAAAACACCCCGCCAAGTCTGTGGTCCAAAAAAGTTGTGAAATCAACTTTCTGTCCCGCCAAGTGATGTTGGCACTTTTTCCTGGGAGGAATGCACTAGGGCTCTAGACGAATCCAAAAAGCCCTCATTTATTAAAATCGGTTCAGTAGTTTAGGCTGTAGGTGTAGGTGCGTCAACGTAATATGAAGGAAGAATAAGAATAAGAATAAGAAGTCATCAAAACTACCATTTTTAAACCTATTTTTCTCTACTTCTACTTGACCGATTACGACATTTTTTATTTATTTTGATAGACAGGACACGGCATTCTAAGATATTAAAAAATTATTTAGGTAGCTTGTACGTATTCCACGCTGCAGACCCTCAAAAACCCTAGTTTGTCACCTACAGTATATATACACTGGCAGCTTTTGTGAAATTTGGACTTTTTGACTTGGCGGGGACAAATTACCTTTTATTAAGGGACAAATTACCTTCCTCTTGGTTATAGGTTACTAAGAATTTGTTTATAATTTCAGTTTATAACCTGTTAAAGAAGGTAATTTGTCCCAGTTCAAAGGTCGAGGAGCATGCGCAGTATGATTTTTCTCTCCAATTTCTCTTACCTCCATGGGGTCACTTTTTTGCCCTAAACCCCTTCTTAACATTCCATCCCCTTTATATAAGATCCTTGACAATTTGTTGGTAATCATCTCTACACATTTAAAATGATAAAGATAGCCTCTTATTTGTGACGGGCTTTGTTTTATGTTTGGAATTTGTATAGCAGCAATGATTTAGCTTTGCTTTCGAAGATTGTTATTTGCTTCGTACTTCTTATGGTTTCTATGACCTCCGTAAAATATTAGTCTGTGCAAAAAGCCTATTTGCCTCTAACTACTGCGTGTCTGCATCCACCTCACCAATTTTAGAAATAAAATGTCGATAATTTCTATAAGCAGTTTAAATCTACAGCGCTCTTATTAACTTAATCAGATTTGCTTTACACCTAACAGTTTCGTTGTTCTAAATCCCTTGCAATGGTTACAGGTATGGTGAAGACGTTTCAGTTTGATAAGGAAGGTGATTATGGTACATCGTATGAAGTAGCTCCCATGACCACTGATACAGAGACCAACGTCATCACCTGCTTCCAAACTAACGGAACTAACAAATCTCCTGTAACTCTTCAACCTGTTCTACCTGACACTGCTGACTTCGAGGTAATTATACTTCTTCGAGAGTTAATCAGTAAATAATCTAATCTGCAGTCTTATGAGATACAAGATGTAACTTGTTGAATGAATATAAATGTTGCATTTTCTATATTTTTACATGTTTACAAATGATTTGATGAAATAATAAATCGTGCATAGTTATGCACTAAAATACAACGCACAATTTAGGTAATTTCAATGTAGATCACGATTTATAATAGATATTTGAAGCGAACAATCTTAAGCAATTTTTTCTGTGAGCTACAAGCACTTCACCAACAAGTGTTTTTCAAATATTTTTTATGAACTAACTTTTATCCTAAAATTTAAAATTATTTTTCATTTCTTGCTTCAGTAAATTTTTTTCATATTTTAGTATCTGGGAACAGAAGAAATGAACGGATATCAAACTGAAAGATGGCATAAAATATACAGCTTTGGAAACAGAACGTCTACATACACTCTATGGATCAGATGGGAGGTATGTATGATATTTTCTGCTTTATTTTCTTTACTTATCTAACGATAAAATAAAGTGTAATAATATATTTTTTAAGTGGTCTTTATTGAATGTTTTCATTTGAAATTTTAGAAATCAGCTGAATCTCCTTTGCTTAAAATAGCAATTCCTCTGCGGTATGAGATGAAAGGTTACGATTTCCTTTTGGCTTCTCATTATGATCATTATTATATGGAATATGATAATTTTATCAATATAATACCTGATTCAACGATTTTCGAAGTTCCTAACAGTAAGTTAATGTGTAAATACTTTCCATTGATAACTTTCTACGAAATGCCATATGCCCTTTTTAATTTCTCATACGAGTAGTAAGCAAAATAATTGGATGGTACGAGAATCCAAACGTACATTCCACAGAAGCTCATTGCTATTATCACGCAGGAGGTTCTGGATTCGATTCGCCCAAGGATCTTATAAATATTTATCATATTTATAATTTTATAATTATGTATAATATTAAAGTTAAACTTTTTAAAATTGTATTAATTACTTTTTTTTCAGAATAAATTTTTTGAAAAGGTAAACTAAAAATGTTGAAGAATAAAATCATATTCTGCAGTAGAAATAACCCTTATACAAATGAATTAATATTAATTTTTCGATTATTAAAAACTATTCAAATTATTAAATTTGATTGATATATTAAAGTAACACAGTAAATTAAAATAAAAACCCCTTTAATTAAAAGCTTGATTACAAATTTTTAGATTGTTACCTTTTATTAAAAATAAACAATGGATAACAGTCGGTAAGAAATTCGTCCTACTCCTACTAATAAGTTCTGAGTATGCGTAGTCAAAATTTGATGTAGATTTTTCCAAGTTCTTGGTGACACTTTTTTACCCAGGAGGTAAGCTTAGTGCTCCATCCCTATTTTATAAGATCCTTGGTTTCTCCACTCCAGCAAGGGAAACCAAGCTCGTTGTCCGACCATCGTCGCCATATAAATAAGTTGCTGCTAACGAGTATGTAAAGAGCCACTAAATGGGTTTGTAACCAATAGTAAGGCAACAGGTGCGATGGAGCGACAAACTAACCTCGTGTCATCCACTACATGTATAGTTGTATAAGCCCTTTTTCTGGAAAATATCTAATTTGAGATATTTACTACGTTTCCTTTTGGTTTTCAAAACCGTTTTGAAAAATGGTTTGGTTTAGAACCGAGAGTGTTTCCATGAGGAGTTTTCAAAAGAGGTTTCATAACAATTTTAAAAACTATAAACTCCCAGACTAGTTATAGTTAAGTCTGGTTATCATATCTTCAATTCAGTTTCAATAAAAAAAACATAAATTTGATGCTGTGCCCTTGAACCCAAAACGTTGATAAATCACCGTTTACATATTGTCTTGAGTACTAAAACAGTTTTCAAGATATTAGAATCAGATATTAGTGGATTTAAATTTAGTCTCCCTATGCATTTAAGAAAGTTTTGTTTGAGTTGTCAACGCATTCTTACTTCTGGTGTTATTTATTGGCAGAAATGACTTGTGGAGGATTCCCAGGACCTGGAAAAAGGCTTGGTTCTCATTACAATCCAATGCAGGAATTTATCGCTGGATATACCGAACACGTTGATGAAGCTTGGGAGCATTTCAAGGACACCCATTCTAAAGATTATGCTCATCACAAAGAGCACACTCAGAGGAAGGAGATCTTCAGGCAGAATCTCAGGTACAAATTAATCTTAAACATACGGTTTTGTTCCTGGGGTTCTGATAGCTCATTACCATTTACGTTTTGAAAGCAGAAGATCCGGGTTCGATTCCCGACTCTGGCAAGGATTCCCGACTCTGGCAAGGATCCCCACTCTCGCTTTTCACTCAGTATCATATAACCCAGTCATATATAAATTACTACTTAAGTGGATTGTCTGCCCACACTGTTGTAGAATGTCAATAATATGGTTATTACTGTTTATGCAGTTGACGGAGCGAAACGCAAATCCCGCGTCAAGCGCGAGCTTATAAAGTTTTATATGCTCTTTAGCAGGTCCAAGCCTTGCACAGGCTGTTGGGCTCCAAATTATAATTAGTATTAAGTTCTTGTTACTTAATACTACTGCTTACTGATTATAAACAACCCTCCAGATTATTTCTGATTAAATTTAAATAATTTTCTTTGTTCTTTAAAGGTTGATCAATTCTCATAATAGAAAAGGTCTTGGATACTCCTTAAAAGTAAATCACATGGCTGACAAAAGTGAAGCAGAGAGGAAAGTCATGAAAGGAAGGCAACACACTCCAGGACCTAACGGTGCTTTGGAATTTCCTTACACTAAAGATGCTCTAACCAGGATTTCCAAACAACTCCCTGAAAGTTTTGACTGGAGAATCCATGGGGCTGTAACTTCCATCAAAGGTATGCACCTAATACCTAATAGATTCAGCATTCTCTTTATCATTTATTTCCAGCTAGGAAATAATTAAATCATGATTTATTTCGAAAACATGTTTTTTTTTACTCAATACTCAACACCAGAAAAGCCTTGGTTCTCCTTAAATTGATCTAAAATTTTCCTTTCTCGACTGTAAATATGCTGGATAAATAATAAGGCGGAATAGAACGTCGGTCAAACCGATGTAGGAATTTTAACAAACATATCCCGAGTATTCTGAAGTTTATAACAACTAAAGTTCACTTTGCTATAGTAAAAATTACAACTTATATTCCGTGATAATTAAGTTTCTATACTTACAGTCTGTGCTAGTACGTTAACAGTGTGGGAAAGTAAAGAAAAAGAGAACTGATGAGGGTTCAGGATTTTGCTCTCAATGGCCCCCACTCCTTTTTTTCACTTCCCCACGCTGTCAACGCACTAAGGCTCATTTCAAGCACAGACTGTTAACGCTTCTTTACAGCATTTGACGATCTTTCTCCTATTGTCTGGACCATTCAAAAGTATATACTGCTCTGTTATGGATTGCGGAGTATGGAAGTATCGTATTCTTCTTCTCAAATTTTTATAATCCAGCATATTTGATCCATACAATTTCTATCGTTTATGTATATCATTCAGGCCATTTTCTGGACGGATATTGTCATTTAATCCATTATAATTTA
The DNA here is from genome assembly GCA_951217055.1 of Gerris lacustris. Lineage (NCBI taxonomy): Eukaryota > Metazoa > Arthropoda > Insecta > Hemiptera > Gerridae > Gerris > Gerris lacustris. The sequence continues at coordinate 13,280,824 of OX578278.1, read as the reverse complement.
CATAAGTTGATTAGGACGTTTAATTACTTTTGGTTTATTAATGATCTAATCAAATTTGCTACAGATCAAACCACCTGTGGATCCTGCTGGAGCTACGCCACAACAGGTGCTGTAGAAGGAGCTTATTTCCTAAAAACTGGAAACCTACTGAAATTTTCTCAGCAGGTAATTTGACTTTATACTAATCTTAAAACTTTTATCTTTAATTATCTTAAGAGCGAATTCTAAATGTATTTTTTTTTTAAATTTGATTTTAGGCTCTTGTTGATTGTTCATGGGGTTATGGCAACAATGGATGTGATGGAGGAGAAGACTGGAGATCTTTTCAGTGGATTATAAAACATGGTGGTATCCCCACTGAAGACGATTATGGAAGTGATCTTGGAGCGGTAAGAATTTATCATTATTGATACTGTGAAAGTACAGTTACTCTTTAATTTCTTGACAAATTTTCTTTAACAACCTCTGTCATTTCAGCATTCCATATTTTCACAACTCAATTCAACTCAAAAACATCATTTTTTGTAGTAAACAAAATAAAACCCTAGAATTACACAATCTGCATTTTTTTGGGTGAAATTTTATGAACCAAAGAGCGACGGTCAGGCGGACACATCACTTCCGCATATGGGTTTCGAGAAGTATCTACGAAACCCTATATACAGAATTATCTAACTCAACTACAATCATATAATTTTCCTTAAAAGCACATTCTTGAAGAAATATCTTGTTGAATTCCTTTATCTTATCAGTATAAATTTTAATCTAATAAAAATACATCACCATGAATCACCTTATAACAAGTTATCCCTTACTAATAAGATATTATTTTTTCTTATTACAGGACGGATATTGTCACGTGAACAAAACTAAGCTTCATGCTCAAGTAACAAGCTATGTAAACGTAACTTCCTCGGATGAGACAGCTCTCAGAGTTGCCATCTTTAAACATGGTCCAATCTCAGTATCTATCGATGCTTCTCAGTCAACTTTTGACTTCTACAGCAATGGCATTTACCACGAACCAAAATGCAGTAAGTATGAATAATAGACAGTAAATATGGTTATGGGTTCAACTACCCCAAGTTTATATTTTATTATTGAAATTGCCGAAAAATTCTTGGGCAATTCTTCTTTATAAGATTGTCTATTGGATGTTGTTTATCGTGGATACTTTGCCATTTTGGGGTTTTGCCTCCTCTGTTCTGGACTATATTACAACAACTGTCACAAAATAATAAAGGAAAATAAAAGTGTGTGATTTTAATACTAGGAAATAACAAATAGGCGCTACTAATTGTTGGCCTCTATCGAGGGGGCTAGTTAGTTTTCCACGCCCCAAAGAGCCAATGAGCAAAAATTGGCAATTTCGATTTTCGCTTCATTTCTTCTCAAATTCTCACAAGATTTTGGCATTTTCCTTGGGCGTCGGTAAATGCCCACTTTGCCCATTGGTAAGGGTCCTCCTTGATTGAGGAACCCTATACTTTATATCTGAGATGTAACAGGAATCAATACGTAGTTTCTCTATCGATGAAACTCAAGTCAGATTATTCTATTCAATTAGCCATTTTATAAGTTTTATTTAATTTTATTATAAAATAACACAGTTTTGGTAAAGCGAGGCTTTCTCAAATTAATAAAAAAATTATAAATCTTATTATCAAAATTAATTTCAATTTAGGGAATCGGCGTAGCCAAATAGTTATATATACGCCCTTGTTGGCTACCAAGGTGTATGTAGAGTAGAATTTAACTCAATACAACTGGCGGTTTTGATTGCATTCAAGGTCCAGACACTAACATGCCTGGTATGAAGAAGTGAGACATATTTTTGAAGAAATAAATATAACCATTTTGTCTTCCATTAAAATTGATCGATTTTTATAACTTTAAATTTGTTTTCTGTTTGGGAATAAACTTTACATTCGGACATTTGCTATTGCGTTGTTACAGAAAGCGGAGCTACCGATTTGGACCACGGAGTCTTAGTAATTGGCTTCGGGAATTTAAACGGTGAAAATTACTGGTTGATTAAGAATTCCTGGTCAAACCATTGGGGTAATCAGGGATACGCTTTGATGTCTTCTAGAAGTAACAACTGCGGTGTTATGACCTTACCAACCTACGTCAATATAGATTAATCGCCTCGGAGATGAACTCATAGATATTTTCAATGTTTGCAGAGAGCGACGATCCCAATTTGGACCATTTAGTGCTGGCTATTGGATTTGGAAATTTAAACGGAGAGAACTATTGGCTCATCAAAAACTCATGGTCTAACCATTGGGGTAACCAAGGATATGCTTTGATGTCATCGAAAAATAACAACTGTGGAGTTATGACTGAACCTATATACGTTAACTTGGCTTGATCATACATACTATAACCTGGATTGATCATATACATACGCTAACATGGATTGATATACATACGCTAACATGGATTGATCACACATACGTTAACTTGGCTTGATCATACATACGCTAACATGGATTGACCAGACATACATTAACTTGGATCTTGGATCCCTAAATTCATTATACTAAAGAAACCTCCAAAATATAAAGCATTTTCCTAACGCTTATTCACTAGCCATCGCGTGGCTCTATCATTGAAGCAAACGTAATGCAATAAATTTTAAATATTAAGATAATTGTTAATCATGATGAGATGATAGTTAATGAGGATTATTGCAATAGAGAACCGTGTAGTGGGGGAGAAGGTCCTTTCTACATATCCCTTAACATTAACTTACATGTTCCGACCATCATCATTTCAACTACGAGTATTATAAAATATATCACTTCACTACTCAAAAACTTCTGTTTACATCAAGTTGAAATTTTAATTGCCTGTTTCAATTGTACTTTAGACGATGTATATATGAAAATTTATTAAAATCGTTACGTTAGAACGTAAGATATTGGTAAAGACGTTGGTTTTTCAATTTTAAACGTTTAGGTCCGCTTTGATTGTTTTTATGATCTTTATATCACTTCATAGCGGTGTCGCTGTTAGTTACTAAAAACTTTACTTGAAAAAAATGTTCGTCTCGCCGAATAAGTGATGATAGAATCTTTTCCAGTCCTGAAATTCCAATTTTACATTTAAAGCTCACGTTTACGCGAGCGTTGCGCGTGAACTTTTGGATGGATAACGCTGTCAAACGAAGTAAAAGGAACGCGTATACTAAATTTCAACTAAATCGGTCAACTTTTACTCAAGTTATCGTCGGATACATAAATGTTACTGTCAGAAAGACAGAATGCATATTTTGTTAAATGTAGGAAGCTCGCTTACGCTCACTTCTATTAATTAATTAAATATTTATATAATATAATGAATGGATGCTACGATCAGTTCTAATATAACAAACATATCTGTGATATATATTTATATTGTTTTTATTCAATTTTATTTTTTTGTTTAAATTAATAATTTTACCATTTTGTTAAAATTTAAAACTTTTCTTAAGAAAAAATCTATAAAATTTTTATTAATAATTACATCGGTTTATGTTATTAATTGATGAACATTTTATAATTTTCAAGAGTAAAATTTTAATTTGTAAATTATTATTTACTTAACATGATTTATTATGTATCATAATCGCAACATACTTTTAATGTATTCATAAAGTTAGTCATTAAAATATAATACTCTTTTTATATATATATTTACTTTTACCTAAAAAATATTATACTTTGAAATAATTTTTGATGAATTACCTATAAGATTTTGTTAATTACAAAATTAAGCATTAAGTATGTGATATAAATATAAATGTGATTAGTGTATTAATTAATTAAAATTACTTATGTTTTAGTAAATTAGGTACAAATTAACATTTAGCGAATTTTCTAAGAAAATTACGCTATTGCAATGGCTTCAACATTTTTGTAATGCGAATTTTTGAAATTTGTTTTCATGGAAATCCGTTTTAGACCATTCTGAATCGATTCCTAAAATTTAACACTTTTTTTTTATGTATGTATGTATATATGTATATATGTGTCACTCCTGACGATATCTCCCCTTAGGATGCTCTTAAAAATTTCAGACAAATTTTAAAATGTCAATAATATTAAAAGAAAGGATGAATCCGATGGCCAGAATTTATGGAGTTCATTTACGGGTCAAATGTTTACAATTTAGGGTCAAAAATAGCATAAAAACGTGTTTTTTTCCATTTTACCTCCCTTTTATATGAAAATATGATAAAAGTGTACATAACATAATTACTGTACTCTTAAAGAGCTTTCCAACGACATGCATCTTGAAGGGTAAATACTATTTTGACTTTTGTACCCCATACCCCTTGTGTACCAATTTTTTTTTCACCCATGCAAATTCTAAACTAAAATTTTCCTATATTATCATAAGCCAATAATACGCAGATTTATTTGAAAATTCGCTCATTAAGTCATGGTGCATGACTGTACTTTTTTTCTTTTTATTTTATTTCGTTTCAATTGAATAAATATATTGAAATTAAATATATAAGACAAAATAGAAAAAAAATTGACAATTGAATGAATATATTCTTAACTGTATAAAGTATTGTAAATATTATTATTATTATTATTATTTTTATTCCAACAAATAAATTTTAATTAATTGATTTATTTTGTTATTGTTTTTTTAATTTTAGCCAATTTATTGGCAGATTTTCTGTATACTTCTAGATTATTTTTTAATATCAATTAAAGCGTTATCTAATACAAAATATTAAAGGTATTTAAACAATGTAATTAGTTGATCATATGTGTCAATTAATTCAATTTGATATTATCTGCTGACGCTAACGCAGTAATTACTCGCCGATTAGGTAATAAAATAAGGCAATGAGTTATATTTTATGCTTACAAGAAGAAAAAGAAGAAAGAATGACGTAATTAAAATTAATTGTTTTATTACAAAAGGTATAAATAAAGAAGAGACAATTATAATAAACGTTCTAATGTTGTTTATCTCCAGTAGGGAGAAAAAGTTTGAATTAGTTTAGAGGGATTAAAGTAAGTCTTTTCATCCCTGAACTCAAAAAGTAGGGAGAAAAAGTAAAAGTAGGGCGAAAAAGTATAGTTGGGCAAAAAAGTAATGGTTGCAACTTAATTATTTTATAAATAGTAGAAAATGAATGGCCAATGTAATGAAGTTGTTGAAATCAGGTTGGCGACACTGCTTTTTCGACTATGTTTATCTTTGTTTATAACCTGCATCTAAATAACCTTATATTTGAGTTTAATTCCAATTCTTATTTGTTTTTAATATTGAATCTCTTATATCTGCTATTAAAAGTGCTAATAATTATTGTTATTTATTAAAATAATAAATAAAAACTGTGCAATGGACGAAAATGTGTATTTTCTCCCTACTGGAGATAAAATATTGTATGCACCTCGTGAGTAAAGTGCCATTATTCCCCTCGTGATAATTATCTCTCTCGGCTGCGCCTCGGGAATTAGGGACCATGGTTCCTTCGGCTTGGCCTCAAGAACCAACTTTTTCGCTCAGGGAATAATGGCTTACTTTACTCCCTAGGTGCATAAATAACTATTTCTTTGTTTCTTTTGAATGTATTCTTGCAATAAGCAGTGTTAGTATCATCAGTGGAGACTAACTGTTTATGAATGCCAATTATATGGATTATGTAGCCGATAGAGAGACTCACTAACCCCGTGTCATTATCCATTCATATAAATTGTTGAATGAGCCGTTTAGGATCGTGACGATCCTAAACGGCTTTTAAGCTAGGGAGTTAGTATCAAAAGTTATAATCGGAATATATTTTGATTTCTCAACATGAAGTGCTAACTGTATCTATATCAAAGATTTTAGAAGTGGTGTGGGAGCATCTATGCAGGGAATATCAATTTCAGATGGACATAGAAAAAGGGGTATATCCACAGGTCATTTGGAGCAAAAAAGTTCATATAAGCTATAGTCCAATTCTCAACGGAGTAGGAGCTATAAGCGAAAATAGACTGTGTTAAAAACAATCGACATTCACCTTAAAAAACTGAAATAACTCAAAAAATAATAATCTTGGAACAATAAATAAACTATTGTTGGAAAGAGCAGGAATATTTCTATAAAATTATGTATGTTTTAGTTGACTTGTTGCCTTTTTAGTGTGACCCAGAGCTGTCTGAAAACAAAATAATCGAATTTTTTTAAAAAATCTGAAAAACTTTGCGCCTACTTATCGATATGACCCGAATGGGAGAAATGCGTACAAAGTTAGGAAAAGTTGGCGCTATTAATAAGCTTTAAAACGATACCAAATACTTAAAAATATTAAAACTCTAAGTGGACAAACAAACCATCGTTGTAGAAAAAAACATGTCGTGCTTGCAGCTGTTGAAGGGTAAAGAAACGTGACATTATCAGCTGTGGCATCTTTGACAAAAATATGTCGAATATGCATTGCTCAAGGTGGTGGCCATTTTGAGCAGCTTCTACCTGAGATACCATGCTAAGTATATTTTACAATAATAGATCTTATAGTAAGAGAACTAAAATTTCAATTTAATTTTACTACGTTTTTATTAACTTGCTTTCTTGTTTGTTTGTTTGTCCGGTACAAATTTGGCAATCGATTTCTAACTAACTTCCCGAATAGCTAGTCATTTGAAACTTTTAGAATAGCTCAGAACATGATGACAATGCATTATTTTAATACTTTTAGTAATCTTTTAGCAGAATTTAATTCGTTTTCAGCAACTTTTGCTGTATGGAAAGTTAGTTCGGAAAAAATCAGCAAGTTATTTTATTTGTTTTGACCCATATTTACGATCTTCATTTTGACAGGTTTCAAATTTATGATTTATGACAGAAAATTTAAAAACATAGTGTATACAAAATCTTTTTATCTTGCAATTACATATTTAACTTTTGACTCTTCCTACATACTTTCTTTAAACTATTCCTGCTTCCCGAAATTAGTGGGACAGCAATTTCATAAATTTTAAGGTAACCCTAGTCAAAATTCTGGATAACTCCAGAATTTTGACTCGACTAGTAAATCTTAAGATCGTCCCAAAATCTATAGAGGTCAAAATCTATCTAGTGATTGGTAAGTGGATAGTGTCATGGGGGCTTTAAATAATTCTAGCTGCCTAGGAGCTAGAAAGGTAGTGGGGGACCATGTTATAGATATAAACTGGGTTTGGGTTTGTGTGTGAAGCAGGGGCGTATATATGGGGGCCAAAGGGGCCTTGCTCCCCCCCCCCCCTCGAAATGATTACATAACTTGGACCCGTCATACATTTAAAACCAAACAAACACAGTAATGACAGTGACAGTTGCATTCGAATTTTCTGTAAATATTTGCAAACAATAAAAGGAATTAATTAAGTATTATATTAGGGTGTGTATACACTTAATCACCCCAAATGCCGGCTCGTCCCGGATTTTGGCATTAGAACTAAAAACATTAAACTTGATTGACCTGATTGCCGGCTGGACCCAAACATTTGTCGATAGAATTAAATGTATTGAATTGAATTTGGATTCCTAATCTAAATCAGTCCAGTTGCCTTCCGGACCCGGAATTTTTAGCCAGTGGAATTAAATGCACTGAATTGAATTAGGATATGATAACTATAATAGCCCGATTTGCATTGAATTATATTAGGATTCGTAAACTAGACTAGCCCGATTGATAGCTAGGCCCTGATTTTGTCGATGGAAATAAATGCATTAAAATGAATTGGAGTGCTTTCAATATTAGGCCCAATTGCCGGCTTGGCCTGGGTGTTTGCTGATGGAATTAAATTAATTGGATTAAGATATGCGCATACTAGACTGGCTTAAGCGGGAAAAAGATAGGGTAAGGGAGTTGTGGATTTCATTAGCAAATTTTTGTTTTTGACCAGGATTGACCAGGATTTTGACACAACTTGGGTCCTCACACCTATGGCATTCCCCGGGGAAATCAGAGGCAGTATAAGTAAATCGGTTAGCCATATATGACAAAACTTTCATAGTAATATTATAGTAATTTCATAGTAATATTATATCTAAATCTACAAAATCAAAAAGCTAAAATTAATTACCTAGCAAATGGTTCTTTTTTTGCAATAGGTATTTAATTTTCTTAGAGAATTCTTAGTGAGGAATTCTCTATTAGATAGAAATTTGATACTCGTATATGCATCGACTTTGCTATGAAGTGATAAAGATCGCTAAATTTATTAAAGCGGACCTAAACGTTTTAAATAAAGAAAACAACGTTTTTACCGATATCTTACATTCTAACGTAACGATTTTAATAAAACTTCATACACATCGTCTAAAGTACAATTGAAACAGGCATGTAAAATTTCAACCTGATACAAGCAGCAGTTTGTTTTACAGTGCCGTGATATATTTTACAATTTTTAAAAGTTGATGTCCGAAGTGTGGTGTTTGTAGTTAGTATAGATATAGATGGAATATTAAAAATGTAGTGATTCCCCCTCTACTATACTTCGTTTGGTATCCTTTCGTGCGCAATCCCGACTCTTCTATCTTTCCATCTCTCTCTCTTACTCCTTCTTCCTGTCAAACTCGCTATTTACCCACAAAACAACTTTTTTTCCAATTATTGTTTCTATCATTGAGAAAAGTATTCAGTATTCGTATATTATTTAAAATGGAAAGTGCACCAAGAGAATCGTCACAGACAGTGTCGACTGTGTTAAATTATTAACCAGTAAAACTGTAAACATGTAAGTATAAATTGATGTAATAAAATAATATTGCTCATAAGCGGATCAAGGAATTTTTGTAATAAGTTTTATGTAATAATTTTACTAATAATCATTTTCTAATTGAGTCAAAAATATTTATTGGAACGAGTAGTTAGCAAGGTATACGTACTTAGCAGTGTGATTTTATATTTAATGAAAAATGTAAGGAACTTCGTTCTACCTTTCCTTTCCAACCTTCTACTTGTTTCTTTACCATTTCCCATACAAGATCATTCCATCATGAATTCAGTCATTATATCCCACAGAATCGAACAGGAATTAATGTGATAAAATATGATACAATATAATATAATATGACACCTCTTCTACACTCGGGAAACCTTGCAGACGAGTAGAAAAATTACTATCTATTTTATTGTTTACTAATTACATTTTTTTTTATTTTAACTAAATGTATTTTTTTTTTTTTAGTTTGTAGTAAATTACATATGTTATATCCCAGGATTTTATGATATAATATGATACAACAGGATGAACTTTGATATTATATGATATAACATAATAAACTATGATGTAACATGATATAATATGACAGGAATTATTATTATAATTAGTATATGATATTATGAAGACACCTTTTCTAGGCTCAGGAAACCTTCTAGAGGAGTACAAAAATTACTTATCTATTTGATTCTTTACTAATTGAATTATTTAACTAAATGATTTTTTTGTCTGTATTAAGTAATACAGACATACATATCATAAAATAAATTCTGTGTTAAAAGATATTTAACATATCTATCTTTAACTTTATTTCTTATAAAAACAAAACGTGGATGAAACTGTTAATGGAAAGCGTAAATAGTAAATTGGATTGGGAAAGCATGTATGAAGTTGGTGTAAGTTATATAGCTAAATAAAAAAAATGCTTGATCAAGAAAATAATTTTATAAATTAACTTTATTTTATACAATTAAATAATAAACTTATTTTTATAATTTGTACTGTCATGATACATACACTCGATATATTAAAATCCTAATTATCTTATATAATTACTTTAATATTTTGTACATTCGATAAAAATAAATTATTTATACAAATAGACAATTACTATAAATCTAAACAATATCACAATAAATTTCAGTTAAAATTTATCTGTATTTGGAGTTGTAAATAATTTTAGAAAACTTAAATTTAAAAATAAGACACTGAAAAAAACTTAACAAAGAATACTTGTTATTTTATCTCTTTTATTATGTAAAGATGTTTTAGAATTTTTTAATTTGTATGTTCACTGAATATAGGCTTTTTATTATTATTTAAATAAATAAAAAAATATATTTAATTTCACAGCTGCAAATTACGACTTGCTAACAATTATTATTAAATCTATACAACATTTTATTTCAAGTAATATTAGATCAGATCTAATTTAGTAATTATATCTTTAATTATATTTAACTTCTTAAAATAAAAATGAAAGTTGTTTTTCGCCTCGATGGGTGTCTTTACTAAATTCTAATATGATGCTTAAGATTGGAAGAAATGATTCAATCATCTTGATAATTGCATCATCTTAGTGATTGCATCATTTTAGTGATTGCATCATTGTGATGATTGCATCATCTTGATGATTACCCAAACTTGATGATTGTTCAAAGAATAAAATCAAGTATTAAGCCAAGTTAACGTAAGTTGGACTTGTCATTACACCACAGTTATTGTTCTTAGAAGACATAAGAACGTAACCTTGGTTACCCCAGTAGTTAGACCAGGAGTTTTTGATGAGCCAATAATTCTCTCCATTTAAGTTTCCAAAACCAATAGCCAATACGGAGTGATCTAAATCAGCATCGTCACTTTCTGTAACAAAATTAATCGTAGTATGTATTAGTAGAGAGAAGAAGATGAGAAAGAGGTGGAAGTTCGATGAGATCATGATAATGGAAGGAAAAAGAACATGGAAGCCGTGAGAAAAGACGACCCATGTAAGGCTCTAGGCTATATTATAGAAAAAGATGTATTAGTCTACTCAGTTATCAATCGTATGATAAAATTCCAAGCAATGTTAGTTTATTGTTTGTAATCAATTATTTATTTGGACAATTAGTCCAGGAGATAGCGTGCAAAAAAGTATCTGACTAACGCATACATAGCTTGGCAATAGGCATTTGAAAAAAAAAACAAACCGGTGGAGAACGGCCATGTCCCGCCCTTTTTGGTTGACAATGTGATTTTTATGATCCTGAGTACGAAATTAGTTAGTAGACCAAAAATCAAGCTGATCGTAGTTTGTCACTTAATATGTGACCTCTGGTTTTGAGTAATATTTGAATACCTAACCTATTAAGTGACAAACTACCATCAACTTGATTATTGGTCTACTAACTAAGTTCGTACTCAGGATCATGAAAATCACATTGTCCACCAAAAGGGCGGGATCACTCTCTACCGGTGTTTTTTTTTCAATTGCCTGTTGCCAAGCTATGTCCCGTAGACGAAACCAGCCAACCACATCTTCTTAAAAGGCACCAAAAGATTTACTTATACACAAAATTCTAGCTTGATGCTGGTCAGACCCTTTTTTGCACGCTATCTCCAGGACTAAATGTAAAAGTTGACGTTTTATAACCAGTTCTAAAACTAAATTTACCACTTAATGAGGAAAATAACCTAATCAAATAATGTTTTGTCCATATTCCAATATTACAGGATAAAAAACGTCATTAGTGTATATGGTACAGGATCTTAGTTGAGCTAGTTCATTTTGATACTTTAGAGGTGGTTGAAATGAACAACACTGATAGGTACTTATAAAACTATTGTTAAACGCAAGGATCCGGAATTTGATTCCTCGAGGTGAAATTGTATTTGTCTTTGTCCTTTTAATTTTAGTAATACTATTAATGAAATTAATTGAAAAACTCTAGGTATGGATTATCATTAAGATCCCACTGTATCTTAGTCTTACTAATACATTTTGTAATTTAGAGGAGGTTAAAATCAACAACACTTACATCCTACAAGAAGACATTTTTAAAGAAAACATTTGAAACCTAGATAATGGGAACTAGTGAATTCTAATAACTATAAATAGCATTTGGATGAACCTAAATTGATTGTTCCTAAATTGAATCCTACCTAAGTTGATTGGTGAAACTAAATTTATGTTCAATCCAGAATACTTATTTATCTCTTAAATACTAATATGGATGGCTGGTATTACTAAACCTTCGTCGATTCGACTAACATATGCAGAAAATATATTTTTTGTGTTGAAACTTCACTTTTATAAAGAGAAAACTATTAAGAACTCATTATTAAATCTTTTAGTGAGATATACAAACATTTGATGACAAATAACTTAGTAGGAACATCAGAAGAATCTGAAATCGAGTGAACATTAATGCACCAGGTCCCATGCCCCAGGCCAAGAGCCCTAGGCCCTTTGGTAAGGGCTCCAGGCCCCAGATTATCGGCCATTGGTCTCTGGCCCAAGGCCAATTACCCTAGGCCCATTCCCCCTTACCCCTAGGCCTATTGTCCCTTACCCCAGACCCATTTTCCCAGGCTATAGGCTCATTCGACGACCAATTAATTCTCTATACGTGTTTTAGTCATCAAAGAAGACATAACAGTAACGTGAACTGGTTGCATAATTGGATTGCTGATGGCTTTTAAAAAGATTGAATTTTTTTTATGGATGTCTTTCTAACGCGTTTTCTATCCATATTTATCAAATAACAGGTAATACTGAGATTTTAAGCTTTTAATGATGTATACTTACTGCATTTTGGTTCATAGTAAATGCCATGGCCATAGAAATCAAATGTTGACTGAGAAGCATCAATAGATACTGAGATTGGACCATGTTTAAAGATGGCAACTCTGAGAGCTGTTTCATCAGATGAAGTAACATTAACGTAACTTTCAACCTTAGCGTGCAACTGAGTCTTGTTCACGTGACAGTATCCGTCCTGTAAGAAGCGAAATTCTTATCTTATTAATAAAGCATAACCTTTTGAAAATGGATCATACTAATTTTATGAAGTCAACTTGAACATTTGATTGAATGGGGAAGTTTGAAATATTCTGGTATTAATGCTTACCGCTCCCAAGTATGTACCATAATCGTCTTCAGATGGGATACCACCATGGGTCATAATCCACTGATATGATCTCCAGTCTTCTCCACCATCGCATCCATTGTTACCATAACCCCATGAACAGTCAACCAAAGACTAAAATCATGGTAAATAAGAAAATCATTAATTTACAATAAAATTAAAACAATATAAGATTATAAATTAACACAAAATACCTAATTTAAAGTCTTAGATTAGATAGTTTAAAAGTCTATCAAGGAATTTGAATTTCGTTAAACAAATTAAACACCTGTTAAGAGTTGATTATGTATTTACATCGTGTTTTTTTATAGAAACTGCTAGGCACTATTGACCTTTTTTAGGCTGCAGTGTTGCAGATAATCATTATTACAATCAATTACTACAATTACCAAGAGTTTGGGTTATAAATGACGAGATAGTTCTCAAGCAATTCCATGATAAAGAATAGCAATAGTACACGCAATACAATTGTGGTTCATTGTTAAGCTAAACTTATATGATCTTGGATTTGGTGAAGTGTAGAATAGGTAAACGAACAGTTAAATTCTCAATCTGTTAAATGATCTTTTACTTGATTATTTTTAAATCGGAGTTTAAATTTTAAACATATAACCAGATAATGTTCCTCAAAGTTTTAAGTTAATTTAATAAAAGTATAAATATTATATTAAAAGCAATTTTTACTCTTTAACTTAGATAGTAAATCTTATCGAATTACCTGTTGAGAAAATCTAATCAGGTTTCCAGTTTTGAGAAAATATGCACCTTCAACTGTTCCTGTGGTGGCGTAGCTCCAACAAGATCCACATGTAGCCTGATCTGAAGAAAAAAATCATTTGAATATTAGTAAAAACAAGAAACTAATTACACAAATCAATGCTGCTACATGATTATCAAGAATGTTTATGTATTCTCTTTGTTCTTAAGTTGTGGTCTTTTAACTTCAGCGTAAGATTATTAGAGACCGAATGATCGATCATTTTATAACTGCTTGATATTATCGCATATTATCAGCAGTGAGAAACATGTTTTACCTCTTTGAGCTTAGAATCATGGAATCCATATTCTATGTTGGTTTTTAGACCTTAGTTTTAGGCAGTACAAATAAGTTATCATTATGGTACCACAATTCAATGAGTTAATTAGTAATTTGACATTAAACACCTTACCTTTGACAGGAGTTACTGCTCCCATTATCCTCCAGTCGAAATTATCAGGGAGTTGCTTGGAAATACTGGCTAATGCTGCCTCGGTATAAGGGAAATTTAAAGCACCATTAGGTCCTTCAGTATGTTGCCTTCCTTTACGAATTTTCCTCTCAGCTTCACTCTTATCAGCCAGATGGTTTACCTTAAGACTGTATCCAAGACCTTTTCTGTTGTGAGAGTTGATCAACCTGAGAACAACCAATCAAACACCAAGCAAATCAATCAATGTTGATAAATGTGTTACTAGAATTAAGTCATGGGTTTTGACCTCTATGTGGCCATATTGTAAAATAATGGTTTACAATACCTGAGATTTTGTCTGAAGATCTCCTTCCTCTGAGTATGCTCTTTGTGATGGCCATAATCTTTTGAATGGGTGGTCTTGAAATGTTCCCAAGATTCGTCAACATGTTCGGTGTAATCGCCAACAAACTCTTGCATTGGGTTGAAGTGAGAACCAAGTCTCTTTCCAGGTCCAGGGAATCCTCCGCAAGTATGTTCTACAAACATATAAGAACGTTTAATTTTGAAGTTACACATTATTTACTATATGAAGGATATAAAACTGATTGGAATTACCTATTATTATTAATATTATGAATCGTAAGATAAAATTAATGTAAAATATTCAAAACAAGATTGTATTAGACTGTAGCTATTGTAGTTTTTTCAACAAAAAACTGATCACTTATAAAGAAGTTTTAGTTTTTGAATTTTTTAAGTACTTACGGTTTGGTACTTCGAAAATTTCGGAATCTGGTTTCTGACTGCTGAAAGAATCATAGTCCAAATAATAGTGATCGTAGTGTGAAGCTAACAGAGAATCGTATCCTTTCATTTCGTACCTAATAGGAATAGCAACTTTCAGCAGAGGAGATTCAGCGGATTTCTGAAAAAAAGATATCCCAGATAATATAAACAATCTTCTCTTATAGCAAAAAAATCATATAAATTAGAATATATACAAACCACATATAACAGATTCAAGATAAAATTATTCTTGATAAAGTAACATTAGTTCTTTAAAAAATAGGGAAACATAAAAAGAAGATAAAAGAAATTGATACGCACCTCCCATCTGACCCAGAGTGTGTATTTTGAGGTTCTATTGCCAACTTTGTTTTCCTTGTACCATTTCTCACTTTGGTATCCATTCATATCTTCAGTTCCAATCAACTGAAATAGTAAACACATAAGAAATGAAAAACATTTGCATTTATTCTCAGCATTTTCATCATGTTACATGCAACTATAATTCAGCTCTTAGTGGTCTAACCACCTCAAGAGGCGGCAGATTTATGTATTTATTGATTAAAAAAATACTAGTGGAGAAGTATAATTACCTGAAAGTCTGCAGCATCAGGCAGAACAGGTTGAAGAGTTATAGGAGATTTGCTAGTTCCGTTAGTTTGGAAGCAGGTGATGACGTTAGTCTCTGTATCAGTGGTCATGGGAGCAACTTCATACGATGTACCATAATCACCTTCCTTGTCAAACTGAAACGTCTTCACCATTCCTGTAACCATTGCAAGGGATTTAGAATAATGAATTATATGTCCATAAACTGCAGGCTTATCTGATGGCTACCAACGAAGTTGTTAAACAGCAGTATTGTAGTTACAATTCTAAAACTGGTGAGATGTTTATAGGCGATCAAGTAGATATTTTCAAGAATAAATGGTAATTAGTAATTATATTATATTTATAACGTAGTTAGTGGGATTTAAATGTTCTTATCAACTCAAGAAGCAATGGTTAACCGCCGTCTCAAACCAAATGTGACTCTTTAGAGTAAGAATGAATTTTATAAAGGAGACCATGTTAGAGATTTTATGAATCCCGACATTTTGAACCCATTAAAGGGATCATTTTCAAGGGAGTTGTCATGGTCATTCCTCAAGGAAGCTGCTCATGTTCATTCTCAAAGGAGTTGCCATGATCATTCATCAAGGAAGTTGCTCGTGATCATTCTCAAGGGAGCTGCTCATGATGAGAGTCATTTGCAACTAATATATTATTATCAAACCCTAAACGCAGAATCCTATATACTATTAACTAAGAAGGCATGGTAACGTATAATGATAACGTCACTGGAATGTTTTGCAATGATGATGAGGGTGTAATAAGAAAATCTATGTTAATCGACATGGAAAGAAAATAAATGATAATTACCTCCATAGTAGTCAACCCTGGAAGCTTTTTGATCTCTGTCAAACCAACCAATGAAAGGTTCCACAAGTTCTACATAAGGCATGGAGAGTTTCCCTGATACCTGGTATGCTTTACTTAACAGAAGCTCGCTTCTACATGATACTGTAACATAATAACAATTCATGTAAATATAATTCATGCTAAAACTAACTGAAATAAACAATATCCAAGAGATTTAAGACTCTCCTCGGAACTAAATGTTCAAACACCAACAATAATCAATGTTCGATTTTTAGAATGGTGAGATATTTTTCCTCTCCTACTATTACCGGCTCTTCTTTAGTTTGTTACTCCCCTTATAAAAAAAACAGAGGAGAGTAACAATCTAAAGAAGGTGTACGTGGAATGCTCTTCTTTGGACTGTTACTCCCCTAATAAAAACAGATGTGTGATATTCCTTTGTCCCAAACAGGGCCGTTTCTAGGTATTTTGCCGCCCTAGGCGAGAATTGAAAAATTTTGCCCCCCCCCCCCCTCCCCCTACTTCAGTTCTTCGTAAAAGGATACAATGAACAACGAACAAATTAGGAAAACCATTTTCTAACTTGCTTTGACACAGATAGTTCAGCACGTATTCAGATTTTGCATACTTTTGTATTTGATTACTTATTTCTGAAAGTTCAGAACAGAAAGCAGTCAAGGCAATGTCCTTTAGGAAAGATGAGACTTCTCCAGGGCTACAGTGGGTTATGGCAGTACCCAATTTGATAAACAAAGCCATGAGTTCTGAAAGTTTTCATCTTGAGGTCACTTATATAGTATATAAAATCAAATAATTTCATTAAACCGTATTCATCGTTCTTGTACAGAGCTAATTGCCGCATCAAATATTGCAAAATAGTATTTTACTCTGAAACATTGGGGTCAGCGATGGGTTCATCTGCTAATTCATAAGCGAACAATTTCCTTTTTTGTTCTTCTTCTTCTTTTTGGCTTAAAAATTGGCTTCCTCGGCTAGCTCTCGAGAATCAACCAAGGGTCTCTCAATTTTTACTATCCCATATAAAGAGAAAGTATTGTGATAGCTCAAAATTTCGATTTTGACGGGTTTACACGTTTTGACGTCCCCTGAGTCAAAAAAAGTGGTTTTTAAAAAATTTCTATCTTTTGCCTGACTGTGCAGACGCCTGGAGCCTAAACTATACTGGGGCCGATTTTGACGAAATTCGGCATTCATATTCAGAAAAATCATACCCCGAGGCGAAATCGAGAAATGAATTTTAGCTCCAAATTTGGGGGCGCTACCCCAAAAACTCTGAAAAAATTAGTTCTCCAAAACGGTTCCGACGATATTGATTAAATAATTCTAACGATATAAGTCGTTTTCCCGGGACAAATTTAGTTCCCGAGAAAGAGCTTTAAATGCGGACGGAGAGAGGCTGGGTTCGATTCCCCGCCGAGGAGAAGTTATTTTTAAGATAAATTTTGATGAAATGTTCAATAATAATTAAATTTACATACGAAAACTAATAAATGGATATACTGGGCTAAGACTCGCTCATGAGAAAGTTTGTCTGAGTTGGCTCGGACCGATTTTTGTTCTATTAATTTGCTATTTTTTTTCGCTGTTTGATTAAACATTCATTTTTTTCCCTTGCTTTTGCCGCCCCTAAAATTTTGCCGCCCCAGGCGGCCGCCTAGTCTTGCCTATTAGTAGAAACGGCCCTGGTCCCAAAGTACATTGGACTAAAATTCTCTTTGTCTTAATAGTTATTTAGTAAAAGTCATTTATATTAAAAAAAATCATAGGGGAGTAACAATATGAAGAAGTACTCTATTATAATTAGTATTTTTTTGAGGTTTAAGAAAGCATTATGATCATTCCAACGAACGAAATTTTATCCAAATTCAAAATTTCTTAGCTAGAAATACGTTTCAAACATCAGGGAACATTTTGGTCTCGTGCCTGTTGCTCTGTCCGCCAAAACTTTGGCGCACCTCTATAGTTATAAAACTACTAGTCCGATTTGAATGAAATTGGATATCACTTTGGGATCACGTTATTGTAACTTCACATAAATTATGATCACGTTATACTTGCTTCAAAGGGTAAAAATTTGTAAAGTCAATAAGAAAATAAGAGATTTATCAGTCAATAAAATAAATTAGTAAAGTCAATAAGAAAATTAGAGAATTAATCAGTCAATAAGAGAAATTAGTAAAGTCAATAAGAAAATTAGAGAATTAATCAGTCAATAAGAGAAATTAGTAAAGTCCATAAGAAAATTAGAGAATTAATCAGTCAATAAGAGAAATTAGTAAAGTCAATAAGAAAGAACAACCGGGGACCCTCCATATTTGATTCATACGTTACTAAATTTCATAATTAATATATGTATATTATAATTATAATTAATAGCTAATTAAATCAAGTATTAATTATAATTTTAATGAACTAGGATTAACTACTATACCTGTAACTAAAACTACTGCTACTAGAACACTTTTGACTAAATTAGATAGAAACATATTTGAAAATTCAATTTTTTAAAAATAAGAAATCACTATGTTAAAAATCAGTCCTATCTGAAATTAAATCCAAAGATGGAATGATGCTCCCAACAAAATTTCTCTGCTCTTTTATACAAATTCATCCATTGTTTTCATTCTGTAACATTTTCTTATCATTTTAGCGAAAGTGGATTTCTGATAAAAATCAGTTAAAGCTAAAATTTGTTTTTCTCTTTTTACCAGTTCAGCAGAGGGTCAAGATTTCTGTATTTTTTCATTATTATTTTTTTGTTCTTTTACCTTTAAAGTTGTTATCATAATATGATTGTTTTTCTCGTTACAAGTGTTGATGTTGTGATAATAAGAAATTCAGTTTTTTAGAAGTGGAGATGCTCATCTTTGATAAAATCTTAATTTTCATCTCCTACATTTTATATATATATATATATATATATATATATATATATATATATATATATATATATATATATATATATATATATATATAATTCTTCCTACGTTAATGCACAGGAATTTAATAATTAAAAAATATCATAAATAAGAACTCATTAATCATTAATAATGTAATTAATAATACGTGACACACCTTTATATCATATATATAAATATATATATATATATATATATATATATATATATATATATATATATATATGTATATATATAATAAAAGCATAATTTTTTATACTTAACCGGATATAACAATAACCTCTTTCTTTTTTCTTTTTTTTTTACAATTTATCTATATGAAAAATTTCAATGTCAATTCTCTATTTATTATATATTTTTTATTTTTTTGCTTAAACCTAATTAAAAACGAAGAATTTGTGCTAAAAAAGTATTGTTGGTAATTACAGATTTTTTTTTAAATATTGACTTTTTCTCAGAATAATAAATGGTCAATATTTTCACGCAATATTATATACTGTGTTTTACATTTCAAGTAAACAATTTTTTTTTTAACATTTGTAAAAAATTTAACGTACTCATAAATATTTTCTTATGTGTGATGAACAAAAATGAATAAATATTTACGAAATTGCAATTTTAAATGAAACTAATAAAGAAATAAAAAATTTTGTTCTGAGAACAAGTGTTTAAGATTTTTTTTCCACAACTGGTTTCTTCCAGTTTTTATTTTTGGTAAAAATTCCAATTGAAAAATATGTGTATGTTTTTTTTTGTTGTAACACTCTATTGTCACATAATATAATATGTTCAAGTTGATAGTATGTAAGGCACTTAAATTAGGTGAAAGTTTGTTATTTACTTAACTATATGCTTGCCCATTGCCCACGTATTAGGAAATTCTTTATTTAATTTCCAATACTTGTATTATAGTGGGAAAATTTTCTTTAATTTTCCTTAACTTCTGTCTCTTCTTTTTCTTCTAGTCCACAGGCCACCATAAGAAGTGAGTCGCTGATTGATAAAGTTTTCTTACCTTATGGAATCGCTTATTTATGCCTTGTCCACCGATGAATTGGGTATATGGCAACTGGGCGCTGGGCCATTTGTTTTTTGTTGACATGCCAAACTTGCCCTTCTGCGGGAACATTGAAAAGAGATAGATAAACTTTTGATTTTCACAGGATCGTTTAATTAAATTATTTCAAAAACAGTGGTAAAGGTGGCCACCGATACGAGTGGGCCGTTTTCTTTTCAACGTCCCCGCAGAGCGATATGTTTGGGGCGGTGGCCACCGCAAACGGCCCACTCTTATCGGTGGCCACGTGTACCACTGCTATTTAAATAATTTAATTAAACGATCCTATGAAAATCCAAACTTTATCTATCTCTTTTCAATGTTCCCGCAGAAGGGCAAGTTTGGCATGTCAACAAAAAAGAAATGGCCCAGCGCCCAGTTGCCATATACCCAATTCATCGGTGGACAAGGCATAAATAAGCGATTCCATAGGGTAAGAAAACTTTATCAATCAGCGACTTACTTCTTATGGTGGCCTGGGGAGTATTCCCCATAGTGCCGGGAATTTTTTCCAGGCATGTCCGTCGAACGATCTTTTCTAAGTATTCCGGATACATTTTGCTTGGCGATGTGGAGGATGTAGTATTGAACAAATTTACTTGATTAACTTCCTCTTTGATAAAACCAATAATATAGAATTATTATAGGCCAAGCGCCAGAGACTTTGAACCAAAAATAATTAGGATAAAGCTGAATTTTTGTTTATGGCTTTATTTTGGTCCCCTGATGAACAGGGATAAGATAATAGAACTCAAAGATAAGGGTAACAACTACCTATTTGACAGCGTATACCCTTAATATGAGGTACAACAAAAAATCTATAATTAAACTGTTAAACAAAAATATATAATTTTTGGTTATTAAGCTTTGACAGGACGAGCGTTGGCGAGTTTGAAGTGGGTGTGAAAAGTGCCCCCCCCCCTTCTATCTCGTTTATGTGAAGTGCAAAAAATCTGAAAAAATTCCTGAACATTCTTCGACCAAAAGTAAAGATACCACGTTTTCGAAATATAAAAAATAAAATTATATTTTGCTTCCGAGCTTAGCGAAGGTAACGGAAGCATTGTGTTCACTTTTGAGAACGAAAAAAGATATATTTATATGTTTATAGTCAGCTTCAGTGGCAAAAAATACTTTATCAGAAGTTTGTTTATGTGTTTTGAGAATATCAGATCCATACAGGATAGTTCAAAGTAGGCTTTTTAGCATTTTAAAAAGCACCATCAATAGGTACCATACTTAAACAATACAGTGTTGCCAATATATACTGTGTGCTGACTAGCGCACACTTGACCTGTTTATTTTTTAATTTCACCTTTTATAACCAGGATTTTTTTTTTTTTTTTTTTTTTTTTTTTTTTTTTTTTATTGCTTTTGAAAAACTGAAATTGACAAATAAAGGTTATGTTTCTTGCTTTTGTGGAGGGTGGTGTTTTGACAGATACTACTTTTCCATGATGTGAATTCGGAATACAGCTTTTTGATCCAAAGTGTCCATGGAAACCTAGATTTAATACATATTGAATACGAATTAGATCCAGATATGATACACTAAATTCTGGGATCGTAACTGGATTGAGTTTCATGGAAACACCTGAACTCGATCCTGACATGCGCAGAGTGTTTGTGTGGGCGCCCCTAGCGTGTTTCTGTACAAACTATTCATACTTTTACTTATAAGTAGTTTACTTATAAGTTTTACTTATATGTATTGATGGTTTTTATATCAAGTTGCACTTCAACAACCTCGGTTGATAAGGAAAAGTTTGTTTTTTATTTTCCTTATCTTAAGGCTAGAATGCAAGAAAACAATGTACTGCCTTGACAATGTACAAGTAGGGTTCAGGGTCAACTGTACATTGTTCATAGCTAATATAAAATTATACTCAAGAGAAAATGTATACAATATTTTTAATTGTCACAGCTATTTCTTATATGGATTTTATTGTAGTGATAAATGAATATACACTAAAATTTAATAATATTGAATTTATCTTTAAAAAACCATTCTGTTGAGATTTAAAACCCAAAATATGAATTACTTATAATATAATAATAAAGCCTTTTTTATTTAGTTCAATAACAGATTATAAAGTAATAATTAATAATAAATAATTCAGTCTAATTTCAAGTCTTTTTAGTTAAGTTCGAATTTATTAGGCATGCAAGCAATATTATAAAAAAAATAATCCAGATAAAAAAAAAAATGATTACTTGTATTGCAATAAAATCAAAAAACACCTAATAAATAGTCTGACAATTAGTGTGGCACATAGCTTCCTTGCATACTATTTCGTATACTTTAATGATTTTATGCTTTTATAACACATTATTGTCAACTTCATTTAATTTTCCCATTTTTTAAATTTGTCAAAACTTAATAATCCTTCCCAGTTTACAGAAAGTAACGAAAGCTGCGTGATCGTTCTTAACCCTTAATAACCTAGCGTTGCCATATGGCAACAGCAAAACCCCCTCCCTTTATTATTGTCTGGAGAGGTCCAAGTTAATATTGAACTTTTTAAATGTTAATATTATGTCAAAAGAAGGACTAAATTGATTTTTCATCATAAGATTTATTTGTTTGGTGCAACACGTATGTGACAAGACAGATTTAAAAAATGGGTTATTCCAAATTTGAGACACGGAAAGAATTTTAATTTTTTTAATTAATTAATTAATTAAATAATTTTATTATTGGTAATGAAACTATTTGAATAAAGAGTGATTAAAAATATAAAATTATTGCAGTTTCACAAAATTTAATTTTTCTGCCCTAAATTGAGCGTCAATTTGAAAGTTGCCATATGGCAACGCTAGGACATTAGCCTTACAGTTTTTTTTTTAAGTGGTAATTTTATTCAGTCATATTTATATACAAAGTTTTGATGTTTTTTTTGCCTAATGTTCATTTTTTATTGATTATTTTCTAAATATTTCTCAATTTGTCTCTAAATCTTGTAATTATTTTTGTTGAACAAGTATAATTAATAATTAGTAACAAATATTATTGGGCTATTCTTTTAAAAATAATATGTATATAATAATATCTATATTTTTTTTATTACAATTGAATAATACATATATATTTTTAAAGGTAATAACAAAAACACATGCATAAAACAAAAAATTTAGAAATAATTACATAATTTTACAGAAAAAAAACATGATACATAATACAAATCATGAAAAAAAAAAAAAAACTTTTTTGTTCTTTTAAATAAATTTAGTATTTTGTTAGTATTATTTGTAGTTTTTTAACCTAAAATTTATTTTACATACATTTTGTAAAAGAAATTATTAAAAATTTACTAAGAAAAAAAACTGTAGGGCTAATGTCCTAGCGTTGCCATATGGCAACAGCCCAAATTTGGGGTAAGGAATTTATTTCAATTATTTTAAACATTTTTTACTTATTAAGGGACCTCTTAACAGACAAAATCCCCAGAAAAAAACCAAACAATTCCCCAAAAAAATAATTCGGGCAGTTAAGGGTAGAACTAACTTCTAAGCACCAATATTTTTTTGTGTCTCTGATTTCAATAATTCCAAGACAGAAATCCGTTTTTAGACATCAGGGAAAATAATCGGTCTCGTGTCTGACTGTCAGTCTGTCTCTCTGTCGTTAAATTTTTGCTTTTGCTAACTAAGATTATCTTAAAAACTACTCGTCAGATTTTAATGAAGTTTGTATACCCGGGTTTACACGTGCCAAGCAACTTTATTCAAATTCACTTGGTCCAACTATTTGTAGAACTTTGAAGTAAGGTTTACACGATCCAAGAATACTTGGTCCAAGTAGTGGAACATTGATACACTATAAAGTAGAGGTTAAGATAGATTATGTGAAATGTTTTTCACTCTAGAAATTTCCAGTAAAATTGAACTTATTAAGTTTTAAAACAGAGGTGATATATAACCTTACAGTAAACAAAACCAGCACAACCTCAGATCTTTGCCATTTTTTAACAGCTCACAGCTCGTTCTCATAATTTGTCATGATGGTGCCATTTTTGTTCTCATCAAAGTCTACTTTGATCAAAAAAAGTTGGGGGCCGATTAACTAAACTTGGAAGTCCAAGTTGACTTTGATACCCTGTTTACATTATCCAAGTAGCGCCAAAGTAGAGTCATAGCTGACTAAAGGCTGATTTAAGGCCGATTTACACGTATTAAGTTGTTAAGTGATTAACTAAATTTTAAGTGACTTAATTTTTAGAAAGCGTTTACACGTATTCACATTTAATATTTAGTTAAGCTGTTTAGTTGACTAATAATAGACGCCGAATAACGTGTTCAAGTCATAAATACTGTCTTAAAAATGATTTTAAATGAGATTTTGGACGAAATAAAGTATGTATTTGTAAATAATATATCATTTTTGTCGAATAAAACTTTTTTAAATAATATATAAACAAAGATCTGCAAATCTATAAGCGAGGTTCCGCCAACTTGTGCATTTAATTAAATTGCGCATGTCCAGTGATTAGCCACGCCCACCTACTAAACAGAAAAATAGAAAAATTTCTATTCTACTTGTTCAGTTGCACGCTAAATTTTAACTTGCAACTTATTACTAAATTCACTGTTTACATGCATTAAGTCACTTAAAATTTAGTTAAAATTTAGTTAATCATTAACAACTTAATACGTGTAAATCGGCCTTTACACGTAATAAGTTGTTAAGTAATTAACTAAATTTTAAGTGGCTTAATGCATGTAAACAATAACTTTTAGTAATAAGTTGCAAGTTAAAATTTAGCGTGCAACTAAACAAGTGGAATAGAATATTTTCTATTTTTCTGTTTAGTAGGTGGGCGTGGCTAATCACTGGACATGCGCAATTTAGTTAAATGCACAGGTTTGGAGGAGCCCCGCATATAGATTAGTAGATCTTTGTTTATATATTATTTACAAATGTTTTATTGGACAACATTTTATAATTATTTACAAATATCTACTTTATTTCGTCCAAAATCTCATTTAAAATAAATTTTAAGACAGTATTTATGACTTGAACACGTTATTCGGCGTCCATCATTAGTGAACTAAACAGCTTAACTAATTATTAAGTGTGAATACGTGTAAAGGCTTACTAAAAATTAAGTCACTTAAAATTTAGTTAATCACTTAACAACTTAATACGTGTAAATCAGCCTTTAGTCCTAGTGTACTTGGATTGTGTAAACGGGGCTTATTGTAGGCTATTCTTTTTGGTTGTTTGACAGTTGTGTGGGCAACACTGATTGCCATCTACTTAGTTTTTTACTAGAAGCTAAAAACCACGAAAAAAATTTGCGCCGGAAGGTTATAGTCATGTTATAGTTGAACTCAACAACAGGTTATAATAATAGTTTTTATTTACCGTATCAGTTTTAAGTTATGTTTCTTCTACTTTAGCAAATTTTCATTGGAGTCATTTACTAATGTGCCTATCATAGTGCCATATTTCATTTTTTCTTTCATTAATAAAAATAAATATTGTTTTGATCAAAATTGTTTCACTCCCTTTCAAGAAAATAGTTAGAAAGAGAGCTCGTACTTCACCAATTTTTAAGTTCTGCAAAAACACTAATAACGTTAGTGTGAACACAGACTCCTCGAAAAAGAAAAGAAAAACTTTCTTTAGCCAGAATTCAGTAATAAATCGTGAATATATATTTGTAAAGAATTTCATTAATGTAAAAGAGTACTGTAATTTATGTTAAAAAATCAAAACAATTTTATTTTGACTGATGTAAGAAACGGTGGAAAATTAAATAAATTTACAACCATACGAAATTGGCAGTCTATTTCTCCTTTATTTATTTTTACTTTTTATAACAATAAAGGGAATAATGCCGCTTTTATTAAATTTAAGTGGGCTGTTTTGTTGATTTCAAAGATTAATGTGATTATAATTATATCAACATTCACTTTATACTCCGGGTACGGGTTATAATGAGTAGTATTTTTCTTAAAGAAATGTAATAAATTATAGAATTTTTTTTGTAAGTCCTATTCCTATTGAATATTGAAGCTTATTCAATTCAGCTAAATTAAACTATCACAATATTTTTTTCAAACAAAGACCAGCCTCTTTAGTATTCTTTATTATAAGTTTTAGTCTTAGCCTAGCAGAGTTCAAAATAATTGTTCTATGAAAAATGTAATATTTTCCAGACTGATTCCTGTTATTTTTAGGACCATGTTATTTACTACATTTTACAATTTATTTATTAATTACTATTATACAGATAAATACTAAAAAAGTAACGCATAACATACTACTCAGTAAATCCATACAACGTTCACGAGTTATAAGTTATAACCTTCTCTTGTTGTTGAGGTTCAATTATAACCTATAATCTAGGATTGTAACCTCCCGGCGCAAAACTTTTTCGTGGTATTTAGCTTCTAGTATATTTTTAAGAAAGTAAAAACGCAATAATAACAGAAACTCTGCTCTTTAAACTTTTCCTTGTATTGTCAAAACAATTTTGTTTTTTGTTAAGGATTAATAAAGGTATTTAATTCTTTAATTGATTAATCTTAAATAATAACTTACATAAGTAAATTGGTCAAATCAAATTAATTAGCAAAATGAGATTTCAGTATAAATCCACTTAATCTTTGAAAAAAGAAGAAGAAGAAATGTGATAAAAACATTCTTCTTAAATGAAACTGGTTATAGCTGCTTTTCAACAGCTTGAAGAGAAAAAAACAAAACACTCAACTCGTTTAATCTCATTATTAAAACTATTAATCTTTCATTAATATGATGAAAATTAATTAGTGAATATTTTTTAATTAAGATAACTGTATAAGGATTTGTTAAGAAATATTGGACCGTCGTAAAATAAATATTGGATGCATTTTTACTAATATTCTTCTTCTCTTTTCGTCGTATTTGCAACATTGATTAAATTACGATGTTAATTGTTAATGTTTAAATTTTTAAGAGTTTAGAGTATTTACGATTCATATTGCAGAGGGAAATAAAACAGTGTTTAATGAGAAAAACAAATTAAAAGATTAATTGATTTTAAGTAATGATGTAAGTATTTCAATAAGTGTAATCATCTTATGGCATAAAATGAAAGAAAAAAAATAAAATATTATTACAGTGTTACCAAATAAACACTCAAATAAATCGTAATTTTACTAATTATTTTTTTATTTACTAAAACGTAGATTGATAGTGATGTGGCACATAAAGAACTTGCGTAGACAAATTTGCATTTTGCTGTTTTTTGTTATCAATATAGCTGCCAGAGAAACACTTTCCGAGGAAAAAACTTACATAGGAATTATCTACCTGACAAGAGATTTTATCTCCAGTAGGGAGAAAAAGTTATGATTTTGAATTACTTTAGAGGGACTAAAGTAAGTCTTTTCATCCCTGAACCCAAAAAGTAGGGAGACAAAGTAAAAGTAGGGCAAAAAAGTAAAGATTGCAACTTAATTATTTTATAAATAGCAGAAAATGAATGGCTAATGTAATGAAGTTGTTGAAATCAGGTTGGCGACACTGCTTTTTCGACCATGTTTATCTTTGTTTATAACCTGCATCTAAATAACCTTCTATTTGAGTTTAATTCCAATTCTTATTTGTTTTTAATATCGAATCTCTTATATTATCTACTATTAAAAGTGCTAATAATTATTGTTATTTATTAAAATAATAAATAAAAACTGTGCAATGGACGAAAATGTGTATTTTCTTCCTACTGGAGATAAAATATTGTATGTACCTCATGAAGTGCCATTATTCCCCTCGCGATAATTATCTCCCTCGGCTGCGCCTCGAGAGCTTATTAGAGTTATTCCCTCGGCTTCGCCTCGGGATTTAGGGACCATGGTTCCTTCGGCTTCGCTTCAAGAACCAACTTTTTTGCTCAGGGAATAATGGCTTTCTTTACTCCCTAGGTGCATAAATAACTATAAAATTATATTTAATATACCATATAAGCAATAAATGTTTTCTTCAACTCCTTATTTCGGTCATATTTGTTTTTCAAAATGCCGGCAAAAAGACACTATTATTACAAATTGTAATAATAGTTACATATTCAGTTCCTATTCTTTGAGGCCTTTAAAACTATGTAAAACATGTCAGCTTACTAAAAAACTTTTTGTTTAGTAGTCCGCCATATTGGTCATTATCTATAGAACATTAAGTGTGCAATTTTGACAGTTACATGTTCTTTTTCTACACTTCAAGACCTTCAAAACGTTGTATAACTTTTCATGCTGACTAATAACATTTTTTAGTCAGCATGACCATGTTGACCACTATTTTGAAAATATTAAGTGTGAAATTTTAATCTAACAGTTACATGTTCTTTTAGCAAATTTCCAAAGAAAATTAAGCTAATGAAATGGCTAAAAAATTTGTTTAATATTTTTTATAAAAATTTTCTCCATGGAAATCAGTTTTAGACCATTCTGAATCGATTCTTAAAATCCAACACTTTTTTTTATGTATGTATGTATATATTATGTATGTATGTATGTATATATATGTGTCCCTCCAGACGATATCTCCCTTTAGGATGCACTTAAAAATTCCAAAGAAATTTTAAAATGTCAATAATATTAAAAGAAAGGACGAGTTCGTTGGCCAGAATTTTTGTCCATTTGATGAGTCCATTTAAGGGTCAAATTTTGACCATATTTAGGGTCAAAAATAGCATAAAAACATGTTTTTCCATTTTACCCCCCTTTTATATGAAAATATGACAAAAGTGTACATAACAACAATTACTGTACTCTTAAAGAGCATTCCAACGACATACATCTTGAAGGGTTTATACTATTTTGACTTTTGTACCCTCTACCCCTGTGTACTAATTTTTTTTTTTACCCATCCAGATTGTAAACCAAAATTTTCCTATATTATCATAAGCCTATAATACGATTTCTTTGAAAATTCACTCATTAAGTCATGGTGCATGACTGGAATTTTTCTACATTTCAAGACCTTCAAAACGACGTATAACTTGTTATGCTTACTACCGACCGAGCTTACCTAAAGAAACGGAAGCTATGTGATCGTTCTGGAGAACGAAAAATTTTTAGGTCTCCGTTTTCAAAAAGTCCTAGACAGAAATCCGTTTCAGACATCAGGAAAATTTTTGGTTCCGCGTCTATCTGTCGGGTCTGTCGCTCAATTTTTGCGAACTAACATATCTTAAAAACTACACATCCGATTTTAATGAAATTTGTTGGTAGGCCATAATTAGCTCATTGTTGATCCCATATAAGTTTCAACCTTTTGCACTCGTTTGTTTCTCTTCCACATGTGCACAAACATACATTAAATGTATGAATACATTTAAATACATTACTTATAGTCCAGTCGACAAGTACATTTTACCTTGCAAAAGGTCAAAAGGGGAAAAACTTTTTTCCTTTTTTTTATTGTATGTACCTAAGACATTAGTTAAAAACCCAAGTTTTCGACCTCCTAGACCCTGTGCTAACCCAGAGGGGGGCCAAAATACGCGAAAATTTAGTGTTTCTTTTAGTTTTTTCTTTATAACTCTTTACCATACAAAAAAGTGATCGTATCTTTCTTGTAGAACACTAAATTTGCAACAATTTTTATATACCACATTTTTTCCTAAACCCCATACTTTCCTAAATATAGAGCTTCAAAGATGCAATATTTTTATTAAAATATCAAAAATAACATCTTTTCTGAGGACGAAAGCGGTCTATTTGTGTTTTCCCACCATTCCCAGTTAGATATTTTGGGTATATTCTACCTATGGAAGTACAAATAACCACCACTAACTACAACTACTAACCACTAGTAACCAATACTAACCGCAACTAACCAACAATAAACTAAATGTTCGAGATTTTTTGTTTATCCTATCTTGTAGAGCACTAAATTGGGAACAATTTTTATATTTCACATTTTTTTCTAAACCCTATACTTTCTGAAATATAGAGCTTCAAAGATGCAATATTTATTTGTTAATAACTGCAAAACCCAAGTTTCGGAGGTTAGTGGTGGTTATTTGTACTTCCATAGGTAGGATATACCCAAAAAATCACTGTGTGGGGGAGGGATAACAAACATAGACCCCTTTCGTCCTCAGAAAAGATGTTATTTTTGATATTTTCAAATAAATATTGCATCTTTGAAGCTCTATATTTCGGAAAGTATAGGGTTTAGGAAAAAATGTGGTATATAAAAACTGTTGCAAATTTAGTGCTCTACAAGAAAGGTAGGATCACTTTTCTTTCAGGACATATAGGTAAAGAGTTATAAAGAAAAAACTAGAAGAAACACTAAAATTTCGCGAATTTTGGCCCCTTTCTGGGTTAGCACAGGGTCTAGGAGGTCGAAAACTTGGGGTTTTAACTAATGTCTAGGTACATATAATAAAAAATATAAAAAAGTTTTTATGACCTTTTGCAAGGTAGACCCTTATTTTTAATACCTGTCGACTAGACTATTAGGATTGTCTCTTATATTCATAAAAACACAGTACTTCCTCCTTAATTTTTGTTTATGAGAGAAAAAATAATGGAAATATTTAATAAACAACGAAAATATTAACATAATTGTTGTTATCAAAATTATATCTATGAAGATCTAAAACACTTAATTGATTGTTAATCAAATCTGGTAGCAATATGATATCATTTCGGTACACTCAAGTGTTTGTTTTGATTCTTAGTTTCTTAGGACACTTGAGTACATTGATAGTGACGTAGTCCTAGATCTCAACGTATAAATAACATGTGTAACGCCCAAACAAATCAGACTTCTATGTCAACTCAATCAAACATGATCAAATTGAAAATATTCTCTTTACTTCTTTGTCTCTTCGGTGCTTCTTTGGGTAAGATATACAGACATAATATATTACCTATATAAATAATAAAAAAAAATAAAAAAATATATTAAATAATACAAACCAAACAAATAATCTAAATCTAAACTAAAAAAAAAAATATGTTGTGTCATCACAAATACATAATCTGTAAAATTTTAGCATTCTTTGTAGAAAAATAATAATAAAACAAAATACACTGCCAATTAGTGTGGCACATAGCTTCCTCGCATCATATCATGTACTTTATTGTTATATTAACATTAAAGTTTTATTGCTTTATTGTTATATTGTTTATTGTGTAAGAACAATTAACATTTTTTAGCGATCTTTAACACTTTATAGGGGTGTCGCTGTAGGTTTTACTAAAAAAATTGTATTTGAAAAAAATGTTCGTCTCATTGAATAGATAAGGTTTGATTTTTTTCCCGACCGATAATTCCAATTTTAAATTTGAAGTTCACGTTTACGCGAGCGTTGCGCATGAACGCTTGAACGGATAACGTTGTCCAACGAACTCGACCTGAGCATTGGTTAAAATAAACATGTCTACCAAATTTCATCAAAATCGGGAAACATTTACTCAAGTTATCGCCGCACGTTTCACGATTCGCGGACACACAGACCGACAGACAGACAGACAGACAGACACGGAACCAAAAATGTTCCCTGATGTCTGAAACAGATTTCTGTCTTGGAATTTTTAAAATCGGAGGCATAAAACTTTTTTGTTCTCAAAAGTGAACACATGCTTCCGTTACCTTCGGTAAGCTCGGAAGCAAAATAATCTACATATAAAAATAAAAAAAGCTTTAAAAAATTATAATTTGAATTGTCTTCATAAGTTCATAAACTAAAAAATAAAATAGCTTTCGAAGTTAAAGGTAAGTGGGTTAACAAATTTTGAAAACAAGTTAAGTTAAATAAAAAATTATAAACAAAATAATTAGTAAATAAATAAGTTAAAATTAAAATAAAAAAAGTATTTAGAAAATATTTGTTTACTTTCGTTATTTTCATTAAAATAAGACTCGCATTTTGCTTCCCAGCTTACCCAAGGTAACGGAAGCTACGTGGTCGTTCGATAGATCGAAAATATCTCCGATTTCAAAAAGTCCTAAAGAGAAATCCCTTTCAGACTTCAGGGAACATTTTTGGTGTCTGTTGGTCCGTCGCTCAATTTTTGCGAACCAGCATATCTTAAAAACGGCACTTCCGATTTTAATGAAATTTGTGCAGTGGGTCATAATTAGTTCATTGTTGGTTTCCATATAAGCTTCAACCTTCTGCACTCATTTGTTAATTGTAAATTGTAATCATTTGGTAATTGTACTGTTAAATAGCGTAATCAACTGCTTACAGGTATATTTGTGTATTAATACTTTATTTTTACCTTTTTGTTACAGTTTCTTGCAAATCTCCTCCAGTTTTCAGCAAAACATATTCAGCAGCGGGCACTTTGTCCATTCCTTACGCTGAATTACTTGAACCATTCTTCGTCTGGTACGATGCAGAGGAACATAGTTCTAGAATTGATTACTACGGAGGTAAATGTTGATAAACCTATTATAGCAGTAGAAATCAAAAACCTATATACATCAAATCCTCAAATGAAGACAGACTGCATACAGTTAAATAAAAAAATGTTTGTCCTTAGAGTACTTAGAGATAATAATCCTTTAACATACTTTACAATTCGGTTATTTTTTTTTATCTTGGAGTACTTAGAGATAAAAACAATATACAAAATAGGAACAAAGTTCCTTACGCTTTTCATTAAATATAAATGATAAAATTACACAGCTTAGTATGTGATGCTAACTACTTATACTCGTACATGGTGGAGTTAGAAAAGAGACAAAGTGAAAAGTAATTAAAAAAAAGTAACTATTTGTGCTTAGCGGAGTTAAGGCAAAATTAAAAGAAAGTTTTTTATTATTGAACCGAGCGTCTTACAATAAATATATGTTGAATATTGGGGAAATAATTTATCATGATGAGTTGATAGTTTAAGAGGATGATTGTAGAACAGAGCCGAGTAATGAGGAACAGGACTATTCCCTACCGTCACGCCTACTCCATTTAAAATTAAAATACTATAAAATATATCACTTCACTAAACAAAAACTTCTGCTTGCATTATAGGTAGAAATTTCACATGCCTGTTTTAATTGTACTTTAGACGATGTGTGTGAAGTTTTATTAAAATTGTTACGTCAGAACGTAAGATATCGGTAAAAACGTTGTTTACTCTATTTTAAACGTTTAGGTCCGCTTTAATAGTTTTAGTGATCTTTAACACTTCATAGAGGCGTCGGTGTTGGTTTTTTCTAAAAAAATAAAAATTTTCCGTCCTAAAATTCCAATTTTAGTTTAAAGCTTACGTTTACGCGAGCGTTGAGCGCGAACGCTTGGGTGCGGATAACGTTGACCAACGAACTTGTCTTGGGCATTGGTAAAATGAACATGTGTACCAAATTTCAACTAAATAGGTCAACTTTTACTCAAGTTGTCGGCATCTGTCGATTTCGTGACGGTCGTATGACGACCGTCACAAAACTGACCGATTTTTTTTTCCGGATTTACTCCACACAACGTGCCATCAAGGATCTTCGTTGCAAAATCCTTTAACATACTTTACTATTTGGTTATTTCTTTTTTATTTACAGGTATGGTCAAGACTTACCAGCTGAGTAAGCAAGGACAGTTTGGTACTTCAATTAAAGTTGCTCCGGTCACGACAGAAACAATAAAAAATGTCGACACCTGTTTTGCAACCGATGGATCTCATATAGCACCGATCTCACCTCAATCTATGCTACCTAATCTCACTAACTTTAAGGTATATTATAACACTAAGTCTACCTTTTATTAAAAAAAAAAAAAAAAAATAAAGCGACGATGTAGAGAAGAATGAAATATTCTATATTTGCTTTAAATATTAGGTTTGTTTCAACCACACTTCAAACTAGTTCGAAACTGTTTTAAAATTACCAAACTTTTTCCAATTTCCATAAAAACATGGCTATTTATTAGTAGTGTCAAGACCGTTTGCATCGTAAGAATTTACACGATCAAATCAAATGTGTTCACGGAATAACGTAGCCTAAAGTTATAGGTTATAAAAAGAACACAAATAAACAATGAGCTACCAACCTAGAACGAATTAATTCCCCTAAATTGAATAGTAGAGGACAAATCATAATACAGAATTAAATATTATCAATTTATCACATGATGAATTTATCATACGTATTTCTTACTTGAAGATGTAAAGAAGTTTTTCTAACTTTTTGTATAACAAGGTAGAGAGTAAAACAATATATTAATTATTGATATATTTTATTATTATATACATTTTTATTTAATTTATTATTCTTGTTAGTTCATTCGTTATTATTAAATATATTTCTCTCTTTTAGCTTCTTGGAACCGAAGAAATGGAAGGTTATCTCTGTGAAAAATGGCACGAAATAGTGACTACTGACGAAAGAAGTTCTGAATATACAATGTGGCTTCGTTATAAGGTATTAAAATTAAAATTAAAAATATAAAAAGTTTGAACCAGTTTTTGGTATGAAGTCTATAAAAATCATATTTTCATTTTATTCATTCAAACTTCAAAATAATAGTTATTTATGCACCTAGGGAGTAAAGTAAGCCATTACTCCCTGAGCGAAAAAGTTGGTTCTTGATTTGAACCTAGAATTCCAACTTCCATCATATCCAAAAGTCGCCTAAATTCTAACATCCTCTGCGTTTTTTATGCGCGTTTGGGCTATATAGACAAAAATACATACATGAAGCCGTGGCCGTGGAGATATATCACTGAGTGTTCCCATCTTAACCCATCTTTTTTTATTTCTAACTTTACAGGTACTTCTTTAGATTGTTACTCCCCTATGTATTTTTAGAATATAAATAACTTTGACTAAATAACTATTAAGACAAAGGGATGTTTAGTGCAATGTACTTTGGGACAAAGGAATATCAGACTTATGTTTTTATGAGGGGAGTAATAGTCTAAAGAAGATCATTCCGTACACCTTCTTTAGATTGTTACTCCCCTCTGTTTCTTTTAAAAAGGGGAGTAATAATCTAAAGAAGTGCCACTTTACCCATAAAAATAACCTTAATTTGTTCCTTGGATCGTTATCAAGCCATATCTCTTCACCCTTAACAATATGACTCGACCCTTAAAGAGGTAGTCAAGTGAGTTATTACCTATCTCAAGTCAGAAATTATGATTATTACTGTCAATGAGCACAGTCTCAAATCAAGACTAAAAAACCAATGTCAATACTCAATACTGTTTATTATCTCCACATATATGCTTGTAACATTTAATCATACATGTGTGTGCAATATTATTCATGTAATACATAATATATTGTTTTTTTATTTTCAGAAAAATGCTAAATCTCCTCTGCTGGCAGAACCTGTTCCAGTGAAATACGAAATGCGAGGATTTAATTCTCTTTTGGGCTCACATTATGATCATTATTATCTCACTTACACCAGCTTTTCATCAAATAAACCTTCAGCCAATGTCTTCACAATCAGAGATAGTAAGTGTTCAATTGATAACAATAAATAATACAACTATAGTAAGAATAGAATGGAATGAAGAATGGAAAGAATGAAAAAAGATACATTCTCTGACAGAAAGCGCACAGTGGTAAAACTGGACCGCAAAGTAAACAAATGTTAATTATAAATATAGAGATGATTAGTGTGACGTCACAAAAGCTTTCGAAAATTTAACTCAGTTTGTTAGGTTCCTTTTTCTTATCGCCTCTTATCAAACCCATGTAAAATGAATGGGAGAATTTTCTCAACTTTTTAAATAATTAATTATTAAATTATTATTGATTTATAAGAGTTTTCACCCTTTGAACATTATTGTACCAAGTCTTTTTTAACGAGTGTAACAAAGAAAACATTAAAAACTTTCGTTTCAGTTATTTAAAATGAGTATTTGTGTGAAGGGTCATAACATCGAAAAAGCTATTTGAGTTAATAATCTTTATACTTGATTTTTTGTATTTCCTGTTGCCATAAAAATTCACAGGGTGTGTTCGTGTTCATATTGTGTGTCCGAAAATAAATTTTTCTCAAGTTTTGAAACTCAATTAAGTATACTCAGGGTACAGGACTTGTAGAAAGGTAGTGATACTTAATCTGCTAGGTAATAAAAGATTATTTGCTAATAATAGTTTGTTCCTGGTTACTTACAATGTGCATTATATTTAACCGATGTTGGAACATAATTATATACTATACAATAGATTAATAGATCACTGACCATCATAGGAAAAAGACGTTGATGACGAGACAATGAGCAGACTGTTATTACTATTATTATTTGTGTATTTTTTGTTATCTATATTAACGAGTATAATAATATAAGATATGAGTGTCTCGCATGTATACTTGTTTAAAATTTTGATTAAAAAACTAATTTAATACATTAATTTAATATTACTTAAGTACTCTGACATACTTTTACGAAGAATAGCTTTGTCCTCCGAAGAAAATGAAGTATAGATGACATTTTCATAACGCTCGAGAAGGTGGAAGACATAATATACAAACTAAAATAGAAAAACGATTTAAAAAATAAGCAATAAATAAGAACGGACCCGGACGGTATCACCACAATAAAACACATTCACAATAATACTTTTTTAAACCACTAGAACGGCAATTTTTAATGTTTTCTTATCTTATATTGTTAAAATAGACTTAGTATAATAACGTTCAAAGGTTGAAAAGTCTTATAAATTAATAATAATTTAATAATTAATTATTTAAAAAGTTGAGAAAATTCTCCCATTCATTTTACATGGGATTGATAACAGGTGATAAGGTAAAGGAACCTAAACAAACCGAATCGAATACATATCGAAAGCTTACGCCATCTTGTGACGTCATTACTAATCATCTCTATAGAATGAATGTAAACAATGAATTCACTGACACCTAGCTCACAGTGGTAAACCAAATAGGCAGTAAAGTAAACGAATAGAACAAAAGATAATATAACTAATATGAAAAATGAGTGGATGAAGAATTAGAGGTGGTTAGTGGAATGGAGTGTGAACGATACAATGTCTTCACTATCAAAGATAGCAAGAGTTCAATTGATAACAGTAATTATATTGAAAATAGAATGGAATGAATGTCGATAAATTCACTGACAGATAGCGTGGTAACACAGTGGCAAAATTAATAGGTAACAAGTTATAACAAATTGCAATAAATTTATAAGCATTTGGTAAATGATATGAAATTTTCCCAGCCCTGTGTTCTGCAATCTTCAACCTTAAGACCATTTTGAGGAATCCACTTATGAAAACTAAGATAACAAATCATAATAAAACCCTGTTGTAATAAATACCTGTATGTTTTTATTTTCAGATATGAACTGCACTAGTTTTGGTGATTTGGGAAGTGCTTACGTTCATACGTTTAATCCTATGAAAGAATTCGTGGACAGACATACGGCTCATGTTGATGAAGCTTGGGAAGACTTCAAGAGTTCACATTCTAAATCATACGATTCTCATAAGGACCATACTCAGAGAAAAGACGTCTTCAGACAGAATTTGAGGTATTTTATCATTTGAAAAAGACAAACGTATTATAAGTAAGATAATAAGTATTTCTTGATTAAGATGATCAAACTTTGGTGAAAGTAGTATTTAAAATTTAAAAAAATCCTTATTATATTGCAGATATATCCATTCTACAAATCGTAAAGGTTTGAGCTACAGCCTTAAAGTAAATCATCTAGCAGATAAGAGCGACAATGAGATAAGAACAATGAGAGGAAGGCAATACAAACCTGGGTACAACGGAGGAAATGAATTCCCTTACAGTACTCAACTCATTCAGGCATTATCAGAAGATTTACCTGATAACTTTGATTGGAGAATCCTTGGAGCTGTAACCCCAGTAAAAGGTAGTGCAATGTTATTTTGATAAAATAAAACATTTTATCATTTACGACCATAATCATATAATTAATTATTATTCACGGTATCGTAGAGCAATTTATAATCGAATAATTATTCTATTATAGTACATTACAAAAAAGACATTATATAATTTGTTTTCCTTGGTCTCTCTGACAAACTTCTTCCTTCCATTTTCTAATGTCCAACCACCTTTACCTTAGTTTTCCTATCAATTTTCAGCCACTCTGAGATCTTATTTATAGATTTGTCATACCTTACAACTCTCTCAATCAGTTACTATTAATTTTGAAAATTTTGAGTTGGTTTAACAGTTCTTACGATTGTTTACAGTTGAACAACTTGGTTTTCCGGTGAAATGCGCGTCACGAAGGGGATGAAGTCCGACGTTTCGCTTCCACTACAGGAAGCATCTTCTGGGGTGTGGTGCATCGTGGTGTTTACTTGAAGCAATAACAAGACATACTGTTACTTCAAGTAAACATCACGATGCACCCCACCCCTGAAGATGCTTCCAGTAGTGGAAGTGAAACGTCGGACTTCATCCCCTTCGTGACGCGGATTTCACCGGAAAACCAAGCTGTTTATTACGAGTCTACCCGTGGAAGCCTACGCACCAAATTAGTTCTTACGATTCATTGTAAATTTTCACTGTTCCTCTTCTGTGACTACGTTCTATATCTCCTACCTTTTAAACAATTCTTTGTAAATTTTCACTTATCCTCTTCAGTGGATACGCTCTTTCTCTTCTACCTTTTAGAAGGGCCTTTTCTATTTATAAAGAAAGAGTTTCTTTTTAAGTTCCTAGATTCGACTATACTTTGAATCTTTTATCCATTTGCGATTACTTAACCTTTTCATAATAAAATTACAATCTATATCATCATATTATAAGGCCTCGTTGACAATACTTGGCCATCCCAAATCCCGCTACTTCCTAAAACAGCTCCACTGTTTGCTTTAGTCCTCCATTTTATATTATTTATTCAGTTTATTATTCTGTTTTCTCATATCTGTCGTAAATTTACTTTTACAGATCAGACAGTCTGTGGTTCTTGCTGGAGTTTCGGTACTACCGGTGCGATGGAAGGTGCTTACTTCGTTAAGACTGGACATCTTCTCAGCTTCTCACAACAATCTCTTGTAGACTGTTCATGGGGATTTGGAAACAACGGTTGCGACGGTGGTATCGATCATCAAGCCTACCAATGGATAATGAAACATGGTGGGATCCCAACACAAATTGAATATGGTCCATATTATGGAGCTGTAAGTACAAATTTCTTTTGTTTTATTACAGAAATTCTTTTATCAGAATTGTGTATTTTATAGCAAACATAAGCACAGGGTGGGGCGAAACAAACAGTGCAGTTTGGAAGGGTGACTACATCCCTTGTAGTTGGGATAGGAACCTGGGAGGGGTCTCATTGTGTCCGTTCACTTACCCCATTTTCATTCGTTACCATGGTTTGGACATCGTTACCATGGTGACCTGGGGTGGCCCGCGAGATCACCGGATTTGAGCATTTGCGATTTTTTCCTGTGGGGCTACCTCAAGGAAAAGGTGTTCAAACATCGTCCTCACACATTGGAAGAACTGATGACCCGAATTAGAGAGGAAATCGCCGCGATTTCCGTCGATATATGCCAGAAGGTGGCTGAAAGCTTCAGGAATCGCCTCCATCAGTGCATCACTGCTGGAGGCCATCATCTTGCTGATGAGATCTTTAAAACTTGAGTAAACAAATGGGGTGTACTACTGAACCAAATAAAACAAACTGCATTTTTCTAAGTTGTGCCGTTTTTTTTAATAGCCCTTCAAAACTGCACTGATTGTTTCGCCCCACCCTGTATTATTAAGAAAAGTGCAAAACAAAGAACACTTTGTTACTGCTTCATCTCAGTATCGCTAAATAAGCTCCTTTTTGAACTTTATTAAAAGCAAAACAAAAGCAGAATTTCAACAAATGAGCTTATACAACGTAATAGCACTTAAGATTTTGCTAAATATACCTGTAGTACTGCTATAATAAAATTCAGCCAAGGAATAATTTTAGTTGGAGTCTGCTTCTATACTCTGACATAATCAAAGCATCATAGCGTAAGTACAGCCTAATCAAAGCATCATAACATAAACATGACATACAGAGCTGGATTAACATATTTAGTGGCCAGGGGCCCAAGAAAAATTGACGCCCCCCCCCCTCATATTTCATACAAGAGGGGGGTAAAATGGGAAAAACACGTTTTTATGCTATTTTTGACCCTAAATTGTCAAAATTTGACCCCTAAATGGACTCCGAAAATTCTGGCCAACGAACTCAGCCTTTCTTTTGGTATTATTGACATTTCAAAATTTGTTTGGATTTTTTAAAAATTTGTTTATTGTAATTTCTTACATCTTGCTTTTAAACATTAGGAGTAGGAAATGACATTTTTAAATTCAAGTCATAGTCCAGTTATTTTAGTCATAAATATAGCTTCTATTCCAAAAAATTCGCAACTTCAATTTTTTTTTTTTTTTTGATCACTTCATTTTGTCGTTCTGAAAAGCACGACTTTTTACGTATTTTTGTAAATATCTCACTTCCTCTAGCTCGGAGACTAATTGACGATCAGATCAAAATTGAAGATTATAAAATTTCACACTTAAAAAATTTGTTTATTTTTTACGTAGAACGAACCCCTTAGGATAATAAAGTGCTCCAAAGTTTACGCACAAGACGTAAAAAAAATAATTTTATTACATAGATAATTGTCAATTACGTTGGCGGAGCTGAAGGGTTTGCTTGGAGATAATGCTGCTACCGATGCGACTATACAAGCAAAATTGATTGAAAAGTATGGCAAGAATATTGTTATTACGTAATAAACAAATTTTTTATGTGTGAAATTTTATAATCTTCAATTGGTCTCCGAGCTATGGAAGCGAGATATTTACATAAATGCGTAAAAGTCGTGCAAAAACAAACACTACTTAAGTTATGATAAGGTAGGTTTTTTAACCATTCGTTGTACTTAAAAAATGAAAGATAGCTTTTCTGTGGGAAATTTAATTATCTATTTTTTTAATAATATCCTTAATTTGTCTCCGAGCCTTAGGAAGCGAGAAATTCATAAAAATACGTAAAAAGTGGTGCGGCGACGGATACTAAATATTCATAGATATTCTTCGCCCTATATTCCGTAAAACATCCATTGTACGTAAAAAAATTAATGAGATTTTTTTGTGGGAAATTTTGTTACCTTTAATTTTGATAACCACCTTGATTGGTGTCGGAGCCTTAGGAAGTGAGATATTAGGAAAATACCGTATTTGTTGACCTTTGCCCTTGAATATCTATTGACGCGACCAAGATCTCGTTGCCTATTTTCAATGTCTTTCAGAACGTCAAAATGAAGTAATCAAAAAAAATATTAAAGCTCCGAATTTTTTGGAACAGAAAACCTAAAATGACTGTACTATCAAGAAATCAAAAGAAAAGTGTTTTTAATAATTGAAGCGAGCGTAGCGAGCTTCCTACATTCAACGAAATATGCTCCGTGTCTGTCTGTCTGTCTGTCTGTCTGTCTGTCTGTCTGTCTGTCTGTCTGTCAGTAACGTTCACGCGTGTGACGATAACTTGAGTAAAAGTTGACCGATTTAGTTGAAATTTGGTATACATGATCCTCTTACTAATACTCAGGCTAAGTTCGTTGGACAGCGTGATCCGTCCAAGAGTTCGCGCGCAACGCTCGCGTAAACAAGAGGTTCAAAAATTAAATTGGAATTTCAGGACGGGAAAAGATTCTATCATCATCTATTCGATGAGACGAACATTTTTTTCAAATAACATTCTTTAATAAAACCAACAGCGACACCGCTATGAATTAATAAAGATCGCTAAAACTATTAAAGCGGGCCTAAACGTTTAAAATAGAGAAAACAACCTTTTTACCGATATCTTACGTTCTAACGTAACGATTTTAATAAAACTTCATAGACACCATCTGATGCACAATTGAAACAGGCATGCAAAATTTCAATTTGATACATGCAGTAGTTTGTTTGTAGCAAAGAGATACAAATTATAAATATTGAAATAGAGATTGTGGTTAGTGGAATAGTAAGAATGCGGGGTGGTTCCCTTACTACTAGCCGCTGCACTACTACCAGACCCATTATCTATCAACTCATCATGATTCACAATTATCTTTTTTTTCAATATTCAATACATATTTATTACTATACGCTCGCTTCAATGATAGAGCCACGCGATGCCTAGTTATTATTTAATGTTTATAATTAAAGCGAGCGTAGCGAGCTTCCTACATTCAACGAAATATGTTCCGTGTCTGTCTGTCTGTCTGTCTGTCTGTCTGTCTGTCTGTCTGTCTGTCTGTCTGTCAGTAACGTTCACGCGTGTGACGATAACTTGAGTAAAAGTTGACCGATTTAGTTGAAATTTGGTATACATGTTCCTCTTACTAATACTCAGGCTAAGTTCGTTGGACAGCGTGATCCGTCTAAGAGTTCGCGCGCAACGCTCGCGTAAACGAGAGGTACAAAAATTAAATTGGAATTTCAGGACGGGAAAAGATTCTATCATCATCTATTCGATGAGACGAACATTATTTACAAATAACATTTTTTACTAAAACCAACAGCGACACCGCTATGACTTAATAAAGATCGCTAAAACTATTAAAGCGGACCTAAACGTTTATAATAGAGAAAACAACCATTTTACCGATATCTTACGTTCTAACGTAACGATTTTAATAAAACTTCATATACACCATCTAATGCACAATTTAAACAGGTATGCAAAATTTCAACTTGATACAAGCAAAATTCGTTGCGTAGTGACGAGATACATTTATAATAATTGTTTAAAAGCTACCGCGGGTGGTGAAGATCGTTATAGTCGTATAGTGTATAGGTTTGTTTAGGAAGTAAAGCTTTGTACCGAGTACCCCCACTCTTCCCCACAACTACTCTCTTCCACTTATCTACAACTATGACATTCATCATGATTAATAAATTTCAATATTCAGTATTTCATTGCAATACGCTCGCTTCAATGATAGAGCCACGCGATGCCTAGTTATATTTTATATTATAAACTGCTGACTGCTGGGAATTCTTTAAATTGTTTAAAAACATAGTTTTATGTCCGTTTTTACCTTTAAAGATTACGTTTATAAAAATAGAGTAAAGTTGGCCTAAACTGTAGTTCTAACTGCTGTACGTACGTGAATAACTAGCGGCGATGAGTTATAATTCACTCTCCGCGGCTCTATGCCCAAAAACTAAAATCAACTTAAACACTTATAAATAAAAACTTATGCCTACTGACCTGCACTTGCGCTCAGTACATACTCAACTGTCTAATTAGTATATAAAATTTCAATTAGTAAATTAATTGAAGCGAGCGTAGCGAGCTTCCTACATTCAACGAAATATGCTCCGTGTCTGTCTGTCTGTCTGTCTGTCTGTCAGTAACGTTTACGCGTGTGACGATAACTTGAGTAAAAGTTGACCGATTTAGTTGAAATTTGGTATACATGTTCCTCTTACTAATACTCAGGCTAAGTTCGTTGGACAGCGTGATCCGTCCATGAGTTCGCGCGCAACGCTCGCGTAAACGAGAGGTACAAAAATTAAATTGGAATTTCAGGACGGGAAAAGATTCTATCATCATCCACTCGATGAGACGAACATTTTTTTCAAATAACATTTTTTACTAAAACCAACAGCGACACCGCTATGACTTAATAAAGATCGCTAAAACTATTAAAGCGGACCTAAACGTTTATAATAGAGAAAACAACCTTTTTACCGATATCTTACGTTCTAACGAAATGATTTTAATAAAACTTCATATACACCATCTAATGCACAATTGAAACAGGTATGCAAAATTTCAACTTGATACAAGCAAAATTCTTTGCGTAGTGACGAGATACATTTATAATAATTGTTTAAAAGCTACCGCGGGTGGTGAAGATTGTTATAGTCGTATAGTTTATAGGTTTGTTTAGGCAGTAAAGCTTTGTACTGAGTACCCCCACTCTTCCCTACACTACCCTCTTCCTCTTATCTTCAACTATGACATTCATCATGATTAATAAATTTCAATATTCAGTATTTCATTGCAATACGCTCGCTTCAATGATAGAGCCACGCGATGCCTAGTAAATATTATACTTTATGTTCACAAGAGTCATATTGTAGTGTCCAAAATAAAAATAAAAAAATATGTTTTATGATTTTTGTTTTGTTTTTCTTTCTGCCGCCTTTTGCCACCTTCGAAAATTTGCCGCCAGGGGCCTGGGCCCCGATGGCCCCTGCGTAAATCCAGCCCTGATGACATAATTAAAGCATCATAACATAAGCATGACATAATCAAAGCATCATAACATAAACATGACATAATTAAAGCATAATAACATAAGCATGACATAATCAAAGCATCATAACATAAACACCACATAATCAAAGCATCATAACATAAACATGACATAATTAAAGCATAATAACATAAGCATGACATAATCAAAGCATCATAACATAAGCATCACATAATCAAAGCATCATAACATAAGCAGCATAAAGGAACACCAATGAAACTTGGTCTTACTATCGGAATAACTAAGGATGTGTCTAAATTTAAATACTCTCTAAATGTTTTGCTAAGTTGTAGCAGATAGTAGTAGTAATCTTTAATTTCCTTACTTCTAGACCATGCTATGGTACTTTAGCAGCGTTTTGTTATACCTCATATTTTTAACTTATTTCAGGATGGTTACTGTCACTCAGATTCTACAAAGCTTCACGCACCTA
The DNA here is from genome assembly GCA_951217055.1 of Gerris lacustris. Lineage (NCBI taxonomy): Eukaryota > Metazoa > Arthropoda > Insecta > Hemiptera > Gerridae > Gerris > Gerris lacustris. Next base: position 13,235,990 of record OX578278.1, on the reverse strand, counting down.
TAACTGGTTACGTTAATGTCACATCAAATGACGAACAAGCACTACGCTTCGCCATGTTCAAGCACGGTCCTATCTCAGTTGCCATCGACGCGTCTCACAAGTCCTTCTCGTTCTATAACAACGGTGTTTACCTTGAACCTGATTGTAAGAACACAATTGAGGATCTTGATCACTCAGTTCTAGCAGTAGGCTATGGAACTCTAAATGGAGAGAATTATTGGCTCATCAAAAACTCCTGGTCTAACCACTGGGGTAACCAAGGATACGTCTTGATGTCCTCTAAGAATAACAACTGTGGTGTTATGACCGTACCAACCTACGTTACTATGTAAATAATCTCTTAACAATTCATTATGTGATATAGACATAAAATACTTTTCAGTATTACCGCAAATTTATAAAATATTTTTTAATTTATGACATTTATATTTTATTAATATTATTTATTGATAAATAAAGTTTATATATTTATTTTTTAAAAAATTGTAGTTTTTCTTAACTCGCTTTATATCCTTCAATCTCAATTAATTATTGTGGCATTTAATTAAAGTATATTACGAATAAATAATATTTAGAAAAAGAAAAGCTACAGTTAGTCAACAAAAATATTGCTAATTCAAAATACCATAATCACTAATTACTTTCTGAAAACCAAGTTCAAACACTTAAGGTAATATGAGTTCGATTCCTGAAGAAATCAAACTATTGATGATCGACAATGATTAACACTTTAATTGTAATTGTGTAAAGTGTGTCGATCCTTCTGTCTTGTAGCGCCTCATGTCGATTAGGAGAAACTTTATAATTCCTCTTGTTTAATAGGGAATGCGCAGAATATTTTGTATATCAGTTTATATTCTCAATATAAATTATAAACCTTATTATTGTGTAAAATACTTTTATTCTACAAGCTTTCATTGCATATCATTTAATAGACTTAATAATTTAGCTTGAATTATGAAAAGATTTATATTATGTAATATTTTATTGACAATGGTTTCGTCTTTTTCCAGCAAATTAATTGATAGAGAATTAGACCGGCAATCCAATGGCCAGGGCTCAATCCCGGAGGTGGAAATGTAATTTTTTCTCTGTTCTATCTCCCTTCTATAATTTTAATCTAATTTAAAAATAATTCCCAAAGGACGCAAAATTTTCTTGCATTATATTATATTTTTCGGGTCTGACATAAAGTTAAGGCTATTAATTTTGCCTTGGTTGGCTGTCTTTGTTTATAATTTGGGGCTGGCAAAAATTGCTTAAAAAATTCTGGATTTTGAGGAATTTAGCCCGGCCATTATTCCCGTAAAATGTTCCTCGTTTACAAAGACCCTTAAAGTTTCTACTCGTTCAAGTTAAACAATTTACATCTCTATATAATTTTTCAAAAAAATAACGCTTTATTATGTTAACTCCAAAGTTATAGAGAAACGGATAAAGATCCATCCACTCACATCAGTCACGGCGCATCATCGTTCCGTCATTTCCAAGATGAATCAGTCACAAAAAATATAATTTCCTATTTTTTTATGGCACGTGTGAAGAAGTTCATAATTATCAACAATTAACATCAAATATACGATCGGTTTCTAATACAAATCGGTTGGCAAGACTGGATGATACGAACACATGTTTTTGATGTCTGTCTTTAGATATACGTCCACTAAGTAGCAGTAGTAGTAGTAGTTATCTACTACTTCCTACTAGACGGGTAGGACGAACCACTTGTTCGAACCTTATAGTAGACTTATTTTACTAGCCCCGTGGTGGAGAGTTCCAGCTATTTCACACATCATACATTTGTACATTGTACCGCCGAAGCTAGCACGATGTGGTCATTAGTGAGTTATATAAGAGTGCGTCAAAGCGTGGGGGAAGAGTGCCCCATAGGGGGTGGGGTGTCCCACGCCCTGCTCAGTCCTCGAACCAAAGATGCAATTCACATCTCATGACACGGATCGAAACCACATCAATGCGTGGGGGAAGAGAACCCCTCGGGGGTTTCCCTCGCCCTGCTCCGTCCGCGATTCATAGATGCAATTCAGAGTATCATGGCACGGGGTCGAACCCACTACCTCGAGTAGCCTCGACTCATTGATAGCTGGGCGGGCGCCTAAAGCACCTCGGCCACGCTGGCACCCTAAGTCCACTAAACTCCATAGAGTAGTAATGTCTCTTTTAATAATAAACACATAAAGATTTTTACAAAAAAAAGTGTCTTCGACAATCACGGAGAATAAGGTTAAAGAGAAAACCATACAAAGAAGTGAATAATATACATATATAAAAAAAAAACTTTTAATTATTAATATAATGAATAATAAAATACATTTATTCACTCTTAAGTCACTCATAAATTTTTAAAAAAAATTAGTCTTTCATTACTTTGAATTACACGTGGAAGGAATTATGCCAAGACAGGGTAATGTGCAGCTAGTTCTACTCCACAGTTATGTGTAGCCATTAAGACATATCCGTTATAGCCCCAGTATTTAGACCACGAGTTCTTTATCAACCAGTAATCAGTTCCGTTGATTGATCCGTAACCGACAGCGAGGACTGAGTGGTCAAGACTTTTCAGTTTGTTACCTGCAATATTTAGTAAGAGAATACAGTCATGGTATATATTTATATTTACTAAATAATAGTTACTCAACAACAGGGCCGTCCCTAGGGGTTTAGGCGCCCGGGTCAAAAGCACATGTGGCGCCCCCCTTTATTACCAAATTCACCTATAGTATTTTAAGACGGGGGCCTGGCGACGCCCCCCTAGACGTGGCGCCCGGGTCAGCTTGACCCGGTTGACCCCCCCTAGGGACGGCCCTGCTCAACAATAATTATTATTCTCATAGTTTTTCCTCATGACTCATGAAAAAATACATTCTATTTATCATAGGGTATAATAACTTATTTAAAGATAATTATTGTTGTGGCACGGAAAAAGTAAGTTAAAATTACAAGGGTTCATAATACGCTTATGCTTATTAGATTTGTTTATATAGATTGGTAGATCTATGTTTACATATTTATTATTGGACATCACTGTCATTAATTCATTAGTTGTATTTTGTGTCGAATTAATTATTTCGGGAGGCGTATTATTCTTCTCATTTTCGTCATAATGACATAAATCAAATCAATCATTGTTTTTCACTAAAATCTCAATATTAACAGTTATTTTAATTAAACAAACAGCCAATTAGTTTTGTTAAAAATATAAACCAACTCGCTAATCGTGCGTTAAAGTGAAGAATTCTTCTTTTTTACCGCACTAGGGCGGGAAAAAGAGGAATTATGAAACGCGCATGCGCAATGAATACAAGTAGGTAAAGAATCACATTCTACTCATCTAAACAGAGATACAATGTTTATATTTCACATCAATCGTAGATAAAATATATTTAAAGTTTATGATTATGCATAGAGGTTACAAAAGTGATTGTATTTATAAAACTAAAACTAAAATAAAACATCCAATTATATTCATAAAACAGCAGTCTTAGGGTTTTGTAAATAATTCAATAATAAATTCATAGTCTATTCAAATTGGAAGAATTGTTTAGCGTATAATTAAGATATAAATAATGAACTTTAGAATTCATATTTTGGGATGAACGGTCGATATTATTTTATGTTAATTAGTATTAGCTTTTCTAAAAATAAAATTACTATTTTGAAATTTAAAATTATTTGAGATAATTGTGACAAAGACTGCATATTTTTATGTCATTAATTTTGTATTTTGTACTATTTAAAAAAAAATTACCCTATACAGTCTGGACTAGATTTAATAAAAATTAATTTACAAGTAAATTCTCATAAACTTACTACACTTCTTCTCGTAGTAGATGCCAGAGCTGTAGAATTTGAAAGAATCGTGGGAAGCATCAATAGAAACAGCTACCGGACCATGTTTAAATATGGCTACCCTGAGAGCTTTCTCGTCCTTAGAGGTAACATTAACGAAACTCTTCATCCGAGCCATCATTGTAACGTTCTGAATGTGACAGTAACCATCCTGCAACAACAAAATTATTCTGGTTATTAGTTTGACCCATTTATTAAGATTAGACAAACTGAAAGTTTGGGAAATATAAATTATTTTCAATATCTCAAAGCCTTTATGATTATAATGACATCTGTTAGGTGCGAAGTGAACTGAATATAATATATTTGACATGCACTTATGCTAATTTTCCTGGGTGTTGGTCTAGGGTTTCCCATGAAACAGTTAAAGCAAATTAGCTTTTATTACGGGGAGTGAGTTATTCGTCTTTTCGTCGCATAACTTACATAGGGCTTTCAACCAGACCAAACCGATAGAAATACAAATTTCCACTGGTTGAATGTCCCGCAAGAATACCTGTAAAACGACGACAAGAACGTCTAATAAGTGGCAGTAATCTGGTATGATGGCTTCCTGATCATAACCAGTAAGAAGGCCTGTAAAACGACGATAAGAACGTCTTATAAGTGGCAGTAATCTGGTATGATGGCTTCCTGATCATAACCAGTAAGAAGGCCTGTAAAACGACGATAAGAACGTCTTATAAGTGGTAGTAATCTGGTATGATGGCTTCCTGATCATAACCAGTAAGAAGGCCTGTAAAACGACGATAAGAACGTCTTATTAGTGGCAGTAATCTGGAATGATGGCTTCCTGATCATAACCAGTAAGAAGGCCTGTAAAACGACGATAAGAACGTCTTATAAGTGGCAGTAATCTGGTATGATGGCTTCCTGATCATAACCAGTAAGAAGGCCTGTAAAACGACGATAATAACGTCTTATAAGTGGCAGTAATCTGGTATGATGGCTTCCTGATCATAACCAGTAAGAATGCCAGTAAAACGACGATAAGAACGTCTTATTAGTGGCAGTAATCTGGTATGATGGCTTCCTGATCATAACCAGTAAGAAGGCCTGTAAAACGACGATAAGAACGTCTTATAAGTGGCAGTAATCTGGTATGATGGCTTCCTGATCATAACCAGTAAGAAGGCCTGTAAAACGACGATAAGAACGTCTTATAAGTGGCAGTAATCTGGTATGATGGCTTCCTGATCATAACCAGTAAGAAGGCCTGTAAAACGACGATAAGAACGTCTTATAAGTGGCAGTAATCTGGTATGATGGCTTCCTGATCATAACCAGTAAGAATGCCAGTAAAACGACGATAAGAACGTCTTATTAGTGGCAGTAATCTGGTATGATGGCTTCCTGATCATAACCAGTAAGAATGCCAGTAAAACGACGATAAGAACGTCTTATTAGTGGCAGTAATCTGGTATGATGGCTCCTGATCATAACCTGTATGAATGCCTGTAAAACAACGACAAGAACGTCTTATAAGTGACAGCAATCTGGTCATTGGCAAGTGGTTCCCTGATTATAACGTTTGATTGTTGCATTCCATAAGCACTGTTTTATATTCTATAAATATGGCATAAAAGGTGTAAATCGATTAATCAGGTCTAAGAGTAATAAAAAAAATACTTGTGGTGTCGCGGGACTCCCGGTAGGAACGAAGTTCCTTACATTTTTCATTAAATATAAATTATAAAATCACACTGCTATGTACGTATACATTGCTAACTACTTATACAACGGCTTACTATAAATATATATTGAATATAAGAAAAAGGTTGATCATGATGAGTTTATAGTGAAAGAGTATGTTTGTAAAAGGAGTATGGATTGAAATAGGACTGTTTTCTACCTACCCAGCCAATTAATTTAAAATATATCTCTTCCCTACTCTACAGCTTCTGCTTGTGTCAGGGTGAAATTTTACATGATTATATTTTATTTATAAAGTGACATTTTTGACATATATAACAAAAATAATCAAAACAAGTCAAGTAACAGGCTTCCTTAATAACACTTTTTCCTGTCTTTTGAAGCTTACGTTTACGCAAGCGTTGTGCGTGAACGCTTGGGCGGATAAAGTTTTCCGATGAACTCAGCCTGGGCATTGGTAATATGAACATGTGTACCAAATTTCATCTAACTCGGTGATATTTTTCTTAAGTTATCGTCATCTGTAGATTTCGTGACGGATTTTGCGTGACGGTGATTTTGTGACGGTGATTTTGGTAGTTTTTTTCGGATTCACTCCCGGGCTCCAGAACGTGCCATAAGGAACTTCGTTCCAAAAAGATAAATATTAGTAAGTTGCTTGTTAAAAACATAAGATAAATGGATACGGATAGAAGTGATGTAAGTATTTTAGTCCAATTTTTGTTTTCCATGTGTCTCCTCGACGGATTTATCCTTTACCATTTACCAGTACTACTCGATGACGGTCAAGAGGCTGAAAGCTGGCTTTGAAAATAAAAGTTCACGGATATGCCCCAGTGTTTTGTACCGTCCTCCAAACTGTTTCAACCCATGCTGTGTTTTCGAATCGTTAACTTACTTACGGTCCAAACGATCCTCTGACAATACCAAGTACCGGTATTTATGGCATGCACAGTTATGTAAATCGCCACACATATCAACAAGATTGTTCTCTATGTGTTAGGTTTCCTTGAATGTTTTAATACGGAACGAATAGTCACAAACTCGCTCCAACCTGACGACGATGTTTTATTACATTTCAATGTTAGCGTTGCGCATAAAAACCTGTTCTCAACGACCCACGGGACAATGCAAACAACGGTACCAGTAGGGGGGTTGGATCAAACTTAAAAATTCAATTTGTGAAGAGAGATTACATTTTATTATACTATGAATGAAGAAATTTATCTCTTGACATTGTTATTTGTACCTCATTTACATTTAAGCTAAACTTTTCGTATTATAGATGGTGATAGTGTATTACCTCTCCTAGATAGTTTCCGTATTCTTTAGCGGAAGGAATTCCTCCATGCTTCATTATCCACTGAAAGGCAAAAGAGTCAATGCCTCCGTCGCAGCCACGATTTCCTTGGCCCCACGAACAATCCACTAAAGCCTGAGAACATTTACATATTCTGTAAGATTTTAATATTTTTACTTAAAGTATTATCTGGACAAATCTAATCCTGCACATAGGTACTAGTTTTAGAAATCTAGATCCTGAAAACAGCTTCAGAAATTTTATAAATCCCGACGTTTTAAACCCATTACACCATTCTGAGTGGTTCAATGAGCAACTTCCTTGAGAATGATCTATAAAATTGGCAACTTGTTTTGTTGTCTATAATTGGCATGAAGATAAGCCTAAGAGGCCATATTTACGATTAAAACATCGTCCAGACTGCCGAACCGAACAGGGGAAACGAGCCATTGGTACCTGCGCATGTCCAGTCTTAAGTGCGCAGTCTGAGCATGCGCAGAGACCAATAAGCTGCTCGTTTCCTCTGTTCGGGTTCGGTTCCGCTGTCTGGACGAGGCTTTAGTGTATACCAACATAACGATCACTATAGACACAAAAATACTATAGATTAAAAACACCTTAAAATGTAATCATGATAAAACTTATTCAGGCTTAATTGAGGAAGCAAAACCTTCTACTGTTATTATACCTTTTAATGATAGTTATGGTTTAATATTGAACTAACTATTCTTTATTTTATTTTTTACAATTCACTCTCCATTTTTAGGGTGCATAAAAGACTTGAAATCTAAAAATGGTTATTCCTACCCATGGTTTCATCTAATGTCAGTAGAGCATGGAATACATCATTACTTCGGATGTTGAAGGACTACCGAAATCTTATTAAAACTAAAATACAATTTTGAATGTAAGCCCTAATTATGCGCAGGATAAATCCTCCGGTTTTAGCTTAGCTCAGTTTGGCTCATAACTAATTTCGGCTCAAAATTATATTATTGATGAGAATTGAAATCGTTTAAAGCTGTTATCATTTTGGATGTAAATCTTAAATAAATATATGATAAATTAAGGTGAAATTTACTTGTTACCTGTACAGAGAAGTTAGTCAGGTGTCTAGTTTTAAGGTAGTAAGCACCTTCTAGTGTTCCTGTAGCACCAAACCCCCAGCATGCACCACAAATGGCTTGATCTATAAATATAAAATATCCACATTTTCTTTAAATTATAAATTTGTTATGTTTTTCTATTTGCTTGAATGTATCATAATCTCAATTATTACATCCTCAATAAGTAATCGAGAATAGGTAGTTGAAACTAAAGACCGAACTAAAAGACTGCTTACAAGAACTAATGCTAGAAAATGTTTGATAACATGAGGAAATTTTTCATAAAATTAACTCAATTTTTATTCGAATTTATATAAAATTCTAATCAGATATATCATTATGTTATTATAGGAAGGAATTATCCACCTAACGCATCTACTTGATGTGATCATAATGTGAAAAATTTCTCACCTCACTGGGATTAGAACCACCGAGAACCAGAAATATGTCAGTGAGAAGATAACGGTTTCCCACCCGATAAATTAACCTCTTCGGCTAAGCTGAGCTCACTCGTCATTTGGGGTAAACAATGTTTAGTTTCATTTTGCATCAGTTACGAAGTTTAAGTTAAAAAAAAATTACCTTTGACAGGAGTGACAGCTCCTTGAGTTCTCCAATCGAATGCCACAGGTAATGTTGCTTCTAGTTGTTGTACCTGTGCAAGGGTATAAGGAAATTCAGATCCTCCGTTATACCCAGCTTTATGTAACCTTCCTTTATGTTTGCTATATTCCTTATCACTCCTGTCTGCGAGCTGATTTACTCTCACTGTATAACCTAAACCTTGACGATTCATAGAGTGTATAAATCTACAATGAACAACATATATGTTAAAAGTAACTTTATTAATAATTATAAAAGTTGTTATCTTATAATTTTATATTATTGTAATACTATATGAGTAACAACATACTAGTCGCAGTAACACATTCAACCCATTCTCCAATGATCCTCCTACTGAACAAATCTATCTCTTTTACAATAACTCTATCTCAACCCATTCTCCAATAATCCTCCTACAATCTCCTGCTAATCTTACCTATCTCTCGTTATAGTAACACGCTCTCAACCCATACTCCAATGATCCTCCTACAATATCCTGCTAATCTTATCTATCTCTCGTTATAGTAACACACTCTCAACCCATACTCCAATGATCCTCCTACTAAATTAATCTATCTCTTGTTACAATAACTCGCTCTCAACCCATTGTCCAATAGTCCTCCTACAATCTCCTGCTAATCTTATCTATCTCTCGTTATAGTAACACGCTCTCAACCCATACTCCGATGATCCTCCTACTAAATTAATCTATCTCTTGTTACAGGAGCACGCTCTCAACCCATTGTCTAATAATCCTCCTACAATCTGCAATTAAACTTGTCTATCACTTGTTACAGGAAGCTCTCAACCCATGCTCCAATGATCCTCCTGGTAAACTACTCTATCTCCTACTAAAGTAATCTATCTCCTATTAAACTTGTCTTTCACTTGTTATAGGAACACGCTCTCAACCCATGCTGCAATGATCCTCCTGGTAAACTAATCTATCTCCTACTAAACTTGTCTATCACTTGTTACAGGAACACGCTCTCAACCCATGCTCCAATGATCCTCCTGGTAAACTAATCTATCTCGTACTAAACTAATCTTTTTCCTGCTAATCGATATTTACTAGATAGTCACTGTAACGGACGATATTTAAATATTCTTGGCTTTATTATGATGCCGTTAAATGAGAATACTTAAGTATAGTTTAAGATAATTCCCTTCACTATCTCAATTAATTTATTGTAATGAGACATTATTGACCTGACGATAATGAGTAGGAAAACGTGCACAACTTGTAAGTGTTGCTGTATCACGTAATTAACACTTTGCATTACATAATCAGACAAAAATTTAACTTAAAATATGTTATCTCTAAATTTTCCCTGTCAACTTTTAACTTTCATAAAGAAAATTCACAATCCGGAAAATTCCAGTGTACTAAGAAAATGCTTAGGTTTCCTTGACTTTGTAGATAAAGGAACTGTGTGAAATATCATTGGTTTTCCCAAGTTATTGAACTTTTAAAATCAATCGATGTAGATCCTGAAATAGTTTTCGGCTCATCTTATAGTAAAACTTTTACTTCCATTATAATAAATAGAGGAGAGTAACAATCTAATGTAGGTGCATAGAATGTTCTTCTTTAGACTGTTACTCCCCTTATAAATACAGAAGTGTGATATTCCTTTGTACCAAAGTACATTGGACTAAACATCCCTTTGTCTTAATAGTTATTTAGTCAAAGTTATTTATATTCTAAAAAAAACATGGGGGAGTAACAATCTAAAGAAGTACTGAAAGAACAATATTATTTATGGTTTTTAATCAAACCATATAACCTAGTATTATAATATTTATATAATTAGTTACGATTAAAAGTGGGTGGGACCTAATTCTAATAAAAAGTCCAGCAAAGTACATCAATTAGTTATGATGATTGAGTGTGATGAGTGGAATTATTTCGAGCACTAAATGTCTCCCCACTTAGGCATAAACTTAAACTAACATTAATTGGCGATCAACATCATTGTCAAGATATTCCGTGCGACGAGCCAGTTAGTTATAGAGATAAAAAACCAAGCAAAACGCGTGGCGGACCATTGGCAGGCCCCGATTTGAGGTACCTTGCGCTCTGGGCAAAGATCTTGTAGTTATCGCTTCCTTTTCATAAGATTTTGGTGCCCCTCCAAGCCAGCGCCCTGGGCAAATGCCCAGTCTGCCCTTTGGTAAGTCTAGGCCTGGCCTAGAAAGCTAGGCCAGGCTATAGACAGCTATAGGTTGGATTCTCCTGCACTACTTCATAGAATAAAAATGTATTTTTAAACCCAGACACCTCAAAATATAATTATTGGATTTTTTCTTATGTAATTACACTTTATATTTCTAAAGTCAACACTGTAAAAGTGCAATATTTATTTTAACATTTTAAAGATATAACAGAACTGTTAATCTGGATAAAATTGTATAAAAATTAAACATTTTAACCTGAGATTATTTCTAAAAACGTCTTTCCTTTCTTGGTGTTCCTTATCATCATAAGATTTCGAATGCTCAGTCTTGTACTTCTCCCAGGCATTATCAATATGATCTGTGTGGTGATTTATCAACTCTTTCATTGGGTTGAAATTGTAATTATGAGGATCGCTCAAATTAGTCTTTCCAGTGCAAGGTATATCTAAAATTAAATTTAAATGTATTGTGGTAATAAACTTTTCTTAAAATTAAGTAGCATCATGTAATTTTAAAATTATGATACAAGAACATACGCAATGCGAATGTGCATTTCATTACAGCACTGTAAACAGACCGCGGAAGTGCATTTTAGATAACCTTGCAAGAATTGCAAGATAACCTTGCATTTCAAATAACCTTGTAAGAATTGCAAGATGACCTAGCAAGGATGATTTTTCCGAAGGTAATGTAGGAAAAGTATTTTATTCACTTATTATAAGTATTTTATTGTCCGTTTTGCATGTTATCATTTAAGTGGTTTAGTTAGATATCTGTCTGTCTGTGTCCGCATAACTCCTATACAAATTTTAAACTGGAGAGTTGAAACTTTGTACAAAAATCCGTCTTTGCAGTTGTAGTTGTGCCACCCAAAAAAAATCATAAACTTTTGACAACATTAATTGCCACTTAAAAAGTCAAAAAATCTAATATCTTTCCGATTGCGCTGAAATTTTCATCAAGCATCTTTATATAAATATATGAAAATGTCTGTCTGTCTGTCTGTTTCTTATGCCTGCCTAAACCGTTCATCCGATTGCGATGAAACATTGGGGAATAGTTGGACGAATGCCCGGGAAGGTTTCTGAGTTTGTAAAACTATGTTTACATTTTGATACACGGGGGTGCGGGGTACAAATGTCAAAGTAATAAAAACCTTTAATTGCTTTGAAACCAAAACTGCTTTGAAAACTCATGGAAACAAAATTATGCGCATTTAAAAAAATGCAGTAATTTGAGTGAAGTTAAGTATTCTTACCTTCAGGTGGCTGGAATACATTGTTATCAGGTGTCTTCAATATAAAATCTTCGTAGTCAATATAATAATGATCGTAGTGCGATCCAAGAAGTGTGTCATATCCCAGCATTTCGTACCTAACTGGAATAGTGTGCGATGCCAAGGGAGTACCAGAGCTCTTCTCCAAAAAAACATTTAAAAAGAAATAAATGTATATATAAATTAATAGTAATTAATAGTATATATATGTATAGAGAGAAAGTATTGAGATGGCGCGAAAATTCATTTTGACACGTGGATAGATTTAACATGGATTTACGATGTCTTGCTTTTAATAATTTTTTATTTTTAGGCTCGAAAATGGCTGGTAAAGCCGAAATGTTGGCCGTCAGTAGACAAGAAGTAGTTCTTCTTATTCTTCTTCCTTCTACCCTTTAGGATCCACTTACTATGCATAATAGTTACACAGGTAGAGCTAGCATCATTACTAATGGATAAATGTTCTAATAGAACGACGAAGAAAATTGGTTTTAAAAAAAATGTCCTTCTGTAGTCTTTGCAGACAAGAGGTGGCTAAATTGCTGGACCAAATTCGATATCATTTGGCATACTCCGAGGCGAAATTGTGAAATAGTTGGTTAAAAATTAGTTAAATATACTACCTCCCATCGCAGCCATATGGTGTATTGTGATGTTCGGTCGAAACTCTTAACAATATTTCTCCATACTTCGCATTGGTGGCCCTTTACTATCTCGATCCTAACGTACTTAAGGTAACATAAAAATAAAATACGTTATTTGAGTGATAATATAATAATAAAATAATCATATTAAAGCCCTCCAAATCCCATCATCTCCAAATTATCCAGCCCAAGAGCCAAAGAAAAGTCACCTAAGGAATTTTAAGAGTCCAATCTCATGTGGAGAGTGACCTTCCTCTTGTTTGAAAGGTCAAGTGTGCAATATTTCGTTCAGCTTGGAATAAAACTGTAGCTTTTTATGAAAAACAAACAGACAGACACTCAGTGGCGAAGCTAGGGCATTGGGCCCCCCCTCAAGAACTTTTTGTTGGGGGCCTCTCGTCAAAGGAAATTGATGAGGAGCAAAAATAAATTGGTAGTGCGTGAAGTCTCACGTAAAAAGGTTTTCGTTGGTGTTGTAAACATGAAATTAGTAAGGGGGGGGGGCAAGATTTTGACAAAATGGCGTAGAAAATTAAACGCTTTCCACAAGTGTTATATATTTTTGTAATCTACTCTTCAATACCTTTCATTTGATACCTCACTCAAAATTTAAAAAAAAAAATATTTATTTTCGCATGAAGTGAGTTATCCGCCATTTTGGATTTGAACAGTTGATAATTTTTAGTTTGCAGTAATAATTTTGATTTTGCTATATTTTTCCTGTGTGTGCGTCAAAACGATCTTTAATATTGGAAAGTTTCATGTTTCCATCTCTTTTTATTCAAAAGATATTGGAACCGTACAGAGTGACAGACAGACAGACATACAGACACATAAACGAAACTATAAGGGTTTCTTTTTTTGGTTTTACCAACGAAACCTAAAAAGGCCCCCTGAGAATGGTATAGAAGTATGATTCCAAGTAGCTAGTTTTTATTATGCTCTAAAGGGGCCCCCATCGACATTGGATTTGGGGGCCCACCCGCGCGGGCCCATAGTTACGCCACTGCAGCTACTCTTCTTTAAATATGCAGGATCTATGGGTCAAATGCAACAAAAAATGTCGAGTAAACATATATGCCAAATCCTCAATAGAAAGTTTTTACGATTATTTAAAAAAATGTTTAGTACCTCAAAAACTAAATGCTGTAGAGAAATTGAGTTAAGGTAAAATTTTAAAGAGCACAAAAAAACCCGTTTAGAATCACTCATCGATTGTCAAATTAATTCTTTTATGGGAGTTATCATATTATGTTGTTTACTCGAGTTGTTATCCATTTTGTAATGGGAGGTCGGAGGTCATATGTATGTTTGTATAATACTGCCGCATAATTAATATGAAGATGGACTGTAGCTTTAAAGCAAATGATAACATTGTGATTAATTAATCAGACTTACATCAAAATTAGAAAAATCGGGAAGAATGTCTTGAGGTGTTATTGGTTGAGAGCGTGTTCCATTATGTGCAAAGCAAGTCGGTAAATTTGTGTAACTTTCTGTTGTTACAGGAACTATTTCCAAGTTAACACCGTACAAGTAATAATTTCCTAAATAATAAGTCTTCACCGTACCTAAAAAGAAAAAAAGAAAATAAACTAAAAGAGTAACACTGATGAGTTTATCCGCAGGTCACTTTAAACCTATAAATCTAAACAAAGACTTAGTATCTGGTTCTTGAAGGCTTCAAATCCCAGAGAGGTTTTCACAGCAATGATCACAAAATATAGCAGGGGGAAAATAAAATAGGAAATAAATATAATAATGACAAGCTGGATTCCCGTGCTTAGCTACGGTGTGCGTTATTTCTAAAATATTTTACTTTTTCTCCCTTTCCACAAAATTTCAGAAAATACATATGGTTTTAGAAATTATCATACTAAATACAAATGCTATAATTTTATAGTATATTTGAAAGAAATCGTGATAAGGATGCTAGTGGGGACTTAGTTTCAAAAATGTATCTTAAATCAAATAAAAAAATGACACAATTGCATAATTACATCTAAAAAACATCCATTTTGATTCTCGGAAAGGTAAAACCTTTTACATTCTGATAATCACCTCAAGTAAATGTGTAAGACTTGCTTCATCCTGATAATCACCTCGACTCTATGCGTAAGACACATTTCATTCAGATAGCATTCTCGAGTAAATGTGTAAGACATATTTCATTCTGATAATCACCTCGAGTAAATGTGTAAGACATGTTTCATCCTGACAATCACCTCGAGTAAATGTGTAAGACTTGCTTCATCCTGATAATCACCTCGACTCTATGCGTAAGACACAGTTCATTCAGATAACCATCTTGAGTAAATGTGTAAGACATGTTTCATCCTGATAATCACCTCGAGTAAATGTGTAAGACATGTTTCATCCTGATAATCACCTCGAGTAAATGTGTAAGACATGTTTCATCCTGATAATCACCTCAAGTAAATGTGTAAGACATGTTGTATCCTGATAATCACCTCGAGTAAATGTGTAAAACATATTTCACTTCGATAATTACCTCGATTAAACGTGTGAAATATTCGATCCCTACATCCTCTAATGACCTGATTTGGTGTTAATTTAGGATGTGAAAGAAACAGAAAAGGAAGTAAAGTATAAATTGAGTGCAAAATAATAGTAATAATATTGTTTACTGTTGTAGTAATCTATTCTGGAGAGATTATTGTCTCCGTCGAACCAAGCGTTGAAAGGTTCCACTATTCCAGCGTAAGGGATGCTTATAGTCCCATTTACAATATAAGCATTGCTGATTATCAGGGGTCTCTTGTCTTTAAAATAGGATACCACCAATACTATTACTGAAAAATATAAATATTAATTTAAACTTATTTTGGATACATTTTATGTCAGTATATCTATTTAGGGTAGGTAGTCAAAACCTCGATCCCTTATAATTATTATACCTGCGTTTGTCTATCTATCCGTCACTAATTTCGTATCACCGAAAGTACGTTACTTGTTTAAACCTTATTAGTTGTACGGTACTCAATATTTGAGGATAATAATATAATATAATATATTACCCTATGTATTATAACAACCACATTCATAAAACACAGTTATTTACTCAGGGCCATAAATAGAAATTTTGCGCCCTGGCGGAACCTCCTGAATGCCACCCCCCTCAAAAACTATTAGGTTAAAAAACAAACCACTAACATTAGCCCCTTAGCCCTTGAGCTCAAAAATGGTTGAGTGGAAATAATTTTGTGGCTCGAGGTGGATAGAGGAGGTTAGAGCCACACCAACCCCCTCGAACCACATTCAACTACCTTGGACCACCTCAACCCACATCTAATCTCCTCGAACCACCTGAAACCTAGAGGTGGTTTGAACCACCTTGAACCAAATCCATAAATTAAAACTTAAAAAAAAAAATGTGTGAGGCTCTCACGCATTAGAAGTGAAACTTAAGTTCTAGAATGCATTGCTCTCTTTCATTTTTTGACGAATTTATTATTTCAGGATTAAGAAATGGTTTTGGGAAATTTAATTGAAAAAATACAACAACATAATTTCAATTAATAAAAATATTTGCATAACATTTTAGCTAATGATAAAGAAAAAAATTAAATCAATGTTTATATATATACATATTATATTATTATCATTTATAAAATCGAGTAGTGTCCCTACGAGCCAACGCACCTCGAAATTATTATGTAGTTATTGCTACGCTAAGGCAACCACATTTAGTTTAATAAAACTAAATGTTTATTTTGATTTGCTGGTCTTTAAATAGATTTAATTACAATTAATCTGTAAAAATGTTACACTTGGACGAGTCTCGAATCGCAAACTTCGTTACACGATTTCACTATATGAAAAAATTCACTCTACCGCCGCCGAAGAACTTTCACTTAAAAAAAAACTTTAAAAGGAGCGTAGGCTGTTTTTCCCTGAAGGGATAAATTCATGTGTGTGTATGTGTATGTTGTTCATCTTTACAAAAATATCCTACCTCAATGAATTGAAAATTGAAATTAAATTATGAAAATTCCGTGATTTTTGTGGCGTCCCTGTGAGGAATTGATTTTTGCAGCGTCCCCATGACGCTTTGATACGCACCCTTTGGTGCTTTTGGAACTAATGGGTTGCACATTCTGATTCTACGAGGAAAAATAGTATACAAATTGTTGCCCCCGTCGCTTGGAATGAGCGCAGAGGGTTGAAATTTTATCATGGGATCAACATAATCAAAAATTGCCTATTTATGGGTCATTCTCAAATAAACTGTCACATTCAAAATCTGGAAAATGAACCAAACGTAAAATTCAAGTTCATGAAAACTAGCTTTGGACCCCATATAAATGGTGTGTGTGTATATAAGAGTGCACAAGTGATATGGTTTGTGAGTTCGACAATTTTCCGATTTTCTGCGAATTTTCCAAATCCCAGGTTTTGTGTCACGCGAGTGACGGGCTGGTTTTATTATTATTATTGATTTATTTTATTTTTTTAGGCCAATACTATGTAAGACTAGTTGTTGTTATGCAGCATACCCTAAAGCATAAAAATAATTAATGAAATTGACTTTTTGTGGGCAGTCTTAAGAGAAGCATTGTTAAAAATAATTTAACTAACAACATTAAGCCCATTTTACTCAGCATCCAATGCCCAATCTCTTTCACCTCTGAACTTGAGGTAAATGCAATTCAGGGCTCTCATATTAACTCATGTTTAATAAAAAATCTTAAAGAAAAAACTAATTCTCAGACTTTTGATCACGCGATTTACGTTATCTTTTGTATTATTAGTATTATTTTTTTTTTATACGAGATATTTTTTTAATTTGAGAAAAATGAAGTAGGGAAAATAATAGTAATAGAACTAGTTTGAACAAATATTAGCATTATTTAGTATATTTTATCCACAATTTATAAAATTTTATACATATTTCACGTAACACTTAAGACGTATTAAAAAACCATAAAATCATTAGATAATGAAATCATAAGTTTTTTAATGATGGGTTGGAATAACCCACAAGCATAGACAGCGGTGTTTTTACTCTATATTTGGTATTTTTTACCAGGAATAGTCACTAGTTAACAGGCTCAATGCAAATCGTCACTCGCGTGAACTGTCACTCGTGAGACATTTCAATAGAAAAAATAAAATATTGAGAACGTAAGTGAACCTAGAAAAAAACAGACAAGTGTATGTTTATCAGCCATGCAAAGGCTATATGAAACTGAGTTCGAAAATGTCATTTTATTTTTTTTTATGTGTTAAAATTCACGTCACCCGCGTGACCTACAATTAAAATACGCACCATAGTGACGAGGAATAGCCGACCATAAAAAAAGAAGTACTTCCGTCACCGGGCTCGGAAGATGCTGATGGCTTCTCACATGTATATGAAAGCAGTTCCCTTTCTCCCCACCCCGCTAACAACAAAAGACCCTTTCTAACGTCACCTTCCGTCCAAATCGTCACTCCCGTGACTCTTATTCTGAAAAGTTCCGGACACACACTTTATCTCCATTAATGAAAAATCGATGTGTCTAAAAAAATATTTGCACCTTATTACGTCATCTACATAAGTAATATGAAAGTTAGGTCCCTGCCCTAATTTTTTAAGTTCATATTTTTTAACAGAAATCGTCACTGCAAATTTTCGAAATGGCCTCCGGACAGCTACTTTTGTTAATTTTTCCAAGAAAAATAATTTATATTTTTTTTATTTTTAATCATTTTTTAACATTTGATAGCTCAAAATGTACACTGCTTTGAGACGAACTCAATGATCCTTAGTAGGTTGAGATAGGATAAAAACTCTATTCTGTAGAGCTTCTGGCAACCTCCGGACAGCAAAGTGACAGTTTATTTGAGAATAACCCTTATATGACCATTAAAATTAGGTTTTTTAAGTTATGGTCCGACTGACTGAGAAGGAATCAAAAAAGTTTTCTGATGTCTGAATTAGGATACATAAACAAATTCTTTAATTTAGCATTCAATAAAGATGTAATGTTTGCGTGTTCTTGCAAAACCTTTCTGAAACTAATATCAGTTGTTTATGGCATAAACAAGTTTCATATCAGTGTTACATCATTAAAAAAAAACTAAAAATATCTTTTATTCCCCATTAGTAAACAAGTTACATTGTTCACCTTGATAATTGCTTTCCTAATCCCATCAAATAGGAAATAACATGTTATTTCTAAATATGGGGTAAGAAATCGGAAATTAGACTTGGAATATTATTTGTGTGCGTAAATTAAATCGAGGGAAGTATTGAGCAATTAGAGACATTTTTGCCAACTATTTTAGCTTTCCTATATAAAGAGAAAGTATTGTGATGGCGCGAAAATTCGATTTTGATGGATTTACGCGTTTTGAGATCCCCTGAAACTAAAAAAAGGTATTTTCAAAATGCCTGTCTGTCTTCTGTGCAGTCGCGCGTGGAGTCTAAATTGCTGGGCCGATTTTGTCGAACTTTTGCATCCATGTACAGAAAAATCATACCCCAGGGTGAAATTGAGAAATGAATTTTAGCTCCAAATTTGGGGCACTGCCCCCAAAAACTGAAAAAACGTAAAATTCTCAAAAACTGTTCCGACAATTTTGGTTAAATAATTCTAAAATGTAGTCCATTTATATTCGAATCTAACTATATAAACCGTTTTCCTAGGAAATAATCTAATTTCCGAGATATAGATGAAAATAAATCTGGTTTTTTTGAAAACAGAAAATAATAAGTAAACCGCACTAGCAGAACACATTTAAAATAATATATTAACTATAGGCACCGCGTAACTCTATGCTCTATCATTGAAGCGAGCTTTAATGCAATATATATTTATTATAAAGCAAATTAATAGTTAATCACGACGAGTTTATAATTATTTTTTTAAGTTGATGGATGGTTAAGGTGTGGTAATGATATAACAATTTTTTCTCATTATTAGACGCTTTGACCCATGTTTAAGGTCATTTTCAATCATGTTAATTTTATCTTTCTTAAATAAAAAATAAAAATATACGCGAGTTACTTAATAATGTATAACAATTCCATTTTTTCTATAATTAAATAAAAGTTTGAATATATAATTAACAATAATTTTAAATTAGAAAAAACAATTTATCTAAACTATTTTTGTTAATTATTAATAATGTAATACTTCATTCATTACATTATTATCAGTTAACAACAGAAAAAAAAATTAATTGGCTTTTCTAATTTAAAATTATTGTTAATTATTTATTCAAACTTGTATTTAATAGTCCACAGGCCACCATAAGAAGTGAGTCGCTGATTGATAAAGTTTTCTTACCTTATGGAATCGCTTAATTATGCCGTGTCCACCGATGAATTGGGTATATGGCAACTGGGGGCTGGGCCATTTCATTTTTGTTGACTTGCCAAACTTGCCCTTCTGCGGGAACATTGAAAAGAGATAGATAAAGTTATGACTTTCACAGGATCGTTTAATTAAATTATTTCAAAAACAGTGGTAAAGGTGGCCACCGATAAGAGTGGGCCGTTTGGGGTGGCCACCACCCCAAACATATCACTCTGCGAGGACGTTGAAAAGAAAATGGCCCACTCGTATCGGTGGCCACCTTTACCACTGTTTTTGAAATAATTTAATTAAACGATCCTGTAAAAATCAAAACTTTATCTATCTCTTTTCAATGTTCCCGCAGAAGGGCAAGTTTGGCATGTCAACAAAAAAGAAATGGCCCAGCCCCCAGTTGCCATATACCCAATTCATCGATGGACACGGCATAAATAAGCGATTCCATAAGGTAAGAAAACTTTATCAATCAGCGACTCACTTCTTATGGTGGCCTGTGGACTATAATTAAAGACAATACTTATTAAATATAACTAGACTTATCTAAACAACGACGGTTGTCGTTGTTTAGATGTTTTACGGCCCCTGAAGAAGGTTTTAAGTAAAAACCAAAACGTCGGGATTGTAACAGTGACCGAAACCTGAGTTTTGTTTGTTTCTGTATATAATATATATATATATATATATATATATATATATATATATATATATATATATATATATATATATATATATATATATATATATATATACACATCTCTGTTGTTACATCTCTGTAACAACTTAACCCATGACCGTACTACATAGGATACGTACTCGGCTGAGTACGTATCCTATGTAGTACGGTCATGGGTTAAGTTGTTACAGAGATGTAGTGATAAGTCAGAGATTCAGCGGTATTTGGATTTCACATACAATATAGATAATATATATTTTAGTCACCTAAAATATAAGTTATTTAAAATATAGGTTAAATAAATAGTTTTTTCAGTAGAAAAAAATTGAACAGTTCAGTAGATAAATACATAATTATAACAAATAGGTCCAAGACAACTCAGACAAACTTTTTCATATACGATTTCTCAATTACTTCGCCCCAGTGTTCTCCATTAGTTATAGTTTTAAAGTTTTCGTAGGTACATTTAATTATCATTGAACATTTTATCAGAATGTATCATAAAAATAACTTCTCCTCGGCGAGGAATCGAATTCGGCCTCTTTCTGTCCGCGTTTAAAGCTATTTTCTCAGAAAATGGATTTTTCCCGGGAAAACGGCTTGTATCGTTAGATTCGTATTTAAATGGACTACATTTTAGAATTGTTTAATCAAGAACCGTATTCGAGAAATATTTTTTTTCACGATTTTTTAGAGTTTTTGGGGGGTAGCGTCCCCAAATATGGAGCTAAATTTAATTTCTTGATTTCTCCTCGGGGGTATGATTTTCTAAAAATGTATTTACAAATTTCGTCAAAATCGGTCCAGCAATTTAGGCTCCAGGTGTCATCATAGACAGACGACAGGCTGACATTTTTTAAAAACCACTTTTTTGGACTCAGGTGACCTAAAAAACGTGTAAATCCATCTAAATCTTAAAATCGAATTTTCGCGCCATCACAATACTTTCTCTTTATAAATGAGAAAGTAAAAAACAAACTTGAGTTTTTGTCGGTGATAATGTATATTTTTGGTATCAACTTTTAGCAATATTTTGTTCTCTTCACATTAAATTTCTTCACTTCATATATAACTAGGTTTCATAATATCTTGAAAGAAACTGTTATCATACGGGAGGTTTCAGTTCGATACCAATTTCCAGCACTCATATAATAATCAGAAAAAAAGAATACTTAAAAAAAAAAGAACAAAACAAATTTATAAACTTACCGCACAATCCACATACAAGAAATGATAATAATAATCCGTAAGCTAATTTTGGTTTCATACTAAATATAAATTAAAATTGTAAAATAATATTAAAATTTTACAAATAACAAAAACAAATTGAATTTTACTTTATACACAATAAAAAATTAGAATATTTGAAACACGAATATCTTTTAGTAACATCGTTCATTGGTATATATTTGTCTCTCCGAGCTATACACTATATAAAAACATTGTAAATTAAATTATTATTTTTCATTTACCAGTTATAAGTAAGCTAACTTATGAACTGAGGAAAATAACAAAAACCTACCATGTAGAATGTTAGCAAGGTTACAATCTTATCACTTTTAATTGGCTTTACGGCGTAGGTTTAATTACATATTTCATATACAAGTTGGAAAATTTTCAATGGAGTAACAATACTTATTTATTAGATAGGTTAAACATATATGTCATCAAGTCTGATATGATGATAATTATTGAATAAAAGGACAAAAAGTATTCAAATAAAATGTTTAAATTGAGTTTATAAATTCATATAAAAAAGTTTTTATCTACGATTGATACGAAATATAAACATTATATCTCTGTTTAGATGCGTAGAAAGTGATTATTTACGTACTTGTATTCATTGCGCATGCGCGTCTCATAATTCTGAAGAATTCCTCTTCTTTACCACGCTAGCGCGGTAAAGAAGAGAAATTCTTCAGCTTTACGCACGATTAGCGAGTGTGTTTACATTTAACAAAACTAATTTGCTATTCTTTTATTAAAGTAACTGTTTATATCGAGTTTTTAGTGAAAAACAATGAATAAATCAAGTGGCTTTGACGAAAATGTAGAGAATAATACTCCTCCAGAAATAATTAATTCGGCAAAAAATATAACTCAAGATTAATGCCATCTTTATCAAGAGAAGAGATACGAACTTACATACAGCAAGTTTATTTTTTATGTATTTATTATTTAAATCTAACAATCGTAGATAAAGTACGGTACGCAACTCGTGGGAAAACGGCATTTTGCATTGCTCGTGTGGTTTTCTACCCTCGCTGTCGCTCGGGTGCAAACTCCACACTCGCATGCAAAATGCTACTTTCCGCCCTCGACGCGTAATGTACTATTACTTTCATTATTATACTAGCTGGATACCCGTGCTTTGCTACAGAGTGTTATTTTAATTTGATAAGTTTATAAACTACCACCAAGAAACATTATGCGAGTATATCTAGATTCTATCCCTCCCGCTTATTTCTATACCCCCTCTCCTCTTTGATAATTTGCAAATATCCCAAATTTAGCCTCCTAAATGAAAATATGACAAAACTCTTAAAAAGCTTTTCAACGATATGCATCATGAAGGGTATCCATTACTTGTACCCCGTACCCCTGTGTACCAAAATTTAAATCTCGGGATCTCATGTAGGCAGTGACCTTGCTTTGAAGGAAAAGTGTGTAAATATTCATCAATTTGGGATAAAACTGTAGATTTGTATACAATACATACCCTCATACATACACTTTTCTTTTTATATAAGATATATATATTTATCCATTTTACCCCCCTCCTAAATAAAAATATGACAAAACTGTACATAACAACAATTGCTGTACTTCTAGAGCTTTTCAACGATATGCACAATGAAGGGTATTCATTACTTGTACCCCGTACCCCTGTGTACTAAAAATTAAATTTCGAAAATTCATGTAGACAGTAATTTTTCTCTTGCTTTGAAGGTCAAGTGTGCAAATTTTCATCGAGATTGGACTAAAACTGTAGATTTGTATAAAGGACATACACACATACGTTGACCTTCATATATATAGATAAATATGTATTGTGAAATTTCTTCTTGGACGAATTTTGTTTTTGCTTTTAATAAACTAGACATGCAATTTTATTATTAAAACTGAATTAGGATATAAATAATATACTCAAGCTTCAAAATAAATATATTTATTCTTTATATATCAATCATTTATACATTTGGTGTTATACTCCCTTCTTATAAATAAATAAATAATAGAACACTTCTAATTAAGCGTAGATTTTCGTAGATATCTTCTTTTTAATTCGATGCTGAAAATTGGATATGAAGGCATCAATTTCTAATCAAACCAAGTTTACATAGGTTAAGCCTAGATTACACAGGTTAAGCCAAGTTTACATAGGTTGGTTCGGTTTCAACGCCACAGTTGTTGTCTTGGGATGACATCAGTACGTAACCTTGATCACCCCAGTGATTAGACCAGGAGTTCTTAATCAGCCAGTAGTTTTTACCGTTAAGTGATCCATAACCGACAGCCAAAACACTATGATCAAGACCGTCAGGTTGGTTACCTAGAAATAAAAATTAAACATTAAAATGAAACTAGTTATCTTGGTGCGTAGGCTTCCGCGGTAAGTTTCATAATGAAATTCTAGGTCTTCCGGTGGTGACCGCGTCTTAGTGGATGATACTTCCGACGTTTCGCCTCTTATGCTAGAGGCATCTTCAGGGTAGAGCATGTTGTAAAATAATGTTGGACCTTAAGGGAAGACCCCGAAATCATTGTCCTACCAGCAGACAAGGGTAACGCTACCGTAGTAATGGAATCTTTGGATTACAAGACAAAGATGAGGACACTCTTGGACGACCCGATCTACGTCAAGATCAGAAACCCCACCAACAAAATCAAGAACGAGGTTAACAAACTCCTCAAACAATCCAGTATAGAGGAAGAGAAGATAAGGAAACTGATCTGCCAGGACCCTGTCCCACCTCGACTTTACGGATTACCAAAAATCCACAAGGCAGGAATACCCATGAGACCAATCGTCAGTGCCATCGGATCAGTCACCCACAAGATAGCTCGATACCTAGCTGAAGAACTACAGCCCCACACTGGTAATACCTCCAGTTATATTAAAAACTCCACTCATTTTGTTGAAAAGCTAAACTCACTTAACCTCATAACTGGAGATCTCCTGGTCAGTTTCGATGTTGTGTCATTGTTTACAAATATTCCCATATTGGACACCATTGCTCTAATTAAAAAGATTCTTCCCGAAGACAAAGCAGCCCTAGCAGAGATTTGTCTACGTTCAACATACTTCCTGATCGACGGAGATTATTACCAGCAAACAGATGGATCTCCTATGGGTAGCCCTCTATCCCCAGTTGCTGCCAACATATTTATGGAAGATTTCGAAGACAAGACCATAGCCTCATCACTCTTAAAACCGTTATGTTGGTGGAGATATGTGGATGACATTTTTCTGGTATGGAGACATGGACGTACCACTCTCGATGCCTTCCTGAATCATATGAACTCCGGCCATGCAAGTATTAAATTCACTATGGACATCGAGGAGCTCGGACAACTCCATTTCCTCGATGTCCTAGTCATCAAGAACACCGATGGAACCATAGGCCACAGAGTTTACAGAAAACCAACTCACACCGACAGGTATTTGAACGCGGATTCTCACCACCATCCTTCCCAAAAAATGTCGGTCATCAACTCCCTTGTTTCGAGAGGTATAAGGATATGTGACAAGGACTCCTGGAAACAGGAAAAACAACATCTCTACAGTGCTCTGTCCAAAAACGGATTTCAAACCTCAGTGATCAAGAAAGTCATACACCGTGCCGAAAAACCTGAAAACCCTGAGCAGACGCCACCCAATCCTCCAACCCAACGGAAGGCGTTCCTCCCCTATGTTAAGGGCACGACGGACAAAATCTCACGGATCCTGAGGAAACATGAGATTAAAACCACATTCACAGCAGGAAACACCACTAAACAACTACTGGGAACAGTCAAAGACCCACTGCCCCTCAAGACTAACGGAGTTTATGAAATACCGTGCTGCTGTGGAAAGTCCTACATTGGACAGACGGGCAGACTGATATCTACCAGGCTGCAAGAGCATATCAGGGCCGTCAAAAATAACGATTGGAAATCCGCAGTTGCAGTCCATTCCTCGAATACTGGTCACCTCATTAAATTCGAAGATACCAAAGTTTTGGCCTCGGTTCCTGGCTATTATAACCGAATCATACGTGAGGCTATAGAAATTGAAAAGACCCCAGAAAATTATAATGGGGAAGATGGTTTCAAGCTATCAAAAACTTGGAAACCTGTCATTTCCAGCTTAACCACGGGTAGAACCAAGGGTCAACACCTGGGAGACAATCCCTCTACCCAGACCTACCAAACACCCAGGTCGGATGATGCAACACCTGATGCAACAAACAGCAGGTATTACTTGAGGCCTCGGACAAGGATATAACCCCCTGCTCTCGTCAATCTCCTCCAGTTCACGTTGTTTCTGTCATTAGTACAACATGCTCTACCCTGAAGATGCCTCTAGCATAAGAGGCGAAACGTCGGAAGTATCATCCACTAAGACGCGGTCACCACCGGAAGACCTAGAATTTCATGAAACTAGTTGTAGGAAAATATAATGAATATACCAATCAAAATAAATTAGAAAAATAAGAACAAGAAATTGTTCATTGAATTATGATTCTGGATCAGGCACAAGGTAGCCAGTTTTTCCTATTCAAGGTGTCACAAAATGGGAACTTTCAACTGCAGGCGCTGAATTACCACCAACGGGTAGATTGAGCATTGCCTAGGGCGACGGTTTTAAAAGGGTGCCAACATTTTTGAGAAGGGAAGAAACTTTTTAACATTTAAGTAAAAGAAAATTGAAATTCTCTTCCCTTATTTTTTTTAGCATTGGCTCTCTGGGGCATTAACTACACCCCCCTCCTCCCCCCCCCCCCCCTTAAATAAAAATTAGGATGCCAATGAGATCTATGCTTAGGGTGCAAGGTACCTCAAATCGAGGACTTCTAATCTCTAAATGTTGATGATGGCGTTAGCTAGTAACTAAGGATAACCAACTAGCTGGTTATTCATGCTATTAGCTTGCTATTATGTTGTAATACCATCGAAGTATAAAATTATACACGCAGCTTATCAAGATCAAAATTTCTTAACATAGTGTTTGTTGCTCTCGCAATTTTACAATCCACCATGAATAACCAGCTAGTTGGTTATCCTTAGTTACTAGCTAACGCCATCAGGTTTCAACTTCATAGGTTATGTTTAAGTTTTAGCTATTTGTTTGGGTTTCCTCATTGCCGATTCAATTAGATTGCTTCGTCAGGGTAGAGGCGTTTAATGAAATTGAGTCGTTTAATCAAATGGAGCAATGAACGCACCTTAAAAAATCATTTTACAAGCAATTAATCCATACACTGCATAGTATCCGTAGATCAAGTTAATAAATTAAGTAACTTACTGCAGCTCTTTTCGAAGTAAATTCCATTGCTGTAGAATGAGAATGACTTATGTGAAGCATCAATAGATACGGATATAGGACCATGGTTGAAAATGGCGACTCTTAAAGCATTTTCATCACCAGAAGTGACGTTCACGTAACTTGCAATGTTGGCAATCAAATTAACTGTGTCGATATGACAGTAACCATCCTGGAATTACAAAATATATATAATGTTAGCAATATTTAAATAAAATTAATGTAATATAAACTGTCACCTCCATTTCCAACCTAACCATCCGAATATGGAGATTAATCTCTAGTCAAAATAGAGAAAACTATTTTCCATGTTATGATTTTGAAAAGCAAGTAGAAACCAAGGAAAGCTACACTAAGAGAAAGAGAGATCATAAATATTCTATCGAATCTAGGTCGCCAACTGCGTAAGTTTAGATCCAACTCCATTACGAAAATCAACTTATAAACCTTTTGCATGTGTGATCAAATGTACACAATTTACCTAGGCGCCGGAGATGCAGGACAGTTTTTCTAACAGCAGAAATATGCGTAACCACACGAATTGAAAAGCATCAGAGCAGGGCAAGGCAGTACTTCACTACATGTAACGTAACCTACCCGACGCTACTGAATCTGGCGTCTCAAATCATATATAGTCACAAATAATTGTGCGGTTGAATAACACTGTGCTGCCATGCCTGCGTCAATATGCGCCTGGCCTTATTCCCGAATCATACCAAGAGAATCCGAATTAATATAATATAGAGACAAATCATTGTTGGAATCGGACTAAAGGAATTTGAGACAGACTGAATTTCTATGTTAAAGAGGAAATACAATCCTTATGCCTTTCCTATTATAGTTCTCTCGAGTCTTCGTGAAACAAATCGATTGATTTGTCTTGATTGATTGCCAAATCATCGTTGGAACTGGACTAAAGGAATTTGAGGCAGATTGAATTGCTGTGTTAAAGAGGAATGGCGATCCTTATGCCTTTCCTATTATAGTTCTTTCGAGTCCTCGTGAAACAAATTTCAATTGATTCGTTTTGATTGAATAGGAAACTCTTAGTGTGAAATGGAACTCAAGAATGACATGAATGATAAAAATACCCATAGTTTGCATGACTTCATTGTCTTTCATTTATTTCACATTGCAGAGAGTAATGACTAGTAGAAGCACCATAAACATCGGTCCTCCATGTTATGGAAGTCCGGGCCTTAGACCCAAGAGATAGTTTATATAGAGTTTGCATAATTTAGATTGAGAAAGATATCGTGATTATAACTCAATAAAGTTAAGAAATATTATGATCAAAGAAGAAAAAAGTGTTGACGTAATTCGTTATCAAAAGTAAGGAGTATTATTTATAACTTGATAAATTAATTATATAAGTTGAAATGAGAACTTTTCCCATAATATTTTATCTTATTAATTCTCCACTGCGTATAGCTGTAGTTAACGTTTACATGGTGTATTGAAAACGATCTGGATGCAGTATATCTTTCCATGTAAACGTAAACACACTACATTTAAAACTACATTTGTTCATTGGTCGATACACCATAAGTCTTTAATGTATCGTATTGAAACATCTTCAGTTACATATAAAAACCTGGCTGTATTGAGATCGTATTAGGGGATGCGCAGTTTAAGTTTTAAGTTTCTCCCCTGGGTATCCTGACACTTCGACAATACAAAAGTACAAACTTAACTTCTTTCATAGCTATCATAATTATCTTATCAAAAATATACTTTATCTCCAGTAGGGGAAAAAAGTTATGATTTTGAATTAGTTTAGAGGGACTAAAACAGGTCTTTTCATCCCTGAACTCAAAAAGTAGGGAGAAAAAGTAAAAGTAGGGCGAAAAAGTAAAGTAGGGCAAAAAAGTAAAGATTGCAACTTAATTATTTTATAAATAGTAGAAAATGTATGGCTAATGTAATAAAGTTGTTGAAATCAGGTTGGCGGCACTGCGCTTTTTTGACCATGTTTATCTTTGTTTATAACATTATAACCTGCATTTAAATAACCTTCTATTTGAGTTTAATTCCAATTCTTATTTGTTTTTAATATTGAATCTCTTATATCTGCTATTAAAAGTTCTAATAATTATTGTTATTTATTAAAATAAAGAAAAACTGTGATATGGACGAAAATGTGTATTTTCTTCCTACTGGAGATAAAATATTGTATGTACCTCGTGAGTAAAGTGCCATTATTCCCCTCACGATAATTAGAGTTATTCCCTAGAATAATAAAGAGAGTTATTCCCTCGGCTGCGCCTCGGGAATTAAAGAGTCTAATTCCCTCGGCTTCGCCTCGGGATTTAGGGACCATGGTTCCTTCGGCTTCGCCTCAAGAACCAACTTTTTTCGCTCAGGGAATAATGGCTTACTTTACTCCCTAGGTGCTTAAATAACTATTTTTCTAGTCTAATGACATCAAAACTGCATCCAAATATTTTCAAATACCAACTTAATACGGTCAAGTAAACAGACATCAGTTTAAAACAGTTAACGTATTGAGATCATTTTCAATAAACCATAACATAAACTTACGGTGTTAACTAACGCTATTATCAAACACTGGTGATATACCGCGGGTAGACCAGTGATATTCTTTAAGATATGAAAATGAAGAAGCGAAATATCAATATCAAAACGCATTTACGTTTTCCAACTCCAGCCGACCACAATTATTTTATTGTGAAGTTTGCAGAGTGAGTTTAATCTTGTTTTTATTATGAATTATGAGCCTTTGGAGGGATGAAATGATGTTCGAATTATAATTTCAAAAACAACCAATTAAAGTGTGAAATCAATGAAGAATTTCTTAATTTTTATAATGTATAATTAAGAATTGATGTACCTGGCCACGATAATATCCGTAATCTTCGTCAGAAGGAATGCCTCCGTGCTTCTGTATCCACTGATAAGCTTGATAATCTAATCCTCCATCGCATCCATTGTTGCCAAAACCCCACGAACAATCTACCAAAGCCTGCAAAATGTTCATTTATGATTAATAAGAATACATAAAAAATGTATATAATAAATTATAGTTATAAAAAATATAGAGTTTTCCTTGAAATTAAAAGAACAATTAGAGTTTTTAAAGAAAATAACAAGTTTTATAAAACTCTAAAATTATATACAGTGTAGGATCAAAAAGTAGTAGGACTGAATTTCTGCAGCTCGAACAGAGCGATTCCAGAAGAGAGAAACTCCGGATTTTCTCTCTTCTTGGATTTCTTCTTTCTTACAGAGGTTCACGGAAATCGAGGTGCTTATACTCTACGCTTGCCCACAAGCGACTGGAAAAAATATCGGTCTCTTCGGAAGGCTCCCCAATACCACGCACAGGAGGTCCGACCGCCCTCCACCGCTCCGTTTGCGCTACAGAAATTCAGTCTTACTACCTTTTGATCCTACCCTGTATTGTGTTAGGACAATAACAAGATTTAAGTTTTACAAGCCTAAACAACAAAATTTATCGCTTAATGATGACTTAGTAGATTATATAACATGTTGATGATATAACATGAGATTATATGACATAGATACTAAAATAACATGTTTACGTGCGTTTGTTAGTTGAAAACAGAGAAACTTCAGGAATTAGGGAATAGTGGGGTAATATGGAATTCCGAGGCTTGTCATTCCATTAGTGCATCACTGGTGTGGTGACATAAAGGTGGCCACAGACGTCGTTCTTTTTTGGCAGTTTTAACCGTGCGGGTAAAACCGTACGGGTTAAACACGAAGAACCTGGCCACAGACGTCTTGATTTTAGGCAGCTTGATTTTAACCGTCCGTTTTGAACGTGTCGTTCAAATCGGCTCGTGTGTGGGACGACGCAGTCAAAAAGGACGGTTTTTATCAGTGTCAACTTTTGTTCGTGTTTACCCGTGCGGTTAAAACTGCCAAAATTAGAACGACGTCTGTGGCTACCTTAATATACATACTTCCTCTTATATATGATCTCACATTATAATACTATTCTATCTACCGATTTAGTAAGAATTAACACTAAACACGTGATTAAAACAATTTCGTTTTCTACTTTGGGCATTTGTTTTAGATAAGTTTTTACAAATCTGTAATAAATATTAGTGTTTTATATAAATTCAATTCAAGCGTAGTTTGGTTAGAGGTGGTTAGAGAACAGTTGTAGTTTCTAAAGCAATATTTATTATGTTTCCCCCGGTTCCTTCCAATGAGCTGTAAGGTTAAAAGTTGTAGGTTTGCCTCGTGGGTAATATGGAATATGGAATACTAGTGCGGATAATATGGATCTACCCAAAACTTAACTAACCAACTATTTTATGAATAAATTTTTTAACTCATTATTATACCTGTCTATTATTAAACTGTTCGACTTTTTGTGCAATTTATTTTTTTTAATCCCTATTTCAAATAAAATACGTGAATATTTTTAATGATTTCTCAACATTCTACGAATTATTTTTGATTTCTTAATGTTCTACGTATTTCCTTAATGATTTTTTACATTTTTCGTACAAGGTTAATGATTATTTTATCATTCTTTCTACAAATGTATTGAATTTTTAACATTTTTTACACCCCCTGTACATATTACTTTACCATTTGAATTTAATCAAGATTTTTTTTATAAAATTAGGGCATATTATATTCTATAACATTTCCGAAACTATCTTGGTGTTTAATACTGACTTTTTATATAGTTAAAAATAAATAAATATTAGAGGTTTTAGAATAAGAACAGAGCTGCAAGCTTCTACTCTTATAACTATACTTTATACATTCACTAAGTGTTGACTAATTTTAAAATCGTCTAAGAAAACCACATTTTTTACCTGTTGAGACAAACTGACCAAATGACCAGTTTTAAGGAAGTATGCTCCTTCTATAGATCCAGTGCTACCAAAACTCCAACATGAACCGCAAGTGGCCTGATCTGCAATTAAAATACTGGTATAAATAAATGGTAACATTGTAATATCAATAATTTAATGATTATTTAATTAAAGCAAATTGAATTGCATCTGCATTTCTTATTAATTTCCTTTTGCTTCTCTTTTTATTATTCAAAAGTTCTTGGAATTTATTTAAGCAATTAAAACATTCCGCAGCAATATCTAAAAGCAGACTTAGAAATCTTTCTCTTTTTTAAATTTATAAACATTTAGAATCGTAATCCGACTTATCAGTTCAAAGGTGACGACATTTATCCCTGCGAATACTATGAGTTTATAAATACCCACTTACTTTCTATGTAATTAAATATTTATTTAATTATTAATTTATAGGGTGTTTGACATTAAAACAAATTCTATTGACCTGACTACACTTTGTAGACAATCATGGTTTTCCCCCAAGTAAAAGATTACGTACATTTTACCTCGATTATGTTGCAATTATATATTTTACAGATAACTATTTCTATTTGTACCATTGCTAATCAATGACAATGCATTTAAGTAAGGCCTTGGCCTTACCAATAAGTTTTCTCCGTTCCTGTCTAAATAAAGCCCTCCACGCCACCTTTAAGATTTATATTCTTCTTAAATCATCCTAAAAGTTCTTCATTCGTAATATTATTACTTAAAATTAATATTTTATTCTATCATAAGTTTAAATTAATACTTGTAACATTATTATTAAACTTACGTAATTTATACTAATGTTGCCAGTGTTGCTTTATTATTATTTTAATCGCATTAAGAATCTTTTTTTAGATTGAATTTTACCTTTGACTGGCGTGACAGCTCCACGAATCCTCCAGTCAAAATCTTGAGGTTGAGCGGCTGCTAATGTTTCAACATGATCAGAGTTGTAAGGGAACTCGTCTCCTCCGTTATACTCAGTTTTGTACTGTCTTCCTCTGATTGCTCTTAACTCATTATCGCTTCTATCTGCAAGATGATTAACCTTCACGGTAAATCCCAGACCTTGACGGTTTGTAGAGTGGATGTACCTGCAATATTTGATTAACTTATTTGTTAGAATGTTGGAACAACATAAGTATATATTTTAAGCAATGCTCATCAATACATAATGTTTATACTTGGGTTGTGATGCAACGTAAGATGATACTCGTAAATTATCCATCAACAGTAATCAAACTTTTCTACAGGGTATACTTAGCATTACTAAGTACGAGTAATCATAATAATTTTATCGCCCTCCACTTGTAAACATTCCTACTCTGAGCGGCCGGTAAAGTTCCATTTACAGCCCTGGGGCCTGTAAAAATGCATGCTTTATCTTTACAGGGCCGCTAGTAGTTCAAGAAGCGGCCGCTTGCTGGCCGGGCCGCGGCGTGCAGGAAGCTCTAGTAGTTCTCAGCGTCAGCTGTTCAATTAGTAACAATCAATATTTTTATAACTGCGGTTTGTTTTGATACTGATGTAACCTTAATATGCATTTATTGTTTTGAAGATTACGGCAAAATAGTTTGCATGTTTAGTAATTAGTTTACATGTGGTGGGCGATAAAATAGTGTACGCACCACGAGCAGTAAGCGACATGACAGGCCTCGGGTGATAAACGCACTCGTGCTTTCAAACTTCGCCCTCGGCCTGTAATAACGCCCTTACTGCTCTAGGTACGTAAATAGCTATTAATAGCTTGAATTTTTTTTTTCATGTTAATTTTTTATTAAGTCACGCGGGCTTTGTATCTTTAAGGAGGGTTCACAGCTATAGCGGTGCTCTTCTTACAGCGGATACGCAAAAAGTTGGCAAACCAACTATTTTTGCTTCAAGTCCTCTTCTAATTTGTCTAATTTTTGTGTTTTTTTATTTTAATTTAAAAAGTAATAATTATATTTTAATAATTAAATTGCGTAGTATTAAATATTATTTTTACAAGCTTTTATTTAATTTGCAATGTTTGTATCTATGTATGGTTCGGGTCAAATGATGCAATTGAATTTTAAAGCAGTTATCCTCAACTAATTAATTTGAAATTTTGCATTCTCGTTTAGTTTGGATAGCAATGCATGGTTAGCTAAGTGACGTCATTCTAAATCCAATATGGCGGACAGCCCAAGATGGCGAACTAGTTATTTTTTTAAGAACGCCCATATGGGTATCAAATGAAAGGGGTTGCTGAGAAAAATAAGAATAAAAGCTTGTTTTTGAAAATGTTTTTTTAATATTAGATTTTTATATCTATATTTCTACTACTATGATAACTGTTTTGTTCATTTTCTACTTTACTCCAAAGGTAGAAAATTGTTGCGATATTTTTATGCTTAAATTATTTTTTTACTCTCTATTTTTCAAAATTATAAATTATATCATTCATTCTTTTTTTTGTTTCTTTTAAGTTGGTTTGAAGAAAAACGAAAGTTCTTTAAAGTCAAGCGAAAGAATGCTTTAAAGATATCTTCTAAAGATATCAATCAAAATTATCAAATAAATCAACGAAAGATCATAACTTAAACTTAATAAATATTTATTGAAATAAGGGGAGCCAGGGTAGCCGAGCGTCTTAAGGCGCTCGCTCAGCTATCACTAAGTTCAGGCAACTCGAGGTCGTGGGTTCTACCCCCTGCCATGATACTCTGAATTGCATCAATGTATCGCGCACGGAGCAGGGCGAGGGACACCCTTTATTGGGACTTTTCCCTCACTCTTTGATGTGGGTCCGATCCGGGTCATGATGATGTAATTTGTATCTATGGTTCGAGGACAGAGCAGGGCGAGGGACACCCTTTATAGGGACTCTTCCCCCACGCTTTGACGCACGCGTATGTAGCTTACTAACGACCACACCATACTCGCTTCGGCGGAACAATATACAAATGTATGATGTGTGAAGTAGCTGGGGCGTAAAAAGGGCCTAAATGATGGCCTAATTGCAAGGTTCGAACAAGTGGTTCGTCCTACCCGTTCTAGTAGGAAATATTAGACTACTACTACCACTATTGAAATAAGTCTATTGATTAGGCTCCACACGTCTGCACAGACTACAGATGGTATAACCATTTTATTTGGACAAATAGGACCTTAACCTAAAATCTGAAACGTGTATATCTATCAAAATCATAAAATTGAATTTCCAGGCAATTAAAATACTTTCTCTCTAAATTTGCAACATATATGAGAATGAGAAAGTAAAAATAAAATAATACTGATAAGATTACACTCTTACCTAAGATTATGTCTGAAGATATCTTTCCTCTCATCATGTTCTTGGTTATCATATGATTTAGAATGTACAGTCTTGTATTTCTCCCAGGCATCATCAACATGACCTGTGTGTCTGTCTACGAACTCTTTCATCGGGTTGAAATGATAAACGTGATGATCATGAAGACCGTTATTATTATTGCAATTTATATCTGAAAATAAATATATCATTGTTATACTCTAAGGGAAACCTCATGGGTTTGTATCATAATCAAATTGTAGGTTCTCCAGTCTTGGTTGGTGTATGTCTTGATGTTTTGCAACGGGTGATAGATGAGATCATCTTCAAGGTCAGCTTCGATTGCCCAAGCTTCAGTTGACTGATGATTTTTCTGAAACTGGGGGTTCCAAAATTGAGCCCGAAGGCACAACCTATAGACATAGAGCACGTATATTTATGAACATCAGTGTGAAACGTTTTACCTCACTGATCCATCGTCGGATTCGAACCATCGCCAGGGATATTGATTATGACCTTGGTTTCTGGATATAGATAGCGAGTGCGCTAACCACTCTGTAACGCCGGTCCCTTACTGACGATTACCAACTGTCTGTATTTAAAAGTAGCTACTGTGCTTTTTTGACAATTATCCAATAAAGTTTGCTCATCTCTGGGAATTATTGACTATCAATGTTGGATTATTGATTATGAATTATGATTATGGAGGATTGAGTAAATTGTCCCCCAATTTGGTCCAAAAGTTGCCAACACCTATAGATAAGAAATTATACCGACTGAAGATCTATAACTTCATATATTATAGTCACTTTTAAATTATGGCACTTCTTTAGATTGTTACTCCCCTTATGAAAAAAAAAACAGAGGGGAGTAACAATCTAAAGAAGGTATACGGAATGATCTTCTTTAGACTGTTACTCCCCTTATAAAAACAGAAGTGTGATATTTCTTTGTCCCAAAGTACATTGGATTAAACATCCCTTTGTCTTAATTGTTATTTAGTCAGTCATTTTTATTCTAAAACAACATAGGGGAGTAACAATCTAAAGAAGTACCCTAACACCTATCGATAAGAAATTACACCATCGGAAGATCTATAACTTCATATATTATAGTCACTTTTAAATTATCATTTTCCAGAAATTTTTGAGTAAACGAGAGTTTTCTTCAAAGACTAAAATTCTAATATACAAAAATACATGACCTACAGATCAGTGTTATTATAATTTGTTTATATAAACAGAAATAAACTATTAAATAAATGATATTATTTCTTACTTTGTGCTACTTTGAATACATCTGGATTAGGTTTTCCCAAAACAAAGTTATCATAGTCAAGATAATAATGATCGTAGTGAGATCCAATGAGAGAATTGTAGCCTTTCATTTCGTACCTTACTGGAATAGGCTCGGACAGTGATGGAGATTTTGGGTTTTTCTGAAAGAAGTAAGAGACAAATAATTAAATCATTACAGTAATCAATTATATTTATGTATAATTAATTAAACATTACATATGATATATGATAACATTATTTAATTTGAAGTTTTCTTTTAATTTCATAAGGTCTTCAGAAAAAGGGTTGTTCTTATCTACAAAATTTGAAAAACTAATTAAAGACCGTCAATTTGTTGATCATTGTTGAAGTATTTGAGATTTTTATGTAGATATTTATATGTTTTAAGGTTCGTGGTCAAAAAAAAAAAAAAAAAAAAAATGTACAAAATTTCAGACTATCGTTCCATTACCTGCCAGCGAATCCAAATGGTGTACGTAGAAGTACGTTCAAAGCTCTTTACAATCTCCCTCCATATTTCGCACTGGTAACCATTTTTAACTTCAGTTCCAACATACTGGAAATAAGTTAAGAAAAAAAAATTAATAACAATTAATTGAATATGTTGAGACTAACAAATAGATTTACCCTTTCGTGGAGTTTTTACTTTTGCCATTTGGATCTTTTTAAATAGTTAAAAACTTAACAGTGAAATTAGTGATGCCTGGAAGAAGTGATTTTAGTGTTACTTCTACATTTAAACTAGTTTATCTACGATTGTAACTAAATATAAACATTGTATCTCTGTTTAGATGCGTATAAAGAGATTATTTACGTACTTGTATTCATTGCGCATGCGCGTCTCATAGTTCTGAAGAATTCCTCACCAGGAAACCACCCTAGGGCGGTAAAGAAGAGGAATTCTTCAGCTTTACGCATGACTAGCGAGTTTGTTTACATTTAACAAAACTAATTTGCTGTTCTTTTATTAAAGTAACTGTTTATATCGAGTTTTTAGTGAAAAACAATGACTGAATCTAGTGATTTTGACGAAAATGTGGAGAATAATACTCCTCCAGAAATAATTAATTCGGCAAAAAATACAACTCAAGAATTAATGCCATCTTTATCAAGAGAGAGATACGAACTTACATATAGAAAGTTTATTTTTTTCTGTATTTATTATTTAAATCTAACAATCGTAGATAAATTACGGTACGCAACACGTGCGAAAACGGCATTTTGCATTGCTCGTGTAGTTTTATTACCCTCGCTGTCGCTCGGGTGCAAACTCCACACTCGCATGCAAAATGCTACTTTCCGCACTCGACGCGTAATGTACTATTGCATCTACGTCCAAGTGTAGTTTAAACCTTCAATTTTTGAGGATTAAATTGAATTAACTTATATATTTACTTCGCCTATGTTTAATTATAGAACCATAACATTATTTACTTAAGAATGGACGAAATTTTTTAATTCTTGCATGATATCAATTATATCGAGAAAGAATAGCAGCAGACGAACAATTTTGAATTGAATACTTTCAACCTATTTAATTAAACATCATATTAAAGTAATGTGAACAAGAAATTACTAATCTTCTTACGACTATAAATAAAATTTACATCACTTCGTAGTCGTAGTAGAATCAATCACTTATGTAATCAAGTAATGTCCTGACGACGGCGGTGACTCACCTTAAAATAAATTGTTATTGCTAAGCTATGGCAACCACAATTATTCCAATAAAAATAAATGTTTGTTTTGATTTGTTGGTCCTTAAATAGATATAAACAGGTCAAGTGTGCTAGTCAGCACACAGCGAGGGTCCGTAGGCCACACTGTATTGTTTAAGTAGTACTCTATTGATGGTGTTTTTTAAAATGCTACAAAGCTTACTTTGAACTATCCTATGGGTCTGATATTCTCAAAACACATAAACAAACTTCTTATTAAGTATTTTGTTGCCACAGAACCGGACTACAACCATATAAATACATCGAAAAGACCATAGTTATAAAACACGTATTTGGTCAATAAAAAATAAAATAATATTTTTTTCGATATTTTCAAAAAGTGGTATCTTTACTTTTGGTCGAAGAATGTTCATGAATTTTTTCAGATTTTTTGCACTTCACATAAGCGAGATAGAAGGGGGGGGGGACACATTTCACACCTACTTCAACCTTGCCTACGCTCGCCCTATCAAAGTTATTACCACGGTGTCGAAACAAAATAAAAAATGTTTAACCCTTAAATATTTTTGAAAAACATTTTTTTTTAAGTCGCTATATTTTTAATATATGTGGGTAGGTACAAGACACATACATGCCAAATTTCAAAGTGATCGGACGAAAGGTGTAGCAGTGAGAGCACGCGACAGGACGGACGGACAGACACACGCAGGAAAATATAAGGGTCCTTGGTTTATTTCTAATAATAACTTAACTAAATTGATATCTAAATTAATTTACTATTTTACTTTTTTATCTAAATATAAATATAAACATTGATTAACAGGTCTACGAATAGATGTGTTAGAAAAGGTAAATATTGAGTAATAGATCTAAATATTAAAAGCATTGAGTGACAGGTCTATACAGGGTGACTGGCGTTATATGTGAAAAAATTAAGTAGGTTGTTCTACGCCTCAGGAGTCAGGGGCTACAAAAAACACTATATAAACCATGGGTCAAATATTAACCATTCTCCCATAAGTTCAAATTTTATGATTTTTTTAAGATCGCATGCCTTGCTCATAAAAACACTAATTGCTCCAAAAGTATAAAAGCTAGAACAAAATTTTTGGTTTCGTTGTAAAGCTGACAAAATTTCCCTTTTTTTTAAATTTTTGATCAATATTAATATTAATACCTATTCATAGGGCGGAATTTTTAGTAAACTTCGCTGAAAGTAAAAAAGAAACATGTTTATTGTTGCTATTTTTGACTAACAGGTGAATAAATAATTAAAAACATATTAAAAAAAAAACAAGACTGGTTTAGTATACTCACCAATATTTCAACAAAAACAACAATAAACATGGTTCTTGTTTTACTTTCAGCTAAGTTTACTAAAAATTTCGCCCTATGAAAAGGTATTAATATTAATATTGATCGAAAATGTAGGAAATAAGGCAGTTTTTCCTGAAGTCCGAACAGTTAAATCTCGGTTCTATTTTAAGTTATGGAACCACAAAGAAAAATTATTTTTTCTTAAAAACAACTTTTGTATACATTTTTTGTCATGTAATTTGAGGGAAATTATGTCAGCTTTACAACGAAACCAAAAATTTTGTTCTAGCTTTTATACTTTTGGAGCAATTAGTGTTTTTATGAGCAAAGGCATGCGATATAAAAAAAAACAATTTGAACTTATGGGAGAACGGTTAATATTTGACCCATGGTTTATATAGTGTTTTTTGTAGCCCCTGAGGCGTAGAACAACCTGCTTCATTTTTTCACATATAACGCCAGTCACCCTGTATATAGAATAATTAAATAAAGTCTCATTACTAATATGTACATTAGAAACATCAGAGAATTAAGTCCTTTCGTGGTCCGTTAGAGTTTTTAATTTTGTCATTTGTGCCTTTTTAAATAGTTTTAACATGTAAACTTACAGTGAAATTAGTGATGTCTGGAAGAAGTGATTGTGGTGTAACTGCTTCATCTTCACCATAGTTTTTGAAACAAGTAGCAACATTAGTTTGTGTTTCTGTGGTAACAGGAACTATTTCCACAGTGCTACCATACGCACCATCCGTACCTGTGTGGTAAGTCTTTACTGCACCTGTTATTAACAAAAATATTACCCTTTAATTCTCTTTGATCTAACCTCGACTCAACATTACAACGCTCATACTCTAACACCTAGAAAATGCTTATGTAGTAATCGTAGAGTAAAACGTTGAACCAAACCTTATATTGACTTCGCCACAAAACCTTTAAGCCTCGTCAAGCTACCGAACCAAACAGAGAAAACGAACAGAGCCATTGGTCTCTGGGCATGCCCAGTCAGGACAGCATTTCTCTTTAGACTTGAGCAGAGACTGGACGAGATTTATAACGAAAATATGTATAAAATACTGCTAGTTTTGAAAGGAAATATAAATAAAGGAGTCATATGCTATAGGTATTTATGTAACTAGGCAGCAAAATGGAATTTTACTGACGAGTGATTAGATTAGCCTCCGAGCCGAAGGCGAGGACAGGCTATCATATGGAGGACAGGCAATGAATAAACGAGGCAGAAATGTTTCCTTTGCTGCCTTGTTGCATACAATATATTTATCATCTACTCACGCTATGCAGATAAAAAATGGAAGCTTAGGTAAAAGTTAGTTTGAGATGAATTGTCAACAAACTCAAACCAAAACAAGTCAAACTCAAACCAAAACAAGTCAAACTCAAACCAAAACAAGTCAAACTCAAACCAAAACAAGTCAAACTCAAACCAAAACAAGTCAAACTCAAACCAAAACAAGTCAAACTCAAACCAAAACAAGTCAAACTCAAACCAAAACAAGTCAAACTCAAACCAAAACAAGTCGTGCTCCAGTGTTGCCACTTCTTACTCGAGATTAATTATTCAAAGACCCACAATTAAAATACTTTTTCAGTTTATCAGTTTTAAACTTTTAAATAATAATAATATTATTAATACATTAATAATATAACACTACTTAGTAATAAAACAAGTATGAAACTTAAAATAACACAGATTAAAATAAATCTAAACACAAACAAAATCAGAGGTTATGACATGCAGTGGTAGACACTGTCAGTGGCGCACCCAGGGGGGGGCACGGGGGGCACGTGCCCCCCCCAAAGCCAGACTAAAAATTTAAGTATGCAATTCCGCAGCACGTGTTAAAGTAATAGTGTTGTAATAGTAAAAAAAAATAAATAAATAAGTACTTATTTATATACCTAGTTTAGTCCGACATTTTTTTTTTTTTTTTTTTTTTTTTTTTTTTGGCGTTTAAAAAAACGTGCCCCCCCCCCCCCCCCAAAGCCAAAGACTAAAAATTTAAGTATGCAATTTCGCAGCCCATGTTAAAGTAATAGTGAAAAAAATAAATAAATAAGTAATTATATACCTAGTTTAGCCCAACATATTTTTTTGGCGTTTAAAAAGACGTGCCCCCCCCCCCCCCTTCAAAGACATAGACTTAAAATTTAAGTATGCAAATAAGTAAGTATTTTAAATAAGTCAGTGTCACAGTGTGTTTTTTTTGTGTTTAAAAAGAAGATGAAGAAAAAGAATAGAAGTAAGTTAAGGCTCCTGGGTAAAAAAGTGTCGTCTATTGAACTTAGAAAAATCTGCATAAAATTACGACTGTGCATTGCGCATGGTAAATCAACTAAAATATTTTTAAAATGTACCAATTTATTTTTCTGGCTACTAAAATAAGACATTAATCTATTATATAATGTACAACTTTTAATAATAAAATATTATTAGTATGTATATAATTTTATTTAAATAAAACACCCCGGTCTTCATGTCCCGTTCATAAAAAACTTAAATTTATTTGT
Organism: Gerris lacustris; assembly: GCA_951217055.1. NCBI lineage: Eukaryota > Metazoa > Arthropoda > Insecta > Hemiptera > Gerridae > Gerris > Gerris lacustris. The sequence continues at coordinate 13,193,901 of OX578278.1, read as the reverse complement.
AACATTTTAGATGCTCCTCTTAGAATAGGCTAAAAAAACGTTTTCAAGTAACGTAAACTATAAAAATTTTCCCGGGGGTGGACCCCCGGACCCCCCTAAAAGAGAGTCCACCCCCCTTCAAAATTGGCTGGCTCCGCCCTTGATATGAAGTAATTTAAGAACAAAGAAAACCAGACTGGTTAATTGTCTGTGATTATGCTAAGCCCACATTACATCCCCCCCCCCCTTATTTTTTTTAATCTGTGCCCCTCCCAAAAATAAATCCTGGGTGCGCCACTGGACACTGTTACTTTCTCTGCCTAGGCAGGGAAATATTTCCCTGCCTAGGCAGAGAAAGTATTTTCCTGACTGTTTTAACTAGTTTCCTGCCTGCTTTTAATAATTTTATGACAAATCAGCGAAATAGTACTTTCCAGCCTAAAAACAGTTAAGTAATGTTTAATTTTGCTGCCGTGAGTAGATAAATAATATTTCCTTATCAGTGTTACCAATGCTTCATTAAAAAACCTTGGATGTTATTATTCGTTTTTTTATAAAATACATTTTCACGATCTCTGATAATATAAATTGTTCTCTTACCGAAGAGTTTTATATTTTACATAAAATTCCAATCCTTCATAAAAAATATTTTTTTATATTTTATATCTTACATAAAATTATAATCCGTCATAAAATTATTGTTCTTAATTGGATGTCTTGTTGATCCGATAATTAATCACTCTGCTTTTGAACTAATTTAGACAGTTCTAAGAGCCTCAGTGACCAAAATGTACTAAATTTGTAATTCTTTATCTTTTACCATTTTATAATACCTTACTAAATTCATTTAGCAGTTATTACAATTACTATTAAACTTAGCATAGTAATATGTATTACTATTTCATAACATAAATTACTTAATAATTACTATTACATAAAATTAATTACTTAATAATTACTATTACATAACATTAATTACCTAATAATTACTATTACATAACATTAATTACTTAATAATTACTATTACATAACATTAATTACTTAATAATTACTATTACATAACATTAATTACTTAATAATTACTATTACATAACATTAATTACTTAATAACTACTATTACATAACATTAATTACTTAATAATTACTATTACATAACATTAATTACTTAATAATTACTATTACATAACATAATTACTATTACATAACTCTTATTACATTTACTTAACAATAAGTACTTAATAGTTTTAATAGTAAATAAACTTATTATTATTATTATTATTATAAAAACTATTTAATAGGTATTCTCATTTTGTATTACCTTCATAGTAATCAATCCTAGACAGGCGATCATCTGCATTGTACCAGGCGTTGAAAGGTTCCAGTAATTCAGCGTAAGGAAGATACAAGCTTCCAGTTACTGAATAAGCACTGCTGAACACTGGCGCTTTTCTGCATGATACTGAAACATATTTACAAAAGATACAATTTCAATTTAGTCCTTGGTATCTCAAATTTTAGATGTAATACCAAACACCAAACTTAAGCTCTCTATACCTCGAATATTTATGTCGAAACTATGTCAGAAATGTTAGCGTTGTACAAAACATTAAAAAAACAAACATAATCTCTTTCTACGCAAAAATCGTTTTAGTTCTATGTTTAGACAAAAAAAAAAATCTTTATTCATATAAAAAAAATCTAACTTTTTCTGATATGTGCATCTTAAAATCTACTCTACTGATTTTTTTTTTTTTTTTTTTTTTTTTTTTTTAATATGAGCTAAGAACTTTTATATGATTAATTTTATCTGGATACTTTTGTAAATCAAAAAGTTATTTAAAAAAAATACTGCATGTAGCAGAACCCACTATGAAATGATACTCATCCCTTACTTTTCTGACTATGTATAAATGCGTTACCTTTGTTGACAATTAGATATTATTATTATTGTAGGAATTAGAAGGTAACAGGTTCAATTCATTGTTAGGCCAATTACTTTAGCTTCCGAGCTTATATACCTGAGGTAACGGGACGACTTATGAAAATAGGATAAAAGTTATAAAATTTGTATCACATCATGAGTGTATCTTTATATTGCGCTCCCTAGCTCTTCGAAGGTAACGGGAGATAAACCATTGTTCCAAAGAACGAATTCTTTCAATGTCTCAAATTTAAATAATTCCCAGTCACAAATCCGTTTCAGGTATTCTCGGTTCTTTATCTGTCACTCATTATTTTGCGAAACAACATATCTTAAATCCTACTCGTCCGATACTAATGGAATTTTGATAGTAGGTAGGTTATTATTAGACGATTGTTGGTTCCATATAAGTGTCAACCTTCTGCGACCATTTACTCTTCCACATGTACACGAACATATTATATTTATTTACACCTATACATTCAAAAGTACTCATCTGATTTTTATTAAATTAGTATGGTTTGTAGAAAGAAGCCCGCAGATAGCCACAAATTAATTGCAACCGTCTACGCTTTTGAAAATTTGCTAAATATATAAAAAATGTATAAAATCAAAACAATTTTGAAATTTAAAAAATGGGGTAAACTTAAATAAATCCTATAATTATAGCTTGTAAAAGCATAAAATCTTTAAAGTATACGAAATAGGACGTGAGAAAGCTATGGGCCAAAAGTAATTAGCAGAAGCAGACTATTTTCTTAATCAGTAAAGCTGGATTGTCTTTATTTTAATCGAATCCATGTGTGATCCCCTAAAATTAAAGTCTCTTAAGAAGTCCCATTTATCAAGTTATAAGACACAGTATTTTAACTTATATTTCAACCGGAATTCAACAAGATTCAATTTATATGAACGCTACTGGAGGAAAAAGGGAAGAATCGATTTTATTTTTCAATTTTATATTATAAATTAATCTGGATCTAGTTTCTGCGGGCTTCTTTCGACAAACCATCGAATTTTCATAAAGATCAGATGTGTACTTCTAAAGATATATATGTAAATACATGTATGTTTGAGTGCATTTGGAAGAGAATATAAATAGGCGCAGAAGAGTGAAACTTATATGGGGCCAACATGGGCTATGTACCTAATATTAAAATTTCATTAATACGGACAAATAATTAGACATTTGCTTCCGAGCTTACCGAAGGTAACGGAAGCTATGTGATCGTTTCGAAGAACGAAAATATTTTAGGTCTCCGATTTCAAAAATTCCTAGACAGAAATCCGTTTCTGACATCAGGGAACATTTTTGGTTCCGTGTCTGTCTGTCGGTCTGTCGTTCGATTTTTGCGAACCAACATATCTTAAAAACTACACGTCCGATTTTAATGCAATTTTGATGGTAGGTCATAATTAGCCCATTGTTGGTCCCATATAAGTTTCAACTTTCTGCGCTTATTTGCTTCCCTTCCACATGCGCACAAACATACATCTATTTACAGCTATAGCTTCAAAAGTACTTATCTGATTTGTATGAAACTTTTACAGTTTATCGAAAGTAACCCGCAGATACCCCAAGATTAATTTGAACCGTCTGCCCTCTTTAACTTTTGCTAAATTGATACTTTAATTCATGTAAAAAATTAAAACAATTTTGACAGATTAAAAAATGAGGAAACAAATTAGACCAATAATGGCTCGTAAACAAAGCATAAAACCAATACAGTACGTGGATAGGATGCGAGGAAGCTGTGTGCCACACCAATTGGCAGTATATTTTTTTATTTAATTCGAATGCAAAAATTGAGTGACTGTCCGACAGACACGAGACAGAACCAAAAATGTTTTAAATGGATTTCTGTCTTTGAATTTTTGAAATCGGAGACATAAATTAAATTTCGTTCTTCAGAACGGTCACAATTCTTTTGTTACATACGATCAGCTCGGAAGCAGAAGGGGAATTGATAATTGATATGGAAATTTTACTTTAAAAATTTAAACTTATCTTAATTCTTTTAGAATTTAATTTTTAATTTTAGAATAAATATTAAAAATGAAACAATTTGATAAACATTACATACCACAAGATGCCAACACAAGAAGTGCTAAAACGGAAATTAATTTAGATTTCATGCTTGCTCGACGAAATACAATAAAATGAAAGCGAGACCTTAATAAATTGCTTTATTTAACATATAAATCTCCGTCATCTTTAATAGTGTAAGAATGATTGATTCCATATAGACATCGATCATTCTTAAAGGTATTGAAAAGTTATCTGTCATTTATAACAAGGTGTTAATGTGAATTTTGATAGATAATGTATGATTTTAGAAGAGTATATCATTCATTTTATTACGTACATTTATGTGACATATGTTACTGCGTTTTCCTCTTTTATGCTATTCACATAATTTATATTTGATTGTGATTAAGTTTAAAGGCAGGTGGATGAAAATGATAAGGTCACAAAGATAAGATTGTAATTTGTACGAGAAGTTACAGTAAGTCGTGTGGAATACAAAGATGGATTTTGTCAAATTTTGTTATAGTCCCCAGGCCACCATAAGAAGTGAGTCGCTGATTGATAAAGTTTTCTTACCTAATGGAATCGCTTATTTATGCCGTGTCCACCGATGAATTGGGTATATGGCAACTGGGCGCTGGGCCATTTCTTTTTTAGGGTTTCGTTGGTAAAACCAAAAACAGAAACCCTTATAGTTTCGTTCCTGTGTCTGTCTGTCACTCTGTACGGTTCCGATAACTTTTAAACCAAAAGAGATAAAAACGTGAAACTTTCCAGTAAAAGATCGTTTTGACGCGCACACAGGAAAAATATAGCGAACTCAAAATTATCAGCTCTTCAAATTCAAAATGGCGGATAAACCACGTCGCGCGAAAAAAATATTTTTTTAAAATTTTGAGTGGGGTATCAAATGAAAGGTATTGAAGAGTAGATTACAAATATATATACCACTTAGGGATAGTGTTTAATTTTCGGCGCCATTTTGTCAAAAAAAATCGAAATTTTGCGTGTCCCCCCCTAAAATCGTATTTCCGCTGTTACTAAAAATATAGAAAAATATGCAAAATGTATGGTCTGCTGGGCCATAGAAAAAATAAGATTAGCAATATGATCTGATTTACTGGAAATCCAAGATGGCGGATAATTCACGTCGCGCGAAAAAAATATTTTTTTAAAATTTTGAGTGGGGTATCAAATGAAAGGTATTGAAGAGTAGATTACAAAAATGTATAACACTTGTGGTTAACGTTTAATTTGCGCGCCATTTTGTCAACCCCCCCCCCCCCCCCCCCCTTTTAATTTTGTGTTTACAATACCAACGAAACCCTTTTTACGTGAGACTTCACGCTTTACCAATTTATTTTTTGACATGCCAAACATGCCGTTCTGCGGGAACATTGAAAAGTGGTAGATAAAGTTTTGATGTCCACAGGATCGTTTAATTAACTTATTTAGAAAAACTGTGGTACAGGAGGCCACCGATACGAGTGGGCCGTTCACTTTTCAACGTCCCCGCAGAGCAACATGTTTGGGGGTGGACACCCCAAACGGCCCACTCGTATCGATGGCCACGTGTACCTGTTTTTTAAATAATTTAATTAAACGATCCTGTGAAAATCAAAACTTTATCTATCTCTTTTCAATGCTCCCGCAGAACGGCATGTTTGGCATGTCAAAATAAAAGTTTAGGATTCATGAAAAATTGTTTCCATAAAGAACGTTAAATTGTTTAGTTTTGTCTACGAGAAAACTTAGCCATAAAGTCATAGAGAATTTAATTTTAGTTCTGTATGTGGAAACTTTATTTCATTTCCATAAGGAGTTTTCAAACTCCTAGAGTAGTTATAGTTAAATCAGGTTATCATATTATCTCCACTCATCATACCTACTGCGCATGTCAATACACGTTTCCATGCTTCTTTTTCTTTTTTCAATACAAAACTAAAAATTTGCTGTTGTGTCCTTGAATGTTGTTGAACTGTTTTGAATACCAAAACAGTTTTGGTATTCAAAACCCTATGGAAACGGCGATTTCCAAACGTTTTGAGTTCAAGGTCACTAAAGCAAATTTTTGGTTTTGTAGTGAAACTGTTTTGAAAAAAATAGCATGGAAACGGGTATTGAATTAAAAACAGAATTGAGACATGCGCAGCGGGTATGATAAGCAGAGATAATTATAACCTGACTTAAGTATAACTAGTCTGGGAGGTTATAGTTTTCAAAATTGCTGTGAAAACTGTTTTGTAAACTCCTCATGAAAACACTTTTGATTTGAAACCTAATCAGTTTTGAGAACTCATGGAAACGTAATAGTATTTATCTATCAACACATTTTTATTAAAAAAAACAAAAAAAAACAGCAGTTTTATAATAATATAATTTGTTCCCCAAAGTCTTATCAATCAACAATACATGGTACTAAGTTATTTTGTCTTGACTTTAAAAGGTGATACACGATTAGTTTTGTCTTTAGCTTCGTCTGAGCAGTTGTAAGTCTTCAAGTATAACACGGCACAAGAGAAAGAGAACACTTTCGTTCCGTCTTGCTTTTCAGTCATATCAAACGAACTTACAACCGAAAACGCATGCACTTTAAACTGTAGCTTAAGGCTACGGTTACAAATAATGCATGACCGGACGAAAATTACGGGGCCGAATAGAAACGATTTAGTTGTCAGAGTGTATTGGTTTCTGTTTCTGTAATTCTCAGTGTGCATTCTGCCTATCAGTTTGCTTGCGAACCAAGCAGTGCTGGTGTGTTGCTGTTACCAGTCAAGACTGAAGCCTAGAAGTTTTGTCCTTTATTAAAGCTATTAAGGTAAAACAGATCACGTGAATGAATTGTTTGGTGCAAAGGTCGATAAATGAAGGACTACCTTTAAAGGTTTTATGAATATAAGAAGGTCACCACCAATATTTAAGTATGTAATAAAGGGTAATATGGACATTATCTCGAAAAACTCGCATTTCCGTGTTTTTATTTCGACCTCCATTGTACTTAAACTGCTCAAAAAACAGTAAAAAATATTATAATTACGTTTTATTATTATGTAATTTGTTTGGACGTATTCGTGGGTATTCGGAAGCTGCCCCTAAAGTAACCACTCTCATAACATTCAATGTATTTGATTGTTCGACCGAATATATCCAAACAAATGTCTTCTGAATACGCATCCACTTTAATCGTAGCCTCATATAAAGCACTTGAGCGTTAGCTTTGAAGTCAAATTGTAAAAATCAATAGAACAAGATCAATATGACCAAAGATTCAGTAACTGAAATAGGAAAAATCACTTTCTCATAAATTTACTGAACTATTTTAGTCTAAAAGCTTAAATATTTAAATAAATATACACATATAAATACATAAAATGTGATGAGAACTGGTAATCACACCACATTAGAGATCAACTGTCTTTTTAGAATATTTTAAAAACAGCAGTGAGCTCTTGGCTTCACCCATCCTGTATTAAAGGCGCCTCTAATCACTTTGAAACACTGATTTAATTGAATTAGTGTATGAGTTGTGAAAGACGTTGGAATCTGACAAAACTTAAGACATTAATTTCAACTTCAGGCAATAAGCATTAATAGTTTTCTTGTGTCTCAATTTAATCGTGATTCATTTAAACATACAATTACATTAATTTTCATTCACGCTAGCTTCAAGAATGGGTTTTTTTTTCGTATACCTATTTTCAGGAAGAACTATGATGCGATGAAACTTCTACTACCAACAAATGAGGTGATGACTTGTGACTTTTATTTCAACATAACGGTAAACACTGGCATAATAATTAATATAAAAATTACTACTACAGAAAAAAAAATCTATCGAAAAATTATCTACTTATGAGATACTTTTATAAACTAAAATAAAAAAACTGGCTCCTTTTTTGCTGGGGTAACTTTCTATCTTAACTTGTCTTAACTGGTCTTATTTTCAACATTCTTTCAACATTTTCAAGTTTCTGTATTCTTCACCTAAATTGGATCCATGTGCAAAATTTGGGGAAGATTGAAAGACAGGAAGTGGTTCAAAATTAGGGTAATAGGTGTGCAAGCAAAGTAATATAAGACCAGTAATAATAATAATAATAAAAAGAAGAAAGCTTCACACTTTTTATCTTAACTTTAACATTTTTTTCTATATACACAATAACAATTACTGATTACTGAACATAAGGTTTCAGATATTCGAGGTAATATAAAATTCGTTCAACTCAACTAGTATCAGATCTTGAAGCATGCCAGAGAATAGTTATTTCACTTGTGACTACTACAAATCCATACTAAAATTTCATAAACCCTCTACTCTATACAGAATTTTAAATTAAGAATGAAATTTGAAGTATAATTAACATGACATTTGATTTTAGCTTGAACCTAAATTTTAATATATTCCTTAAAAGTCTAAATCAGTTCATAAAAATAATGTTGATAAAAATATCAATGCTGTGAAGTTTTTATTGTTTCTTGACGATTAACGGTGTTTTGGTGTTCATGTCGCAAGGTAATTGTAACATATTAAAAAAATAAAATGCATTTTTATTATGATCTATTATCTTACATTATTTAATTACAGAGAGATTACATAAACAATTTGTTGAATCATTTGGTTGAATTCAATTCTAGAAATTGTTTCGGCAGGTATTACATAAAACAATTTACATGGTAACATAATTAGCTGCTGATTCAACTCCGCAGTTGTTGTCTTTGGATGACATCAAGATGTAGCCCTGATCACCCCAATGATTGGACCAAGAGTTCTTGATCAGCCAGTAGTTCTGTTTGTTAAGTGTTCCGTATCCAACAGCCAGGACAGTGTGGTCTAAACCATCCGCTTCACTTGCTGAAAATAATAGACACTTCTATAAAAAGAACTTAGTACTTCAATAGTTATTTATGCACCTAGGGAGTAAATTAAGCCATTCCCTGAGCGAAAAAGTTGGTTCTTGAGGCGAAGCCGAAGGAACCATGGTCCCTAAATCCCGAGGCGCAGCCGAGGGAGATAATTGTCGCGAGGGGAATAATGGCACTTTACTCACGAGTTACATACAATATTTTATCTCCAGTAAGAAGAAAATACACATTTCCGTCCATTGCACAGTATTTATTTATTATTTTAATAAATAACAATAATTATTAGCACTTTTAATAGCAGATATAAGAGATTCAATATTAAAAACAAATAAGAATTGGAATTAAACTCAAATAGAAGGTTATTTAGATGCAGGTTATAAACAAAGATAAACATGGTCGAAAAAGCAGTGCCGCCAACCTGATTTCAAAAACTTCATTACATTAGCTATTCATTTTCTACAATTTATAAAATAATTAAGTTGCTATTTTAACTTTTTTGCCCTACTTTACTTTTTCGCCCTACTTTTACTTTTTCTCCCTGCTTTTTGAGTTCAGGGATGAAAACTTACTTTAGTCCCTCTAAACTAATTCAAAATCATAGCTTTTTCTCCCAGCTGGAGATAATTTTTTTTTCTCTCTCTCTTATCTCTTCAAATTATCAATATTATGTTGTTAACAGCTATGTTCCATAACCCCTATTTGTACCGCCTTAAAAATCGTCCTACTGACCATTCGTGAATCATATAAGACAGGCAATATGCGCAGGCACTTTCTTTTTACTGTTATAAAATCATCGTCATCTTGGAAGGGGTTTGTGACTCTTTCGAGCTGTCCTAAAAACATTCAAAGAAACCTATCAGATGAGGAACCTTCCTATTGACAAGTGTGACTACTGACATTACTGCGCATATCGTACATATCGGTACTTGGTATTGGCTGAGGATAGTTTGGACCGTGCAATAAAAGTCGGGTTGGTACGGTAATAAAAGTTGGAACGGCAGTTATCTATTCCTCTTGCCCATAAGGATCTGCGGATGGTTCCCTTATTGGTTGGAATCAAGGATGTTAAATAAAGGGGATGGAGGGTTGTGGAAAAAAAGTGACCCCATGAAGATATGTAAAAAAGAAGCTCCAATGGGACAAATTACCTTCTTCTTGGTTATAGGTTACCAAGAATTTGTTTATAGTTTCAGGTTATAACCTCATAAAAAAGGTAATTTGTCCCAGTTCAAAGGTTGTGGAGCATGTGCAGTATTCTTTTTCTCTCCAATTTCTCTTACCTCCATGGGGTTACTTTTTTGCCTTAAACCCCTTCTTAACATTCCATCCCCGTTATATAAGATCCTTGGTTGGAATATACCTATTATTTCACTTTTTTAGTTGCTTTTATAGTGATCGTTTGCACATCAGAGAAGGTTATGCTACATATTTTAAAGCACTGCGCATGCGAAGGCCATACCGTAGTCCAAAACTGTAAACAAACCTCGAGAGTTAGCTAAAGTAAATTTACCAGAGCAGCCATTAATATGCGGTAAAGGAACTTTATATCTTTCCAGCTCAGATAACCTTGTGTTTTTAGTGAATTTTGATTGTTTTGTTTACATTTGTTTAATTTTAACTTACAAATGAATGATTTTACTTAAATCCAGGGATTTTAGATTTAGTCCGTAGTCCGTAACGTTACATGCGCATAAGCAGTGCAAATTGCAAATTACATTAGAATTATAATCTTGGTGTGAGTTTTCCATGAGTCACTTATCGAAGTAAAGCTCATAGTAGAAGGCGACATCGACTGCGGTGAAAGGGACACGATTTAAGAGAAAACTGATGAAAGGAGAGGATTTTGAAGTTCGTGTCTAAATTGTTAAGCTAAACCTGATCGGAAAGTGTTATTGTTGTTTTAAAACTATTAGACTTTTACAAAAAAAAAAAAAAAAAAAAAAAAATCTTACTGCACAGTGGTTCGTAATAGACTCCATTGCTGTAGAATGAGAAAGATTTATGGGAAGCGTCAATGGATACTGAGACAGGTCCGTGATTGAACAGGGCTAATCTAAGAGCGTTTTCATCACCAGTTGGTACGTTAACGTAACTAGTGATTGGAGCCATTAACTTAACTGTATCAATATGACAATATCCATCCTGGAACACCGACATAAAAATTTATTTAACATATTGAAAAAATTATCACCAGTTCTCATATTCTAAACCTTTTCACTGACAATAACCAAATGAAGTAGTCAAAACCTTTATGTAATAAATAGGTATTCAGAATAACATTTAAGATATTGTGGTATTTTAATAATTTACCAATTTAGTTTTTAGTCTGTGTAGACAAGATGTTTAAAATATTATTTTTTCTACCGATTTACCCGACAATTCAGTGAATTCAATCTCTTATATTAACAAAATATATAGGATAATACTTTAAATATTATAAATAAAAAAAATCATTATATCTAAAGAGTATTTTTTCTACTCACATTAGACATGGATAAATAAAATGTCTTTAAGTAATGATTATTGAAAGTTTACTTATTCTAAGGACACTTACTCATCTTCTCGATAAGATCATCAGTATGAAACAAGTGTCACCTCTCTGGGATTTGAACTCACCGCCGGTGTTTATACCTAGGTCTAAGAGGTAAGTGCGCTAACCATTAGGTTGCGCCTAACCACGCGGTTAAATTTTAATTTAAAAATAATTCTAATAGTTCAATTTGAATGTTGTAAAATTAATGTTGGAATAAAATAATTGATAATATTACTTGTCCAAGATAATAACCGTAGTCTTCATCAGTTGGAATACCTCCATGTTTGATAATCCATTTGAAAGCATCAAAATCATTTCCTCCATCACATCCATTGTTGCTATATCCCCATGAACAATCTACTAAAGCCTGTAATTGAAAAAATTAATTATGATCAACTTCATTCAATAATCATTATGATAGTTTGATCTAAATCTGAGATTTACATGTGCGTGCATATATTACCTGTTCTGAAAAGGTAACTAATTGTTTAGTTTTAAGAAAGTAAGCTCCTTCCATGGCTCCCGCAGCACCAAAACTCCAGCAAGAGCCGCAAGTTGCCTGATCTGTAATTGAAGTACATAATAGATAACTATAGATTCTGTATGATCTGTTTTGATATTATATCTGTACAGTTATACGGATGTTATGCTTGGAACATTACAATGTACCATTAATATAGTACATTTTAATTAGTATACGCATGATCAATACTATGAGAATTATGAGAATATGGTGGCCCAAAGTTATATCTAACGAAGAACTCTGGAAAATATTAAACATCTACTGCAATCTGATCTATTACAGCAGCAAATGGAGGATGTTGGTGTTCGATTGGTCGCTTCCATTGACAGCCAAAAGATTGCAACACATCCACTGGACTGATGCATACTTGGGAACAGGAGAAGAGGACTCAAGAAAGCTTGGCGAAGAATTGCTGAAATAGGACTGGAAGCTACAAGCAGGCATGAAATCAAGTGAAGGCTCAACCCCAAACTAAAAGAACTTTTGAGGAGGCTATATTTATGCTACTTAAATTTTATTAAATATGTGCAAGCCTTTTGAATTCTCCCCTGTAATCCTTTCTTTGAGGTAAAAGTACTCGAAACACTCTCTTTAGAGTAAGCGGATAAACCGCCACATTAGGAAAGCCTCAGCCTTTGTTCCTCATTTTCGACCGGCGGTCTACTTTAAGGCTCACTAACACGATCGATCAAACTTGGCTTACTTGTCAAAGCCAGTTTGAAGGTGTATGGGTAAAGTTTGTGAATTGGGTGGCTTGATGTGGTGTACACAGGGAGCTAAACTTACTTGTCAAACTTGCCTGTGAAACAAGTTTGTATCTTGCATCGTGTATGCAGGTCTTTTAGAAAAACCCTCAATCGGAGCTTTTCCTCGTTGTCCCCCATTTTAAATTATCTTTTACCTAACTTCTCCAAGGATCTTATATAAAGGGGATGGAGGTATGTGGCAAAAAAAGTGACCCCTTGAAGATATGTAAAATATGAGCTCCAATGGGACAAATTACCTTCCTCTTGGTTATAGGTTACTAAGAATTTGTTTATAATTTCAGTTTATAACCTGTTAAAGAAGGTAATTTGTCCCAGTTCAAAGGTCGTGGAGCATGCGCAGTATGATTTTTCTCTCCAATTTCTCTTACCTCCATGGGGTCACTTTTTTGCCCTAAACCCTAAACCCCTTCTTTACATTCCATCCCCTTTATATAAGATCCTTGAACTTCTCTAAGCAAGAAAACTCTAACCTAAATAGAGTATGGAATACTCTTCCTAGAAGAATCTCAACAAGTTAGAATTCCTGGAACAAGTGAGATTCCTGGTTCGAATCTTAACAAGTTAAGGCATGTTTCATACATCTTATGATGTCGATTTCATCTCTAAATAGGTGAATCTCTTTTTACTGTAATGACCTAATATTATCTTGATTGGCACAAAAGTTGTCAAATTTGTATCACATCATGTAGGTATATCTACCTTTTATATTTCTATATCTACCTTTTATATATACCTCGTATCTACCTTTTATATATACCTTTTATATTTAAATCTATACCTTTATATTTATTCTTAGGGTTGAAATGGTATTAAAAGGGAACTCTTCAAGACAAACTCATGCGAATGACTGAATAACGTTCTAAAATATATTATATATATTCAGAAATCTGTTAGCTTATTTATATAATTTACTTCATTGGACAGACAGGAGACTGTTATACAGAGAGGATAGAAGCTAGGGCCTTACAATGGTAAGGGCATGTCCGACGTATGGAAGAAGAGATGGCCTCGTCGAGTTATAGAGTGGCCCCTCCTGGTCGGAGGAAGTGAGGACAACCACGTTCCTCTTGGATGGGAGGGGGGTGTTGTCCAGGCCATGAGAAGCAGGAATTTTGGCGAGGACTCTTAGCAGGATCGCAGAGCATGGAGAAAAGGGATGCAGGGCACCTGCAGGGTACCTGCAGGGGGGGGGGACGGCCTTAAAAGTAAGTAAGTACTTCATAAGTATACCTCTAACAGGAGTTACAGCTCCACGAATTCTCCAGTCAAAGTTTTGAGGAAGAGTTGGTGCCACTTTTTGCACATGCGTTGAGTTGTATGGAAAGTCAGCTCCTCCATTATGACCTGGTTTATACAGCCTACCTTTCATACTTTTCAATTCATTATCGGATCTATCTGCAAGGTGATTAACTTTCATTGTAAATCCCAGACCTTGACGGTTTTTAGAGTGGATGTACCTGCAACATAGATGTTTTTACAATAATGACCATTAACTATTTAGACCAATAGAGTATATAAGACAATGCTTCAATAAATGTGACTCCAATTAACCAAAATAAACATATTATATGTACAAGGTAAACAAATTGTAGAGTGGATACTTAATTTCAAACTAAAGAACCAAATTGTAGATGGAAGGTGTCTTGCAGAATAATTCAGTAACGTGTAGGGTCAGAAATAATTATTAACTCTAAATCTATATTTAGATATTATTTTTAAATAGTCAAATATGGTAATACTGTTATGCCCACGTTCTCATAGACTCAGACGGTTGTTGTACGTAGCGCTGTGAGTATTACAATTAAAATTAGAACTACTACAAAACTTCTGTTCGTGAAAAGTTCGTTTGAATATAAAACCCTTAAACAAAGTCATTGTAATTATGTAGTTTAATTATAACAGATGTACTTTTCAAAAATAAGTTGATAATTGTTAAAGAATAATTAGTCCCTCAGATTAGAGTGAACTTATAAAAATAAATTGGAACAACTTTATTGATGAAATATTATCATCGACAGACCAAATTTAATGATGAGTTTAATATAGATATCGCACATTTTTTTTATCAAATGATAAACAAATGGGTGGGAGCAAACCTGAGGTTATGTCTGAAGACATCTTTCCTTTCATCGTGTTCTTGGTAATCATATGATTTAGAATGTACAGTCTTGTATGTTTCCCAGGCATCATCAACATGACCCACGTGTCTGTCAATGAACTCTTTCATTGGGTTGAAATTGTAAACATGGTGATCATGCTCAACATTTTGTCCGTCACAGGATACATCTGAAAACATTTTAAGAGATCATATAGGTTAGGAGTTTAAGTGAAAATATTTTAATATTTCTAAAAATATTTACTAGAATTTCAAATAAATTGGGATGAGGGAAATATTAGTATTGTTAGAATTTAATTTTAAGATTCAGTAGGTGTCAAACCAAGGATCTTATATAAAGGAGATGGAATGTTAAGAAGGGGTTTGAGGAAATAAAGTGACCCCATGGAGAAATTGGAGAAAAAATCATACTGCGCATGCTCCACGACCTTTGAGCTGGGACAAATTACCTTCTTTGTTAATTTCAAGGTTTATTTCTGGTTAATTTTTAATCAGATTATAAACTGATTTTAACTTTTAATTATAAATAATGCAAAACAAGTCACTATAAACTGCTAAATATAGTCCAAATATCAATCAGAAATAGCACAAAATAAGAAATACAACGGACGGGAGAATATAACGCAAGGGAGAGTACAACGCAATCTGTTGATTGTTGATAACCTGCCGTACGTTTCTTGATAACCTATAACCAAGAGGAAGGTAATTTGCCCCATCGGAGCTCATATTTTACATATCTCCATGGGTTCCCTTTTTGCCACAACCCTCCATGCCCTTTATATAAGATCCTTGGTCAAACCCACTTTTTAGGTTATAATATAATGAAAGCGACTATTTTTGATAGGTTAGAATATAATGTTATAAGATAGTCAAATCTATAATGTGTTAACTAGAACGTTAATGCAACTTTATCTACTAAAAATCATGATGAATTCACTTGTTTGGTTAATTTAAAAACAAGCAAGTCTTTTTGGTAGGTTAGAATATAACATAGACAAATCTACTTTGTTTAGCCAAATGTAAATATGTACAACTAAAACTATTCAGTAAGGTACAATGTTTGATATGAAAATTACTTTTAGGCTATAACTTTAGTGTGATAGAAATGAATTAGAGTTAAATTTCCCTAAAATATATTATTACGATGTGAATTAACAATTTTAATTATAAATATACTTACTTCCGGTAACTTTGAATACATCTTGGCTTGGTTTTCCTAAAACAAAGTTATCATAGTCAAGATAATAATGATCGTAGTGAGATCCAATGAGAGAATTGTAGCCTTTCATTTCGTACCTTACTGGAATAGGTTCGGACAGTGATGGAGATTTTGGGTTTTTCTGAAAACAAAGAAAATTAAAATAATACAGTGTTAAGCTTTCTTTTTTTAATTTCCATTTTATTTTAGGCAGTTCAAGGTGAGTTCTCTTTTATATGCTCATTGTTATAAATGTTAAAAATCAATTATATCACCTGCCAACGAATCCATATGGTGTACGTAGAAGTGCGATCCAAATCCTTTACAATTTCCCTCCAGACTTCGCATTGGTACCCGTTCTTAATTTCAGTGCCGACAAACTGTAAATTTTAATAATAATTGATGTTATTGTTATTATTCTAAGAAGAGAATTTAAAATTAAAGTTCATATGAATTGATGTAATGGTATGATAACTAAATGCCAGTATACCAATATCCTGTTTGATATTTCTTTTCTTTGTAAACCAAAAATATCGATACAGAGAAAATAAATACATAGTCCGGATGGTGCATATCATACTGAAATAGACCATAATTGCTTGCATACGAGTCTGCAAGACAGTGAGACATTTTTATGTAACGCTTTTTGGTGTCGTTTTTCGAGTTTATGTGCGTAAGTAAAGTAAATGACCTATTTACAGCTGTTTCTACGATGTTGCAATACTAGCAGTAGTGTAACAACACTTCATCTAATGTAAATAGTATTTGTAAAAATAAGGGGTTGTTTTTACAGGATACCCACAGTTAATTACACAAAAAGGGGTACGTGGGTTGAGTACTGCTGCTCTAGACTCTAGACTAGACTAAGAGTAGTAGAGTAGAAGAGAGCTGGGCTACAGGCTATAGAGTGGGGGAGAACCGAAGGCTGCCGAACCTACACGTCCCGTCCTCGGTTACATTCGAGTCCACGGTAGGGGAAGGTCCTACAGCTGTAGACTGGATTGCAAACCTCCTATAGGTTTCTGAATCCCTGTCACACTTTTCTGAGTTTTTAGGTAACATAACGCTTTTTGAGGTATGTTCCATAGCCAAAACATAAAAAATGTCAAAACGCACTCCCGCCCAAGATCAATCAATAGATCATAGATTCATTGGTCCTGTTACTTCCAGTCCGCCGTGAACTCTGTGGTAAAATACAACAGCAAATCTGACCGCCGCGGACAGCCGCCTTTTGTTTGACCAGGATGATGCAATATTACAATCCACAGAGTCCGCTTCCTGTTTGACCACTCCTTAAACCCCTAATAGGTAAAAAATCATATCCCTAAACTGAATCAGAAACTGGAGATTTACTCAATTATAATAACTTATCAATAAACGTAATTTATGTACGTGATAGACTTGTATGTATGATAAGTCTTAAAGCTATTCCTTGCGGATATTCTTCTAAATTCTTAAAAACTATACTCGCTTCGAAATATGTAGTTTAATTTATTTTATTTGAGTTTAAGATTTGTAATATATTCAATTTGATTTTAAAATATTTTAGTTTTATTCTCAGAAATTTCACTAATCAAATTTTTGAGCACCAACCAAAAATAAAATGTTGAGTATAAATTATACTTATCGAACAATTTGGTTTATATTAGAAATCAAATTTAAAGTTAATATAATTGTCGGTACTTCTTTAGATTGTTACTCCCCTATGTTATTTTGTAGAATATAAATGGATATAACTATTTATTCATTCCTTTGTCTAAATAACTATTAAGACAAAGGGATGTTTAGTCCAATGTACTATGGGACAAAGGAATATAGCACTTCTGTTTTTAAAAGGAGAGTAATAGTCTAACAAGAACATTCCCAACACCTTCTTTAGATTGTTACTCCCTCTGTTTTTTTTATAAGGGGAAAGGGGAGTAACAGTCTAAAGGAGTGCCTAATACTTCCTAGTTTGAGAAAGTTTTTGATTAAGTATGACTTACTTGGAAGTTAGTTATATTAGGAAGGATGGTTTGAAGTGTTACTTGCTGATAAACTGAGCCAGAGCTTTTAAAGCAAGTTACAACGTTCGTAGAAGTATCTGTAGTTACAGGAACTATTTCCAAATTACTGCCATAAAGTCCATCTGATGCTAACTGATAAGTCTTCACCATACCTTCAACAAAAATCAAATTTTATATTAAAAAGTGCAGTCATGCACCATGACTTAATGAGCGAATTTAAAAAAAATAATCTGTGTATTATTGGCTAATGATAATAGAGGAAAATTTTAGTTTAGAATTTAGATGGGTGAAAAAAAAAAAAAATGGTACACAGGGGTACTGGGTACAAAAGTCAAAATAGTATTTACCATTTAAGATGCATGTCGTTGGAAAGCTCTTTAAGAGTACAGTAATTGTTATGTACACTTTTGTCATATTTTCATATAAGAGGGGGATCAAATGGGAAAAACACGTTTTTATGCCAATTTTGACCCTAAATTGTCAAAATTTGACCCCTAAATGAACTCCAAAAATTCTGGTCAACGAACTCATTCTTTCTTTTGATATTATTGACATTTTATAATTTGTTTGGATTTTTTTAAGTGCATCCTAGCGTAAGATATCGTCTGGAGTGACACATACATACCTAAATAATCGGTCCGAGACAACTCAGACAAACTTTCTCATATACGAATTTAAATTTTCTTTGCCCAGTGTTTCCATTTATTAGTTTTCAAATGTACATTTAAATATTATTGAACATTTCATCAAAATTTATCATAAAAAAACTTCTCGATTTCGCCTCGGGGTATGATTTTTCTGAACATGTATGCCAAATTTCGTCAAAATAGTTTGGGCTCCAGGCGTATGCACAGAAGACTGACAGACATTTTGTAAAAACCACTTTTTTGGACTCAAGGGACCTCAAAACGTGTAAATCCATCAAAATCGAATTTTCGCGCCATCACAATACTTTCTCTTTATATGAGAAAGTTAAAAAAAAGTGTTAAATATCAGGAATCTATTAAGAATGGTCTAAAACGAATTTCCATGGAGAAAATTTTCAAAAATTTGCATTACATAAATTTTGAAGCCATTGCAATTGCTTAATTTTCTTCGAAAATTCGATAAAAGTTATTAAAATTATACTTCTTACTCTTATCTCATTAATTTTAATTTTTAGTATTCAATACTTTAGTATTCAAGACTAGTATTCAATACTTTAGTATTCAAGACTTTAGTGTTCAATACTTTAGTATTCAAGACTTTAGTGTTCAATACTTTAGTATTCAATACTTTAGTATTCAATACTTTAGTATTCAATACTTTAGTATTCAATGCTTTAGTATTCAATTATTACCTTGATAGTAATCAATTCTGGACAGCTGATCTTCAGCATTATACCAGGCGTTAAAAGGTTCTAACAATTCAGCATATGGAAGATAAAGACTACCGGTTACTGAATAAGTATTGCTGAATACCGGTGCTTTTCTGCATGATCCTGGAAAAATACCATAACAATCATGTAAAAGTTAAAGATTAAAAATAACTTCAATTTTTAAAAATAGTGGCAATCATTACACAAATTATTATAAAAACTTTAATTTCCTAAGTTTTGGGAACACATTTTACTCAAAAAATTAATTCTCTATCCACTAAAGCAGTACCGGAACAGCGTTCCAGCTTTTATACAATTCTTATATTATAAAACTAATTCTTACCACATGTTACAGTCACAAAGAACAACGCTAAACCGTAAAATAAATTCATGTTGGCTCAAAGGAAAGAAGAACAATAAGAGAGAATTATTAAAAACAAATTGTTATATTTATTCAGTAAAACAACCGCATAAAAATTTTAAGATTTGTTCAGGAGATCAATCATACTTGAGTTTGAACGGTAATAAACATTATCTTATACACAATTAGTTATTATTTTAGTATTTTTAAGGAAATAAATGTTTAATCTATGTTTTATTTCCCCATTTATATACTTTTGTTAGATGCAGATATAACGTTATTTATTAGTGAGAGAATTAAATCCATTTACACTCAAAATAATGCGAATACTTCAGAATTAAAAGCTATCTTTTTTGATTTCCTTTTATGTACTCGTAATTTATTAAAGTAGTTTGTCTGATCAAAGATACTACATATTGTATAATCTTTGGAAAATAATACAAAATATTCTGCCAATTGGTGTGGCACATAACTTCCTCGCATCCAATTTCGTAAAATGTAATGTTTCTCTTTCCAATTTAATTAATTATTCCCCTGTTTTTTAACACGTTCAGCTCCGATGACGCAGACGTCTGCGTCATGACGAGTGTATACCCGCGCGCAGCATGACGCAGGTGTTGCGTCATGGCTCTATTCAAACACAAGGGGGCTTCGAAGGGCCTGCGAGGTATAAAGACCCTCGGAAACCGTGTCTGCGCCACCGTAACAGTTCAACCTTGACCCTGGTAACACGAGCCGAGGACTTTTTCGCATTTTTACTACTTCAATTTTTTTTTTTTTAAAGGTATGTAACAGTTATATATTTATATGATTTGTTATATATATAAAATTACATTAACATTTATTTTATATCCTTTTAGTGATTAAATATGCATCTATTACGAGAATATGAAAACATAATTTGTATAATTGATTTTTTTTTTTTTTTTTTTTTTAAATAATAAATATATATATAAATATATATATATATATATATATACCTATATATATGAGCCAGGTCATCTATATAACTCGTAACGGTAAAAAGAACTTGTTTTTATTTAATTTTCTCATCAATAAGTCAAACATATTTACTTCTTTATGTTTTCTATTATTTATTTCTATTTTATATACTATGATATATTGTAATATATAATACATATACTTATAATAAAACTATGTATTTAGTTTTAAATTCTATTTATTACGTCTTTGTTATTGATTTCTATACATTATGTACTATATATTACACTAGTTATATTTAGGTATATACATACATATATATATATATATATATATATATATATATATATATATATATATATATATATATATATATATATATATATATATATAATTTATTTTGAATATTTTTACATTTATGCATTTTATTGTTAACGTTATATATTAGAATCTTTGTCTTGCAGATGTCTGACGATACCCCCTCTACTTCTCGACCCAAGAGATCGCTTAGAGAGAGAGATAAAGTTATCACCAATTTTTATTTTTTATTTTATTGTATATATAAGCTATAGTATTATTGTACAGACGCGTATATTTCTTTCTTCATATTTTGTCAGTAATTTTAAATCTTAGATGATTATATTACCATTGTTACAAGTTGATTTCGTAAACAAATAAACATGTTTTTTGCCGTAATTCTTATTTTTATTACTCTATTTTACTAAAATAATATCTCTGATATTTTTCATTGGGCCAAGTTTTGTGAGTAAGGGTTACAGGCTGAAATGTTTTTGGCTTGGTAAGATAAAGTTATTTGTGTGTGAAAACA
Organism: Gerris lacustris; assembly: GCA_951217055.1. Lineage (NCBI taxonomy): Eukaryota > Metazoa > Arthropoda > Insecta > Hemiptera > Gerridae > Gerris > Gerris lacustris. The sequence continues at coordinate 13,172,477 of OX578278.1, read as the reverse complement.
ATAATAATAATCCCTGGATGTTAATCCAAGTACAGTATTGTGCATATACCTGGCAATGACCTCCAAGGAGTAATCCTCACCCCCTACATTATTGGGTTCAATGTCAGGTAGCTATATGTAACACTTAGCTCTTTTTACAATAATGTTATAATTATTGCATCATAATAATGTTAGGTTTTTCCTTTCACTCCTAACGGACTTTTACAAATAAATAAATAAATGTTTAATTTTTTAAGTAGTCAAAGTTGTAAAGAATATTTTTAACGGTGGACCAGATTAGGCGTTTGTCATATACCTGAGTTCTTGAGCTTGAAGAAGTAGGTTTATCATAAATATAAATGAATAAAAATACTGCAACAATATAATACAACATGGAGTTCTAGGTCTTACGGTGGTGACCGCGTTATAGTGGAAACTGAGTTTCTTCACAGTTCACGTTCTTTTTCATTAGTACTACATGCTCTACCCTGAAGATGCCTCTAGTATAAGAGGCGAAACGTCGGATATAGCATCCCTTATGACGCGGTCACCACCGGAAGTCCTGGAACTCCATTGTGAACACGACCGAAGAAGCCTACGCACCAAGATAATACAACATGTCATGACGCATACGTATGCGTCAAAGCTGCGCCTGCCTAGAGTTTCATTGCGATGCGCAAATGACGCAGACGTCTGCGTCATAAAATTTGACCCAATTTTAAATGGGAAAAATAAAGTTTTTAATTTTTTTCCACAATTTTCCTGCAACATAGGTGTTAAATTAAAGTGAAATTTCAAAAAAAAAATTTGGCGCCCGGGAAGCAACCCTTGTTGCACCAGCGGAGCTGAAAGTGTTACATCGATCAAAATTGTTTTTATTTTGCTTCCGAGCTTACCGAAGGTAACGGAAGCTATGTGATCGTTCTGAAGAACGAAAAAGTTTTATGTCTCCGATTTCAAAAATTCCAAGACAGAAATCCGTTTCAGACATCGGGGAACATTTTTGGTTCCGTGTCTGTCTGTCGGTCTGTCTGTCGTTCAATTTTTGCGAACCAACATATTTTAAAAACTACCCGTCTAATTTTAATGAAATTTGGGTGGTAAGTCATAATTAGCCCATTGTTGGTCCCATATAAGTTTCAACCTTCTGCGCTCATTTGTTTCTCTTCCACATGCTCACAAATAAACATTTATTTATACCTATAGCTTCAAAAGAACTTATCTGATTTGAATGAAACTTTTATAGTTTATCGAAAGTATCCCGCAGATAGCCCCATATTAATTTGAACAGTCTGCGCTCTTTAACTTTTGCTAAATTGATACTTTAATTTGTGTAACAACTCAAAACAATTTTGACAGATTAAAAAAAAAACGGGGGAAACAATTAAACCAATTAGATAATAATGGTTTATAAAAGAATAAAATGAATAAAGTACGTGGATAGGATGCGATGAAGCTATGTGCCACACCAATTGGCAGTCTATATTACTTGTATATCAAAGTATCAATTTAGCAACATTTGAAGAGCACAGACGACTGAACTTAATCTGGGGCTATCTGCAGGCTACTTTTGTTGAACCATCCAAATTTCATAAAAATCAGATGAGTACTTTTGAAGATATAGGTGTAAATAAATGTATGTTACTGCGCATGTGGAAGAGAAACAAATGGGTGGAATGTGGAAACAATGGGCTAATTACCTCAATAATGTAGAAACTTATATGGGACCAACAATGAGCTAATTATGACCTACCATTCAAATTTCAATAAAATTGGACGTGTAGTTTTTAAGATATGTTTGTTCGCAAAAATCGAGGAACGGATTTCTGTCTTGGATTTTTTTAAATCGGAGACCTAAAATTTGTTCGCTCTTTAGAACGATCACATAGCTTCCGCTACCTTCGGTAAGCTCGGAAACATAATCGGAACTTTCCCTTACCTAATAATTCCAAAATGACGACAGCTTTGAAGTTTTATCATAGAGGAATTATTTATCATGTAAGAGAAGTGTAATATAGGTGCAAATTTCCGTTCAAACGGCGAAATAGTAACGAAATTATTTAGGGTAAAAATTTAAAAGTTCAAAAGTCGAATTTTTCAAAATGGCGGCAGATATCAAAACGAAATTTAGTAGAACTATTTGCCTTGTAAAGATCTATAATTGGTGCATGTTTTAGCGCAATTGGAAAAATATACGATATTTAAAATTTTGTCCGACTCAGAAAAATAGGTTAATGAATTCATAAATTTATGATTTTCTGGGCAGCACCAACTACAAAAAGACTGATTAAGTTTCAACTCTCTATCTAAAACAATTTGGGAGTTATTAGGTTATTTTTTTTGTTTCGTGTCTGTCTGTCACTAAAATTTTGCGAATCAACATTATATACTTAATAAAAACTAATCTTCTCATTTTAATTAAATTTGGATGGTAGATCATAATCAGTGCCGGATTTCCCACTAGGTACTATAGGCACGTGCCTAGGGGCGGCAGCACTAGGGGGCGGCAGCGGCCGCGGGGTTTATTGCTAAGATAGCTGTTGACGGCCAAATAGACGAGTTTTCATGACATTTTTTTCTCTTTTCTGAGACAATCTTTAGCTCTGTTATCAGAAAACAATTTACAAAGCCAAGTAGCTATGTAACCAGAAATCCACCAGTTTTTTTTTTTTATAAAAGATTTGAATAGGGCTGTGTACAATGTACCTACCATAAAATTAAAAAATCGGTCCGAGACAACTCAGACAAACTTTCTCATATACGAGTTTATAATTACTTAGCCCAGTGTTTCCATTTATTAGTTTTCGTATGTACATTTAATAATTATTGAACATTTCATCAAAATTTATCATAAAAATAACTTCTTCTGGGCAGGGAATCGAACCCGGGCTCTCTCCGTCCGCGTTTTAAGCTATTTTCTCAGGAACTAGATTTTTCCCGGGAAAACGGCTTATATCGTTGAATTCGTATTTAAATGGACTACATTGTAGAATTTTTTAATCAAAATCGTCGGAACCGTTTTCGAGAAAAATAAAATTTTCATGTTTTTTCAGAGTTTTTGGGGGGTAGCGCCCCCAAATTTAGAGCTAAAATTCATTTCTCGATTTTCTCCTCGGGGTATGATTTTTCTGAACATGTATGCCAAATTTCGTCAAAATCGGCTCAGTAGTTTAGGCTCCAGGCGTCTGCACAGACGACAGACGACAGACGACAGGCGAAGGACAGACATTTTTTAAAAACCACTTTTTTGGACTCAGGGGACCTCAAAACGTGTAAATCCATCAAAATCTCAAAATCGAATTTTCGCGCCATCACAATACTTTCTCTTTATATGAGAAAGTAAAAACTGTAACCGAGTTGTTTGTATTTTCATTAACCTAACCAATAGTACACATCATATTGTATAGGCTAAATATTATAATATTATTAGGAAAACTATATTAATATTATTAGGAGTTGACCAAATGACCAATATGGTACGGTACGCAAAAAATTAGTCCAATCTCTAAATGAATAGTAAGTAGGTAATTTTTTAAAGGGGGGGAGGGGAGGGAGTAGTAGTTGAATAAATAGTGCCTAGGGGCGGAAAATTGTTAAATCCGGCCCTGATCATAATTAGCCTATTCTTGGTCCTATATTATAGGACTAACTTATATTAGGTATAAGTTTCAACCTTCTGCGCCTATTTGTATTCTCTTCCACATGCGCACAAATATACATTTATTTTCACCTATATATTTTTATGAAAATTGGATGATTTGTCGAAAGTACTGCGCTCCTCAAATTTTGCTAAATTAATATTTAATTCATGTAAAAAATCAAAACAATTTTGATAGATTTAAAAAAAAAAACGGGGGAAAAGTTAAATTATTTTGACAAAATAATAAGTATACGAAATAGCACGCAAGAAAGCTACGTGCCACACTAATCGGCAGTCCATTTTTATCAGTCTATTGGCCCATATTTTATCAACAATATGTACAAGCAGGTACAAATAGTTGTAAACAAAATAGATATAAAATTTGCTCAATGATAATTCTTACATAAAGATAGTTAGTTTTTATTTTATTCATCGACATTTCAAAATTTCAAAATTAGTTTAACCCACGAATGCCTGTTAAATATAAGCAATGTTCTTATTTTAGACACAGCCAATTGATGGATATGTCTAATATAATTAGAGTTGACCATTAATTTCATAATGAAACGTTTGTAGCGTCATCTTCTAAAATTAAACTTAATAATAATCACAAATTAATTTGACAATTCCGTTTTGCTTCCAAGCTTACCGAAGGTACGGAAGCTGTGATCGTTCCAAAAAACGATTTTTTGTTTAGGTCTCCGATTTAAAAAATTCCAAGACAGAAATCCGTTTCAGACATCAGGAAACATTTTTCGTTTCGTGCCTGCCTGTTTGTCGGTCTGTCATTCTGTCGCTCATTTTTTGCAAACCATCATATCTTAAACACTACTTATCTGATTTTATAGAAATTTGGATGGTATAGGTTTTAATTAGTTCATTGTTGGTCCCATATAAGTTTCAACCTTCTGCGCCTATTTATTTCTCTTCCACATGCGCACAAACATACAATTTACCCCTATAATCATCAAAAGCACTTATCTGATTTTAATATGAAATTTGGATGGTTTGTCGAAAGTACCCTGCAGATGGCCCCAGATTAATTTCAACCGTCTGCGCTCCTTAAATGTTGCTAATTAATACTTTAATCAATTTGACAATAATAGGTTATAATAGTATAAAATCATTAAAGTATACTAAATATAACGCACCGAGGAAGCTATGTGCCACCCTAATTGGCATAGTATTTTTACAATAACTTATAATAATATACATATACATATAATGTATTATAATTTTATCAATCTATGAGAAAAACGTAAATCGATCATACTCATTCATTTATCACCTATTTAATGAACCTGTGCAAGAAATCAAATTGATTGATTTGAAATCTCTTAGGAAGATAACATTTTAAATATAATGTTGTCTTATGCCAACAAAAAAAATAAAAATCTGAACAAAAATGACATCACAACGATAATCGGAAATTTATTTTTAATAAAATTATAAGACATCTACTCAGACATTTTGTTTCTTTAAGTGTTTCCTATAAGTATTATTGTATTAAGTATAAGACGCCATACAGGTGTTTTAGTATTAGTATTCTACTAAATTCTCATTTCATATTAATCATATGATATTAAAATATACCATATGTAATTTGTTGGAGGTTATATCATATAATATTACATTATAATTATATGATATTAAAACTTAGAAACTAGTGGATAATAAAAATTGTCTCTCCACGTTAACTGGCTAATTTGTTTATTGCGATTTACATAGCAGCTTTTAGCCTTCATAAGGCCATCATCAGGGCCGTCCCTAGGGGTTTAGGCGCCCGGGTCAAAGGCATCATTGGCGCCCCCCCCCCCCCCCCTTATTGCCAAATTCACCTAGTAGTTAAGAAGGGGCCCTGGCGGCCGCCCCTAGACGTGGCGCCCGGGTCAGCTTGACCCGGTTGACCCCCCCTAGGGACGGCCCTGGCCATCATCAGTGCCTAGGAACAAACAAAAGTTAGACTAAGTTTGTTCCTAGGCACTGATGATGCCCTTATAAAGGCTGAAAGCTGCTATGTAAATCACAATAAACAAATTAGCCAGTTAACGTGGCGAGTCTATTTTTATTATCCATTAAGATGACCTCCATAGACGCCCCCATACCTACTAGAAACTAGAATAATTCCTCTCAAAACGGCGTAAATCAATTCTATTCATCACTTCTATTCCCCAATTCTTTGTTGTGTTCTCTTTCTATTCAAGTTATCTATGTTTTCTTTCAACAATTATTTGAGCCTCAGACATTTATACTGTAGTTTCTAAAGACTGTTATCTTTATTTCATACAATTAGTCCTAAAGAAATTTAGTGAAACATGTGTCACCTTGCTAGGGTTTGAACCAGATTTATCCGTGTTTAGAAAGATCAATAGGTTTCATGAAAGTTACAAATACTCTAACCATTCGACTGCAACGATCCTCTAGGTAAGATTTAATCTTATTAAACATGTTTTTCCACATGTTGTTGTCAATTAGTGTGGCACATACACATACAGTATTTAATGCTCAAATTTACTGTTGACAAATTATTTGCTATTCTGTGTAAAAGTGTTTCTTATTTTATGTTTAATATTCTTATTAATGTTTAAGGTCACGAGACCGAACAAGTTCGCTCATTGAGTTTTTTGTATTTATGAAATGAAGTTTAACTTAGGGATATAAATAATAAAATTAATTTAACCTTAATATTCCAGTTATTTTAGTCAAAAATGTGGCTTCTGTTTCACAAAATTCGGAGCTTCATTTTTTTTTTTTTATTCCTTCATTTTGACGTTCTGAAAAACATATAAAAATTGGCAGCGAGATGGTGGTCGCGTTAATAGATGTCCAAGGTCAAAGGTCTACAATTCGATTTTTTGCGAATATCTCGCTTCCTATATGGCTTGGACATTACTAATCAAGGTGGTTATCAAAATTAAAGATAACGGAATTTCCCACAAAAAAGTCAAATTAGTTTTTCACGTACAATGGACAGTTTACGGAATACAAGGCGAAGAATATCAATGGATATCTAGTATCCGTCGCCACACCACTTTTTAGGTATTTTTACGAATATCTCGCTTCCTATGGCTCGGAGACAAGTTAAGGTTATTATCAAAAAGAAAGATTATTAAATTTTCCACAAGAAAGGTCTCTTTCATTTTTAACGTATAACGAACTTTTTTGCAAAAATCCTAACTTTCTATAACTTGTGTAGTGTTTGTTTTTGCACCACTTTTTATGTATTTTTGCGAACATCTCGCTTTGACTCCAATTGGGAATCAGATTAAAAATGAAGATTATAAAATTTCAAACATGAAACATTATGTTTATTTTTTACGTACAACGAACCTTTAGGATAATAAACTTCTCCAAAGTTTCCGTACTAGGTGTAACAACGACTATGAGTGATATTTCAAGTTTGTTTGAACGAAGTTTGAAAATATTCGTGCTCCCAGTGTTTTAATATTTTACAAAGGTAAATGCGTTACGATGACTATCGCAATAGCAAAAGCGAAACATTGTTTTATGTGTAACGAACAAAACGTTAATGTGACACCGTTAATGTGGCACCGTTAATGTGGCACCGTTAATGTGGCACCGTTAATGTGGCACCGTTAATGTGGCACCATTAATGTGGCACCGTTAATGTGAAACGTGGTATGAAAAGTTTGAAGGAAAGAGGAGCATCAAAAGAGGATGAAGATAGAAAACATTTTTTAACTAGAGTTAATTTGGTAAGTGTGTCGCAAAGATTATACAAACAAAATGAGTATTGAATCATTTAAAAAGAGTCGCGCAAAGAGAGTCAGAGTATATCGCAATGCAGTCCTCCACGAAGAAAAGAATGACGTTCGATTTTGAAAATGTTGTCTTTGTTTTGTGCCGAATGAGGCAGCGTTGAGGTTGAGAGAAAAAAAGTCCAGTCATGCACTATGACTTAATGTACGAATTTTCAAAGAAATCTGCGTATTATTGGCTTATGATAATATAGGAAAATTTTGGTTTAGAATTTGCATGTGTGAAAACAAAAATTGGTACACAGGGGTACGGGGTACAAAAGTCAAAATTGTATTTACCCTTCAAGATACATGTCGTTGGAAAGCTCGTTAAGAGTACAGTAATTGTTTTTATGTACACTTTTATCATATATTCATATAAAAGGGGGGTAAAATGGAAAAAACACGTTCTTATGCTATTTAGACCCTAAATTGTAAAAACCCTATATGACCTCCAAAAATTCAACAAAATCATCCTTTCTTTTGATATTATTGACATTTTAAAATTTGTTTGAAATTTTTAAGTGCATCCTAAGGGTGGAGATATCGTCTGGAGTGACACATATATACATACATATTGTGTGATTTTAGGTGAATAAATGAACGAGTGGACTGTAGATTTTGGTTTCAAATATATAATTTAAGTTACACAATACAATAAGTGATAGGTATGTAGTACAGTATACACAGAGTAAGGACCGGCCTGTAAGACAGACAGAGCCAGACTGGGGCGAATAGGGTGGTGGCAGAGGGCACCAGTGGAAGGGAGATTAGGAGTGGGGATTAGGTATAAGGTATATCTCGATAGTGCCTTGAAGTCCACAACACATATATACATTCATATATACATACATATATACATTCATATATATACATTCATATATATACACACATATATACATTCATATATACATACATATATACATTCATATATACATACATATATACATACATATATACATACATACATAAAACAAAGTGTTAAATTTTAGGAATCGATTCAGAATGGTCTAAAACTGATTTCCATGGAACATTTTTTCAAAAATTCGCATTACAAAAATCTTGAAGCCATTGCAATAGCGTAGTTTTCTTTGAAAATTCGCTGAAAGAAAACATAGATCGAGCATTTATAATGAAGTGCATCTACATTTAAAGACACTCTGATCAAATGAGTAACGTGAAAGCTAATAATTGTGATTATTTTTGGTTTCGTTGTAATATTAATTTCCTTGCTATACTTTTCAATCAATTTAGCTTTTATTGTCGCATCGGTAGGAGCATCATCTCCAAGCAAACCCTTTAGCTTTAGTTTGAAACAACGTTTCGCTATTGTGATTGCCACCTTAAAAATTACCTTTGTAAAATATTAAAGCACTGTGAGCACGAATATTTTCAAACTACTTCCAAACAAACTTGAAATGCCGCTCGCAGGAATAGAATAACGGTTCCCACCGTGGAGCTGCCTCGGGGAAAAGCCCAAGTTTTTGGTCGTTGTTACGCCTTGTGCGGAAACTTCGGTGTACTTTATTATCCAAACGGTTCGTTGAACGTAAAGAAGAAACATAATGTTTTCTGTGTGAAATTTTATAATCTTCAATTTTGATCGAATCCTCAATTGGTGTCCGAGCCATAGTAAGCGAGATATTCGTGAAAAACCGAATTTGTTGACCTTTAATATCTTTTAACGCGACCACGATCTCCCTTCCTCCTATCTCTCTCTCTCCCCCCCCCCCCCCCCCCTTCAAAATAAAAAGACTAAATAAAGGTGGGCTTAATATAAGTGCAATGATTGGTTAGCGTCATAGAATATATTGATCTTTACATTGTCACTGCACTTCTCTCCCCCTCCTCTTAGAATAAAACATCCTTTCCTTATCAATCTTTGCATTTTAGTTTTCACATAATTAAAATATCAATGCCAAAAATAATTTTTTTACTGATCTACTTTATCTCCTCCCTCAATATGGACAACGTTGAATAAAAGCTGATAAGGCACTCATTTACTATTAGGTTTACCTATCCCTAATTACTCTAATTTGTATGTAAATATTCCCTTATCTTAATAGTTTATTTGAATTAGACTAAGGAATATTATCGCCTTTACAAGCAAAAGGTTGATGTTCCTTTGTCCCAAAGTTCTTTGGACTAAATATCGCCCTTTGTCTTAGTCTTAATAGTTATTTGGAGAAAGAAATTCCTTATCAGTATGATAAACAAATGTAGGTTTGGTAACCAAATAAATTAGTACCGCTATGACACACCAGAATAAAATAGACCGCCAATTAGTGTGGCACATAGCTTCCTCGCATCCTACCGTGTACTTTATTGTTATATTAACATTAAAATTATTGTTATATTACTTTATTGTTATATTGTTTATTTTGTAAAAACTATTAATAGTTTAAGCGATCTTTAACACTTCATAGCGGTGCCGCTGTTGGTTTTACTAAAAAATTGTATTTTAAAAAAATGTTTGTCTCATTAAATAAATAAAGTTTGATTTTTTTCCCGACCTAAAATTCCAAATTTAAATTTTAAGTTCACGTTTACGCGAGCGTTGCGCGTGAACGCTTTGACGGATAATGTTGTCCAACGAACTCGTCCTGAGCATTGGTAAAATGAACATGTCTACCAAATTTCATCAAAATCGGTCAACATTTACTCAAGTTATCGTCACACGTTTCATAATACGCGGACACACAGACCGACAGACAGACAGACAGACACGAGACCAAAAATGTTCCCTTATGTCTGAAACGGATTTTTTAAAATCGGAGACATAAAAGTATTTCGTTCTCAAAAGTGAACACAATGCTTCCGTTACCTTCGGTAAACTCGGAAGCAAAAAAGGAAATAACAAAAAGGATTATGTAGGACAGTATAAGTTTTCAGGGTCATTATGAAGGACGAAATTTAAAACATAGATGTGGGCGTCAGCAAGTTTTTTCTAAGGATCTTGGATTGAAGAGATTGGATGCGATAGGAATTGGATGGTTTGGTCCAAACCCAGAGTTCTATGCCATAAGTCCATGTTATTTTATTATTGTGTTGTAGATGTGTACTTTGTTTTGCATGCTGAGTTTAGATGTGTTGTGTAAGAGTCTGTGTTAATGTTTATAGCTTGTATTGCATTGTGTGATAAATTACATTTTATATCTCAAAATAACATTATAGTACACTTTATTTTACACTAGGATTTCGAAAGAACTCAAAAAAATTATATTTATTTTGCTCCATTAACTTTGACAAACATAACATTGTTAAAACAATTACATTGTTACATATGAAGGGCTGGTCATAACACCACAGTTGTTATCTTTAGTTGACATTAAGACGTAGCCCTGATCACCCCAGTGATTAGACCATGAGTTCTTGATCAGCCAGTAGTTTTCATTATTAAGTGATCCATAGCCAACGACAAGAACCACGTGGTCAAGACCATCCGGATTATTTTCTGTTAAACAAATGTAATCAAACAAATCATTAATTGGAAAACATAGGAAAAATATAAGATTAAATCAATCTGCGTAATCTATACGAGTAGTTTTGATTCGAGGTGATTAGATGTGGTGAGAGGTGGTTATAGACGTAAAGGCATCCTTAAGCAGCCCCTACACGATCAAACCGCTTGATCAAAACATCGCATCAAGCTGATTGACATGACCTTCAAGCCGCCTTGGGGCGCATCAAGCATCCCATCAACACTCATTTGTAGCGGAGTTTTCGACTAGTGAACTGCTCCTCCTGGACTGTAGTGAATCAGTATTGTGTAGATACTTGGTTTCGAATCAGGATTTGGGGTGTTGAGCAGGTGATTTACGGAATGCTTGATCAAAATTGCTCTAGACTATCAAGCGCTCCGTTAGTGTCCTAGGCTATTAATTATGCTTGACACCATTGCTTGACGCGCTGTTTTGATCAAGCGGCTTGATCGTGTAGGGGCTGCTTTAGAAATGGTGAAAGATGGTTAGGAGTGGTTTAACCCCTCCCTGAACCTCATCAGATATTGTAAATTTACCTATAGTTGTCAAAGTAGCCGTGGGCCTTTAAGTTATTTGTGTAATTAAGGTTAAAGTCATGGGTTCGATCCCATGCCAAATCAGTTACAGGCTCACTATTAATCACACCCTATTCACTTCAGAGGTATATTGAAGTGTAAAGTGGCTTAACTCTATGATTAGTCATCAGGGCCCAAATAAGTGGCCTCATTGCTAGATTTGAATAAATGGGTCGTCCTCACATTTCAACTACTATAGTCTACCAGCTTTTTGAATACTATTGCAAAACTGATAAATCATCTGTTATCTTTCCTTCTAACAACTAACAGAGAATCAAAATCTTCCAACAACTGATGGAGGATCATATGTTGAAAGCCTTACACGATAGATGGATAAAACCCAAAATATTTCAAACTGCTGGTTAAAATAAATTATCTCAAGAAAGCCTTCCGTTATTTTAATGATTGCTAATGTTACTTATTAAATCAATCTTTAACCCTTTAAGGATCAGGCAAAAAAAAAAAAAAAAATGTTACTGTGGATTGGTGGTTTCCACGGTTTACCACCTGACCATCTCTACACGTGAGTTTTTTATTGTGGCTCATAGAAGCAATTTCTTAGAGTGGATGTTTGTCAACATACTCATTATACTACCAGTTTTAATGTAATATTGAGTTTTTATTATAAATTATTAGCGCTCTCGAGTTATTTGCAGATTTTTAGCTATAGTTGTGAAAATGTAATGAATTAAGTTGTCTTAGAGGTTTGGTGGTTCATTCCGTTAACCACCTACTTTAAGGTGGTAAAGGATGTAAACCACCAAACCTTACAGGCAATATAATTTTTGTCAAGGTCATCAGAAGTACAAATCCCTAATTGGTTGGTGGCATCTCCTATAGAAACCACCTAAAAACATTGATTTTTTTTTTTATGGAAAGGGGGCTAGAATTTTTTCAATAATAATTTTCTGGGGCCATTCTTGATCCCACAGATGAGATTTGCAACTCTAATTTTAGAAATTTGAAAAAAACAGTACTGCGCCATTCGGAGCAAAAGGGGGCGGTTTGCCTGGCAAACCACCAATCCTTAAAGGGTTAATATAAAACCTCGAGGTTCACAATTACCATTTGCAGATACCAGAATACAGTGCAGGATCTTTATGATTGGAATCAATACAAACTGTTTATAATTGGTTTAAATTGTTTTGTATTCACGAGATATTATTGAAATATTAAATTGATTACTTACTGCATGTAGGTTCGTAGAAAACTCCGTTGCTATAAAAGGAAAAGGATTGGTGAGCAGCATCGATAAATACTGATATGGGTCCGTGATTAAACAACGCAACTCTAAGAGCAGTCTCATTGTTCGGTGCGACATTAACAAAACTTGTGATTGGAGCCATCAGTTGCACTGTATCAGTGTGACAATATCCATCCTGAAACATATGATGATTTTATTGGGAGTGTATTAGAAATTAAATTTATAGGTCGTCTGATAGTTGATAATTGGACATTAATGTTCGTAGGCTTCCGCAGTTAAAATTATAATGAAGTTCTAGGTCTTTCGGTGGTGACCGCGTCTCGAAGGGTGTACGACCCGACGTTTCGCTCCTAATGCTAGAAGCATCTTCAGGGGTGTTCATGGTGTCCTTAGCATCAGTTCACACCTGTCTACACCATGAGCAGCCCTAAGATTTTTTATTCTTCTAGCATTAAGAGCTAAACTTCAGGACGTACCTTCGAGACGCGGTCACCACCGGAAGACCTATAACTTCTTGATAGTTGCATGTTGCGTGTGAATTGAGCACCCTATTCGTAATCACAGCTACTACCTAATGGTTGAGATCATGATAAATCTGCATGTTTGGAAGGCTTTTCGAAGGCCCGGCCCGTGCCACCAAACATCTGATCCTTGGTTTCAGTATTAAGGATGATTCACGCTACACCGAGCCGGGGCCGAGCCGTGCCGGGCACGAGGCTCGCTGAAAAAATGTTGTATAGATTTTAAATGAAGCAATGCACAGTACACCGGGCACGACACGAGTCATGACCGAGCCTCGTCCGAGGCTCGGTGGCAAAACGTTGGGGTACATTGTTTTCACGCGCCCGGCCCTTCCCCGCCTCGGTCCCGCCTCGTTGAAGGATGATCCACGCTACAACGAGCCCGGGCCGTGCCGGGACCGAGCCCTCCCACCCTCGTTCAAACGTTCAATAGGTGAAATAGGTTTCTGAAATCTAGAAATCTTCTTTGTAAGGCAAGGTTTTAATATCTTCAGCAAAACATTAAAACATTCCTTGGACATTCTAAAGTAGCCAAAAAATTTACTTTCATCGTCCACTAATTCTTTATAAAGAGTAAAAAAATTCTCCTTCAAATTTTCGCTTTTTCCAAGCTTGATGAACGCCCACCTTCTTGCTTTTCTGCACACCTAACATTTCACCCGAATCTTCAAGCGCGATAGCAATAGCTGCTAACTCAAACTCGGAAAAACGAAACATTAAAACATTCGCTATTAAACACAGACAGTTGAAATATGAACATGAGGCACAGGCACTAGATATGAAATGAACACGAGTCGCTTAATAGAGGACAGAACGTCCCAGCCCGGCCCGTGCCATCCTCGTTCACAACTCGGTGTAGCATGTATGTGAAGGCTCGGACGGGGCACGGTGGGAGGGCTCGTGCCCGGCACGGCACGGCCCCGGCTCGGTGTAGCGTGAATCATCCTTTATGCTGTAACCCCTTCTAACCATAATTTCACCAGTGAGCTCTAACCATCATTTCACCATTGGGTTACAGCTTTATATTGGAACCTTGATCAGATATTTGGTGGCATGGGCATGGGTGTTGAAAAATCCTTTCAAACTTGCAGATCTATTATGAGCTAACTAACAAGTCGCTGAATGGTCCTTCTGATCATACTTCTCCTTCCTCGTGTTCAATGTAGCTAATACTATAAGGAACTGAATTTAAAAAAGAGAAAATTGACGTTAAATATTAAAATTTAAATGTACAAGCAGCATTTACCTGTCCAAGATACGAGCCATATTCTTCATCAGTTGGTATGCCTCCATGTTTTTGGATCCATTGATAAGACTGTGTGTCTGCTCCACCATCACAACCATTGTTACCAAATCCCCATGAACAATCAACTAAAGCCTATAAATAAAATATATGAATTGAATATATAATTAAAATATTTAATTAACATGTATGATTCTATATTTAATCATTTAGATAACACTTAATCATCATTAGGTTAGCTCTGGTAGCACTAAAGTTTGTTTATGACCTCTTAAAAAAATGTATAATTTTGTGGTTTACCTGTTCTGAGAATCTAACGAGTTGACCTGTTTTAAGGAAGTAAGCTCCTTCCATTGCACCAACAGCTGCAAAACTCCAGCAAGAGCCACATGTGACTTGATCTGTAAACGTATTGATAATAATTTAGCTTTCAAATTTATGGAGTTATTAACCATTAGGTTATTTTAGCTATTAGGTTATTTTTATGGGCTATTATGTTATAGCCAAACTCTTGTAGACCAACAGTTTGGCATTTACGGCTAATGTTCCGATATCTGAACACTGACTGGTGGGCAAAATGGCACTAGATTCCTGCAGAAATCCTTGCCTTGATACCCTTATTAACAATATGAATCCCTAAGACTAAGCACTCTATGTACTTAAAGATTTGAACTCATTCAATAATGGGCCACCTCCCATGCAGAGTTCTCCCTCCTTAGCTGGCTCCTCCTTGGGAAGGGTATCTTTAGTTTTCCCGTGTTTAGAAGAGTTACTTGAGTTTCCTGCAGATAGTAGTAGTAGTAGTAGTACTACTACTAGTGCTACTACTTCCTGCAGATAACTTTGTCACCAGGCTACATCATCAATATCATTCCGCAAATAAAAGGCCAAACACATCCTGTTAAATACAGTTCCTCCTGGATTTTGTTCTGAGTGTCACATCTCTTTCTTAAGTCGAGGTTAAAAAATTGTCATTACATTTTATAGAATTCCCAAGTATGTTCTCCTACTACGTAAACAACTACTTCTTTGGTTAATGACGAAGGTGAATGTAATTCTACTCAATCAATGAGAGGTAAAATGTATTCGTAGCAATTTTCCATAGTTTGTCCACCTCGTCGCTTAAATCTAAACCCACACTGATATTAATTTTGAACAAAATTGAAGTTTCTAGTTCATAAGCTTTAGCCACTTCATTGTCTATAGTAACGTATTTTCCATTAATAAATTGTAATGTATGTTCATGTCAAATACCTTTAACAGGAGTGACAGCTCCTCTAATCCTCCAGTCAAAGTTTTGAGGTATGACTTCCGCTAGTTTATTTAAAGTAGCGGAATCGTAAGGGAATTCTGATGCACCATTGTTGCTAGAAGGATTGTAGCGGCCACCTCTATAAGCTTTTAATTCTTCCTCACTTCTGTCTGCAAGATGATTCACTTTCAAAGTATACCCAAGACCTTTGCGATTTGTTGAATGTATAAATCTAAAAAGAAGATGACCATAAAAGAGGCTGATACAGGTAGCTACATCAGACATCAGCATAGTAAATCTTATATTAGTTCTTAAAGAAAGCCTCACAGGATTCTAACCTCAATATTATCATTACGTATTTATTAATTCCATTGCATGTCGTATAGTATTATCATATTATAAATACAAGTGCGAACAAACCTGATATTATGTCTAAAAATATCTTTCCTTTTATCGTGTTCCTCATCGTCATAAGATTTGGAATGTACAGTCTTGTATTTCTCCCAAGCCTCATCAACATGGCCTGTATGTCTGTCTATGAACTCTTTCATTGGGTTAAAATTGTAAACATGGTGATCATGAGCTCCATTACTAGGATTACAACTTATATCTGAAATGTATGAAACCATAATTGTTCAAAACCATTATTATAATTTTACAATTGAATTAAAATAATAACTTGATTAACTGATGATTAATCTTACTTTTTGGTTCCTTGAATACCTCTGGGTCAGGTGTTCCTACGACGTAATTATCGTAGTCAAGATAATAATGATCGTAGTGAGATCCAATGAGTGAGTTGTAACCTTTCATTTCGTACCTTACTGGAATAGGTTCGGATAGTGAGGGAGATTTTGGGTTTTTCTGAAAGAGCAATCACAAATGTTAAATGTCTCCACAAGTTATCTATTTAGTTTTTACTCTAAGCACATAGTGAACTGTGAACGAGAACGAGAACGATAGAAAAGATTAAATAATCAATGCTATAAACGAATTCATCAAATTTCGATACTGTATTAAGAAATGAGTTCTTTAATAATAACATAGAATTTTTACATCAGTGTTATACATTGATGGCGGAGGCGATTTTGAGAGCTGCTTCAAAGGTGCAAATCATATACATAACATAACATCCCTTACAATAAGTAATTTTTGCGTTAGTAAAAAAAATAAAAAATAGGATTTTTTACTAGGGTTGAGGGTGGACTGTATCTGAAGCGCAGACAGTGTTTCCGAGGGTCTTTATGCTGCGCGGGCCCAATAACTTAAATTCTAAATATATAATAATAAAATTGTTTCATTTTTAAACATAGAAAATTTAAGTATTAATGTTTTAAGCATCCAAACCACATTTAAGATAATAAATGATAACTTCACCTGCCATCGAATCCAGATTGTATACGTAGAAGTACGATTCAAACTTTTTACATTTTCCCTCCAGATTTCGCATTGATAACCATTCTTAATTTCAGTTCCAACAAACTGAAATAGACAAAAAGAAATAACAAATAAATTGAGAAAAATATGTTTATCTATGTTGATACATTATCGGTCCGAGACAACTCAGACTAACTTTCTCATATATAATATCGGTCCAGTTTCTCAGATACCATGAATGTTATCTATACATATACACGTGTCAATCCGCTAGATTAACTATTAATTGGCTTAATATTAAATATTTATTGCTGAGCAGTCAGCCCATTTATAAATTGGGGCCTGAATGCAATAAATATTTATTGTGCAATGAAATTAATATTATTTAGCCCTATAGCCCAGGGCGCCAGATTTTGGGGGGCAAAATTTCCTAAGACACCTTTTTTACAAACAATAAATAAAAAAATAAAATAAAAATAAAAAATGTGTTATGTATAATATTGTGTCTCCCTACTGCCGTTCTGTAATGTTTTCCACTCTGAAGGCAAATGTCACTCATTGGCCTTACAGCCAATGCCAATGATGGCCTTATAGTAAATAATGTACACATAGTATTTTTGTATCCAATACTTAACAATAGTTTCTATTTAGTAATTTATTATATTTATTTTCTTTTAATTACTTCTCATGTTTGTAAATTTTTATATAATTTTCTGATAAGCATGTATAGATTAACTGGTACATGGATTCCTGTTTAATGTACAATAGTGATTTATATGCGAAAGGTTGTTGAATGATTTTATTACAATGGAGCTTTTTTGGATCATAATATGCTCAAGATCCTCCTCTACACCGCATTCTGAACACAGCGAAGATTGCTCTTTTCCTATCTTGTATAAATAAAAATTACATATGCCGCGATTGGCTCTCAATCTACTAATCCTTGTCACCATTGATCTGGTTACTGCTAAACGACTATACCATGCAGTGTTGACCCAAAACGTCTATTATTCTCTACCTTTTTTTATTTTTTAATAAAATAATACACTACTATATTATCTTACTGATTTTTAGGGTTAAAACCAAAAAAAGAAACCCTTATAATTTCGTTCCTCTGTCTGTCTGTCACTCTCTACGGTTCCAATTTGAATAAAAAAAGATAAAAACATGAAACTTTCTAGTGTTAAAAATCGTTCAAAATTATCAGCTTTTCAAATCCAAAATGGCGGATAATTCCTCTCATGGGATATTTTATTTATTTATTTTTTTTTTTTATTGTGGCATAAAATTGTAGCTTTTGAGGAGTAGATTACAAAAATATATAACACATGTGGGAAGTGTTTAATTTTCCATGCCATTTTGTCAAAAAACATCAACATTTAGAGTGCCCCCCCTTCCCGTAAAACTATATTCTGTTGTTACTAAAAATATGAAAAACATACAAATCACCAGCAGACAGCACGCTGGGCTATAGAAAAAATAAGAATGGAATTTGATCTGTTAAACTGGGAATCCAAAATAGCGGATAATTCTTGTCATGAACATTTTTTTTTTTTAATTTTAAGTTGGGTATCAAATGAAAGGTATTGGTTACAAAAATATATAACACTTGTTGAAAGTGTTTAATTTTCTAGGCCTTTTCGTCTTAAAACATTAAAATTTTATGGCCCCCCTCCCCATATACTAATTTCATTATTACAATACCAACGAAACCCTTTTTACATGAGACTTCACACAAAACCAATTTATTTTATGCATTAAATTTATTACTCAACTACTCGATGCGATCATGTGAACACATGATTAGGTTATTACAGGACATAGAATCCGGCCACTTACTCAACTACTCGATGAGATCAACACATGATTAGGTTATTACAGGACATAGAATCCGGTCACTTACTCAACTACTCGATGAGATCAACACATGATTAGGTTATTACAGAACATAGAATCCGGCCACTTACTCAACTACTGGATGCGAGATCAACACATGATTAGGTTATTACAGGACATAGAATCCGGCCACCTACTCAACTACTCGATGAGATCAAACATTTCTAATTTCTCTGGAATTCAAACTCACAAAATTTGTCGATGTTTTGACCTGGGTTGCGCTAGTGCGCTAACCACTCGGCTATACGCAGGTATTTTTTTTAATTACTTCCAAGTATATTTTACCTTTCTCTTTAAAATCTTTAATCTCTCATTTTGACGTTATCATTTATCTTTTTTAGGAATCTTGGAACTTACCCTCCTATTTAACATATTACTATCCCATATTTTCGGTATCATCGCCGTATTCGCGGCTTATGGCTGAACGTATTCCCTGCGAATAAGGAGCTTGATCTTATATTATAGTAGTATACGAGTAGGTATATCATATACCTACTTTTAATATGTATTTAAAAACAATCATTTACAAATATAATAACACATAAACTATAGGCATCGCGTGGCTCTATCATTGAAGCGAGCGTAATGCAATAAATATTAGATAGTTAAATCATGATGAGTTGATAGTTAAAGAATATGATTGTAATAAAGAGCCTTGTAGTGTGGGGAGAAGGGTTTTTCCACTATTCCTTAACTCACCTTCACGTTCCGTTCCATTCCATTTCAACTATTATAAAATGTATCACTTCGCTACATAAAAACCATTGTATGTATCAAGTTGAAATTTTACATGCCTGTTTTAATCTTACGATGTGCATGAAGTTTTATTAAAATCGTTATATTAGAACTTAAGATATCGGTATATCGTAAGATATAGGGTGATTCTCCCTCACTTGCGTTTCATTTAGTTGATGAACTTACCGTGAAATTGGTAATATCAGGAAGAATAGACTGCGCCGTTATCGGACTGTCATATCCAGCATATTTCATAAAACAAGTCGCAACATTCATTTGAGTTTCAGTTGTAACTGGAACTATCTCCAAAGTTTTACCCCCCTTTTCGTAACCGCCTAACTGATAAGTCTTCACAGCACCTGGAAACAAAGTCATGAGTTCAATTTCTAGTTAATTATTATAGGTTCGGTTCCCGGGGATGAATGCATTTTTACAAAATGTAAATCAGATGCTTGTGTAATCTGTCATGAAAATAATTAGTAATATTTGTTAATTAAATTGCTTAAAAAGAAGATAATAAGATGTGACAATGACGTGTAGAACACATTTGAAGAAATTGTAAAGAATGATTAGTAGAATTTAAATAACATATAAGTGTTGAGTAATTCAAATTAAATGTTAAGAAAAACTTGATAATGACCAAAGGAGGGGTTGAAATATTGCACCTATAAATATTATGAAACTTAAAAATTTTAAACTTTTATTTATACTACCCATTAGACCTGCGAAGGACTTTTCTTTTGTAAACTTAAATATCGATAGAGGGTAATACAAAACTACTACGTAAATTTGTATGTGAACTTATGGGGGCTTCTTTAATAATAATGATTAATTATTAAAAGTGTTCTTTTTGTTGGTAAACTAAGATAAATTTTATTAGCAACAAAAAATCTTAACTCATTTTGAATGTATTGTTTCGGGGAACCACCTCAAACATGAGTGTGGAAAACAATGATAAAAATAGACTGCCAATTGGTGTGGCACATAGCTTCCTCTCATCCTATCCACGTACTTTATTGATTTTATGCTTTAACAAGCCATAATTGTCTATTTTGTTTGTTTCTCCAGTTTTTTTAATCTGTCAAATTTTTTTTGTTTTTTTCAAGAGAATTAAAGTATTAATTTAGCAAAAGTTAAAGAGCGCAGAAGGTTCAAATTAATCTGGGACTATCTGCGGGCTACTTTCAATAATCTATAAAAGTTTCATACAAATCAGATGAGTACTTTTGAAGCTATAGGTGTAAATAAATATATATGTTTGTGCCCATGTGGAAGAGAAAAAAATGAGCGCAGAAAGTTGAAACTTATATGGGACCAAAAATGAGCTGATTATGACGTTTAAGATATGTTGGTTCGCAAAAATTGAGTGACAGACAGACAGACAGACATGGAACCAAAAATGTTCCCTGATGTCTGAAACGGATTTCCTTGGAATTTTTGAAATCGGAGACATAACATATTTTCGTTCTTAAGAACGATCACATAGCTTCCGTTACCTTTGGTAAGCTCGGAAGCAATACATTAAATATATACTTTATTGGTTTAATTAAATGGTTTTTATTGTTTCATTTATTATTTTAATGCATCTTTTACATTTATTTACACGGACTTATTTATTTTAAATTTAACAGTTTTACCATGGACATGTCTATATATATATATATATATATATATATATATATATATATATATATATATATATATATATATATATCTTTCAACATTTTTATACGGTCATTCATTTTAGTTATTTGATTTTTTTGATCTTGTAGTGTCTTTTGCCATGCTAATTGCTAATTTTTATTGTTAATCTACTTGTTCTTTATGTTTGCTAGTTTTAAATTGTTGTAATTTCTTGTTTGTTCTTAGGCAGGCACTGATGATGGTCTTTTGAAAGCTGAAAGCTGTTTTGTTATTGAAATCGTTTCAGTTTACGTGGAGAAGCAGTTTGTGTTATTCTTTCATTGAATTACAGTTTAATATTTCTAGTCTCAAATCTCTTATCGCTACTTTTAAACTTATTATACACATTGATATTTCTTATGTATTACAAGAATGTATAA
Source organism: Gerris lacustris (assembly GCA_951217055.1). Taxonomy (NCBI): domain Eukaryota; kingdom Metazoa; phylum Arthropoda; class Insecta; order Hemiptera; family Gerridae; genus Gerris; species Gerris lacustris. The sequence continues at coordinate 13,150,752 of OX578278.1, read as the reverse complement.
ATACATATGATTTATATATAAATATCTGTAGATATATATATATAGATACCTTGATAATAATCAATCCTGGATACTCCTGGAAATGCTTGTTTATCATACCAAGCATTGAATGGTTCCGATAATTCAGCGTAAGGAATGTTGAGGCTTCCGGATACTGTGTAAGTATTGCTGAAAACCGGTGCTTCCCTGCATGATACTAAACAAACATATAATCAAATATATTAATAGATAATTTAATCTCAAATAGATCATTTTAGCGTCCAGTTAATCATAGGGTAGGTTCCCTTACCTAGGACCTATCCTAAGGCGGCTTTCACACTGCGGGCGAGACTGAGCGAGGCCGAGCCGAGCGTTTTTGTATTCACACTCCGGGCGAGACGGCGAGACAGAGCAAGACCGAGCGAGGCCAGGCCAAGAGTTTTTGTATTCACATTGCGCGCAAGATTGAAGCCGATCGGCCGATTATCTACCAGTCCACCTACAACCGTTTAAAATGCGTTTTCAGCGACCGAAAACGCTTTTCGACGGCTGAAAACGCTTAGCTAACAAAAACACTCGAAAAAAAACGCCCGGTCTCGCTCGGTCTCACTCGGCCCGGTCTCGCTCGGCGTTTAATGTGAATAGCCCCATGCTAATACATGTGTTTGTTTCTCAAGCGGAATCGGCCTCGCTCGGTCTCGCACGCAGTGTGAAAGCCGCCTAAGGAGTGATATGATAGTAAGAGTATTAGTAAGTTCTATTAGTATTTAGTAATAGCAATGGTATTTAGAAATATTAGTATTTATATGTATTAAAATAAATAAAGGCGTATTAACGTATAATATTATCTTCAGTAAGGAGTGATATGACAGTAAGAGTATTAGTATGTACTAGTAGTATAAGTATCAGTGGCGTAGCTAGGGCATTGGCCCCCCCCCCCCCCCCCACAAGAACTTTTTGTGGGCCCCTCGCCAAACTAAATTGATGAGCAAAAAAAAAACCTCTTGCGTTTACAACTGGGGGCCCCCGTCGTCGTTGATTTGGGGGCCCCCTACCAGTGTGGGCCCATAGTTTGCCACTGATTAGTATTTATTTATTAATATTGGTATTTAGCAGTATTAGTATTTATATTAAAATACATAAACCTGTTTCAATGTATACTATCATCTTCAGTGAGATGTGATATCTTAGTAAGATTAACATAGTAAGAGTTCACAGTAGAAGACAGTGGCGTAGCTAGGGCATTGGGGGGTCCCCCCGCAAGAACGTTTTGGGGTCAGCTCGCCAAAGATAATTGATAAGCAAAAAAATAATAAAAACTATTGCGATTAGAACTGAATGGGGCCCCCCTGACAATGGTTATAGAAGTATGATTCCAATTAGGTAGTTAGATTTTATTTTGTTCTAGAGGGGCCCCCAATCGACATTGGTACATTGAATTTGGGCCCCCCTGGCGCCAGGGACCCACCCGCAATGCGGGCCCGTGAGGGCCCATAGTTACGCCACTGGTAGAGGAATTCTTCTTACTATTACTACGTTCCCATTAGTTTTCGAAACAGTTCTAAAAAATTATTTTGGGTTCAACCTAACGTGTTTCCATGAGGAAATTTCAAAACAGTTTTCACAACAATTTTGGAAACTATAAACTCCCAGACTATGTTATAGTTAAGTCAGGTTATCATATCTCTGCTTAGCATACCTACTGCGCATGTCTCAATTCCGTTTAAACTTCAGTACCTACTGGTTTCCAAGCTATTTTTTTCAAAACAGTTTCAATAAAATACCAAAAATTTGCTGTTGTGACCTTGAACTCAAAACGTATTGAAATTGCCGTTTCCAAGAGGTTTTGAATACCTACCAGGACCGTTTTCAAAACGTTCTTGAAAACTTATGGGAACGTAGTAAATATGAACGTTCCACAGTGAAGATGATATTATACGTTGAAATGCGTTTGTGTATTTTAATATAAAATAGTGGTGACATTAGGTTTGTTCCAACCACACTTCAAACTAGTTTCAAACTGTACGACGCATGCGCATTAGCGAAAAACGATCAATTGTGGTCCGTTGCGCATGCGTCGGACAGTTTAAAACCAGTTTGAAGTGTGGTTGGAACAAACCTATTATTGTTGTGTTACTTATTAACCTGCCTAGTCAATTTAGTTATTATTATTATAAATGACTAAATAAAATATTAAGGAATTTAAATTCAATATCAATCTTTATATGAAAAACTTTTGTAAGCCGATTTTATTATTTAAGTAATCAAACGTACCTGCTGCTGCACACAAAAACCAAATTATACAAACATTTAGAATCAAACTCTGCATTTTTAACTAATAACTAATAATGTAATTATTCTACGGAGCAATCTTTAACTAAACTACCAAAAACGAATAATGCAGAAAAATTATTTAAATTATCACTTCCTTATTTTATCTTATATATCGAACTATTGAATTTTAAATTAATCATTGAAAGTATGTTTCTACGAACAAAATATAACGCAATCAATCATTTTAAATATAATATGAATGATGAGTTTAATTATGTAGGATTATAATTTTGATAGATTAATCTTTAATAAAGAGTTTTAATCAGCTGAGTATTTTAGAATTTAAATTTTTCCATCGCTGTATGTTTTGATGTTCTAATGATCAAACGGTAAGGTAAAGTTACGGATTACATGATAAATATTTCAGTTGAAAATAAACAAATATGTTGTCTAAAAACAAATCAACAAAGCACAAAGCAAAATGTAAAAAAGTAATGTCTATATTGGTTCCAAATAGGTCGACAAAATTTATCCGCTTAAGGAACAAAATGACTACATTTTGTTTAATAGATTAATTTAATGTTTTTTAATCTGCATTTACTACCCTTAATGTTGTAACTTATTCCAATGAAAAACTTGATTAAAAAATAGTCTACCACACTTAATAAATAAGTGTGACAATACTAGCAAAGAAACAATTAAACAGAAAACCGCACAAAGAAACAAGCAAATAAAATAACATACTAACAAAGAAACAAGCAAATAAAATAACATACTAACAAAGAAACAAGCAAATTGAATATAATAAAGAACAAACAAACAGATAATCATACATAAAACAAGCAAACAAAAAAAAAAAAAAAAAAAAAAAAAAAAGGATCACACATATGTTAGAATTATAAATATTGTCGTGAAATGTTATTTAAGCATAGGAGTGGTAATTTAGCCTAATATATTTTATTTATATTTACATTATCATTAGCTAGGCCGAGATCTAGAGCCACCTTTAACCACCTCGAACCACCTCTAACCCCCTCTAACGTCCTCTAACCGCCTCTAACCACCACTAACCACCTCTAACCACCACTAATCACCTCTAACCACCTCTAATCACCTCTAACCTCCTCTAACCACCCTTTAGGAAATTTCCCTGTAACGTACAATATGAATTAGCCGCAATGGGTGTAATCAATCATTTTCAATATAATACAAATGTAAAGGAAAAAACAGAAAAAGAAACGAAGGGCTCTAGAATAAGTAAATTTTTTTGGTTTTCCCCGAATTAAATTGTTTGGGAAACACTGCTATTTTGCAGGAAACTAGGGCTATTTTGCCCTCCAGTTATAGGATTCGAAGCACTGCCTATTTTTAGTTCGATAGGCTTTATCTCAGCTCTTTTACGCAAGACAAGGTCAAAAGAAACTAACTATTATTCTCAAACAGAGACTAGTACACACAGGTTATTATTCAAAAGTCATTATTACGTACCGAAGACTAGTTAAAAAAACATATTGTATAGCACTACTCTGTGTGTATACATATTTACAAAGGATCGTACTTAACTAAACCAGTTTATTTGAATCTCAAATTGTCAAAATCAATTTAATAAGTTGATTATAAAAATAATATTTTAAAAACAAGCTTTTATTCGAATTCTTCTCAGCAAACCCTTTCATTTGATACCCATATTGTGGGTGAGCAAAAAAACTCGTCCGCCATCTTGGGCTGCCCACCATATTGGATTTAAAATGACGTCACTTAGCAAACCATGCATTGTCATCCAAACTAAACGTGTATGCAAAATTTAAATTCAATCGGTTGAGGATAACTGCTTCAAAATTCAGTTGCAAGATTTGTACTGAACCTACATACATACATACAAACATTGCAAGTTAAATAAAAGCTTGTAAAAAAAGGATTAATTTGTAGCCCAATCGACGTTAAAAATGGATTAGGAGATTTGGATTTTATTTTTTGTGTTGCACTGTTTGGTTATGGATCTACTTACACCTCTTTTATGACGAGTCGCTATCACGCACTGGAGAAAAACACAGTCGTGGATCTGAAGAAAAGCGTACTATTTCGTAAACAAATTCTTTTATCCACCAGTACCTACTTGTCTTGTGTTGTGTCTTGTAGTTAGAAGTCTATTTGTGGCACAGGAACTTTTACTTCTACGTAACGGTTCGGTTGATAGTTGATAATAGCACTTTCAAAATGGCTGAGGGTCTTTAGCACAGGCCCTCATACCTCATACCTTTCTATTCTTGTCTACAATTCCCTAATTTGACGACCGTAAATTATTATTTGTAGGTATGTAGTATGTAGAAAACAAAGAATAAGAGTAGGACATTTATAATTACTTCCCGGTCTTGACACAACAAACTGCAGCTCTTGAAGATTTGAATTAGGTACTTTAGCTTCTCTGACAATTCTAGCCGATATATTCACGTTCTTCCGTTTTTTAAATTTTATAAGGTGACCAGACGTACGTAATTTTTACGGACAGTCCGTAATTTCAACAATTTGTCCGGAATTTTTTTTTGTCCGTATACGGACGCTGATTTGTCCGGAATTTTAGAAAAAGTCCCGAATTAATTTAAGTCCCGTAATTCTGAGGTTTTATAAAATTAATGTATAAAAAGCACTTTTTGAAATAAAATATGACTTACAATCTGTACCAATTCAGAGTTAGTGCGTTGATAGCGCGGGATTTTTAAAATCCTAAGAGGATTTTCAAATCCTGAGCTCTCATTGGCTCTCCACTTCATTATTTTTACTTTCCCGCTTTGTCAACACACTAACTCTGCATTGGTACAAAGTGTTTTGTATTGTAGAAATATTTTGATTTGTTGCGTAGTTTTTCATCTTCTCTCGACATTTTGATAAGAAGGACACTAAAGATGAATAGGAAGATGTTATCATATCTTTGTTTGAATTGTTTCAATATCTCCATAACTAGATTTTTCCCGGGAATGCGGCTTATATCGTTAGATTCGTATTTAAATGGACTACATTTTAGAATTTTTTAATCAAAATCGTCGGAACTGTTTTCGAGAAATAATTTTTTTTCACGATTTTTCAGAGTTTTGGGGGGTAGCGCCCCTAAATTTGGGGCTAAAATTCATTTCTCGATTTCGCCTCGGGGTATGATTTTTCTGAAGCTGTGTGCCAAATTTCATCAAAATCGGCCCAGTAGTTTAGGCTCCACGCGTCTGCACAGACGACAGACAGACAGTCAGACAGACATTTCTAAAAACCACTTTTTTGGACTCAGGGGACCTCAAAACGTGTAAATCCATCAAAATCGAATTATCGCGCCATCACAATACTTTCTCTTTATATGAGAAAGTAAAAAGTAATAATAATTTTTATTTTTTTATAATAAGTTGTATTTAAATTTTAAATGATATTTTTTTCCATATAAATGTATATATTTGTTATTTAAAAAAAAATATTGTTACCTTTTTTTTTGGGGTGGGGGGGGGGGGATAGACCCCCCCCCCCCTCCCCCCAATTAAATCTGTCCGTAATTTAGTTTAGAGAAATCTGGTCACCTTAATTTTATAATATAACTTAATAAACCGTTTTCTTCATTACCCTGACTCGTCCTCCACATCATTCAACTAAAATGCTTACAGGTTTTATTCCACCCAGTGTTTTTCATATAGACCTACTTCACAGATTTATCATCTGGCACTTCTTCTATATTAGTCAGGGTGCCCAGCCCATAGGCAAAACATTCAATTATACATACTCTTTCCAAACCTTTTTGTACGGCTTGTTAGGCCAAGTCTGACACCGTTTGCCTCTGTGACTTTTTAGGGTCCGTAGGCAAAACCAAGGACCCTTATATTTTCCTGCGTGTGTCTGTCCGTCCGTCCTGTCGCCTGCTCTCACGGCTACACCTTTCGTCCGATCACTCGAAATTTGGCATGTCACTTGAAATTTGACATGTATGTGTCTTGTACCTACCCACATATTTTAAAAATATAGCGACTTAAAAAAAAATATTTTTCAAAAAAATTAGGGTAAAAAAACTTAAGGGTTAAAAATTTTACATTTTTTTTTCGACACCGTGAGGGGTATCATATGAAAGGGTATTACATGAATATATAATTCTTTGGTTATAACTTTGATAGGGCGAGCGTAGGCGAGTTTGAAGCGGGTGTGAAACGTGTCCCCCCCCCCCCCTCTATCTCGCTTATGTGAAGTGCAAAAAATCTGAAAAAATTCCTAAACATTCTTCGACCATAAGTAAAGATACCACTTTTTGGACATTTCGAAAAAAATATTATTTTATTTTTTATTAACTCTTTAAGGAGGGTCTTTTCGATGTATTTTATGGTTGTAGTCCGGTTCAGTGGAAAAAAAAAATACTTTATCGGAGGTTTGTGTATGTGTTTTGAGAATATCAGACCCATAGGATGGTTCAAAGTAAGCTTTTTAGCATTTTAAAAAACACCATCAATAGGGTACTACTTTAACTATACAGTGTGGCCTACGGACCCTCGCTGTGTGCTGACCAGCACACACTTGACCTGTTTATTTTGGTTTTAGGGCGTTTTTCATTATTTGGGCCCTATAACTTTGACGCCTCTGACTGGAAATCGGGAAAAGTTCTGCGTCAGACAATATTAAAATATTGAGTTATAGGGTTCAAATAATTTATCTTGAGAAAATCACCTGGATAGTAATTAATAATAATTAATAGTAATTAATATTAATTATTATTAATTAATATTATAACTTAAAATAAGTTATAAGCATACATTTTATTAGTTTAAATTCTCTGTTTATCAGTATTCTTCATTATCCCCTTACACAGACTCCACCAAAAATCTATTTACCTTTCCTCTCAAGAAGTTATCTTCTTCCTCCAAAGGTATTGTCTCTCATGGGCGCCCATATGGGGGGGCAAACAGGGGCGCTTGCCCCCCCCTGGAATACTGATCCATTTTTTTAAAAAAACAAATGTAAGACTTTTTAAGTTCAATTTATAAATATTTTAAAAAAAAACCATTAGGGTAATAGCGAATATTATAATAATTCTTCGTATGTATAGTTGTAGTGTATGAAATTAGTACAAAAAAAATATATATATAAAAAAGTAAGAAATTTATAGATAAAATATTGAAGCAAAGGAGCAAGTTATTATAGTATGAAACCGGATGAAACGTTTCATTCTTGCAGTATTCTTCTTGTCGAAGTTTATCAAATTGTATCGTCTCACCTCTCTCTCTTGATACCCTAAGGACACCCTATATTGCCATTATAACACTCTCTTATCAATTCTATCACTATCTACTAATCCTTTTTTACTTTCAATTTTATACAAAATTACACGTTGAATGGAGTTTTTTGTTGGAGGGAGGGATGATGATACATGCGCACAGTTACTAAATAAAAGTCAAAATAAGATCAGTCCTTTCTGTTCCGTCTTTGCCCCCACAAAGATTAAAATTGTTTATTCTCTTTTGGAAATCTCGGAACCTCTAACATTAAATTCAGTTTCTACTGTCCGTGGCTTGTTTATCAAAATGGATATTCGCAAATAGATAATGCCCTATTTTAATAAAACTTTTTTATTGTTACTTTAAAACCATTTATTTTTTTATTAGATTATAGAATATAAAAATGTTTAAGTTTGAAATCTATAATTAAATTTCGAATATGATAAAACAAATTAATATGTGCATACATATAAATATATATATATATATATATATATATATATATATATATATATATATATATATATATATATATATATATATATATATATATATATATATATGTATATAAATATATATATATATATATATATATATATATATATATATATATATATATATATATATATATATATATAAATTATTTTGCCCCCCCCCCCCTAAATTTTGGACTATGGGCGCCCATGTTGTCTCTATATGCACCTCCAAACTATAGCAAGGTAAACTTTCTTGACTACGCCACGGAGTATAAACCTATATGAATATGTATACAAATGTTGATAAAAGATAAAATGATTTAGCCTCCTAACATCAGCACAGGAAAAAAAATCGGTCCGAGACAACTCAAACAAACTTTTTCATATACGAGTTCATAATTACTTAGTCCAGTGTTTTCCTGTATTAGTTTTCGTACTTATATTTAATTATTATTGAACATTTCATTAAAATGTATCATAAAAATAACTTCTCCTAGGTAGGGAATCGAACCCGGGCTCTCTCCGTCCATGTTTAAAGCTATTTTCTAAGGAACTAGATTTTTCCCGGGAAAACGGCTTATATCGTTAGATTCGTATTTAAAAGGGCTACATTTTAGAATTTTTCTGCATAGACGACAGACAGACATTTTTTTAAAAAAAACAATTTTTTGGACTCAGGAGACCTCAAAACGTATAAATCCATCAAAATCGAATTTTATAGACGACAGACAGACATTTTTTAAAAAAACAATTTTTTGGACTCAGGAGACCTCAAAACGTATAAATCCATCAAAATCGAATTTTCACGTCATCACAATACTTTCTCTTTATACGAGAAAGTAAAAATATTTATACCTATTGCATTATTCTTCTTTTTTTCACATTTGTATGAAAGAAAGTAAAAATCTATAACAAAATTGATGTGCGTGAAGTTTCACGTAAAAAGGGTTTCGTTGGTATGAACATGAAATTAGTTAGTTTAAAAAATATTTTTTTCCCGTGACAGGAATTGTCCGCCATTTTGGATTCCCAGTTAATCAGATCAAATTGCTATTCTTATTTTTTCTCTGGTCCAGGAGACCGCACATTTTGAATATTTTTTCGGAACGAAGTTCCTTATGGCACGTTCTAGAGCCCGGGAATGAATCTAAAAAAACGACCAAAATCACCGTCACAAAACCAAGCGTCACGAAATCTACCGATGACGATAACTTGAGTAAAAGATGACCGAGTTAGTTGAAATTTGGTAAACATGTTCATTTTACCAATGCCCAGGCTAAGTTCGTTGTACAACGTTATCCACCCAAGCGTTTACGCGCAAAGTTCGCGTAAACGTAAGCTTCAAATTTAAAATTGGAATTTTAGGACGGGAAAAATTCTAACTTCATCTATTTAATGAGACAATCAAATTTTTTAAATTTTTTTTTTTTAGTAAAACGAACATCGACACTGCTGTAAAGTGATAAAGATCACTAAATTTATAAAAGCGGACCTAAACGTTAAAATAACGTAACAATTTTAATAAAACTTCTTACACATCGTTTAAGGCTCTACCGCTCTTTGAGGTTAGAAAAATCATTAAATTGAACATTTTATTGGTTCTAAGCAAGATATCAAAAATCTGATCACGATAAAACTCGTTGTATTAAAATGGCGCCTGTACTATTTATCATAGGAAGTTGAAATAGGGCTCAAATTGTGCAGAATTAAAATTAGGAATGAAGCCTGTGATTAGATGTTTGATATCTTGCTTACAACCAGTATAATTTTAATTTTACTGTTTTTTCTAACCTCAAAGGGCGGTAGAGCCAAAGTATAATTGAAACAAAGCAGGCATGTAAAAATTTCAACCTGATACAAGCAGACGTTTTTGAGTAGGGAAGAGATATTATTTTATAATATTTTAATCTAGTAAGCCGGGTAGATAAGAAAACAGTCATATAATAATCTTTAACTATAAACGCATCATGATTAACTTTTTTCTCAATATTCAATACATACCTATTTATTGTAAGACGCTTGCTTTAATGATACAAATAATGCTTTTTTTTAATTTTGCCTTACACGTATTTTTTTTATATTTTTAGTAACAGCAGAAATATCTTTTTTGGGGGGGGGACGCAAATTTTTGATGGTTTTTTGACAAAATGGCATGAAAAATAACCACTTTCCACAAGTGATATAAATATTATTTAAATCTACTCTTCAATACCTTTCATTTGATATCCCACTCAAAAATTTAAAAAAAAAAATCGCGTGACAATAACCACTTTCCACAAGTGATATAAATATTATTTAAATCTACTCTTCAATACCTTTCATTTGATATCCCACTCAAAAATTAAAAAAAAAAAAATCGCGTGACATGAACTATCCGGCATTTTGGATTTGAGCAGCTGATAGTTATGAGTTCACTATATTAGGTTTCTTTACGAAGTACGAAAAGAAACCTGAGATAAGGGCTCTGTCTGTCTGTCCGTTGGCATGCTTTATCATAAACTACTATAGCTAGGAACATGAAATTCGCTCACAGGTGCACCTCGGCATTTGTGACAACTGTACACTTTTTGGAGTTTTCACATATAATATTTCCAAGATGGCGGCCAATATGGCGGACGACTAAAAAAAGGTTTTTAGTCACCATGACATGTTATACATCAATTTAAAGGTCTTGAAGTGTAGAAAAAGAATATGCAACTATATATTACAATTTCACACAATAATATTTTCGAGATGGAGGCCAATATGGCGGGCGACTACATTGAAATCTCCTATAATGCCAACAACACGACATGGCTCAAAACTAAATGCTATTTTTTCCAACTTGGACCTACATCAAAGTGGTACTTACACTTCCATGACAAGTGTTCACGAACCATTGTGGGCTCAGATTTAAGTCTGGGCAAAGGGAACTAACTCCTCGCCCTGGTCTACGGACTGAAAGGAGAGCATAGGCAGGGCCATTGGGGGCAGTTCCCCATGTCCGCTCAACTATGATGATTTGATATTTTTTACAGTTTAATATATTTCGTAAATCAAGCTAAATTGTAACTCAAATGGGTGAAAACACCGGCAAAAGAAGTTCATACTGCATAATGTCGGCTTTTATACGATGTTTATCTTACTTTAAGACACGAAAACTATATTTAATCGTTTCATGAAATTATGAAAAGTAATACCTAAGATACGACATATGTGTCACCGATAAGTAACATTAATACGATAAATTTATTAAAAAATGTTTGTATTAAACATGTTGCAATTTTACATAAAGAAAACGATCGTACAGAAACCGGCGATTATTGCCTCATGTACTATACATGAATATTATACATATTATGTTATACTCTTAGAATATTAACAATATTATTTTCTTACTCTTTAAGACCATTTAATTAATATATAACCTGCTGACTCTAAACAGTTTGGGTTGTTTAGTCATACTGGCCGTCATCTTGAAAATTTTAATATGTATTCTTTTCCTACTATTCCATACACCATACATCATATACTATATTCTTTTTCTACTCTTCAAGAGCATTAAAATGTCCTGCTGACTAGTGACTCTAAATGTTTTGTTTATTCGTAAACCATACTGGACGCCACCTTGAAAATAGGATCTTATATTAAGTAGGATATTTCCAAAAGAAAAATACGGCTAAATGCTGAGATGTGCCTTTGAGCCGAATTTCATTTAAATCGGTAAAATCGGCTTTTTCTGACAAACAAACTTCAAATCATAAGTCTCTGAAAAAGTCACTAACTACGCTCATTCAATCACTAGAGAATAAAACAATTACCTGATTTTGAATGACTGCACTAATGGGGTTTAGTGTATTATTTATATTAAATAAATGTTTATATTGAGCTATTATATAAAATTATTATATCCACTTCAACTAAAGTTGTGATAACCATTGTATAACGTTTAAGTGGTATAGGTTATTTCTTTATTTTAATTACTGATGAACGTGGATAAAATTAATTATCGCTCAGTAAAGTAACAGTTTCTATGTAGTCTTAAGTCGCTAGAGCGCATCACCGTACAAACTAAAAATAAATCTCAAGAAAAAAACACCAGAAATATATATAAAATATAGAATATTATGGGCATTTTAAAATTAAATAGTTATTTACATAGCTTTCATGTGAAACACTTAATTATCTTTTATAATATCCAACAGAAAATCGTAGAAATATTATAAGGTTTTTCTTGTCTGCATTTAGTTGTGAGTTTTATTTGTTTATGTTTCTTGGGCAACACTGCTGTGTCGTGTCAGTGTCACGATAACTCGTAGCCTCTTCTTTCCTTTGATACTAGACCTGACGGAACCCAATGTTTTCCTGTGTATGAACACTTGTTAGTTTGTTTCATATTAGTTTTTCAGGATGGCCGAAGTGAATTTGGACCCTAGCGTGGCGGAGAAGCTGTGCGAGGGAGTAGGATGTACAGGTGAGTTACCTATTCCTACTAATTCCACTAAGATCCCTGCTACTCCCGAGGGAATGGCCGTAGCGTATGGAAGCCTTGTTATCATGGCTCTCCTTCCCATATTTTTCGGTTCCTTCCGTTCCGTTCGCTACCTTAAAGAACGAAAACAGTCCGGTGAGAAACCGGACACGATGACTCGAAAAGACGCGGCGATGTTCCCTTTCATAGCCAGCGCGGCGTTATTCGGCCTCTATATATTCTTCCAAGTATTTAGTAAAGAGTACATCAATTTACTACTTACTTTATACTTCTTCGTTTTGGGAGTATTCGCTCTTTGCCACCTGAGCAGTTCTCTTATCAGTTCGTTGGTTCCTGCAGCCATCAAGAAAATCCCGTTTAAGATCGCAATCAGCTCCGGATCGGGAGACCAAGCTCGAAACCTCGCCAATTACGAATTCACGTCACACGACGTCGTCTGTCTGTTCTGCTGCTCTCTCGTAGGGATCTTGTATCTCGTCCAGAAACACTGGATCACCAACAACCTCTTCGGAATCGCCTTCTCTATTAACGGAGTGGAACTGCTTCACTTAAACAATGTTGCAACTGGTTGCATCCTTCTCTGCGGTCTTTTCGTTTACGACATATTCTGGGTGTTCGGAACAGACGTAATGGTAACCGTAGCCAAGTCGTTTGAAGCCCCTATCAAGCTTGTTTTCCCTCAGGATTTTCTAGAGAAAGGCCTTGTAGCTAATAACTTCGCCATGTTAGGTCTCGGAGATATCGTAGTGCCCGGTATCTTCATAGCACTTCTCCTTAGGTTTGACAACAGCCTGAATAGAAACACCAAGACTTACTTCTACAGTACATTCGCCGCTTACTTATTCGGCTTGTTGTTCACAATCGGAGTAATGCACGTCTACAAACACGCACAACCCGCTCTATTGTATTTGGTACCCGCTTGTATCTGTGTACCCCTCACCATCGCTTTGATCAAGAGAGATCTGACAGCCATGTTCCAGTACGAAGACAACCCTACTGTTAAAGAAGATGAAACCAAGACAGAAGACACCTCCGTTTCCAAGAAAGACAAATAGACTTTTGTACAATCTGTATCTATGATAACGTTCTTGTGTATATAAAGATGTTTTATAATTTATTTTTTTAATTGATTTTTATTTTGTTATATGTTTCTTACATTCCATGTATGCATTGTGTTGAAACTAGCAGTTATCATACTTTATCTGACGGTATTCTCTTCGGTATTGTTTGTCGAGAGGTGTAATCTCATTCTATTAGGTATTTCAAGCCAAATTGTATAACCAGTCTTCTTTCTAGATGTTTTATGCTATATTTTAACGTCCCCTATTATCGTAGCATTTTTAGGATTCTACATATAACTTTTCTAAAATCGATGTCTTTCCATCTGCTGTCAGGTACATAATAAAAGAGTTGGATTTACCGTCAGTGCCAGTGACGCACTATTTTCCCATTGGTTATTTTGAGTGCGGTTCACTCGTTACCATATTTTATATCTAAACTTTCAGAGATTTTTATGAAATTATTTAAATCTACTTATACGTATTATGGGTTTCTGGGGACTTGTACTTACTATCACTGTTTGCTCTTCCAGTTATCTTTATTTATTACTTTTTTTTAACTAGGGAAATTTATTGTTGTTATTGTTTGTTTTTTTGGTTTGTTTAATTTATTATGTCGAACCAGCACTGAATTCTATTATGACTAACTTTAAATCTGTATATTTTGGCGAGTGTTCATAATTATAAATAATTAAAATTGAGAAAAACTATATATAATGTTTTGTTTTATTGACTTTAACCGATCATTAACTTTATCTTTGAATATTTTTACTGATATAAAATGCATCTCAGCTATTCTTTACATAATCTTGTGAGGACTTGCTTCTTTAAAAATTGAATTTATGATCTGCTAACTTTTGAATTGATTGTCTTTAAAAATTTAAGAGAAAAAAAAAATGCTCAAGTATATTTTTTTATTACATTAACAAACTGCTTGAAATTCTTATTTATATTTAATATCGTACAAATAATTAAAAACAGTTTAAACAAATATCTTTTATTTTGTGAAATATATTTGGTCTTAATTCATCACTATCTATTGAAAATTGATTGAACAATGTTTAAATGAATTACAATAATATGTAAAATACAACTTTCACACATTACAGAAAATATAGAATTTTTACTATCTGCTCCTTAATCAAGTTTCTTTTAATGCTGTCTTACTAATCCAATAATCTTACTTTTTCATTTTATACATCCAAAAACCGAATCCGGCCTTAACTTTTTTCGTGTATGTATGTGTGTCTGTCGCCCCAGTCAGACTTTATAGGCGCACAACTGACTAAATGAAATTGATTAATTTTTTTCCAGAGGTGAGCGCAAACATGTTGCACAATTTGTAGGCTTGGTTTCATCTAAAAATATTGAGTAGAACCAAAGTTATTAACAATTTTATAAAAAAAAAAAAAGTATAAAAAATAACCTAACAAAAAATTAGGTTGACCCATCGTAAACAAACCCCACAGACTCGCTAATCAAAAAGTTTGGGTACTTCTAGACCTCCTAGAGACTTGCGATTTTTTGCGTTTGGTCGGAAATTGGCCCAAAACTACTGGAAAAATTCCGAAAAAATATATGTTTACCCCCCTTAAAAAATTATAGATGATGGATGCACTTTTAAAGTTTTTTTGGAGGCTTATTGAGGCTAAATGGTAAATCGTATCGACAAGCTGATTGCGCCAGTGGTAACTAATTTTAAAAAATCTACAACTTTTGACTTATGACTTTTTGTCGTACCTTTATCAGTTCTACCTTAAATAGAGCTAAATTTAATTTTTTGTAAAACAAAATTGACTTTGAGCTCTTATGGCGTCCGCAATTGTTGACCGATATAATTTTTGATTGGGGTGCTTAATTCTCACACTATTGCTCTATAAATCTAGTATTTATTATTTATTTATTTATTTTTTTTTATTTCAAGAACCAGTTATTGAATATTTACTGGTGCAACTACTGTATTGAGAGAAGAGACTGGTAATTAAATTAATGCACCATCATGGTTGATGATTGTTTAATGACTTTCCAGTGTAATTGGTTTTTACGATGTTTATTTTCTTATTTATTATACCTTTTTTTTAGTTTTTTTATTAATTACTATACATATTAATTAGTTTCTATTGGCTATTTTTTTAAATATACAGATAGTCTCCAAACTACGATTTGGAGAATATTATATTCTTAGAAACAGAATGAATGGTGTAATATGGTCCTGATTTTATTCCTAGAAGGCTTGAAAACAAAACTATTTAGGCATTTTATTTAATTGCGACGCCTACATGTCAATAGGAAATATAGCCTCTAATACCTAGCATGAGCCCCGCATGGGGTGAAGGCTAGTTAGCAATAAAATATGAATTATTTGGTTTGAATGTGATATCCTAATCTCCATTTAGGCTAACTTGGAAATATTTACAATTTTTAAAAAATAAAAACTTTGTTATACGATACAAATCTTAAATTTAATATTATAAAAACTTTAATATAGTATACAAATGCACCATTGTTTTAAGTGTTTAGTACAAATTCAATCTTTTAGTGATTTTTGGACGCAATTGGAAGAAGATTTTTGGGTGAGTTGTAGAATTCTTTATTTCTTCTGAGATTATTTGAAAATTACTCGCAGTAAATAAAACTCAAGAAAGCAAAATTGAATTTTCGAGGAGCACAGTTGCTAATGCCTAATACAGACCAGTTTTAACTCCTTTCGTGGGTTATTAATTAACCGAGTTAAAGATGGTTTATACCGATCTGGAATTCCTTCATTTATTATTGATGGCATTTAGGTTTTGGCCTGCCATCAAGAAAAAGGTTATGGGTAAGGTTGGTGTAATCATATGCAATTGTCTGCAGGGTCTTTGAGTCCATCCTGTTGGCCAGATAGCAGGTGGAGGAAGGATGCTCAGCTGAATTAGGTTAATTTAACAACATATTTTTTTCTTGCATTTTTTATGGGAAATGGTGTAAATTGAATTGGAGTTATGAGAAGCTAAGGGGTACAAATTACATTTAAGTTATTGTGGGGTAACTTGATTTTTTAAATATAAAAGAAATAACTGCAGAGGCTTCGCACCGGCCTTATTTCCTTTCACATTTCTTACATAATTTTCTACATAAGCCACTCTACAGGGAATTCTGGGTGATGTTTTTGAAATGTTACATAGTATAGGTGTCCCTTGATTCTCACTTATGATCCAACAACATCTCTTTAAATTAATCATTAATTTTACTAGATGTGACATGTGACACCTGCTATACTAGTTTACCCTTAGTCATCAATAGAGTTCTTGCTTCAACCGAAGCTCATAAAAGCAGGGTACTTATGTAGTAGTAATATCATCTATACAATGATGTCACCTTTTCCACTCTCTATATCATTTATATCCATTTCGTTACATTAATATTAATATTTTCATTGCTTGCACTTGGCACTGTAGCCATTATGCCTCTGACACTCCAAAAAAGCGCAGATAGCCCTATGTGAAAGCTTTATCCTTCTACATTCTGTCGTTGCTGCAGCAATCCAGATCAAGCTGTCAGGTGTTCTCTGTTCAGGCTTTCGATGTTACAAATTGGGAAGACAGGGGTTGTTCTTACACCATTACAATAGAGATGCTATCCTAGGTAGTTATGACCAGTGGCTAAGCTAAAGTTAGCAGTGAAGATATGACGGGGCAGGTTATCTAGTATCTTGGATTGCCATACTTTAGAGTTAGCCTTTACTGTATGTTCCTGAGAAATTCGTTCCTTGATATTCCATTTAAGAGTAGTGCATATATTGCGGTGAGGTAGAGGCATTTGTGGCTGGTCCATTTTGGATCCCTGCTTTGCAAGCTCGTCAGCTCTCTCATTGCCAGCAGTAGCTACATGACAAGGGAGCCACTTGTACTAATGTCCTTTCCTTGCTTTATAAGGTCACTGAAACCCTTTTTTGTGACCAGCAGAATCTGCTGTCTTATGTAAATATTCCCACAAGTGCAGAGATCACCGATTGGGAGTCTACTACTTGGAAGACGACGTGGTTTACAACAAATAGACACAAGACAAAAAATATTCCCTGGTGTCTAAAATGTATATCATATCTGTCTAGAAATTTTTAAATTTTGGGGACAAAAAAAAATGTTCATTCTTCAGAATGATCACATTGCTTTTGTTACTTTTGGTAAACAAAATTAGTTGTATTACTTAAACAAAAAGTAAGATCTTGAATTCTCATTTCCATAAAAATTATCTCAGTTGAAGAATAATTCTTACAAGTTTGCACCTTTGATAATTTTGATTACTTGTTTTTAGATTCATATAGGTGAGTAAAATTAACAATAATTAGTTAATTAAGAAAAGGGTCATATTTCACCCTTTATGGGCATCATCAGACCTAAAATAAAAAATCTTTTACATTTATTAAAGCTATAACTTACACATCTAAAAAAAATTAAATCGCTTTACAAAATAATTTGGTAAAAAGCAGTTTAGTAATTTAATAGGTAAGTAAAAAGCAAATTATTTTTGTAAAGTGATTTAAATTTGTTTAGATGAGTAAGTTATAGCTTTATTAATGTAAAACATTTTATCTACGATTGATACGAAATATAAACATTATACCTGTTTAGATGCGTAGAATTTTTAACATTTAACAAAACTAATTTGCTATTCTTTTATTAAAGTAACTGCGTTTATATCGAGTTTTTAGTGAAAAACAATGAGTGAATCAGTGACTTTGACGAAAATGTGGAGAATTATACTCCTCCAGAAATAATTAATTCGGCAAAAAATACAACTCAAGAATTAATGCCATCTTTATCAAGAAAGAGATACGAACTTACATACAGTAGATAAAGTACGGTACACAACTTGTGCGAAAACGGCATTTTACATTGCTCCTGTTGTTTTACTACCCTCGCTGTCGCTCGGGTGTAAACTCCACACTCGCATGCAAAATGCTACTTTCCGCACTCGACGCGTGTTGTACTATTATTTATAAGTGAAAAAGCTAATCTTTAATCTCGCTCTATCTATAGCAAGCTCCTTTTTGTTTTCTTCTATGATTTCTACTTCTTATTGACCTCGTCCACTCTGACATGAGTTTGCAATCGTCTACCTTGATTCTGGCTTTCCTGGAGGTTACCTACTTTAGATTTTGGTTTTTTAAATTGCTAGGTTGTTTTAGATATAGTTGCATTATTCTAAAGCATATTGTAAATAAAACATTTTTTGGGCTCCGTCCAAATTTTACAATCACTCATAAGTCTTGAGACTGAATGTTATTTACTATTACAGTGATATCTCAAAATTAATGGTA
The DNA here is from genome assembly GCA_951217055.1 of Gerris lacustris. Taxonomy (NCBI): domain Eukaryota; kingdom Metazoa; phylum Arthropoda; class Insecta; order Hemiptera; family Gerridae; genus Gerris; species Gerris lacustris. Next base: position 13,131,961 of record OX578278.1, on the reverse strand, counting down.
GTAGTAGTATTAGAAATTTCTTGGACTAATACAACACAGGTAGGACGATCCACTTGTTTTAGGCCTTATTATGGCCCTTTTTACTAGTCCCATAGTAGAGAGTTCTAGCTACTTCACACATCATACCTTTGTACAATGTACCATCAAAGCGTTTTATCAAGTCAGAAAACCATGACGTGGGATCATACCCATGACCTTGTACCACTCTCGACTTACAAGTACTAATGAGAGCACCAAGACTTTGGATCCTGAGTTGGGTTCTCTTGCTAATAATCTAAACCTATGATAACTCGAAAGCACATAACTTCGATGTTAAAACATATTCCCTTGAATTTCGAGTTAAGAACCCATCTTAACTGTATTTAAACCTCTTCTGTTTGGACTTTGGAAAATCCCGTGAAAATTTTGTTTTTTTGTTTAGGTAGTTATGAAAAAATGTCAGAGAAGAAATAAAAGAGTGTACATAATAGACACTAATAACTAGGTATTGTGTGGCTCTATCATTGAAGCAAGCATATAGTAATAAATATGTATTGAATATTCAGAAAATAGATAATATTGATGAGTTGATAGATAAAGAGTATGATTGTAATACAGAGTCTAATAGTGGGAGATCCACCCTGCATTCTTACTAATCCACAAATACTCGCTTCAGAAATCTCTTTTTCAACTATAATAAAATGTATCACTACAAGAAAATTCTGCTTGTATTAAGTTAAAATTATACATGCCTGTTTCAATTGTACTTCAGACGATGTATATGAAGTTTTATTTAAATTGTTATTTTAGAACGTAAGATATCACTTTAATAGTTTTTACGATCTTTATCACTTTTTAGAGGTGTCGCTGTTGGTTTTAATAAAAAAAATTAAAAAATTGTAAAAAATGTTTGTCTCATCAAATCTAGGTGATGATAGAATCTTTTCCTGTCCTGAAACTCCAATTTTACATTTGAAGCTCACGTTTACTCGAGTACGAGTATGGGCGCAAACTCTTAGACGGGCAACGCTTTCCAATGAACTTAGCCTGAGCATTAGTAGAAGGAATATATATACCAAATTTCAACGAAATATGTCAACATTTCTTTTACTCAAGTTATTATCAGGCACATAAACCTTACTGACAGACAGACAGACAAACAGGATGCATAATTTGTTAAATGTATGAATTGAAAGCTCTGTACCTTTTCATGTTTACATTTGCTGGTAATATTTACTGCCGTAATAAGAACAATTGAATAATTCAAATAAAAATGCCATTTTTCAAAACTGGTCTTATTTTCAACCTTCTTTTTTTTTTTTTTTTTTTCGTTTATTTTTCAGCCACAACTACAAAAATTAATTATATCAAGCAGCTTGTCTCACTTAAAGTAATTACAGCACAGTTACAACTCAGATTCGGAGACCCCACCCAGTGGTGGTACTCCAATAATTTTGATTACTAAGTATTAGTTTCTAAGATGGTCACGGGGCCATTTTCTCTTTAGGCGTCGCCTCGGATTACCAGGAATATCAGGAGAGGATAGGTTCTGGACGAGAGGATTAGGATGGTGAATGAGCTTGGCGTGGAAGGACTTGTAACGAGAGGATGCTAGGATATGGACGTAGGGAACATTTAGGTCGTTATGTATTATACGGTTGGCCACGTAGGAGGGAGCATTACATATTTTTCGAAGAATTACGGATTGCATGGATTGGATCTTGTAAGAATTCGATGGTTTGGTCGATCCCCACAGTTCAAGTCCGTAAGTCCAAATAGGTTTTATAATTTGATTATAGACAGTAAGTTTGTTCGTTAGTGATAAATTAGATCTGTTGTCCAAAAGTCTGAGTAAAGTCTTGTATCGTCGCTTCATGTCTGTTCGTTTTAGTCTTGTATGTAAGTTCCAGGTGAGTCTTCGGTCTAAATGAAGTCCTAAGTACCGCACTTGATTCGAAATTGGAAGTTGGTGATGATACAAATAGACTGGTGGACAAGTAGCTCTTCGCAGAGTGAACGTAACATGTACACTTTTTTCTCTATTGAATTTAATTCGCCATTTTTTGGACCAGTTCTCAATAGATTGAAGATGTTCTTGCAGAATATCAGAGGCATGGTTAGGATCTGGATTTACAGAAAGGACTGCTTTGTCATCGGCAAAAGAGGAAATGGATGTTGAAGGATGTTCTGGAATGTCAGCTGTATAAATAGAATATAAGATGGGCCCCAGAATGCTGCCTTGAGGTACACCTGCTAGAATATTAAAAGAATCGGAGTGAGAGGCACCTTGTCGAACTACAAAATGCCTGTCATTAAGATAGGAGCGAAGGATGAGGTAATAGGTTGGGGGTAGGATTTCCTTGAGTTTCCACAGAAGTCCCTGGTGCCAAACTCGATCGAAAGCCTGACTTTCATCCAGAAAGGCTGCCGAGACATACTGCTTCTTCTCAAGGGCGGATGAGATGCCGTCTACAACACGGTGACATTGTTGAATAGTGGAGTGTTCTGCTCGAAACCCAAATTGGTGATTAGGAAGAATATTTTTGGATTCAAGGATAGGATAAATTCTGCGAAGGATAAGTTTTTCCAAGATTTTACTAAGAACTGGTAAAAGACTAATAGGTCTATAGGAGGAAGGTAAATGGTGAGGTTTAGAAGGTTTCGGAATCATAATTATCAAGGAGTTTTTCCATTGGGAAGGGAAATAAGTTGTTCTAAGGACTGCATTGAAAATATAGGTAAGGAATAGAGTAGCTTTTTTGGGAAGGTGTTTTAGGATGTTTGTTGTAATTAGGTCATGTCCAGGGGCTTTATTGTTTGGAAGGGATTTAATAATGTGCGCAATATCAGATGGATGGAAAGCAGGAGGAGGAGGTGTCAACTGGAGGGGGATGTCAATGTTGCCATTTATGAAGTTCAAATTATCGGGATCAAAAATATCTGGATGAGGAATGAAAACAGAGGATAGGTATTTGGCGAAACAGTTGGATTTATCCTGGTCAGACTTAGTCCAAGTACCATCGATCTGACGCTATGCGCAAAATTTGGGGAAGATTAAATGACGGTAAATGGTTCAAAATTGGGATAATAGGTGTGCGATGAAACTTAAAAAGCAAATAAATTTGACCCCATTTTTTTTTTTTTTTTTGGTTTCTGTATTCTTCACCTTAGTTTTATTTATGTGCAAAATTCGGGGAAGATTGAATGACGATAAGTGGTTCAAAATTGGGGTAATAGGTGTGCGATGAAACTTAAAAAGCAAATAAATTTGACGCCATTTTTTTTTTTTTTTTTTTTTTTGGTTTCTGTATTCTTCACCTTAGTTTTATTTATGTGCAAAATTTGGGGAAGATTGAATCACGGTAAGTGGTTCAAAATTGGGGAAACGGAAATGTGCGATGAAACTTACAAAGCAAAGTAATATAAGGCATGTCCCACACTGGATCCGCTCATCTCATCTCAGCTCAGCTCCGATCCTTCCACTCAGGTCTGGAAAATTTCTGCACACTGCTTCCGCTCAGACCGCTCAGCTTTTTAATGCAGTAACAATTTTTATGCCAGTCTTGTCTCAGTTATCCACTAGTGCTGTCGACATGAGTAGAATTGGCTGATATTATTGATAGTAGTAGTATTAGTGGTGAGGAAGAAGCAGTTATAATAGCTACGCTACTTGCTGCTGAACAACAGACCAGGAAAAAAAGACTTTGGGTGCACGCGATAAATGCAGCCAGAAATGAATGAGAGTTTCACACTCTAATTGAAAGGTTGAAACAAGAAAATAAAAGATTTTTGTTATTTTCGTAAGTTACGAAAAATTTATGGAGCTTTTAACTGTGATAGAACCAAGTGGAGAAGAGCCATACCTCAAAAAGAGCGGCCGCCAGTAACTTTGAGGTAAGTTATTTACTGAAGTTGGAGGAAAGAAGGTGGAGAAAAGGCACAGGCAGCCTGGTGCGCCTGCGCGAACCTTCCGCCTTCCGCAGCGTCCGGCAAAATATTCTCGCCGAGCGAAAGAGGTCGGGCTGAACGGAGCTGAGAGGACCGAAGCGGAGCGGAGCGGAGCGGAGCGGAGCGGACGCAGTGTGTGGGTTTTCATTTAAATACATGGGTTTTATTTTTTTCGTTAAAGTCTGAGCTGAGATGAGATGAGATGAGCGGATCCAGTGTGGGACAAGCCTAAGACCAGTAAAAAAGGTCTAAGAATAATTTGAAAAAGTTCTTTTTAATTTGAAAAAAAGAAAAAAAAAAACTTTTGAACTACATATTTATTTGTAAACATTATTTATATAAAATAGTTTACGCCTATCATTCATTTAGTATATAATACATCGCCAATAAATTATATATTTAGATTTTTCAATAACTAACAGTATTCTTTTAACCAATAAACTAAATTCAATTTGAAAAAACCCGCCGTTTAAAATTTAAGTGGGGGATGGATTGTCGTGATTGGTCAGAGAAACCGTTAAAACTCGCGCAGGATTTCGTTCTAGCGGAAAGATAACAAACTACTAATTGTTTTGAAAATTCCTTGATAGGGAAGATATTTATGTAATTTTCATGGGATTTTATTTGATCTATTTATTTTAGACGTGACCTTTGAACTGATTACGTTGTGAGTTTGGACGGTCGTATTTAAATTTAATCCGTCCGTATTTCGTATCTTCAGTTGTTATTCGTATCTCTTGTTGTAAACATCTTTATTTATAATGACCGACCACAAATTATTTGTTTGTGCGGTCGCTTTAGCTTCTTTTACTTTAGGTAAGTTTCACTTTATTTAACTTATATTTTTTTAATGTTTTATTAACTTATTTAATAATATTTACATAAATGATTTTTCGTCTTTTTATTTTGACGAACTATATTTTATAATCTTATATTTTGATAAAACTTAAAGTTTTATGTCGGTGGTCAGTAATCATTTGTTGACATTATTTTTTTTTCCAGTTTATTGTAAGGCTCCGCCAGTATTTAGTGAAACCTACTCTGTATCCGGAACTCTATATATACCCTATGCCGAGCTTAAAGAACCCTTCCTTGCCTGGTACGATGCACAAGATCAAAAATCAAGGATTGATTACTATGCAGGTCTGTATACATATTTATATCTGGACTTAATCTTAATGATTATTAAAAATGGATTGTTTTTTTTTTTTGTTTTTTTACTAATATATTTTAATGGATTGTTTTTTTTATTAATATATTTTTATTGTAGGAATGGTCAGGACATATCAGCTACCTAAGCAAGGAAATTATGGTACATCGTTGAAAATTGCTCCTATGACTACAGACACGGTGCAGAATGTCAATACTTGTTTCAAAGTAGATGGATCTGATTCCGGTCCAATTTCTGTTCAATCTATTCTTCCTAATATGACTAATTTCAAGGTAAGTTAGTTCTATATTGCTGCAATTTATGTTACAGTATTTTTTACTTTTAACATTAAGGTGGTTAAGGTAGAAGCACCTGAGTTATTAAACCTCTTAAGATTTTTACAGGTGTTCTAACTATCTAATAAGCTATAAATTAATTCTATAAGGGTCAAATGACATTAATGGATATTTAGTTGGTTGATTAATATAATCTATTAGAGGAGCTGAGCTTAGAAATAATTCTTAACTAAAACACCATTCCTGTATTAATATAATAAAATAATCCAGTTCATAATTCTCCATTAAAAACATAAAAATCACCACCAAAAAAGGAAAACTGTACGAAGATAACTAGTAGAAGAATAAGTTACAACTAAAACATATTTATGTATAACACTCATGATGCTTCAAAAGTAGTAATGTAGCTCAAAAATTGTTATTTTAATAATAAGTTTAAAAAAATCTTAAATCTATAATAGTGTTTTCTAAAAAAGTGTGTTTGTGAAATAGATTCTTGTATTATTGTTTTTGAACTTATGATAGCCTAATATTTATATCTTTTGACCCATATCAATATTTTTGTTATCAATTGAGCTTCAATCCTTGTTTTGAGAAAATATTTATATATATATATTTTTTTTTTTACTTGCTTATATATGTAGTATATTAGGAGAGAGTATTAGGATGGCTTTGAGAATCCAATTTTGATATTATGATGGACTTAAACGTGTTGAGGTCCCCTGAGCCTATAAAAGTGTTTTTTTTTTTTAATTTCTCTGCTGTGTGTGCAGCCACATTGAGTCTAACTACTAGACCAATTTTGATAAAATTTAGCATACAGGTTCAGAATATTCACATCCTGAGGCAAAATCGAAATATTAATTTTTGCTCTATAATAGGGGGCGCTACCACCAAAAAACTAAAAAAAGAGAAGTTATTTGTGTGTTAAATTTTAATAAAATTATCATTAATAATTAAATTTGAATTTGGAACAACTAATAAATAGAAAAACACTGAATCAAGTAATTGTATACTATATGGAAAAGCTTAATATGAGTTGTGTTAGACAGATTTTGGTACTTTTTTACTTTAGCACTCCCCTATACCCCTTTGTGTTAATAGTTATTTAGACTAAGGAACATATATACAGAGTAGCATAATATTCCTTAGTCTAAATTACTATTAAGACGAAGGGATATTTATTCCAATGTACCTTGGGACAAAGGAATATCACACTTGTGTATATAATTTTGATCATATCCCTTAGTCTAATAACTATTAAGATAAAGGAATATTAAATATTAAACTGCCCCAGGAGTCTCAATGTCTTGGGGAGACAAACACACAAACCTTTGTGACTTTTGTAGGGTAGACTATTGTTTTGAACCAAGGGGAGTGCTAAAGTAAAAAAGTGCCCAGATGTTTTGAGTTTTGACTATTAAAGTAAGCAGTTTGTATGTATGTTGTTACCTTTGCCGCACATTTTCATTTTTCAATTCACCTCCTTTACTCATTCTTACCTTTTCAATTTTCTCCGGCTCATAAAATAACCAATTTTCTTTTGATAGAAAATCCAATTCAACTTTCTTTTATTATATTCTGTTATGAATGAGAAGGTGTAAAAAGTTTTATTAGAATTTGAAGGTTTAGATTTTATTATGTTATTACATAAAAAGAAATTGGCCTTTAATCTCTGATTATTAATAACGCGTTGACACCTTAACCTGTTATTTGCCGACTATGTTAGTTTTTAACACATATTATTCCAGGAGATAGCCTGCAAAAAAGTGTCTGACTAACATCAAGCTAGAATTTTGTTAATAAGTAAATCTTTTGATGCCTTTTAAGAATATGTGGTCGGCTAAGTTCGTTTGCGGGACATAGCTTGGCAATAGGCATTTGAAAAAAACAAACCGGTGGAGAGCGGTCATGTCCCGCCCTTTTGGTGGATTTTATGATCCTGAGTACAAATTTAGTTAGTAGACCAATTATCAAATTGATGGTAGTTTGTCACTTAATAGTTATTTAGTCAAATATTAATCCAAATCAAAGAGGTCACCCATTAAGTGACAAAATACTGACCACATATTCTTAAAAGGCACCAAAAGATTTACTTATACACAAAATTCTAGCTTGATGTTAGTCAGACTCTTTTTACACGCTATCTCCTTGACTATATGTCTTCTTCCTTTTTCCTTAGTTTCTTTCCTAAACTCAAAACACATGAGTTATAAATGATCAAATACTTCATTATTCATGAAATCCTACAACTAAACTTTAACTTTTCATTATCAATGGTACATAATATCAATAATAAACTATGAAATATAGGCACTTCTTTAGATTGTTACTCCCTTTATAAAAAAAAATAGAGGGGAGTAACAATCTGAAGAAGGTGTAGGGAATGTTCTTCTTTAGACAGTTACTCCCCTTATAAAACAGAAGTGTGATATTCCTTTGTCCAAAAGTATAATAATAATAATAATACCATTTATTTGAAGTGAATATAGTACATGTGTTTTTCTTATAATAATCATTTTATCTTTCTATTCACATCGCTTCAGCCTAAGCTGTGGTGACCCTTAAGGTCTGAATTCGGAAAAACGTACAATAAATTTGAAGTGAAAACTAATTAGTTAATTAATTAATAAACATGCAATTTAAGAAAACAGCTAAACAAATTTCTTTTTGTTATACATCGTTAATGTTAGGTTTAAGTACAACAAAAGGTAACAATTATTTGTGATAATAATCATTCAATAATATAAGTTGATCAATGTTCTTCTTTAGACTGTTACTCCCCTTATAAAAACAGAAGAGTGATATTCCTTTGTCCAAAAATACATTGGATTATACATCACTTTGTCGTAATAGTTATTTTGTAAAAGTTATTTATGTTCTAAAAACACATAGGGGAGTAACAATCAAAAGAAGTGCCAACTAGTCTACTGTTACTATTAGTCTAAGTATTTACTTATAAACTTTCTTTGTGTTAGATTATAATATTTATATTAAAAAAAAAAAAAATCAATTTCACAATTCACACCTGTGTATTTTTTAATTGAACTAAATAGTTTAGACTATTACCTATTTATTTATTTTAGATGCTATCAAATTCTTTCTCAAAATTAACTAAAGGCTTTTTTTGTTGATCTAAGTAATTTACCTACAAATAAATTATTGTAGGCTGCATTTTTTCCCTCGTTAAAATTAAATTGACCTACTTATTCCTGTTCTATTTTCATCACTACCTTATTACGTAATTGTATATTTTTTATTGAGGGGTCAGCAATTATCTTTTATTGATAATGTAGCAATGATTTGAATGAAGAAATATATATTTTATTTATATTTCTAAACTATTCTTTGTTCTTTCTCATATTCTTGCATATTCATAATTATTTAACTATTACTACCACTTGGCAATTATTGTCATTTGATCTAATTATGATATAATTAGTCCAATTAATTGGTATATAATAACGAATAATTGATGTTTCTTTGGCTTTTTATTTTTCTGTGATCTCTATTTATGTCACTTATTTTTCTTTTGAATCAAACTTGGCTGAATGCATTGTATAAAATTTTATTTTTAAATTAATTTCAATTATTTAAATAATGACAAATGTTTGTTAGTCATTTTTATTGCGATTGATATTTTTGTTCTTATTTTATGATATGAGTGAGGTGATAGATATTGAGATCAGGCTTATAGATACACATTAGGGGAATCAACAGAAATTATAGAAAATTGCTGTTTGTTTAGAATTTTTATAACAGATTTTTATTTTGATGCTCTATGGCCCATACCATTTGAAGTGTTCATGGTATAAACTATTGAATCAATAAAAGAGGATATGTACCATCAGTTAAAATAAACATTATTAAATAATTGGCATTGGCTTTTAAATTTTAATTAAATCAAGACCCTCACTTAATGGAGATAGTTAAACTTTCATCAAAAAATTGTTGAACTTCTTACACCGCTCATTAAAAGAATAATACATAACAATCAACAATTGACGTCTATAATATAATAACAAAAACTCATTTTTAAAAAATGATTCTATTGTCTGATGTCAATTGTTAATTGTTATGTATTAATTTTATAAATTGCAATTAAATCAAGACCCTCCTCTTTCGAAAAATTGTTTTAACACCACTCATTAATAATGTGGCAGAAGATGACCCTAAAAATTAAAAAAATAAAATATTTCATGCTACACCTAATTCATCCATGAAATAAAAAAAATCAATATATTTAAAATTGAAAGGTTTCAATCTCAACGTTTTAAAATTTTTTCTTGTAACAAGCAAATAAAAACAGAGAAATACTTTAAAAAATTAAAGTACACCTCACAGCAAAATGGCTACCGTTTGTAAATGTTAGCTATCTACAATAGATAGATGTCAACTGATATCTTCTCAAAACAGTGGTAAACCAGACCATTTGCTTGCTTTAAACCTATGGCTGGTTGAACCAAGACCACATTAGATGGGTTTTTACTGTACTTATATTGGTCTAATTATGGTCAGTGTTTTATGAACATGCCGAAAGTAATCAATGGCTTTTAGTCCCAATCAAAAATGTTACTTTCAGTCATTGTTTGTAAACTGTCCTACTATTTCCTTAAGTTAAAATTATAAAATTGTATCATTTTTATGGAAAGTTTAATCTTAATAAATATAATATTACAAGTTTTTTTCCCTGTTTAAGAATAATATTTTTGTCTTTTGTAAAGTTATCCCTAGATCAGAAAATAAATCATTCCTATTATTATAACTCATTCATAAGCATAATAACATTTCATCACGCTACTTAATAAAGTCGTATTTCAACAGAACAATTTATTTTGTATTTTAATTCAACGATGTCGATAATATGTCAAGATATTGATGGATGATCTATTTTTAAATAAAAGCACGTGTGGAACAACTTGAATTAATCCCTCTTATTATAACTCAGGGTTAGAGCATTACAAAATAATCTTGTTTTGAAATTTAATGATTAATTAGATATATTTAATCACAAAATATACATATATAGTTATTTATCTTGTCTCTTTTTGTTTGTTTTAATCATTTGTTATAAGTGTTTCGAGCTAATCTTCAGAGAAGAGGATTATTTGGTTTCTTTCTTATTTTTTTAAAGAATCTTTTGATGTATTGATTATTTTGATTTGTTATGGTTTCTTGAAGAGGGAATAAGGGAAAATGAGATTATGTAATAAAACAGTTTAGTGTTTTTTTCTAAGCTGGTAATTGAGTCTAAGAGAAGGTGATAGCTAATTTTTAAGATTATCCACCTTCAAGTTTCTCTACATTTGACGAAGTTGAACTTCCGAAGGCCTTTAATGATCAAATTCAATCAAATAATTTATTCCCTGGACAATAAAATTCATGAGCATTGTCAGCAGTACATTATTGTGGGGGGGGGGGGGGGGGGGGATACATTCCAAGGGCCCCCCAGAAAATTTTGAAAATATGACTTCTCTAAACAGTGTTTTTTGAATGAAATTTTGAAAATGATGAAATCAAATTTCATCATTGAGGTGAAATTTGATTTCAATACTTTGTTACTGTATATATAAACACTTTATTTACAAAATATTAACAAGTCAGGCTGGCCTTATATTAAGGTTTGCTTTCACTCACAGCGTACTTATCAATCTAATGACAACTTTTAAATTAATAACAGCTAAATTTATCGATCCTAGAATATGCCAAATATGTTGGGATATATTTCTTGGTTTGAAGGCATGTGAGAGAGAGTTGAGGAATTGCACTCTAAATGTGGAAGCGGAATATTGGGAGAGTAACATAGCATGAAGGTATAATAAATTGTTTGTACCGCTAATGACCCACGTGCAGTCGAAGCGGTTAAAAAAAAAAAAAAAAAAAAAAAAAACCAGCTAAATTATAAGGTAATACACTAATACATACACAGTAGCACTATAAAAATAATATAAGTTTTCAAGGATATTATAATGATTAAATAATAAAAAAACGGAAGCCTCTCCACAAAATAAGTTTTATTGACCAAAACTAGCTTTCGGCCTCTCGGCCATCATCAGTGCCGTCCGTTATTTGTCTCTACTCTGACTCCATGTCGGGTTTTTTCTTTACCTTTTACCGGCACTGATGATGGCCGAGAGGCCGAAAGCTAGTTTTGGTCAATAAAACTTATTTTGTGGAGAGGCTTCCGTTTTTTTATTATTTAATTAATATCAACTCCACTTGCGCTGCTATTCTTCATATTATAATGAACTAACAAATTAATCATCAACTCATAATACTAAAAACTAAATAATATAAACATAACAATTAAGAATGAATGTGGTGGTTAAGGATACCTAATTAGTCCAAAATTATATTTTCTGAAAGTAGTCTTAAAAAATTTTGGTCCTTACCGATCTCAACAAAGGTTTTTAGTGCTATCTGATATAGTCCCTCTAGTTCCAAACCACAATCCATACACTTTATAATCTCTATCACCATGAGAAGCTTGAAACCTCTTTGTAAAACTCAGTGCACTTCCCATAAATGATCTTCTTCTCCTCATGTACTTTGTTGGCTTGGTCTATGTCATTAGTTTCATATCTGACGACCCTGTTGTCCGGGTGGAATGCTATAATATCAGAAAATCTGAAAGAACCTTCAGAGTCAATAGCATAAACCTCGTCATAACAAATATACTTTTTCTCCTTCTTTTTCGACTTACAAGATCTTGCGCTTAACGTTATGGTGGCGTTTAGTCACAAGAAGAATGTTATGTGGGCATTTTCCAAACACATGTGCTGGAGTTTCATTCTCTCTGCCACATTTGCGACAGAGGGTTCCAACAACTCCTGTTGACTGATTACCAGGTACAGCTCTTAAAGGGGCGTAATTAACGTTAAGTTTAATTGAAAACTTATGGTGTAGTTTGTTGGCACTAAAGTATTTTTAAAAGAATTTGAATAAAAACGTAAAAATAGTGATTTTAACATGATATAACTTATGTACCTAATCATTGTAAATTAAATAGATCAGTCAATAGCCATTAGCAATATTACTTTAAATCTATAATAAACTATGTCAATTCACCAATACTTATGAAAAACATGTTTTCTTAGGGTGGCCATAATATAAAGTTTAGTCTAAAATGGGGCCTGGGATTAAGGGAGGTGGTCTAGCTATTACAGCCCATAGACAAAGGTAGGGGGGGGGGGGGAGTATGGCATCTATAGGAAAATTTTGGGAATTTTTAGGAAAAATTTACATTCTTTAGGTAAAATATTTTCTTTTGAAATTTATTGGTAAATCTACACTATTTGGCTCACATATTTCATACTGGTCGATTTACTTTTTTTTCTTTTTAAACTGTTCCATTTTACAGGATTTGTCTTTTTTACAGTATCTCTGTACACTGTAAAAACAATTCTGGTTGGAGCATTTAGAAAAATGCAGTATTTTCTTCTTTAAAAAAAAAAAATATATATATACAGTGAAATTCGCTTATAACGAATCCGGATACAGCGATATTCCGGGTATAACGATTGGGATCAATGCATTTGGTTGGTTTCCTATATAACATGTAATGATTAAGTTCGGATAAAACGATGACGGATATAACGATAATTCGGGTAAAGCGATCACATTTTAGTATTAAAATTGGTCATGCCATTCGCCTATAACGATATACATAATTTTATTTCACGTTTCCATGAAGACCCTTTCATTATTGCCACCGACACAACAGTTCACTTTACATTTTCTAAGTATGTACATACAATGTATAATGAACATTCCTCGAATGCCCGACAAAACAACATTCTACTTCCCCCTTCCTTTTTCTAAGAATGGCAAACTAATAGGAGTTAAATATTTTTTGTTTATTATTATGTTTTGTTCATGGAATCTCTTTATTTGGTTAACAGCCTGTTTTGTTATTCATCTTAACTAGGAGTCTCATTTAACATTTTGGTTTCTTTGAGTTCGGACCTATTGCGTTGAGATGTCGAATAAAAGGCGCCGTTCATTAGCGATTGCGGAAAAAGTCAAAATAATTGAACGTTTAGAAAGTGGTGTTTCGAACAAAGATCTTTGTCGGGAACTAGGAATATGTCAATCGACCCTGTCTACTATTTGGAAGAAAAAGGACCTAATACATTTGTACATTGTATCAAAATGTAAGTTTTCTTTAATTATAATGTCTTTTTTTTAATCCCATTTGTTAATACCTACCTTGCTCATTTGCATTTCCACATTAACATTATTATTTCGCTAATCTTTTATTTTATATCGGATATAACGATGTTCGGATATAACGATCTGTTTAACTAGGTCCCTTGAAGATCGTTATAAGCGAATTTCACTGTATATATATAAAGTGTCTCGTTTTATATGGTAATGATGGAAGGTTATGGTTAGGTTAGGTTAATCCTTAATCTAAACTAACAACTATAACTTTCCATGATTTTCTCTAAAATTACAAAACAAATTATTTATCGAGATGCTACAACCGAAACCATTTTTGTAATGTAAAAAAGAATAGTTTGTGAAAAACTGAATTAAATCGGGCTCTTTATAAATAGGTGGGACATAAAGTGCAGATTTGCCCCACATGATAAATAACATATTCGTCATCATTTTGGAGAAGGAGGAGGGGGAGAAAACACTTGGTCTTCACTTAAAGTATTTGTAATAACTGATAACAGGTTTTGGCTACTTAATAGCCAACCTCAGATTCTAAATTAGTAGTTCACTGTTCACATTAACATGGTATCGAAGTGACACACAATGGATAATCAATTATTAATGATAAAATTTATGTAGAAAAGTAAAAACTGGTTAGATATCTATTAAACATTTTTTTAGGTACCCATATCTCAACTCTAGACCTATACCAGATCAAGAAGATCAGATATAGGGCTTAACAGAGACGAGCATGCTCTCATACCGCCATACTTGCTTAGCTGGCAAAACACATTAGCATTGTAATACCGTGTTTATGCACACTGCAATAAGGTACACAATTTGTGTTAGTGAGAGATACCAAGGGATGTGCCACGCAAGTGTGACACATACGGCGGTGTGAGAGCACACTCGTCTCTGATAAGTCCTGTATCTGATCTTCTTGATCTGGTATAGGTCCAGAGTTGGGTGGGCATCGTCGGGCCCCTGATAAGTCAGACGCGACGAAACGATGCAGGACATGGCGTAATGCCGAGCCAACAACTTATTGACTTATTGTCGGATGTTGGAACAGTTCCTATGTGTTGCGCTTGGGTGGCACATCCCTTGGTGTCTCTCACTAACACAAATTGTGTACCTTATTGCAGTGTGCATAAACACGGTATTACATTGCTAATGTATATAGGACAATATATGTTAATAGAATTTAAGTTTTGTTTCTCACAAACAAAGCTTAGAATTGCAATATTTTTGGACACTTTTTTATATCATACATTCCGAACACCAAGTAGTAGTAGTAGTAAGGTACGGGAAGGACGAACCACTTGTTCGAACCTAGCAATTAGGCCCTTTTTACTAGCCCTATGGTAGAGAGTTCCAGCCACTTCACACATCATGCCTCTGTACATTGTACTGCCTAAAAAAAAAAACACTCATGCATAATATCATTATGATTTTAATTCTATCCCTTAAATTATTGATCTATTTAATTTGCCAAATTTAAATTTTAATCATTAATTGAGTTTATTTACTAGTTCATAGTTGTTGTTAATAATTTGCCACCTGCATAATTTAATTGTGTTATGAACTTTGTTACAGTTACTTGGAACAGAAATTGTGAATGGATTCCAGTGTGAGAAATGGAGGGAAATAGATTCATTTGATGACAAAGTATCCAAGTACACTATGTGGATCCGGTGGAAGGTTTGTATACATTTTAATTTATATTTATATTTAGAAATGAGTCACCCTTAAACGAGCTTGTAAATTATGTTGGGGTGGAAAAAAGTCATCTGGACTGCTGAAAGACTAGGAGGCCATTATTTGATTTCTCAAGTAATGATGGTTATTGGTTCATGTATGAGTTACTTACTGGCTTAATTAATTACAGCCTCTTTAATTTGTTGGTGTAGAGGATTGACCAAAATTATCTAAGTTTGAAGGATAGTTTACATGAGCTTAGTGCTAATCATTAGTAACAGTCACTCACACTAACTCTGAGTTGGGTAAACATGTAGCACAAGTGATTAGTAGTATTAGTATTGAGATTTGCAAGTGCGAGTGAATAGAAATGGTTTCTATTCACTGATGACAAGTAGCTACCCCCCCCCCCCCCCCCACCTCAAATCTTTCCACTCTACTTATGCAATGTAAACATCGTGTGTTAGTGACAAGTGAGTGATAAGATTTTATAAACAAACAGCCTGTTTTCAATTTGTAGTACACTAATCACTAACTGCTAAAGCCCAGTACCTGTGTGAACAGCCACAAATCACTTAGTCAGCTAACCGATTAGTGAATGGAATAGCACTAATAATTAGTTACTAAGCCTATGTAAGCAAGACTTTTACAGTCTTCAGCCTACCTTCTTACTTTTTTTTTTTTAGTTTTTAGTTTTTATTAGAAAATTGTAACTTCATAATTTTTCATTTTATAAGCAATATTGATGTAAGTTTTTACAATGGCTTGATTGACTTGAAGTGAGGAACTGTCCATTAACAGTACTCACAGATACTAGCTTGAATTATTACATATATTTAAAAGTTAAGCATTGCTCAATAAATCATGTGGCCCCTGCCACTTTAGACGTCGAGGAGGATTTCCGGGAATGAATGGTAATGATAGGTCATGAATTAAAGGATTGGGGTGTTGAGTTATGGAGTCATGGAAGGATTTGTATTGGGATATGGCTAGGTCATGGATGAAGGGGACTTTGTCGTTGTAGAGGATGAATTTAGAAACATAGAAAGGAGCGTGGACTATTCTTCTTAGGATTTTGGACTGGATACGATAGGAGTTGGAACGCTTGGTGCAACCCCAGAGTTCAATACCTTATGATCATGTGGGCTTAGTTATGGTATTATAAATTAATTATTTGAGTAATTTTACTTGGGTCTTATATTATAGAACACAGGCTCTTGGTCCACATAAAGATTCATTAAGCACTTACTTTTTCCAGAACAGAACATTTGAATAGTTTTAGTTCCTCTAGCAGAGTAGTGCTAGTAAAAGAACAAGGATGAACCATTTGTTCGAACCTAGCCAATCGAATGAAGCCTCTTTTTGTGGTCCCGTTTCCTAAACCCTATTCAGTCACTTTACACACCAATGTTACCCTCAAAGTGAGTACAGTGTGATCAATAGTGAGCCATCTAAACAATTTGTTGTTTTGACTAAGATTTTGTGGTACCACTTCATAATTATGACTAGAAAGTTTGGTAGAAAGTAATACAACAATATTGTCACCTTAATTTTATATTAAAACTCACTAACACTATAAACTCACAAAAAGTTGAGCTCTTGTAAAACCAATAAAAATATTATTTTTTTTAAAAATAATGTCTTAAACAGTTGTAAGGTATTTTAGTTATAATAATATAAGGAATTATTGATTAGCTATAAGCGGTTGAAAACAAAAATGTTATACCTGAACTATACCTTTACTTGGTTCCGCCTTGGATCTCAACTTCATATCCCTTACCTTGTTCCTTCTGTAATCCTTCTACCCACACAGCCCTAGTATACCCCCACCTTGTACTGTTAGTTTGTCATAAAAATTTGTAAAATAGTGAGCTTAGTACAGAATTCACTCTTACTAAGTTAAGAAGCACGCTGAAGATATTATATGTCGAAATGCGTTAGTGAGTTTTAATGTAAAATTGTGGTGACAATATTTTTATGTTACTTTCTACCTACCTCTCTAGTCATAATTGTGAGCCATATAAATTAATGTGCCTAGGCAGGGAATCGAACCCATAACCTTGTCTTTGATTCAGAGATGGTTGAGCTGATTGTAATTAATCTATGTATTTGATTTGTATTATTATTATTTGTAGAAATCACCTAAGTCTCCGAGGTTGGCTCAACCGGTCCCAGTTCGCTACGAGATGAAAGGTTACAACTCTCTTCTTGGTTCTCACTACGATCACTATTACCTTAACTACGATGCATTCACTTTTGAAAAGCCCTCATCTGATGTCTTCGAATTGGAACAAAGTAAGTTTTTGATTCATTTATGTTTCATCTATATCTTTAAAATTTGGTTTTAATTTAATGAGGTGCCGTGTGGCAATCATTTAATTGGTTGCCACCCCATACATATTTTTTTTTACCACTTAAGAGGAATTCCTGTCAAAATTACTAATGAGATAAGGGATATTTAGACAAAGGTATATTTAGTCGAAAGAACTTTTGGGACAAAGAAAGATCACTTTTAATATATTAAAGGTAAAAAAATATTACCTCATATCTTTTTCCTTATTAGTTTAATTTTATTTTTAAAATGAATTAAGTAGAGATTTGGTCAGAAATAGGAAATAATTTTTATTAATTGTATGGTCTATAGGAAGTAAAAGCTCACTTTTGTAATATTTCGACCCCTCTTTGGGTCATCTTCAAGCTGAAATAGTTATTTATGCACCTAAGGAGTAAAGTAAGCCATTATTCCCTGAGCAAATAAGTTAGCTCTTGAGGCAAAGCCGAAGGAACCATGTTTCTTAAATCCTGTCGCAAAGCTGAGGGAATTAGACTTTTTAATTACCGAGGCCTACCTGAGGGAATAACGCTAATTAGCTCCCGAGACGCAGCCGAGGGAAATATAGCACTTTACTCCCGAGGTATATACAATATTTTATCTCCAGTAGAGAGAAAATAACGCATCTTCATCCATTGCATAGTTTTTATTTATTATTTTAATATATAACATTAATTATTAGCACTTTTAATAGCAGATATAAGAGATTCAATATTAAAAACAAATAAGAATGGAATTAAACTCAAATAGAAGGTTATTTAGATGCAGGTTATAAACAAAGATAAACAAGGTCAAAAAAGCAGTGTTGCCAACCTGATTTCAACAACTTCATTACATTAGCCATTCATTTTCTACTATTTATAAAATAATTAAGTTGGCAATCCTTACTTTTTCGCCCTACTTTACTTTTTCGCCTTACTTTTACTTTTTCTCCCTACTTTTTGAGTTCAGGGAAGAAAAGACTTACTTTAGTCCCTCTAAACTAATCCAAAATCATAACTTTTTCTCCCTACTGGAGATAACATTTATTCAAACTAGGGTGGTTATTAACCTCATTAGTGAGGTTAGTTAAACTCATTTCCATAAAAGCAAGAGAAAATTTATTCTTCCTACTGTAATTAATTAGTTACATTCATAAATATTAATTAATGCTAATTAACTTAATATACAACAGAAAGACCAAGTAAATCTAGGTTTAGGATGGGAGCTTATACGTAATTCTGTAGTTTTAGTTTTACATGAGACAAAAGCATTTATGTGCTTGATTATTTAACAGACATGAGAAGAAAAATGAGAATTATTTAACATGCCTCGAGAAGGAGGCGAAATAAGTCACCAGATGAAATAAAATGTTTTTCCTCTTTCTGCCCAAATCTCTACTTACCTACTATTAATGAACTTGAGGAACATAAATACACATACATCAATGATTCTGGGTCTTTTGGGATGTAAAAAAATAAAGATTCTCTTATCTCATTCTTCGATTATATGGAATTTTTAAGGATCACCATTCATCTTCAAAACTAAATTACACAAATTCATCTATATTGAACTCCCCTCACATTCAGTAAGTATAGATAATTCTCGCTAAAACATTTAACTATGGTTTTTTTTAGGGATTTGTAACACGGAAACTAATTTGTTGTTTTAGATATTACCTGCGGAGGTTTCCCCGGACCTGGTGAAATGCACATATACACTTTCAACCCTATGAAAGAGTTTATCGATAGACACACTAATCATGTGGACCAAGCTTGGGAACAGTATAAGACAACTCATTCAAAATCCTATGAAAATAAGGAACACTCAGAGAGGAAGGAAATATTCAGACAGAACATGAGGTAATATCGAGACTAAATTATGAGATCCAGGTATAATATTAAGTCTAGTCCACACCAGTAGACACATTGCGCAACATGTCTATAGACGCCTTCTGAGACGTCTATTGACTAGGTCTAGCGTCCACACTTGTAGACGTTGCGCAACATGACTACCGTTGCACTGTGTCTACCATTTAGAATGGAAAACCGTAAACATGCGATTTTTGATCTAGCAACGAGACCTTAGACGCCGATTGTCTAGCCCATGTCTTGCCATGTATTGCTAGACATTGTCTCTGAGACCAAAATCACGCAACATGTCTACTAGTGTGGACAAGGCTTTAGGAATAAGAAAAGATCTTGTTGATAAATTTCAGTGTGATACAAAAATAAGTTAAGATATATTTTTTTGTTTGAACGTTGAACAAAGAATGTGTTTTTACTTTCTCTTATAAAGAGAAAGTATTGTGATGGCGTGAAAATTCGATTTTGATAGATTTACATGTTTTGAGTGCATAAGTGGTTTTTAAAAAATGTCTGGCTGTCATTTGTCTGTGCAGACCCCTGGAGCCTTAACTACTGGGCCCATTTTGACAAAATTTGGCATATATGTTCAGAAAAATCATACACCAAGGTGAAATTGAGAAATGAATTTTAGCTCCAAATTTGGGGGCACTACCTCCCAAAAACTCTAAAAAAAAGCGATATTGATTAAAAAATTTCTAAATTGTAGTCCTTTAAAATACAAATCTATTGATATATGCCGTTTTCTCAGGATAAATCTAGTTCCTGAGAAAATAGCTTTAAACGCAGACGGAGAGAGGCCGGATTCCATTCCCCACCGAGGAGGAGTTAGTTGTACAATACATTTTGATGAAATGTTCACTAATAATTAAATGTACCTACGAAAACACGATAACTAATCAATGAAGAACTCTGGGTTAAGTAATTATAAAATCTTATATGAGAAAGTTTGTCTGAGTTGCCTCTGACCAATTTTTACTTTCTCATATAGAGAGAAAGTATTGTGATGGCGCGAAAATTCGATTTTGAGATTTTGATGGATTTACACGTTTTGAGGTCCCCTGAGTCCAAAAAAGTGGTTTTTAAAAAATGTCTGTCTGTCTGTCGTCTGTCATCTGTGCAGACGCCTGGAGCCTAAACTACTAGGCCGATTTTGAAGAAATTTGGCATACATGTTCAGAAAAATCATACCCCGAGGCAAAATCGAGAAATGATTTTTAGCTCCAAATTTAGGGGCGCTGCCCCCCAAAAACTCTGAAAAAACGTGAAAAAAAATTATTTCTCGAAAACGGTTCCGACGATTTTGATTAAAAAATTCTAAAATATAGTCCATTTAAATACGAATCCAACGATATAAGCCGTTTTCCCAGGAAAAATCTAGTTCCTGAGAAAACAGCTTAAAACGCGGACCGAGAGAGCCCGGGTTCGATTCCCCGCCCGGGAGAAGTTATTTTTATGATAAATTTTAATGAAATGCTCAATAATAATTAAATTTACATACAAAATCTAAATGGAAAACACTGGGCTAAATAATTATGAACTCGTATGTGAGAAAGTTTGTCTGAGTTGTCTCGGACTGATTTTTTATTTTAGAGTTTATACTGGTAAGAGTTGTTAATCTTGTTAATATTTATTCTCTATAATTTTAATATTATGAACTCTTTCTAACAATTATAATTATCTTGCAGGTATATTCATTCAACTAATCGTAAGGGTCTCGGCTACACACTTGGAGTAAATCACTTGGCTGATAGAAGTGAACTTGAATTGAAAGCACTTAGAGGTAAGAAGTACACACCTGGTTACAACGGCGGAGACGAATTCCCTTACACTTCAAAATCAGTAAATCAGATCTCCGGAACTCTTCCTGATAACTTTGACTGGAGGATACTTGGTGCTGTTACTCCTGTCAAGGGTAAGCAAACAATGGGAATTAACTTTACTACCTTTACTCTCATAAGTAAACTTTTCCTGTAATTTAAATTTGATCATTATATTTATAAACTATCAGAATAATTGGCTTGGGATGGGATGTGTTTGGTGAATACCTCAATTTATTCAGGTCATATGATACGCAGGATAAAGTGAAGCTGTGGAGCTGTTTGGTCAAATCTACGATACTACAGTGCTTGACAAAGAGGAATATGAGAGTGACAGTGGGAAGAATAGAGAGGAAAATGTTAATGATAGGAAGGAAAGAGAGGAAAACTTAAGTGATTAGGGGGGGGGGGGGGGGGCTGGGTGGCTCGGAGGCGTTATTGTCATGCAATAACGTAAGTTAAGCAGCATTGGGCCGGGTCAGAAGGTGACCACAGCTCTGGGTTCGATTCCCGGACCAGGCCCCCCGCTCAATGTCCACCCAGCATTGTTTAGACAAATGGGAAGCTCCTCGAAAGAGTGGCACCACCAGGTTTCAGCCTGGAAACCATGATGATGACACTCCTGGTTGTATTACAACCAGGAGGGGAGTCATGGTTAACGACCATATCTTCACACGAGTGTAAAGATTTCGGTCCCTAACCCGGGTTTGCTCAATGGGTCCACCTAAGTGGCCTGTGTCCTCGTGTGTAATAGCCCCCCGGAATATGTTGAATTATCCTTAAGATTAGTGAGGTACGGTTTAAATAAAAAAACTACATAGTTTGACCAACTAGTTTGGTGTAATTTGTACACATCATCAGGGTATAACTACAGATAATAGACAAAATATACTGAACTTAAAGTGTATACATGTTGACGTTAGGAAAAGGACTGGTCAAGAAATGATAGAGTAAATAGAGGAGTTAGAAAGGATTGAAGGTGGGAGGCAAAAAGGATGTGAGAGGATTAACAGTAAAAGAAAAGGCCAGGTGTAAAGGGTGGTGGATCCAGGTAAAGGTAGAGGCTACATTTTATATTACAACTAGACTTAAAAAACTAATATCACGTCCTTTTTGCCTCCCACCTTCAATCCTTTCTAACTCCTCTATTTACTCTATCATTTCTTGACCAGTCCTTTTCCTAACGTCAACATGTATACACTTTAAGTTCAGTATATTTTGTCTATTATCTGTAGTTATACCCTGATGATGTGTACAAATTACACCAAACTAGTTGGTCAAACTATGTAGAGTTTTTATGTAAACCGTACCTCACTAATTTTAAGGATAATTCATAATTTAACGGTTGCTAAATTTTCACATCTTATTGTTAATGTTGTTATTTTTACTTATTTTATCATTATTAATATTAATATTTTTATTTTTATTTTACATAAGGCTAGCAATTCAAATTATTATCTACAGTACACTTTTCTTACATACATGCTTAAACATTATTAGAAATCAATAAATAATTAATAAATAAACACAAAAACAATATAGTAAGGAATTAACAAGTAAGGAACACAACAAACATAAAAATTTACTATTATCAAGTACTATTACTGCTAAGAAAAGGAAATGGGTCAGACATAATATCATCAGAACAAATGAGAGTAGATCAGCAAAATATTGCAGTAGATCAAGAAAATATTGGATTCTGTACCTTTAGTTTATGGAAAAGAGGACCACATATCAAATGGGACTAGGAGATCCTTATCTTATTATTTCTTCACTATACTCACTTCAATGTTAAAGCCTCACGATACTTAATGCTTACAAATACTTAATACATGTTTTAATTTTTTAATTTTTTTTTTTTTTTTTTTTTTTTTTTTTTTTTTTGCTCTGATAGATCAGTCTGTTTGTGGCTCATGCTGGAGTTTTGGTACAACTGGTGCTATGGAAGGTGCTTATTTTGTTAAAACAGGAAATCTACTTAGTTTCTCCCAACAGGTAATATATTTTTTCAATAAATATTAATTTACCATTAAAATTTGATTGGTCATAATCATTGATGTCAGTCCAATGCTTGGTCATTTGCAAAAACTGTCTTAAGTCTCATAGTTTTTGTCTAGTATTGTAGTCATAACGTACTAAGATCCTGTTACCTTGAAAAATTAATGGTTTAGCAAAGGATAGTTTAAGTTACTATAGGGTCTCGATAGTTCGAGCTTGAATAATCTGAGTCAAACGAGAGTTCATGGAAAGAAGGAGGAGGAGTTGCTTCCCTGAATTAAACACAATTAAAGCCGGTTTTACACGAGTAGAGTAAACAGGAGAGTAGAGTAGCGAGTAGAGTGTACTTTACTTCCTACTCTACCAATTTTGAGTTTGGAGCGTTTACACATAAGCTAGTAGTAAGTATAGTAAAAAAGCAGAAATGATGGCACAACAATGTATAAATAAACTGACACTAAACTCTACTTGCTACTTGCTATTTGAAATGTTTACACGGGTAGAGTGGCGAAGCTAGTAGAGTGGGAGCTGTGGTGGGGGAAGTAGAGTAGATTCCACTTTACTGCATGCGGTATATTACTCTACTCTACCAGCTACTAGAGGTCAACCAAGAAGTCATGAACATGGGAGAAACGGAAAGCTTAACTTCGTTTAAAATTGGAACTTCCGAGTAGTGCCAAAGTCAGTACAGTCGGGTGCTAAGGCAATAACCATTCCTAGTTTGTATGACATGCGCAGTTATGTCAAATCTCACGAATAACAACAGGAAGGTTTCCAATCTGTTAGGTTTCCTGTTTTGTTTGTTTTTATACAGCACAAACTATAGTCACAACTGTTCTAAATCCAAATCAAACTCAGAAATAAAGAGGAGGAAAAAAAATAGATTAAGGAAAAAGAATATCGATTTAGATTTAAAGAATATTATTATGAATAATAAATAAATAATAATATAAAGATATTATCGTATATTATTAGTGATTTCTTATTTAGGTACAGGTATCTTATCTTAGGTACAGTGTTGCCTGTTGCAAAAAATATAGAAGTTATCAAAAATAAAATTATTAATAACAGAAGAACAACACTGTTTTTTTTTACCGTGGTCTATTATATCAAAAACTGACTGTACATGGCGACACTAGGGCACTTCTCTCATTTCCATGACTTCTTGGTCGACCTCTAGCTACTCTACTCTCCTGTTTACTCTACCTGTGTAAACCCGGCTTAAGACAGGACAGGGTTAGTACTAGTAGAGATGGATCTGTATGATTTCATAGAATCCCTTTCCTGTCTGAGCAGCTGGGTTTAAATTCAAATTCAGGGAAGCCTATAATTTATTTCTTCTTCTTCAGTTCTGTCAGATCTTAAACCGAAAGCATCATGTAACATTTTTATAATGTTAAACAAAAACATTCCGAACTTGTGCTTGCTGTGAATATAGATGCATAGTTTTGTATAGATGAAGGTGTGTCACTGAAAACAACTGCATGGGAGTAAGATGTGTAACAGTGGGGTGATAGGAAGCAGAAAAGGATGAAATTATTTTATAACCTAGTGGAAATAAACTTTGAAAGTAAATGTTATTTTTCAATAAATAGTTAAAAAGTTGAATTCCAAATTCATATTTTTCAATAATTTGAGTTTATTGGTAATCCAAGTTAGCGCCCGATTATCCAATTCGATAATCGAGACTCCAAACCCTTAATATATTTCCTTGAATTTTTCAGCTTAGTTATGACAAACTTTTCTACAAATGATTCCCATTCAATTGTCAGTTATGTTTCTTTCAGATTTTGGAGAAAAATTATTAAAGCAGTTATTTTGCTTAATAATTACAAGATAAAAAGAACTTTTTATATATTATGTTTTTAAATTTTCTGTTGAATCATATGTAATGTTAATAATATAATTGTCATTGTTATAAAATAATGTTAGTGAAAAAAAAAAAAAAAAATAGTTCTGAATTTATTTACTTCACATAAATGACAACCATTTTCTATATGTTGCTGATCTTAAACCTATAAATGGACAAATCTTTGTACAATGGATCTCGACAGCACCGAATCTAAACCGTGCCATTGATATGCCCCTGTGTAGGGACAGTAATAGAAGAAAAAGAAAAATGTGTTCAAGTAAAGAAGTACAGATGCAGAAAAATTTAAACCGATATCTAGGACATAAGTGTAAACAAACCTGGTTATCACACGTAAATTAATTTATTTCTTTGTTTACTTTTCCTTTTTCGCTGTCATTCATGTTAATCTCTTAATAAAATAACACAAATTTGAAACCAAAATGAAGATTGTAAATATGGGACATGTCAAAACAAATAAAATAACTTGCAGATTTTTTCCGAACTAACTTTCTATACAGCAAAATTAGCTTAAATTCTGCTGAAAGATTGCTAAAAGTATTAAAATATTGCATTGTCATCGTGTTCTGAGCTATTCTAAAAGTTTCAATTGTCTAGCTACTTGGGAAGTTAGTTAAAAATCGATTGCAAGATTTGTACTGGACAAACAAACAAGAAAGCAAGCTAATAAAAACGTAGTAAAAAGTAGATATAATTTTAACTGTTTGTTTTAGGCTCTAATTGATTGCTCTTGGGGTTACGGTAACAACGGCTGTGATGGAGGAGAGGACTTCAGATCTTACCAGTGGATTATGAAACATGGTGGTATCCCAACTGAAGATGATTACGGCAATTACCTTGGACAGGTAACGTAATATCTTAAAATGTGAAATATTCCCTTAACTTTTGTTATTAAAAATCTCTTCAAAATGTTTATTTTACATTATTAATGTTACTTACTTATTATTTTCAGGATGGTTACTGTCATACTGACAAAGTCTCTCTAAAGGGTCCAATTACAGGCTATGTTAATGTAACAACAGGTGATGAAAACGCTCTTAGAGTTGCTATATTCAACCATGGCCCCATATCAGTTGCTATTGATGCTTCACGCAAGTCTTTCTCATTCTACAGCAAGGGTGTTTACTATGATCCCGATTGCAGTAAGTATTATTTATATGCCGTTCTCATCATAAGAATTTATCAAATAAGTTATATTTCTACTGATGGCCAGGTAATTTTGTGATAAAATCTTTCATTTCACTTCAAGCTTGGAGAAACAAATTATTTTATAGTAGTTTAGTATTACCCTTTTCTTATTATTCGATTCAAAATGAATTTACTTCATAGGTCTACAGGGTAGTATTAATAAATTTTCAACTTTTAGGTTTCCATAATTTTACTAATTAAAATTATGGAAACCTAAAAGTTGAAAATTTATTAATACTACCCTGTAGACCTATGAAGTACATTCATTTTGAATCAAATTATTTTAATAAGTAGGATGGGCAGTGATGTCAATTGCAGTGTCTGTCTTTCAGTCTGTCGCTCAATTTTTGGGAACAAACATATCTTAAAAAACTACACATCCGATTTTAATGAAATTTGTATGTTAGGTCATAATTAGCTCATTGTTGGTCCCATATAAGTTTCATCTTTCTGCAATGATTTGTTTCTCTTCCACATACGCACAAACATACATTTACACCTATAGCTTCAAAAGTACTTATCTGATTGGTTTGAATCTTTTATAGTTTATCGAAAGTAACCCGCAGATACCCTCAGATTAATTTGAACAGTCTGTGGTCTTTAACTTTTACTAAATTGATACTTTAATTCATGATTAAGAAGTCATCAAAATGATTAAGAAAGAGTTATTTTGAATATAGATTGATAACAAATATTTAACATAAATTTAATAAATACTATGCATTTTTTTTTTCAGATAACACACCTGAAGGTCTTGATCACGCTGTACTAGCTGTAGGATATGGTAATCTTAACGGCAAGAACTACTGGCTCGTAAAGAACTCTTGGTCCAACTACTGGGGTAACCAAGGCTACGTCCTCATGTCTTCTAAGGACAATAACTGTGGAGTAATGACATCACCCACCTACGTTACTATGTGATAACGTCTACTTGACGTCCCAACTTAATGCTCCTTAAATAGTTTAAGAATTTTAAATACTCTTGTTGATATTTCAATTTTTTGTTAAAATTAGCTTTTTTACAGTTTTATATATTATATATTAGTTTTAATTATGAATAGTTTAGTTTTATATTTGAATCAATAAAGACTTGTTAAAGCAATATGTTGATTTTTTTATTTTATTTATTATTTATTTATTTAATCACTTTAACAGTCCTAACTTGATTGGTTACCCACCCTATAATTATTTACTGAGCCACTTATAAGGAATTATAATGTCTAATTTCAATGTCTAGAGAATTATAAAGGAAAAGGGATATTTTAGTCCAAATAACTTTGGGACAATAGAATGTTGCTTTTCTGTAAGTGAAGGTGTTAATATCCCTTAGCCCAGCGATTCTCAACCTTTCTCAACCCACGTACCCTTTTTTGTATAATTAACTGTGCGTACCCCCTAAAAACAACCCCTTATTTTTATAAATACTTTTTATATTAGATGAAGTGTTGTTTAACTTCTGCTAATATTGCTACATCATAGAAACAGCTGTATATAGGTAATTTTAATTCAAAACAAGATTATTGATTGATATTTTACTAAAAAGTTTTTACTTATATGACAGAAAAGAAAACAAAAAACCTTTTTTTTAATTCACCGCGTACCCCTTGGGGGTACGCGTACCACAGGTTGAGAACCGCTGCCTTAGCCTTATGAACTATTAAGACATTATTGAAATATTGAAGTAATTTGGGGTGGGTAACCAAGTTAATGAGTGCCACTTTAAAAACCTAAGGCACTCTTCTGAATGTAAAGGTGATTTTAACCCTAGTGTCTAATGAACTATTTAGACAGGAAAGGGAATATTGACACATAAAAGTAATTTGGGTTGGGGAGTAACCTTGCTGGTCGTTGATGAGCATATGAGGAAACCATTTTCAGTTGCTTGATAGGGTAAAAAAGAAAATTGTGGATAAAATTAACTCCTTCCTAGTTCTTTAACAATGATTGAAGAATATTGTGTGACCGCTAACTGTTTTGTCGGGAGGGGAATTATTAATATAAAACTAGAAATGAAAATAAAATAATTCCAATTACTTAGACTGATGAATATTTAATTTCGAGGTTAGATTACAAACATTGACAAAACATAACATTAAAGGTGATTATAACAAAATAATATAATTGAAAGTTACAAAGCTTGCGGACTGTATTTATTAAGGATATTAAATTACAAATGATGGGAAATAATATAAATTTGTTTATGAATAGAAGGTATAAAAGGATAGCTTAAATGATAAAAGTACAATACCAGGTAAATAGATGAAGATATAGGCATAAATTAGGATGGCAGAGATAGGATAATTCACAGATATGATACACAAATTGATACACAGATAGATAATGTTTTAAGATATAAAAATATTAAAGTAAAGATAGACAATCTAAATAAAAAGGAATGAAAACATAATGTGATGAGTTATAAGGTAATACAAAACAATGCCTATTCAGGTTTGACAACCAGGCAAGAAAAGAACATAAAAATAACAAATCTAAACAAAGATTAACTAAACCAAATTAAATAGAATTATAAACAATGACATTAACTGATTATTTTTAACTAACTACAGGATTAAACGGCTAAGAGATATGTATTAGGCCACTTGGATCATAAATATAAAGAATTGATGTTGAGTATTAAAGAATTAAGAAAAAATGATTGTAGAGAATTTTTTATGAGTTAAATTTTCTAAAATCCTTAGTGTTTAATAGGAATTAACTTTAACAAATTATTTGTTACACATTTTGCACATTATTTTAGCGCTTATGACATTCTTTTGCCTTGGTTACAACAAATTTCTGTGAATTATACTTAGTCCTATCCTCTAGTATTATTTTCTTTTAGAGTTTGAAAGATAAATGCACTCTAAAAATGGCATGTTGAGAAGTGATACATCTGCCCCTAGGAATGAAGAAGAACACAGTATTTTCTTCTTTGGTGAGGCTCACCTTACAGACTAATGTGATTTGTCGGTGCGGTTATAGGCTGCCCATTTTTCATAAAACTAATTCCATTTGTTTATTGCACTGTATACTGAATGCATACAAAAGAAGGCAACTTATCTTTCTTTTCATAAGACCCTAGCCATACTTATTGTATTAAAAGCCATCAGAATTAGCTCTTTGGAGAAAATGACTTAGTTCTTCAAAACTGCTTACTCCTTTACCTCAGTTAAAATTACTTAAATTGTAGAGCTATCTATAGCCCTTGTTGGGTCTCAGGACCTTCTCCACTGTGCAAAATCAAACTTGATCATATGTGGTCTTTCATGCTTCAATATTCAATTTAAGTATGTTCTCATACTTCAGTCCAGGTTTTTTGCATATAATTTTTTAATTGGTTGTCAACATCTGAGCTTTTCTCTAAGCCGCTTGTTGAGAAAGGAGAAAGATTTTTTACTATCCTTATAACGTGTTCTGCAATAAGATTCTTGATAAAGCCTTAATTCATTTGTACCTGTATCTGTGATCTTATGATAATACGTACAATGTTGTCTTATGATCTTACAGATTATTGTTTGTGATATTTTACTGAAGTAAGTTAATAACATTCTGAGAACTGAAGATATTTTTGGTTTTTCTAAGAATCACTTTTAAGATGAATCCATGTATTTTCTCTGAAATACTATTATGTTATAAGACTATTTACTTTCAAAACAACTGAGAACCTGAACTAAACTTACTTAACTGAAAGCTAAACTAAAGTCAAATTGTTTACTTTATTTAAATTTTAGTTGAATATCAATTAGCTTACACACAAGAGGCTTTACTGAGGTGACCATATTTATAGTCCAGGAGATAGCGTGCAAAAAAGTGTCTGACTAACATCAAGCTAGAATTTTTTATACAAGTCAATCTTTTAGCACATATTAAGAATATTTGGTCGGCTATGTTCGTCTGCGGGACATATCTTGGCAATAGGCGTTTGAAAAATACTAACCGGTGGAGAGCGGCCATGTCTCACCAATTATGGCGGACAATGTGATTTTCATGATCCTGAGTACAGAATTAGTTAGTAGACCGAAAATCAAGTTGATGTTAGTTTGTCCCTTGATTGATTTTTAGTAATATTTGAATAACTAACCTATCAAGTGGGAAAATAACATCGACTTGATTTTTGGTCTACTAACTAATTCTGTACTCAGGATCATGAAAATCACATTGTCCACCATAATTGGCGTGGCATGGCCGCTCTCCACCATTTTGTTTTTTGTTATATGCCTATTGCCAAGGTATGTCCCGCAGACAAATCTAGCCGACCACATATTCTTAAAAGTCACTTAAAGATTAACTTGTATATACAAAATTCTAGCTTGATGTTGGTCAGACACTTTTTTGCACGCAATCTCCTGGACTATTATTACGTTTTTATTAGCTTGCTTTCTTGTTTGTTTGTCCAGTGCAAATCTAGCAATCAATTTTTAACTAACTTCTTGAGTAGCCAGACATTTGAAACTTTTAGAATAGCTCAGAACTCGATGACAATGCAAAATTTTAATACTTTTAGCTGAATTTAATTCGTTTTCAGCAAATTTAGCTGTGTGGAAAGTTAGTTCGGAAAAAAATCCGCAAGTTATTTTATTTGTTTTGCTATGTCCCATATTTACAATCTTCATTTTGACGGGTTTCAAAATTGTGATTTTTTATTACAGAGATAAACATTGAATGACAGCGAAAAAGGAAAAGTAAACAAAGAAATAAATTAATTGACATGTGACAACTAGGTTTGTTAACACTTGTGTCCTAGGTATCGGTTTAATTTTTCTGCATCTGTACTTCTTTACTTGTTCACATTTTTCTTTTTCTTCTCCGTTGTTTTTTGATCCGTTGTACAAAGATTTGTCCTTTTATAGGTTTAAGATCAGCTCTCTAGATGGTTGTCATTTATCTGAAGTAAATAAATCCGGAACTTTTTTTTTCACTAACATTATATTATAACATTGACAATTATTATATTATCAACATTACATATGATTCAACAGAAAATTTAAAAACGTAGTATATAAAAAGTTCTTTTTATCTTGTAATTATATTAACTTAATATTGCATAATTGGACACTGTACAATACAGTTATTGGAAAAATAATTGTTCTGTACATTAAATATTATGTTGAAAGTAAAAATCTGAGTTATTTTGAGAATTTATTATCTCTACTGACGCTAGGGTTACCAGATCAAAAAATAAATTTTCCGGAGTAAATTCCAGATTTTTTAAGATAATTCCGGACTTTTTTTAAGTTAACTATGAGAAATTACTGTCACACAGCAAGACAAGGTGGCCTAGTCTTTTTCCGGCAGTAGAGAGAATTCTCAAAATGTATCAGCCTTTAAAAACGTATTTCCTGTCTACTCCACAAGTACAAGTGCCAACAGTCCTTGTAATATATTTTGAATATGAACTGTGCGAATCTTATTTGTTTTTCGTTCATTCCTTGATGGCCATCTTTCAGCCTAAGATTTTAGAAATTGAAAGAGAAAACAATTCTAATATGGATATCGGAAAGATTTTGCAAACGCTTGATAAGACCCTGAAAGCAAGAGAAGATAAGAAAGAAGAATTCTTGAACGACATTCAAAAATCTTATAAATGTTGTCGGGACAATTTAAACAAATGGTGACAGCCATTAATGGACTTGGAGATTTTTGAATGGATGTTAATAAAAAAGACACTACTATTGAGTATGACAATATCATTTCATCGATACAGTTTCTAATTGGAAAAGGGATAAATTTGGATGATAGCAAATTATTTGATGAAATCACAGCTTTAAATGATACGATCAAGCAGCAAAGTCAAGATGTTTTTGAGATAAATGCTAATGCCCAATGGAACAATATTCTCCAAACAGCTGAACCAGGAAAATTCACAGAATTAAACAAGATATGCTCTTATATAATTGCAGTGCAGGCACAAAATGCTAATGTTGAAAGGATATTTTCCTTAATAGGAATTCAATGGTCTAAAGAAAGGAACAGACTTTCTGTAGAGTCTGTCAAATCAATTCTTTTAACTCAGTATAATTTAAAAAATATTACTTGTGAAATGCTCTACAAAACTATTATTAATGATTCGGAAGTGCTGAAAAGTATTTCCGGGAACACTAAATATAAGAAAAATTATCATAATGAATAATACTTTATTGTTAATAATGTAAGTATTCCTAACATTGATTTTTTAATAAAAGTATTGAGTTTATTTGATTTTTTATTTATTTCTTTATGTAAATTGCGAAAATTCCTGACGTCTTAGAATTCCCCCCGCATGCCGGACAAAAACCTATATTACCGGACATGTCCGGAATATTCCGGACCTAGGGAATGGGGGGGAGGGGATGTCCACATGTAAGTTCTTGATTTAGAAAATTGATATTAATAGCAGTTACCTATTGTAAGCTTTCCTCACAATAAATACAGGGTGGAGCAAAACTGTCTCCTTGATTTGGGTTTTGCCTCTGAGATGGTTAGTGTACAGAATTATATATTCTGCCCTTTTAGACATTAGGTCCAATTAATAAATATTAACAATTTTTACATCCATTATGTATTCATATGCTTTCTAAGCGGCCTATTGACAATCAACTTGGTTGTTAACAGTTGACAATATTTAACACAGACATAACTTAATAAAAGGTTGTCTACCGAATCTATAGATTTTTAACCCTCGGGAACGTGCAGTCATGTGAGGCCTAAATTTGAGACATAACTGTGAAATTGAGATAGATGTGGGTGCAATTGGAAGATAGGGATTTTTCTAGCTACTTTCCTTGCTTTTATCAAGAGAATCAGTCACTGTTTGACATCGTACGTGATTATACTTAAATTCTGTGCCCATATTGTCCTGGCAAGGGACCTGCGCCACTTTCACTTAAATTGTAGAATTACGCTAATTTTAGGTAAATTTATACATATAATACAAAATTAATTAATGTGGTACCCGAATTTAAAAATAAAATAATAAAAATATACAGAAAAATGTGAAAACTATAATTGAGACTGACTAATTTTGTGCTTATAAACTATGAGACTAAACAACGGTATTTTATAAATTAAAAAAACAATAGAACCAATTTAAATATGTTTTTATAATATTTTGCTAATTTATTTCAAGTTTATATTTATTTTACCTGTTGTGTAGGCATATAAAATAGATTAAGTCCTACCGGGGGTCAAGTAACAAGTAAAGTAACTGTTCATATCGAGTTTTTAGTGAAAAACAATGAGTGATTTAAGTTATTATGACGAAAATGAGGAGAATAATACGCCTCCCGAAATAATTAATTTGGCACAAAATACAACTAATGAATTAATGTCTTCTTAATCAAAAGAGAAATACAAACTTACATACAGGAAGTTTATTAACTTTTTTTTTCCGTATTTATTATTAAAATCCAACACTCGTAGATAAAGTACGGTACACAACTTGTGCTCAAACTGCATTTTGCTTTGCTCGTGTGGTATTACACGAGTGTTGCTCAGGTGGAAACTCCACATTCACATGCAAAATACTACTTTCCGCACTAGACGCGTAATGTACTATTCTATTAACTTTTCTAGTCGTAATTATGAAGCAATACCATAAAATCTTATTCAAAACAACCAATCAGTTGTAACAACTTAATAATCTCTAAAATAATGTATATTTTTATTTTAACTAAACTTCCAGATTATTAGATCAACAGGTTCAATAAACTTCCCTCTAACATCATAATTAATGTTGCAGACTACCAGAAAGAAACTTCCAAATTTGTTTAGAATATTTTATTAAAACCAACAACTATACTAATGTTGCAATTAGTGTTTACTCTGACAGCAAGAAAGCAGGTAAGTCTAGTCTAAGGAGAGCCAATGAGATTTGGACATGTAATGGTCATATATTTCAAAATCTCCAGCTCTCATTTGGCTCTCCTTCGATTTTTCCCAATGTCAGAGAACACTAAAAAAATAAAGTACATAAATTATAAAATAAGGTACATAACTAAATTACTTTTTAAATTCTAAGTATTTTATTTTTTATATCAATAAAATGCTCTACAAGTTTTAGTAGGTTTATTTTATTATGATATTTTAAGTTTAAAAATACAAATTGATTCTTTAAAACCAAGTGGAAGAAGGGGGCATGCCTTATTATAGAAGAAGATTGTCTTGACAACGTTCAAACAAAGATTAAACAGAGAAAAACAAGTCTAAATAGTTTTTGTTTTTCTTCTTTTTAATAAAAATAAATGTAATATTAAAAGTTGGGAAATGTCCAAGGGAAGAAAGAAACCGAATTAGCCTAATTATGTTGAAAGCCAAAACCATATCGACTCGGCGGGGGAATTTTTTAGGAGTTACGAAATCTCCTTTTCCTAGGATGTAATAAAATAATTTCCCAGTCATCAGCTTCACGAAAGTTTGAAAAGCAGGTTCAATAACCGAGAAGGCAGTTGAAGGGGAGAGCGCTCTCATTGGTCGACTTTTGCAAGGGTGGGGGAATTATCGGAAATTAAAACACCACCTAGAACTTCGTTTAGATTTTTAATAATTCAAGGAAAATATAGTTTTTTATTATTTTTCACACGATTATTTTGATCTTAAATATTAATTATAATTAAATTTAATTACAAATAGATTTTAATAAGTGAAATACGAGTTAAATTATAAGAAAAACAATTCAAATAATCCGTTATTCGTTGCCTTGTGAATCGGACGTCGTCGGTTCGAAGATCTAGGTGACGTCATTAATAACGACGCCATCTTCCGTATCGAGTCAGTTTCAAAATTTTGTTTCGGGGATAGCCTTCCTGTTAATTTTTTTTCACCTCTCATCATCTGGATACCTGCGGTTTTATTTTTATTTCCCCCTTCGTTTTATTCCAAATTGTATCCACGTCTTTTCGGCAAATGGCTCAAAATATCA
Source organism: Gerris lacustris (assembly GCA_951217055.1). Classification (NCBI taxonomy): domain Eukaryota; kingdom Metazoa; phylum Arthropoda; class Insecta; order Hemiptera; family Gerridae; genus Gerris; species Gerris lacustris. The sequence continues at coordinate 13,096,782 of OX578278.1, read as the reverse complement.
ACCCTTACGTAACTGCGACGGCGTCGACACCAACCAAAACCAGCAGCGACGTCCAAGGAAGGCCCCAAGACAATCATGCAGTTACAAAAAGGTAAATATTGCGAGGGTTTTTTAATCTCCAATATCATGTGTACGTTTGTATCTAAGTTAAAGTGTGGTTTTATATTTCCTATATCTTTTTTTCAGGCTTCAAAAAGAGCTGATGACACTGATGGTATGTAGAAAACTTACTCCACTATTTCCTTTATTTTTCCAAGTTTACTTCCGCTTATAACTATCGCTTTTAAAAGTAGGTTATATTTGAAATGTAATATATATTTGTGTTTATTAGATGAGCGGTGAAAAGGGAGTTTCAGCGTTCCCAGAAGGAGAGAACTTGTTTAAATGGGTAGCAACGATCCACGGCCCCCCAGGAACGGTAACATTGATATTATGTTTTTATTGTTTTCTAGACCACTTTCACTTTCCCATCAAGCCATCGTAACTGTCAATAATTCACTCTTTTACCTGCTTAATTCCCTATAATTTCATCTCATTTCTGTCAAATTTACCACTTTCAAATATTCAAATAAAATTCGTTAAAACATGATAGAAAAGAATTATTTGTAACATCAGTTTTCCGTTATTGAACTTTAGTCAGGTTGACTATTTCACCATCTTATTCAAATTTCCCAAGCATATTATCAATAATTCTATTAATATCATGTATTAATATAATACTTGTGAATATTTAATAGCTTATTTTTTAATATTCATTGAAATTTTAAATGTTATTTTGATTCTTTCCATAAAAGAAACTTGAGGCATTGTTAACATTTCTGTTTGTGGCCATATTTATGACAGAATTTATTGTAAATTTTGTTATATTAGTATTTTTCTTTCAAGTACTTCATCTTTCAATCCTAAAATAGTAATTCATTCTTAATACATATTAAATAATATATAATTCTAACTAATTACAATAAACGAGTATTGGCAAATCTATCCCAGTAAGTCTATATTCTTGTATCCTGATGTCTAGTTGATATTTAACTATATTAATTTAGAATTAGTATGTCTCAAGAGACTTAAGGCTCTTTTTGGAACTAAAGTCCAAATATTAATATGTATTCAATCTGGAAGTCCAAAGGTTAGGTGGGTTTTTTCACTGGTGTAGTGTTTTACTGTTTTGGTTTCTATACTTATGCCATTATACTTTGTAATTCTGACAGCTCAGTTTTGTTAACCTATGTTAGGGAAGAAATAAAACCACTAGGCAGTTGTCTTAAAGTACTCAGTGATATTTTTGTTTGCCTAGTTGCTCTGACCTACTTCACCCTCAAATCTTGACCTCTCATTGGCTCCTCCCGCGTTTTTATTTTTTCCGATTTTCATGTACTGTCGGAACAACAAAATATAATGGCATGAGTATAGTAAGGTGGAATATTGACTCTTTTTGATAAAGCTGGGTTTACACAATCCAAGTGGACTTGGACCAAGTCTGATTTGACGCTACTTTGATCGTGTTAACAGGCTATCAAAGTGTACTTGGACCATCCAAGTTGAGTTGGATGGCCCCCAACTTTTTTTGATCAAAGTAGACTTGGATGGAAATAAAAATGGCGCCCACCTGCAAATTATGAGAACTAGCTGTCAAAAATGACGAGTTTGTACCGTTTGTTTACAGGAAGGTACAGTTTGGTTTTAGTTGTTTGTTTTGTTTGGTTCTTACAGTTATTTTGGTATTGTTGTTTTATTTCATTTGTAAAATTTATGAAAAATTTGAGTATCATAATTATGATTTTGACAGTATTGTTCAAACTACTTGGACCAAGTCTACTAAGATCGTGTAAACCCTGCTTCAAAAGTTGCACAACCACTTGGACCAAGTGAATTTGATCAAAGTTACTTTGTCCAAGTCCACTTGGATTGTGTAAACCCAGCTTAAGACTGATTTACCCAGATTACATAGCAATCATCACTATTGTTGATAGCGAGGGGGTTCAATATGTTGATAATTAGGTCTTACATACAAATAGGTGTTTTTACTATGTTGCTTTAGTGTAGACTATGATTCTACATTCTTCACTGTGATTGCTTCAGTAAATGTGTGAAACAGTTGACCTAATTTGAGTGAAGCAGAAGCAGGGGCTGATCCAAACCACAATTATGGGAGTGAGGGTACTTGTTAGTACCTGGATGTATCAGGTTATTCTATTGCTGCTCTAATGAGACAAGTCCAACTTCTTTTTAATAATAAGTACTGTATTATAAGTATAATTGTACATAATGCTTTGAATACCACCTCCGTATTTTAATATAAAACAAATAAGGTTTTTATGTTGGTAAATAAAAAATAGAGTCCAAGTTTTACATGGGGATTAATCTTATGATATTTTACATACTTATACAGTACTACATCCCTTATAGGGCTCTGGCTCTAACAACTAGCTATGTACTTGTAAAACACCATTTTGATTTCTAGGTCTTCCTGTAGAAGCCTATGCATTAACCCTTAGTGACACGGGCTGGCACATTGAGTGCGCCACGAGTAAAAAAGTTTCTGTAAACCACAGATTCACGATGCGAGAATAATAAACCTTCACTCTACCCTACAACTAGATACCCCTAAAGCGGATGAAACAGTCTGCTTTGATTATCGCTTCGTTCTGCATTGTTTTGTCGTGTTTATTTGTCTTGGTGCACTGTATACGCCACCTGTGCCACCATATCCGGTAGAGAAATTATGCCTTCTGATCAATATTTTTCGGTTTTGCATCAGTTGTCAGATTAGGTTGATGGTTATGAGGAGTTATCTTAGGACTTTGATAACTATTAATAATTAATTAAGGTTGAAAACCCGATACTACGTCAGAACACTGAAGGAGTAATTACTGATTTTTATAGTAATTTTTATTATTAAAAATATCATAAAGAAATAAATATGTAATATGTATATTAATTTACTTTTTAGTTCAACATTTCCAAAACGCAATCTAGATAATCTGTATTTGATTTATTTATGGTTTGAAAAATGCATTGACGCATAAAGTACTCCGCCTGTGCCTCATTGTTTGTCTGCTATAGCCGTGCCACTAAGAGTTAAGATGGAGTACCGTATTCACTGAAAACATTAAAATATTAGGCTATTGGCTTGTATTCATGTTAAACCATTAAAAATTAAAAGGATTATAACTTAGCATCTCTTTTTTTTACACCCAGTATTAACTGGATTGTTAAAGAGAACTAACAATATTTATGTTTAAAATCATATTATGTTATATTAATTGTTTTTTATTTATTATGCCGTAGGTGTACGAAGGACTTGTTTACAGACTGGGCCTAGAGTTCCCCCAGAGCTACCCGTACTCTCCTCCCCTTGTTAAGTTCTCCTCACCCTGTTTTCACCCTAACGTTGACACCCAGGGCAACATATGCTTAGACATCCTTAAGGAGAAGTGGTCTGCCTTATACGACGTACACACCATCCTTCTCAGCATACAGTCCTTACTTGGAGGTAACTTAAAATCTATTGTTTGTATTACTATGCATTCATTTAATACAGTAGCCCTCATTATAACCGACGTAGCTTGTGATGGACAGGTAAAAAAAAAGAAGTTATTTATGCACCTAGGGAGTAAAGTAAGCCATTATTCCTTGAGTAAAAAAGTTGGTTCTTGAACGAAGCCGAAGGAACCATTGTCTCTAAATCCCGAGGCGAAGCCGAGGGAATTAGACTCTGTAATTCCCGAGGCGCAGCCGAGGGAAATAATTATCACGAGAGGGATAATGGCATAAGAGATTCAATATTAAAAACTAATAAGAATTGGAATTAAACTTAAATAGAAGGTTATTTAGATGCAGGTTATAAACAAAGATAAACATGGTCGAAAAAGCAATGTCGCCAACCTGATTTCAACAACTTCATTACATTAACAATTCATTTTCTACTATTTATAACTTTTTCACCCTACTTTAATTTTTCGATCTACTTTTACTATTTCTCCATACTTTTTGAGTTCAGGGATGAAAAGACTTACTTTAGTCCCTCTAAACTAATTCAAAATAATAACTTTTTCTCCCTACTGGTGATAAAAAATATATTAAACAAACATACGTACAGTGTCGTGGGACACTCAGTAGGATCGAAGTTTCCTTACGCTTTTCATTAATTACAAATTATAAAATCACACTGCTAAGTATGATACTAACTACTTATATATGGCGGAGTTAGAAAAAGGATAAAATTAAAAATAACTAACTATTTGTACTTAGCGGAGTTAAGGCAAAGTTAAACGAAAACCATATTTTTATTATCATTAAAGCGAGCATCTTGCAATAACTATGTATTGAATATTGAGAGAATAGTTAATCATAATGAGTTAAAGAAGATGGTTGTTATATAGAGCCGATTATTGAGGGAACAGGAATGTTCCCTCAGACTCTATTTTAAAATATATCACTTCACAACACAAAAACGTTTGCCTGTTTTGATAGTACTTTAAACTATGTGTATGAAGTTTTACTAAAATTGTTATATTAGAACGTAGGATACCGCTAAAAACATTGTTTTCTCTATTTTAAAGGTTTAGGTCTGCTTTAATAAATTTAGTGATCTTTAACACTTAAACGGTGTTGATTTCACTAAAAAAAAAGTTATTTAATAAAATTGTTTATCTCATTGAATAGATGAAGTTTGAATTTTTTCCTGTCCTAAAAGTCCAATTTTACATTTGAAGTTAACATTTATCAAAAAATCAAAAAGTACAAATTTTGACCTAAACTAACAAGTATGCAGTGTTCTACAAGTAGTTTATACATTCCCATATCTTTCTTAGGTAGTGACACTTTACTAAGTAAATCGGACAATTAGAAATTGTTGGGCCAAATAGTGCAGATTACTTGATTTTATGTGGCCAAAAATGATAACCATAAACTGTTATTAGGGTGGCAATAGAGGTGACCAATAATTTTATAGCTAATGATTTAATATATAGAATAAGTTGAAGTCAGCACCTTTTTAATTGAAATGTTTATATGGTAGATGTATCTTTAGGTGTGAAAATTTAAACAATAATCCATATCCATTAAGAGATGTTTCGGCTTGTAATTATAAGGTCATCATCAGTGTTTATTTAAAAATTGTTGTACAATGAAAGTCATTGTCTATCTCTATAAGAGAGAGAGAGAGTGATAATATATCAGTATCTCTTAAAAATAATTTATATAAATTTACTAATGGGATTTTTAAAAAAATGAAATATTGCATTGAACATTAAAAACATTCTAAATCTAATGGTCTATCTTAATACAGTAGAGTCTCGTTTATCCGGACCCTGCTAGTCCGGACATCCGTATAATCCGGACGGGCCAAAAACTATGTACAAATTGGAACTAGGGCCTGTTAAGATTTATTAATTGTTATGATAATAGGATTTTCTGATTTTATTGTCTATTAAAATGTATAAAATTGTTCCTAGTATAGTTTATAGGTGTATATTTAAACAGTCTAACACGAGGAATGCCCGGTATTTTGTTAAAAATTAACAGATTTAAGAATAAGTAAGAACATCGATAAATCTGTTTCCGTTCCATAGAAATGCAGGGCGGAAGATATAAAGGAAGTGTATTCCAGGAAATACATTTATATGTGACTGAGATGGGGAAGGGTTTTAAGAAACATGTAGCGGCGGCTCAACGCAGTTCCATGAATTTTTGCCAAGCCAACAATGTCTAATGTCTCAACTTTTTGTGAAATGATTATCGCTCCTCGAATTTCATATCGAAACTCAGCCTGTTTCTCAGGAAGTCCCTTCTATACCTGCCACCTGCGTAATAGATTGTCATTTTATTTTGATTCATTTGATATTTGACATGACTGGTGACAGAACAGCTCTTAACTTAAATAGTGGACCTACGTTGTACAAGCATGTTTTGGAGACTAATAGAAGTAATTTTTACGATAAAACATCGATTTTAATAGTTTTACTCTATTAAAGCTTGTTCTACAGACGCATTAAAACTAATTCTGTTTAATCCGGACTTTCGGTAATCCGAACTGGGTTCGGTCCCGTTAAACCCGGATTAGCGAGACTCTACTGTAGTTATGGATTAATGCTTTAATTTTTTCACCTAAAGATCCATCTACCATATTAATATTTTAAGATTTTAAACCAAGTTAAAATATTATACAATTGACTTTAAAGCACTATTGTATTTTAAAGGTCTATTAACTTTATTTAATAATATACTCGATTTGTTTAATAAAAATAAAAATCGTTATTGTATATAATAATAAATAAATCAATATTTTAACATTTCAGACTGAATTATGTATAAATATTTAGATTTAAACCTCTTTAACTTTTGCATTGATTTTTTCTCTTATTTTTTTAAAATCCTTTTTCGGGAACTAAAGATGAGAAATAGTGTTTTAAAACCAGTTTGCTCTGTGAAATTACTTTTGATGAGACATTTATTTTTTATGTCTGTAAATAATAATGATCTATGATATCCTCTGTATTCTTAACTTAAAAAAAACAACAAAAAAACTTGGGGATTTGGGAACTTAACCGACTATTTTCAAAATTCCGACTATTTTTTATTTATTTTACTTTTATCATCTGAAGACCTAGTAAATCATTTGATTGTCATTTTTGAAAATAATTTTTAGGTTTTATTTCCATTAATATGCATGGTTAGTTTGTGACACTCCAAATTAGAAATTATTATCAGTTAAAGAAACAACTTTTGCTCAAAATATAGTTAAATATTATTGTTATGATTAAGTCCCCTTTTCCATATTTGGCGAGATTTGTTAAATTTGGGAGGGGTTTTAACATTATTATCATTTTGGTCGTTAAAATCTGTATCATTTTCAAAATTATTTTAAGTTCAAATTTTTAAGTTTTAGGTAGTATTCATACTACGGAAAGATTAAATTTTTCTTTAACAGGCGCTTTTATCCATGTAACAGATATATAGGAGGCCCGTGGTTCAAGTCCCCGTGCTGGGGTCTATTTTCCTCTGTATGTCTCACATAGTTAATGATAATTATAATTTGATTTAAAGTAAAATTTAATCTTTCCGTAGTATGAATACTACCTAAAACTTAAAAATTTGAATTTTTAATTGATTGTACTAGGTACAGGTACTAATTGAGTACTTTATAATTTATAAGCGTGAAAATATTTGGCTGGCTAGACTTGTAGAAAAGATTGAAAGCTTGGATTCAGGAATTTGTATCGGTAACGACAGAGAAAAATCATTCTCCAGTATAGTTCAGTTGGTAAGAGCGCCTGTAACGGATATATAGGAGGCCCGTGGTTCAAGTCCCGGTGTGGGGGTCTATTTTTCTCTGTATGTCTCCCGTAGTTAATGATAATTATAATTTGAATTAAAATTATTTTAAGTACAACTTTTGTGTTATTTGTAATTAACTTGATATTTATTAGTTCATTTTTGGGGATTATAAATTTGACTGTTCTCCTCTATTATTGTGTGTGTGGGGGGTAGGAAGTATATATGACTAAAAGTTTCCTTACAATGTAAACAAGGCTATTAGCGTTGTTTTTTTTTTCTTCACTTCTTTTTCTTCTTCTTGTCTGAGAAGAGTCGTTAACTAATGGTATATATAATTAAATGTTACAATAACTTAATGCTATTAAAATCTAATCTGGCTGGTGTTTGTGACTTTTGTGATAGTAAATGAAAAGTCACATCTGTTTTAATCTCATATAGGAACAATACTGCTTCATTTAACTAACCAATCTAATAATTACGATTTGATTTGATAACAGATGATTTATAATTTTACCTAAATATACTCTTTATCAATCGCTGATAGTAACCTTGTTAGTTCTTATAAATTTTAAAGAAGCATTAAACTTTTAACTATAGTTGTAGTTCATTGAGACTGTAAACTTAGCACTTTGTTTTACTTGTTAATTTTTTCCCCTTAATTTTTAATATAGAAAGTTTTGTCTTTTTAACTATAAAATAATAAAAGAATTAACTAGGATAATCATTTTAACTGTTAATATATAGTTTGAAAAAAAAAATGGATGATTTATTCATTTTATCTAATTGGGCTGTTAATAAAAATGTGAAAGAAATAAATGTCAAGTCATAAATTAATAAATTATAATAAGATACAAAAAATTATGAGTAATTGTTCTAAATAGTCATAAATCTTGGTGCTAGTATATTGTTCAATTTTTGTTGGATACTCTATGCACTGATTTATCATTTTTAAGATAAGAATGTTTAAATCTGCTGTGGTTTGCATTTCATCTATTTTATTTTGTAGATTACAGTCAATTTGTTTAAAAGGGGGTTAAAAAAAAATTAGACACTCGTGCAAAAGATATGTGTTCATATTTTAGTGGTCAAATGAGGAAGTGTTAAGGGTGCGTGTGACCCTAATCAGTTAATTATCTTTTGGGTTTTTTATTTGTTTATTCAGCATCCATGTATTATGATAATGCTTGCTCAAATGTAACTGGGTTAACTCACCAATTGGTGTAATTCTAATTGAGATTCTTATAATATTATGTAAATTAGCCATTGGGGACTCAGTGTGACTAAAATGTACTAATATTTAGTATTTGGTATGAGATAATTATTCTTAAAATTAAATGTGGAATTTGCTCTTTCACAAAATAAGTAAGTACACAAAATGGCACTTTTTTACTTTAGCCCCCCCCCCCCCCCCCCTTGGTTCTAAACAATAGTCTGCCCTACAAAAGTCTCAAAAGTTTGTGTGTTTGTCTCCCCCTAGACATTGAGACTCCTGGGACAGTTTTATATTTAATATTCCTTTATCTTAATAGTTGATTAGACTGAGATATATGCTACTCAGTATAATATGTTCCTTGGTCTAAATAACTATTAACACAAAGGATATAGGGGGGTGCTAAAGTAAAAAAAAAGTACCCACAAAATTGTGTAGCCTTACGATTTTAACAAATCTTTAAAAATGTTTGATATTCTGAACTTATATTACTTCTATTTATACTATTGCTAGAGGTAAAAGTTTTTAAGAAAGTTGATACAAAAATGTTATACATCTAGATTATAAGTATTGGAAAACATGTCTTATGTCTACTGTGGATAGTCTTAATATTTATATTTATACTTCTGAATTATATAGACAATATTCTATGAATTAATTAATTCATTCTGAATCAATTCAGAATTAAATGGCTGTTATAGAAAATACATACATTCACCACTGGTTTGTTTTTTCAAACGCCTTTTGCCAAGATATTTCCCGCAGACAAACACAGCCGACCACATATTGTTAAAAGTTGTACACAAAATTCTAGCTTGATGTTAGTCAGACACTTTTTTGCACGCTACCTCCTGGACTAATATAGAGATTAATTGTCACAATAAAATCCTATTACTTTAGCAAATCTAATTTGGTAGCAGTGTTTGAAGCGTAATAACTTAGATCTTCTAAAGGAGACTATCTGGTTGCTAATGATCAACTCTTACCTTATGCACTCTTTTTAGAATGATCTCTGTTCATGTTATTTCTAGTTATTCTATGGACGAGCATAGAGCATTCAAATAGCCTCTTTTAAGCTTTGCCATCATATTATACTGGGCTCTCTTGACCTTTGATCAAGGTGTTCTCTGTGGTGGTTTCGAAATATCTAGATTTATACAGGGTGTTTCAGGATAAATGTTACAAAATTCTGGAGGTGATTCTACACCCCAAAAGCAACAAAAAATTTCCTCTTGACCCATGTCCGATTCTCAAGTATAAGGGAGATATTTTGGGTTTTCTGCTTATTCTGTAAAACACGAGTTTTCTTCATAAAAATTGTCATATCTCCCAAACTGTTGGTCATAAAGCAAATTTGAAAAAAAAAAAAAAAACCATTGAAAAGCTCATCAAATTTTTACTAAGAATACTAACCTTAAAAGTTTCTAAATACATTTCTAACAATGTCAATACAATCGCAATTGGGAAACAATTTAAGTTACTGAAATTCGGAAAATGTTATTTGTGTCTGCCGCAAAAACAATTCTTTAGCCTTAGCCTGGCAAATTTCTTCAAAAACTTTTCCTTTTAATAAGCTTTCCAACGGTATACTCAACTTAGTGATTCTGTTAAAAATTGGTAGAGAAAGTTAAGTTAGAACGCGAAAAAACAGGACAGAAGGGGGTAGAGGAGGGTGACGAACCAGCAATCCGCACGCATTTCCCGTGATAACTTTCGAACGTTTTGAACTGGAGATTCCCATTTGACTCAAAAAATGCCCAGAATCGGACAGGGGTCAAGAGGAAATTTTTTGGGGTGTAGAATCACCTCCTGAAGTTTGTAACATTTATCGTGAAACACCCTGTATAATCTCCAATGCAGTCTTCTGCAACATAAATTAAGACTTTGGCCTTGGCAATTGGCAAAATTCTTTTTTTAAAAAAAAAAAAAATCAATGTTGCTTGCCAATGATGTAATTTTCCAATGGATCCTTATGATTATAGTGATTCTAACTTAATTTTAAATGCTGAGGCAGCAATCATTTTTTTTCATTTACGTATATATCTTATATTTTTAAAAAAAAAAAAATAATAATAATAGTAATGGCTTGATGAATGCTAATGTTTGTTACTTGATTGTTTCAGAACCAAATAACGACAGTCCGCTGAACACGCAGGCAGCTGAGATGTGGGCAGACCAGGCCACGTTCAGACAACACGTTCAGCTCTCCGACAAATGAAATTATCTCGGCCCCTCCCCCTTCCCTTACCCCGCAGACTGTTCATTTACTACCCCCACTTTCCCATACCCCTTATAATTTATATGATTTCAGACAAAATAAGTTTAATTATTTAATTAATGTACAATTATTATATTATTTAATTATTATATTATTATTATTTTTTTTTTTCTTTTTTGTTGCAACTTCAAATGTAACCAAAAAAAAAGGACTAAGAAGATTTCTGTTGTAATAGGGGAAACAAATTATTATAAAATTAAAAATTAAAATGTTAAAACAAAATAAAAGTACTTTTCATTATTATTAAAAAATTATTATTAATTTTTTTTTTTTTTTATTATTTAAAAAAAAATTATTATTTTTATTTCATTATTGACTTTTAATAGGTAAATCTTAAATTGTAGCACTCATCAAAAATCAACTTTTTTTTTTTTTTTTTCACAATATACTTTATTAAATAATGGGATATGCTTGTATACATTTTTTCTTTAAAAAAATGAAATTATTTGTATAGTTGAAAATGCCAAGAAATAAATTTTAGAAATTATTTTATTGTTGGTGTTTCTTCTAGATATTGGGTAATTTTATTCTTGGGATTAGTCCAAGTTTCATAATTTACCCAAAATCTTCAAATCAATGACAATTTCTAAATTTTCTCAAAAGAGTCTGAGATTGCTTTAAAATCTCAATAGTTCTCTAAATTGATCAAGATTGATAAATTAAACCATTCTGTATTGTCGAAATAATAAATTAAATAACCAGATAATAATATTAAGTAAATTTTTTTGATCTCAATTTATTATTTTTTTTTTTTTTTTAATAAATTAAAAAATTTACTAAAATTGATCATTATTTTGATTTTATTTAGACAAAAAATAAGCTTAAATAATTTTTTTTTATTATTATTGCAATATTTTTCATTCAAGTGCTGAAATAAAATCTTTTTTAAAAAAGGATGAAAAGTACTTTTAAAAAAAAAATTATATAAAATTAACTTAACCAATAAAATATTATTTGTAATTTAAAATTAAACAAAAAAATAATTATGAAGAAACCTTCTTAGATAAGTCATTGAAAAAGAAGATAAAGAATCTGAGTGATAAAAAAAAAATTAAATTATTATTTGACCTAGGGGAAATAACCAAGTTTTTTCCTTTCTTTCCATAATTATTATTATTATTTTTTTTTTTTTTTTTAATGTACTTGGGAGTCCAATTGAGCTTGTATCTTTTTTATAAAAAGTATTATCTACATAAAACATATTCTTTAGGCTGCAAAAAAGTAAAGAAAAATATTAAATAAAATTAAATCCTTTTTTTTTGTAATTTAATTTATTTAACACATAAAAAGAGAGAAATATAATATTTAAAATTACTTGTATATCTAATAATTATAGAAAATATATATTTAAAAACAAAAAATTTAGTGATTTTTTTTTTTTAATTTTAATTATATTGTCTTTAAAATTGTGATCAACATTTCTAAAGAGTTATTAATTTTTATTGGACAATTAATTAAGCTTTAGTTATTACTTTTTTTTAGTATGTTTTTTATTTTAATTTTACTTTTTCCAAACGAGTTTAAAATGAAATTTGGGATTTGGTTTTTATTGAATAATAAGAATATAAGTATTATTGCATTATTAAATTCTTTTCTTAAAAATAATAATGTAATGTTATTTATATAGATTATTCTATCTAGGTAAAAATCAGATATCATTTTTAACTTTGGATTATAAATGAATTATGAATGATCGTTCATAAGGCTTAAGGGCATAACTATGTTAAAATACCTAAAAATGTTAACACTAATTTAAGTGTGTAGACTTAGATTTGTTTCTAGTTGTTTTTAATACTAGTTACTGCGTAAATAGAATTTGAAAGTGGCTGATCTATCAGTTTTTTAAATTGATAGCACTAACTTGTGCTAAGACAGCACTCGTGTACTTAAAAAAAAAAAAAAATAGAAACATAAGTTAGAGGAAAAAGTAAGTATGTAATGTACATTTGTGGTTTAGGGCCTATAAAATAAAACCGATGGGTGTGCGCTTTACACTGATGTTGGTATAAAGTAGATGCATTAAGTGACACCGAATCCTTTTCCCAATGATTTGTTTTATAAAATAAAACCGATGGGTGTGCGCTTTACACTGATGTTGGTATAAAGTAGATGCATTAAGTGACACCAAATCCTTTTTCCAATGATGTGTTTTCATAATAAAACCGATGGGTGTGCACTTTACACTGATGTTGGTATAAAGTGGATGCATTAAGTGAAACCGAATCATTTTTTCAGTGATGCGTTTTATAAAACAAAACCGATGGGTGTGCACTTTACACTGATGTTGGTATAAAGTAGATGCATTAAGTGACACCAAATCCTTTTTCCAATGATGTGTTCTATAAAATAAAACCGATGGGTGTGCACTTTACACCGATGATCGTATAAAGTAGATGCATTAAGTGACACCAAATCCTTTTTCCAATGATGGTGTTGATAAGGGTGTGAATAATGTGCAAAAAAAAATATTAGCTTGATCAGCATCTATATCCTACTAGAACTACTGATCAAATTACTTAACATTTATGTTTTAATTCTCAGAGAAGAGGGAGATTTTTATTTTTACAAACGATTGATTTTAAAATCATAGACTAAAGCAACTATCGAAGTGAATAGCAAAACTTAAATTCAAAAAGTCAAAATGTCAAGAATATCTTTGAATACGCTTTAAATATATTATTTGCTAACTTTATTGGGGGTTGTTGGAAGCCGGCAGGGCCTGTGGATTGAATTACTTACCACACCTGCTCGGACATTACTGAATCAAGGGCGGTATGAGGTAGTGGGTTCGATTCCTCGCCGTGATGCTCTGATTTATATGACTCGCTAATCATCACATCATACTTGCTGCAGTTGTACAATGTACAGAGGTATGATGTGTGAAGTAGCTGGAACTCTACCACGGGGCTAGTAAAATGGGCCTAAAAGTTGGCCTAATTGCTAGGTTCGAATAAGTGGTCCATCCTACCTGTCTAGAACTTGTACTAGGACCTTACTACTACTACTACTACTAGCTTTGTCATACATAATCGGTAAAGTTTCATCTATCTAGGTCAGGGTGGTCACGCATGAGGTCAATGATACCACATTCTGGGTTTTTATTATATATTATAAAGAGCCTCATTATAATTTAAGAAGAATTAAGAAACGTGGAATTTGGAGAGATAAGACTACGCAAGACATAAATGCTTCACTTACTTAATCAATTTAACAAGTTTTGTGAAACAAGTTCTAAATAATAAATAAAGCAAAAATGGATTTACATTTTGAGAAGAGCCCCATTTCCCCACTCCTGTGGTCTAGGCAGTTGAAAAGAGGAAAAAAATAAAATAAACCTTAAATTTAGTATAGTTAAAATAATTTGAATAATTCAAGTGTTTAATTAGAAAATAATTTAATTATAACAATTATTAAAGGTCTTTTATAAGATCTATAATTGTTCTTTCTGATGTCTAAAGACTAAACGATCTGGGTTTAATTCTTAACCCTAGAATACTTATCTTTAAAATACACCCTTTATTACTTATCATACGTCAATATGACATACAACTAGAAAATAATTAGTAAAAATCTATTTTGAAGCTACCAAATAAAAAGATTCATGAGTTTGCATGAGTGCAACATCATTAGACATCAAACCCTACCACTTACGCGCACGAGTGCGCACTCAACACTGTTTTTTGTTGACACAGGTTTTTGTGAGTATGAAGCATGTAAATAGACACAATGAAAAAGTGATATTTTATTCAGTGATTTATTTTCAATCGATTTTTAACTTCTATAGTTATAAAAACAGAAAGAACAAGAAAAACTATTTTTTAAAAAATTATAAACAATATATATTTGACCAGTTTTTGGACAAATAATACAGACTAGGTGGTATAAATAATATAGTTATTATCAATACCACCAAAAACTAAAAAGACAAACTATTAGTAACATTTGCCTGAAGCAGACTAACTGAGGAAAGATTACATTGAATATGGGCGCAAAAAAACTAGTGGTGAAGTCAATACCATCTTTTTTCAAAAACATACACGTCAAAATGACGTAGATAAGCATTCTAGGGTTAAAAGTACCACATTAATAATTGTTATGGAAACAATTTAATCGGGTTTTCATGTACTATAAAGAGCCACACCATAATTAAAGAAGAGTTTGGAAATGTGGAATTTGAAGGGATAAGACTAAAAACTAACAAGAACAGCTTATTTTATCAGTTGCTCTTAAAGAACAACAATGCAAGCAACATTACAACATAATTTAATATTATTGAAAGGAGAAAGTTGGCTTAGTCAAGTGTGGCATAGTTAAAAGAGGGGCTGAACTGAAGATGCTACTGTCGAGAATTGCTTGGCGGCACAACTTTGCTGATACATATATATTTTATTTATACTCTTGAGAGATTATATCCCTTTGTCAAACAATACATTTGTATGATTTAAACATTTGAGAAATTATATATGTATGATTTGTTCATAGGAGAGTTGATATTCCCAAAAAACGTTGGAGTGAGGCCCCGCCATCTTTTCAATAAACCGCCTCATATTCTTCAGTTTTACTAAAAGAGGTAGTTGGCTTAGCCAAGTGTGGCATAGTTATAAAAGGAAGTTGGCATAGCCAAGTTTGGCATAATTATGAGGAAGTTAGCCAAGGTTATACTTATACTTATAACTCTCCTGAAACATTTGTTCTAACACCGATCTAAGGTTAATGGTTTGACATGTTTGTGTAACCTAGAGAGGTAAGACATGTTTTTCACTAATGGTCACATTGAGTAGATATGTAAAGTGGCTGATCCACCATCCTGTAATAACTTGATTTGTTGGTTTGACACGTTAGAGTAACCTAGAGAGGTGAGATATGTTTTACACTAATGATCACATCGAGTTGATATGTTAAGTGGCTGATCCACCATCCTGTAATAACTTGATTTGTTGGTTTGACACGTTAGAGTAACCTAGAGAGGTGAGATATGTTTTACACTAATGATCACATCGAGTAGATATGTAAAGTGGCTGATCCACCATCCTGTAATAACTTGATGTGTTGATTTGACACGTTAGAGTAACCTAGAGAGGAGAGACATGTTTTACACTAATCATCACATCGAGTAGATATGTAAAGTGGCTGATCCATTATCCTGTAATAATCTAATGGGTTGATCGAGAAGTAAAAACATTAAAATATATAATATAAGCGTAATATTATGTACAATAAGCTCTGGGTTTAAGTGAAAATACCTTAATGCATCTTGGCTTTACTTAATAGTTAAAGAGATAGCAGTAAATACCCATAAGTGACATTTACTAAGAAAAAAATCCTTTTCGATCCCATCTCAAATTTGGTTTAAGAATTTGTTGCAGATATTACTTCAAATAATTAAAAATAGTGTTAAAAAGGGGAGGAGAAAGGACAAAAAATATTACATCCTTCTGTTATGATATGAACCTCAGATCTTTGAGTTCATAATGCAATGCTCTAACAGCAGAGGAATTTTACCAGCTTTAACTTAACGCCTTTTGGAAATTTTTCAAATGCAATATACATAATATTATATTAATTTAAAAATTGGAATTATAATGTCAGTAGATTCTATAAAAATAAAATAATATAATTCTTCCCACAAAAAATATACAGTTTAAGAGGGTTTTAGTAAAATATTTTTTACAATTGCTGAGTGTAGGGTTTGCTTTCTTTTTTATTTATTTTTTAAAATTATAATTGTATGCTTTAATTTTTCTTCTGAAATTTTCTTTATTTTCCTCTTTTATTTATCCTCTATTTTCAAAATGTTAATACATAAAAAAAAATATATATATATAAAAATATAATAAAAGCTAATTTTTGTAGTTAATTTGTAAATATAAAAGTAAAAAAGAAAAAGTAAATGTATTTTTTTCATAAAAAAAAAGTTGATTATGGCAAAAAAAAAAAAGAAATGAAAATATTTAGAAGAAACCAAAAATAATATAATATACTTTGTTAGTTGTTAATAGTATCAACGAAAATAAATATAATAGATAGAAAAAGAAACTTATTTATTCTGATTTTTATTTTTCATTTTAAAAATACTATATTATTTTACAAAGTCTGTATTTTTATTTAATTATTATTATTTTTTTTTTTTGAGAAATTAAATTTATAAAAAAATGTTTAAAAAGAATATATATATTATATATCTGTTTGAAAGTAAAATATTAACTAGTCTAGTGTAAATACATAAAAATAACATTTTTATTTTTAAATTTTAATAAAAATTAGAAAAAAATACCTATTTACACAGAGCTTCTTAGTCAAGATCTTGCTGTGTTATATCAATATTAAAAGTGCTAAAATTTAAAAGAAAAAAATAAATATAAACTTTAAATCACTATTTATTATGAGTGAAGTAGATTTATTTTTTAAATATTTCTAGCCGAGCAAATCTTTTTTAAAAAATTATTAAAATTAAATCTTAAACTTTAGGTTTTTAAATTTTTTGGTGTTATATTCACATGAATTTATATACCCATTTCCAGGTTTTTTTTTGTCATTTAATTTTTTTTTTTTCAAAGTATGAAATGAGGAATTATTTAGTATATTAGTTATGTATTCTATATTGATAGTTACACCTCTATATTATTAAAAAATCAACTTTTCCGGAAGTGCAAAAAAACAGATTGGTTCTTTGCATATTTGTTCTTAACATTTTAATTTCTAAGATACAGCTAAAACCTCTTTTGTGCGAAAAATTCAATATTACATATGTTTGTTTCAACTCAAGAAGTGGAGGTTTTGATACTTAGTATTTTATTATCATGTGTAATTAATAATAATTAGGGTCCCCTCCCTGTTCTACAAGAGAGAGTAGAATAAGCAAAAATGTGAATTCACCCCGAAGGGGCCCACCAGTAAACTACAAACCAAAAGAAAGAGAAGAGATAATAGAGCAAAAGAATGAAGAAAAAAAAAAAAAATATTATTATTATTTTATTTTAAGAACCATGGAACTTCTGACCCAAGACTTGAGACTTGGCAATGGAGAGTTAAAGATGTTTATATGGGCACAACTCTCCCCTCACCAGAAGCCCACGGTTCTGCACGCCTCAACCAAATTCTGTAAGATGCCTCTAATGCATCTTTAGACAGCCTTTTCAAAAATTGATTTCGACTAACACCCAGATCCATTAATAGGGTGTGTACAGACTTAGCTGGGAGACCTCTAACACCAACTTCCACTGCAAAGAAGTGAACTGCAAAACCCTTCTGCCTGATTGCTGAACATAACGCTGCGTACTTGTTTGCTTTGGGATGTTAGTTTACCAGGGTACTGTCAATTCAACTATAATAACAGACTTAAGACCCAATGAAAAAGCTGTCAAATCCGGATATAAAGAGGTGAGTGCCAGTTCAGGAGGAAATTCATAATGCCTATTCCCAACATCCATCAGAATCTTCCAGTTATCACTCTTCCCAAATATAGAAAGTTCTCTCACAGCAGCTTTATGCGGGTTGACCTTCTCCCCACTTCGGGGTATTCTCCCCACAAAGGGTATTATCTGCGAATGTATAGAACCCTGGGAAAGCTTTGCCTTGGCAATAGAAAAACTATTAGCTTCCCTATTTTCCCACTAGGTGCCTTCATTTGTCTTTAAGCTGTTTTAAAAAGATTTAAAAATCAAGGTTGATACTGTGATTAAAGTAGATGAGATGTGAACATTAGAGAAAAAACCAACATTGCTGAAACATTGGAAATCTATGTTGATAATCTTTTAAAAGCTTAATTTAAAACTGTAATTCCTTGAGTTGAATTAAGAAATATGAAGCGTTTGTGGAGGTCACCATGAAGTGTTGAAAAAAAAAAGCTCTCTAAGTTTTTACGTGGAGAGACTTTTTTCTTTTATCACTTTGTAGTTCCTTGATATCACCAGGAGTTATGTAGCAGTAGCAGTTTTCCGCGCATAATTGATAGTGAAGATCCTTTTAGGTTTCTGTACAAAAAGAATCCTTATATAACGGCTCTGTCTGTCAGTCTGTCGGCATGTTCCAATTCATAAACAACTATAGCTAGGAAGATGAAATTCTGCACACAGGTGCATCTCATGACATTTGTGACAACTGTACACTTTTTGGAGTTTTCACACTTAAAAACAAGTTTTTAGTCACCATGACATGTTATACATAAATTTAAAGGTCTTAAAGTGTAGAAAGAGAATATTCAACTATTACAATTTTACACTTAATAATTTTTACTTAATTGTACACAAACCAGCGATTATCGCCTCATGTACTTATGTGAATTGCGCCTTACTTGTTCCTTGTCTGATTTTCAACCCACAAGTTCACGGCTTTTTCAATTCTCTCCAGTATAACATTCCTTTCAAACATATTTTAGCGGCAAAAAGGGCACTTTCTATAATTAAAACCATAGATAGAAAAACCTACGGATATCGAGGGATTATTGTACTTGTTACTCTACGTCATATACAAATTTGTACTCGAAATTATTTGAGTAAAATGAAAATTGTAGAGATTATTCTCATACCTGTGATAACTTAATTTTTAATTTTGAGCCCTAATTTTGTTATTTTACTGTACTGTAATATTGATATGTAAGTATAAAAGAAGTTTATAAATAGTTTTTATAAATAATTTTTTTCTAAAATTAACATATGAGGTGTCACCATTAATATATGAAATTAAAAATTTGTAGTGTTATAAAGAGATTTACCTATGAAGAAACCATTAAAGATTTCAGGTTGAGAAAATTAATTTTTAAAAAAAAAATTATGAAAGTCAATAAATATGAAAGCAAAATATTAGTTTTGTCTCGAATTATCAAGTTCATGTATTTAAATATTTAAAACTGGATTTGTACTAAGTCAAAAATTTAAAAAAATCCCACTTTTTTAATAACACCATAATTCACTTTTGGCTTGTATGCACTTTTTCTATTTAATAACTTTTTTTTTACATCAGAAAAAAAAAAAAAAAAATTCAAGAAAATTCACCTTAAACTTTTTTACAATACAATAATATTTAAATTATATTACTTATTTATAATTATTGTTATTAACTTTCTCCCTCACGATTAGTGCAATTTAATATTTATAATCTTTAATAAAATAAAAAATAAATAAATGTAATTAACACCAAGAAAGTTAAATGAATTCTATTTACCATAAAATTAATTCTTTATTTTATTTTTTTTCAAACAGCATTTCTTACTCTATTTTATCTTGTCATTTTATTTTAATTTTAATTATATAAATAAAAAAAAAAAAGAAGGAATTAAAAGTAATTCATTAATGTGATTTTAAAATTAAAGGGGAAAAAACATTTGAAGGTGTAACAAGCCTATTTATTTTTTATATTAGTTATTCAAAATAAAATTATTAAAAACATAAAAAAAAAATGTTGTTGGTTTATTAACCCTTTTTTTTGGGGTGGAGTGATATTTTTTTAAGGTACTACAGGATGCAAGAGGGTTGGTTTTGGCGTAGTGCAGGATGGGCAACTTTTTCTCTCCTGGAGATTGTCAAAATTGATCTGATCATCCATCCATAAATAAATACTGTCAGAGCAGTTCCAACCATGTGGGATAGTCAACGAACACTGAATGCAACAAAATACAGAGATCTCTTTGCATCAAACATACATTTAGCCAAATTTCAAAAAGCCAAATTAATATGGTATCTGAATTTAAAAATATACAGAAGAAATTATACATTTAAAAAATTATAATTGAGACTGACTAATTTTATGCTTATAAACTATGAGACTAAACAACGGTATTTTATAAATTAAAAAAAATAATAAAACCAATTTAAATATACTGTGTGGTTAAGTCAATCTAGGGTGTTTAATAAAAACTTCACTTCTCTATCCCAAATCGTCTATATTTCGACCATACCTGGTCATCATCAGGCATGTTTAATGATGTTTATCTAAGATTAATAAGAAATATAAACATTGTATCTCTGTTTAGATGTGTAGAAAGTGATTCTTTACGTACTTGTATTCATTGCGCATGCGCGTCTCATAGTTCTGATGAATTTCTCTTCTTTACCACCCTAGGGCGGTAAAGAAGAAGAATTCTTCACCTTTACACACGATTAGCGAGTTTGTTTACATTTAACAAAACTAATTTGCTGTTTGTTTAATATAAGTAACTGTTTATATAAAGTTTTTTGTGAAAATCAATGAGTGATTTAAATTATTATGACGAATATGAGGAGAATAATACGCCTCCCGAAATAATTAATTCGGCACAAAATACAAATAAATTAATGTCATCTTTATAAAAAAATAAATACGAACGCATACAGGAAGTTTATTTTTTTCTGTATTTATCATTTAAATCTAACAATCGTAGATAAAGTACGGTACGCAACTCGTACGAAAATGGCATTTTGCATTGCTCGTGTGGTTTTACTACCCTCGCTATCACTCGGGTGCAAACTCCACACTTGCATACAAAATGCTATTTCGTTGTCTTCCTCCTTAACTTAACCACACAGTAAATAAAAGAAATTTCAATTTAAATATGTTTTGTAATATTTTGCTAAAATGATTTCAAGTTTATATTTATTTTACCTGTTGTGTGGACATAAAAAACAGATTAAGTCCTATCAGGGTCCGCGCCTCCTCTTGTCTGTATTAGACCACGCACACCCAAGGGTTAACATAGAAAAATGTAAGAGGTTTTTAGGTCTAATTACAGTGGACTATTATTTAAAACAGTTTTAATTTTGTTTGACCTTCTACAGAGTGCGAATATCAATGAAATTCTGCCAATGGGCTCTGTTTCTTGTTATATAGCCAATTTCTTGCCCGGTTTTCTCTCTTCCCCTTGCAAGTATTCCAACATTTTTCTATTCAAACATAGTATCCCAACATTCTTCTTCTCTTCAATTCTTGTGGATTCCTCAGCTAAGTTTGTCCATAATCATTTTTTGCACCACATTGCATTTTAGATAGACATATCAACTATATTTTATTTTAAAATAAATACTTAAAATAATGTTGGATTGTAAAAGAAATGTATGTAATAAAAACCCTTATCTGAGGTATAAGGACCTTGTGCATCCTACACTATTTTAGTGAATCCTAAAATAGGGCATTTCTTTAGATAGTTACTCCCCTTATAAAAAAAAAAAAAACAGAAAGGAGTAACAATCTCTAAAAAAGGGTATACAGAATGTTCTTCTTTAGTCTGTTACTCCCCTTATAAAAACAGAAGGGAGTAACAATCTAAAAAAAGTGTACAGAATGTTCTTCTATAGACTGTTTCTCCCCCTAAAAAAAGTATACAGAATGTTCTTCTATAGACTGTTTCTCCCCCTAAAAAAAGTATACAGAATGTTCTTCTTTAGACTGTTACTCCCCTTATCCCTTATAAAAACAGAAGTGTGATATTCCATTGTCCCAAAGTACATTGGACTAAACATCCCTTTGTCTTGATAGTAATTTAGTCAAAGTCACTTATATTCTGAAAAAACAGGGGAGTAACAATCTATATTTTACCATTTTGGTAGTATTCATACTACAGAAAGATTAAATTTTAATTTAAATCAAATTATAATTATTATTAACTACGGGAAACAGACAGAGAAAAATACACTCCAGCACCGGGATTTGAACCACGGGCCTCTATATTTAGCAATCTATGTTACTATCTATGTAAGGAATGTAAAAATAATTACAGTAGAACCTCGCTTACACGACCCTCAATAACATGAAAACCTCAATTACAAGTGCAATTTTCAAATCCCCTTGAGATTGCCATAACACATAATGTTAAATTAACCTCTATAACCAACTATTATTATCCAAGCAACCTCAATAACACAGATTTTTTCCAATTCACAACGTTACTCAGAACTTCTAAATCAAGTTGTTTTGAGAAGTCAACCTCTATAACGCGACTCTATACAGGAATGGGTCGACCTTGAACAAGTCTAGACTTAAAAACCCTGCTATTAACTTCGATAACACGATTTATAGCCAAAATAACCTTGATAACACAGCCCTCAACAAAAAGAGCACCTCGATAACAAGACTGTTTCCCTAATCTCCTTGAGACACTTCTTATCGAGGTTCTACTGTATTACCTAATTATTACAAAAACATAGAGGAGTAACAATCTAAAGTACCTAAAATAGTTTATCTGAGAGCAAAACATCTTGGCTTTTCACTGCTAAATAAAGGATGATTCACTAAAGGTTGAGTCAGCGTCGAGCCTAGCCCTCTAACTTTCAATGAATATTATACCATGCTTTCAATTCACATTCATCAGCAATGATGAAGAAAGAACAGAGCTATAGATTTTAAGTGTTTGCACCCCACCGAGCAGGGGCTGGGCATAAACAGTCATCAACATTTCTAAACTGAGCCTCGACCCAGTCGATCCCAACCCAGAGTAATGTGAATGATCAAGCCCTGTTTCCATTCTAACAAGTTGCAGGCACATGTTGCTGGACAAGTGCAATTGGAAACAGTTCCGCAACAGTTCAGTAACACAAAACTGAAAATACCTCAACCACAAACAAAAGAGCACGTTTAGGAAGGGAGCAAGGTTTAATTATGGTTTGGACAGCGAGTATAGACTGCATCGCCTTTTCCCGGGATATGTTGCAAAGTGTTTCCATAGCCCGTGGCTCAAGTTGTGTCCCACAGTCGTTTGGCACATTATTGTCCCCGGCACATGTCCCGCAACATGTTGCAGACTGTTTTCATTTCAACAAAATCCTCGGCAACATGTTGCGGGACAAATTTGTTGTAATGGAAACAGGGCTTCAGACAACATCCCGACCAAGGATCGACTAGGTCCCGACTTATAGTGTGAATCATCCTTAAGTTAATCAACAAATTAGAAAAACCAATAAGATTGTATTGACGATCAAAAGGTAGAAAAAGAGAAAGAAATGTAAAACACATTACATACTTAAATAACTATATTTATAATTTACACAGCATTGACTTACGTAAATACCCATTTTGGTTATCATAATCCATCAGTTAATTCAAAACTTGAGACTTTTTATTGAGGCTTTTATCATTTATTTATATATTTAATATTATTTGTTTTTTTTCTCTCAACAGTTTAAAACAATCAACATAAATACTTCTCTAATACAAAATAGAAGGGGGGGCGATTAAAACTGTACAGGAATATATCACTGGATTTATTTTTTTTATTCAATAATTATTTTCATTTGTAATAAAAAAAACTTGTTTTTTAATATAATAAATCATGTTTTTCTTTTATTTTTTTTTTTTAATAAGTAAAATTTTACAACTATATTTCACAAATCACAAAAGTTAAAATAAAAGTAAAATAAAGTCTTGGATTAAAATACAAATTATTAAAAAAAAAATGAAAAAAAAAACATCAAACCACTTTTTAAAAATTAAAAATTATATTTTAAACCCTCTATAGTTAACAATTTTTATTATTTATTTTAAAAAAATAACAATTCACACAATTATTATATTTGGTTTGATATTTTCTCACTTTTTTTTTATGCAGAATAATACAATGCGTATATTGGATCCAATAATTAAATATTCATTTTTTTCATCATAATTACAACATTAATTAATTCAGATGAAGGGGGGAAAAATTATAAATTAAAAAAAAAAAAAATTGTAAATAATATTTAAAATGAATAAAGAATTTAATTACAAAAATAATGTAAAGTCGACTATAATAAAACAAAAACAAAAAAATAATTTACATTGAAAACTTTTCAAATTAAAATACTAAAAGAAAAATAATGAAACTACAGGAAATTTAATTTACATCGGGGGACACTGGTTGAGAATTTTTTTTTTAAATTTTAAAACAATAATTAAATATGCAATAAAAGATATTTGTAATTAAAAAGGAACAAAACATTTTTTTTAAACATAAAAAATAAACAGGTTTGTATTTAAAGCGCAAAAAACCGTTTTTCTTTTTTTTTTTCTTTTTCAAAAAATTAGAAAAATATACAATTGTTTTGTTTCTGTTTAATATTTGTGTTTATTTTTTTTTGTTTTAGTTTGTTATTTATAATATTTATAAATATATATATATATATATATATATACATATATATATATATATATATATATATATATATATATATATATATATATATATATATATATATATATATATATATATATATATATATATATATATATATATATATATATATATATATATACATACATACATATATATATATATATATGTGGTTGTTTGTATATGTTATAAGTGAAAGGACACAGGGCAGGCTAGTGAGATTCTGCTTTCACTTGAAGTCTTGTCCTCTTTGGCTGCGGTTCGGAGCTCTCTCCGTCAGACTAAAACAAAAATAAGGTTTTAAATACACATTAATTAATTACAAACAAAGAATATTTTATTGAAATTGAGATCTTTTATTTAATGACTAAAGAACAAACATAGTTTCTACATGAGATGTGTAAAAGAGTGAACTCGACTTTAAATTTTTATAATAATGAGTGTGCAATAATTAAAATATCTACTTTATACAGCCTTGGTGCAATTTAGAGACTTACGTCTAGTTTCTGGAACCTAAAAAAATAAAATCTTTAGGGCATATAATATCCATGAAGATTGGAGTAGTCTTGCCCACAATTATGCACTAATCCCTTGGATTACTGGGGTCTCTTCTGTCGCACTGAAGATAATATTATATGTTTGTGAGTAGTAACTCTTTAACTACTAATGTGAAAGGTTACTCGACTAGTAGATTGTTCTTTCTCCAAACAAAAATGTAAAAATTTTTTTTTAATCATATTCAAGGCCTGAAGATGTCCAGGTATGGGCCAAATATAGCCAAGTTTGTGTAAATGAAAATATTTTTATTTTTATTTTTTAACCTTTTTCATCCCTGAAGACTCAAAGAAAAGAATATCAAATACAATAATAAGGGATCAACCAAAGAAAATTGACAATAACAATATTGTTGTGTAACTTTCTACCAACCTCTCAGTTATAATTAGTTAGGACAATGGTTCCCAACCGGTGGGTCGCCAAAGGATTTTTGGTGGGTCCTGGCAAAAAGTGAACGATCACGTCAAGTATAAATTTTAAAAATTTCTTCAATTGCCATTAATGTAAGCTTAAACCTTTTATAGTGTAATTTTGTACACATAGATTCATAGTAAAAGTTCCTTATTTGACTGCTATGTTGTGTTATTCTTACCACCAGGGCTCGATTTGAGGCGGAACGGCGTTCCGGGACCTCTCTCTGATAAATATAAAAAAAAATTATCGGCACTAAGATTTGCACTAAGAGTGTATTTTACACTAAGAGTGTGGTTTATGTCTAAAACTGCTTAAAATGCGTTTTTTGAACGTTTATTTTTCAAATTTTTCACGGGGGAGGACTCCCTTCTATGGGGGGGGGGGGGGGGGGAGGGTAGGTTGTAGTACCGGTACCTCAATTTCTAGAAATCAAGCACTGCTTACCACCTCTAATCACATAATTTTAAGGCATGTTATGCTATTTACTGTACCGTGGGTCGAAAAATATTTTAACAACAGAAAGTGGGTCCCCAGACACAAAAGGTTGGGAACCACTGAGTTAGGACAACTCATGTAAAATCATATTTTAATTTAATACAAATTTCATATTGATTTATGTGGAAAAAGAGAAATATTAGTCCTGGAGATAGCGTGCAAAAAAGTGTCTGACAAAAATCAAGCTAGAATTTTGAGTATAAATAAATGTTCTGGTGGCATTTAAGAATATATGGTCGGCTTAGTGGGTCTGCGGGACATAGCTTGGCAATAGGCGTTTGAAAAAAACAAACCGGTGGAGAGCGGCCATGTCCCACCCTTTTTGGAGGACAATGTGATTTTCATGATCCTGAGTACGAACTTAGTTAGTAGACCAATTATAAAGAAATATATAACGCTCGCTGCCTTATATAACGGCTCTGTCTGTCTGTCCGTTGGCATGTTTCAATTCATAAACTACTACACCTAGAACCATGAGATTTGGCACACAGGTGCATCTCGGCATTTGTGACAACTGTACACTTTTTGGAGTTTTCACACTTAATATTTCCAAGATGGCGGATGACAAAAAAAGTTTTTAGTTACCATGACATGTCATCCATCAATTTAAAGGTCTTAAAGTGTAGAAAAAGAATACACAAATATTAAAATTTTACACTTAATAATTTTAACTTGTTCGTACAGAAACCGGCGATTATCGTCTCACGTACTTACCTGAAGCACGCCTTACTTGTTTTTGTTTGCTTCTGGGGACTAGACCACGGGTTCTGAATTGGACCAAGGCTATTTGGTTACAAGTATTATAAAACAAGGGATAAAATTAACTAACTACAGTCATTTATACATGAGAATATCCAGCTTTAAAATAAATTTACATAATTTTATCCTTTAGTAAACATTTAGTTCTACAATGTGAAATAATAACTAATTATTAAAGGAATTAAATATAAATTAAGGATAGTGAGCATCAGCCAAAAATAAAAATCAAAGTTTTGGATTAACCGAAGTTTCGGAAATATTAATTTCCTTCTTCAAGGAATGAGACAAGAATCTTGATTTCTACTTTTAAATAAAGTGTGCTTACTGTGAAATAAGTAAATAAAATAAATCTAAATTAATAAAAATAAAAATAAATTCTACTACACAAAATCTAAAATATTCAAAAAATTTAATTAATTAATCCCCTTTTTAATCCTGATTGATATTCACTACAGGTCCAACATATCAGTGGGTTAAACATCACTAGCTTTGAGTGAAATATGTCTCACCTCTCTAGGAATTGAATCCAGATACGTTGATGTTTGGACTTCCATTCTAGGGGTGAGTGCCTTAAACTGTTCAGTCACACCATTTTCCTAAATAGATAAATTATCTATATTTACTATTTTTTCGGTAGCTTCTGTCGAATAGTTTAAATTAAGGAAAGGATACTCTTTGATGGATTCAACATTATTATGTTTAGATTTAGAATTTTTCTTCTAAAAAAAGATTACCAGCTTAATCAACATTAACCTGAAGATATCCCAACATAATACCTTTGAAATTGTCTATAGTTCAAAACAAAAATTAATTTAATAATACGAATATTCATTTAAATAGAATTGTCTCCCTAAGTAATAACATATTATACAGCGCGTCCCAGTTAATATGGAACAGTGAATATCTCCAGAACCATGATAGATAGAAAGATGAGGTTTTCAGGGTTTGATAATGGCTATAAATGCGCTTCCAGAAACAACGCTGAACATTTTCTGTGTTCAGCAAAAGTGTGTGCAGTTTACGTAATTAAAAAACAGTGAATAGGAAGCCATATTTTTAGACTAGATTTGGATTCTATGGCTAAAAATAAGAATTTTTTACTCATAACATTTGTTAGCTCTGTGCGTTAGTTTACCGTGTGGAGCCTGCTAAAATTGTAACTTTAAGGCCATTTAACAGCTAAATTAATGGATTTAGGAAACAAATTCAAAAGACTAAAAATCTTATTTTTAGTCATAGAATCCCAATCTAATCTAAAATACATGCAGTTACAAATAAGGTATGCAATTTTAGGCTGGATTTGGATTCTAGGACTAAAAATACGATTTTTTTT
Organism: Gerris lacustris; assembly: GCA_951217055.1. Taxonomy (NCBI): domain Eukaryota; kingdom Metazoa; phylum Arthropoda; class Insecta; order Hemiptera; family Gerridae; genus Gerris; species Gerris lacustris. Next base: position 13,068,404 of record OX578278.1, on the reverse strand, counting down.
CCTAAATCCATAAGGTTTAGCTGTAAAATAGACTTAAAGTTACAATTTTTGCAGGTTCAGTGCTCTCCAGACGGCAAACTAATGCTCGGAGTGAAAAATTTCCATGAGTAAAAAATTCTTATTTTTAGCCATAGAATCCGAATCTAGTTTTTTTATTTTTTTAAAAAAAAATACTTCCAATTCGCTTTTTCTAATTACTTCACTAACTGCACACACTTTTGCTGAACACAGAAAATGTCCAGCATTTTTTCTGAAGACCTAGAACTTCATAATAATTGTAACCCCAGATTTTAACCGCAGGTTAAAATCTATCTCGACAGACGAGATAGTGTGATGATTGATAGTTTTATAGCAACAAAATCTATCATGTAGTCTTTACGGTGATAGTTATTGCGATAGTTGCTATCATGTCAAATATCACCTATAAAAGGAGCTTAAAAATAATTAAATAAAATGTTACAATAATACTCACATTATTTTCATTGTTTTCATCTACACCAGGTAACCTTATTTTCGTGTCTGATGCTGAAGCAGGCTGAAAAAAATAAAAAAATAAATTAAAAACCTTATAAATTAAAAATAATTAACAATAAATTAATTAAAAATGTAATATATAAAAAATAATGAATTAAATAAAAAAAAGTTTTGTATTTAGGTATACAAATACAGTAGAACCCCTCATATCCGACTCCTCGGAATATCCGACCATGACCATGTGTAGGACACGATCGAACTTCTGCCACATCAAGAAGAGCAATATATTGAACATTTTGCATCTGCAAAATCAAGAATGCCTCATTTGAAAACAATTATATTACACATTATTTTAATTAACTTTTTTGTTAGTTTGTTATTTGACAGATGTATGGACATTTGTTTTTTACAACAAAGATTAATTTTTAACGCTGAAATTTTCGCTTTTCTTTGTTCCTCTGATTATCCGACCTTTTTTGTGTTCCGACCATGCTCCGGTTCCTTAGGTGACGGCTATGAGGGGTTCTACTGTAATGCATTTACAAGAGCAAAATAGACCCCCCATGGAAAACAATTCAGGCTTAATTCCAAGCAAAAGTATGAAAAAAAGTTGTATTCCTGGTGGGGGTTTAATTTTTTGATCTCCCATTTTCCTTAATATTTAATAATGATCAATTGACTTCAACCATACGTTAAAATTTCTTCAAATTTTACTAATAATAGAAAAAGGTACACGTGCAAAGAAAAAAGTAATTTATATAATATAAAATTATTACCATGGCATCAATAGGCATATTAACAACCACATCCTCAGTACGCTGCATGAAATTAAAACAATGATTTTTTTTTTAGAATCATAAAAGACAAATTATAGTTATGTTTTAAGTTCAAATAAGTTTACTGGTAACTAAATAATGATACTGATAAAAAAACGGGTAAGAACAAACCTCCGGAATGGTTTCATATACTTGGTGCGCCCAGCAAATTGCTTTTTCGTTCTTCAAATGAAAGAAAGAAAAAAAAAGAAACAAAAACTAGTATATTTTTATATTTGAATAGTGTCAACATGTTTTTTTAAATAGTGAAACACTTGTGCCAATTTTTAGTTGTTTTGGTATTCTGATTTCAGATCCTAAATTGAAGAAATAAATAAATAAAAATGTTGGTGTAGAGGCAAAAAAGATTAGACCTGTTTGTTTCAACTACTATCTTGTGTTTTTGTTTTGTTATTTAAACAGTTTTCCATTTATTTTACTTATAGTCCAGGAGATAGCGTTCAAAAAAGTGTCTGACTAACATTAAGCTAAAATTTTGTGTACTAAAGGTCGACCAAGAAGTCATGGAAATCTGAAGAGTGAGCTAGTGTCGTTGTTTTGGTGCCATTTAGTCAGTTTTTAATAAAATAGACCACTGTCAAAAAACACAGTGTTGTTCTTTTGCTATTAATAATTTTACTTTTGATAACTTCTATATTTTTTGCAACAGAACACTGAATCTGATATGAAATCACTAATAATATACGATAATATCTTTATATTATTATTTATTGATTATTCATAATAATATTCTTTAAATTTAAATCTATTTTCTTCTATATTAATCTATTTTTTTCTTCCTCCTTATTTATGAGTTTGATTTGGATTTAGGACAGTTGTGACTATAATTCGTACTGTGTAAAATCAAACAAAACAGGAAACCTAATAGATTGGAAACCTTCCTGTTGATATTCGTGAGATTTGACATAACTGCGCATGTCATACAAACTAGAAATGAGTATTGTCTTAGCACCCGAGTGTACTGACTTTGGCAATACTCGGAAGTTCTGACTTTAAACGAAGCTAAGCTTTCAGTTTCTCCCGTGTTCATGACTTCTTGGTCGACCTTTAGTTAATCTTTTAGTGACCTAGCTTGGCAATAGGCATTTAAAAAATACAATCCAGTGGAAAGTGGCCATGTCCCACCAATTAAGGTGGACAATGTGATTTTCATGATCCTAAGTACAAAATTAGTTAGTAGACCGAAAATCAAGTCGATATTATTTTGCCAACAACTCCATACATGGCACAAAGTTCTCAATGAATAGATGCTACCGAATATTTTTTAAAAGCCGTAAAAAGCCCTATAAGAGCTTGCACATTTGGCGGGGAGTTGTTTTTTAGCGCACATTTCAAGATGCTATAAAAACCAAACTAGAGCTTCACTCAACCACATCTTGATGCCAACTGACCTGCCGCAGTGCACCAATGCTACTACCTGCACAGTGGTCAATTGGAGGTTAATTTCCGAACGGCCCTCGTATTATTAGGCCTTAAGTAGTAACTTCAGTGAGCGAAGAGCTTAATTATAAAAAAATATTCAATAATAAAGATGCATACAGATATAGTCAAAATTAATTATATATTTTGGCTATAGTGAACAAAACTAAAACAGAAAAGTTAATCAGTTTTCAAATAAACTTTTCCAGGGTAAATGACAAACTGATGTAAACGTACTGTTAATTATTACTGTGAAATGTACTGTTTTGAGATCCAGAGCTAATAATAACACAATTGCACAAAACTCCTTAAAATTTGGTCACACCACTTACATGCTATAAACGAGTAAAAGAAAAATACTGGTCAGTAAAAGTCTTCTTAGAAAATATTTTTTTTTTTCCTCAGTTTACTTGTATTTATTTAATAAATACAAGTTACACTTTGAAGACCACTGTCAATCATGCCATGACCACTTGTTTGAACCCCATCAGACTATTTGGGCCCTGTTCACTAGGCCTTTATAAAGTTCAGACACTTCACGCAGCAATGTACCGCTGAAGTGAATAGAGTGTGATTAATGAGCCAAGTAAATCAAATCAAAGAATAAAGACAAGGGATTCCTTGATTGATTCATAAATGGCAGATGTGACTTTTGACTTAAACTCCCGTCTATTCTGAATACCATTAAGAAGTCTTAATAAGGTACAGTAGAGTCTCGTTTATCCAGACCCCGCTAGTCTGGACATCCGTATAATCTGGACGGGCCAAAAACTATGTACAAATTGGAACCAGGGCCTGTTAAGATTTATTAATTGTTAAGATAATTGGAGTTTCAGCTTTTATTGTCTATTAAAATGTATAAAATTTTTCCTAGTATAGTTTATAGGTGTATATTCAAACAGTTTAACATGAGGAATACCCGGTATTTTGTTAAAAATTAACAGATTTAAGAATCAGTAAGAACATCGATAAATCTGTTTCGGTTCCGTAGAAATGTAGGGCGGAAGATATAAAAGAAGTATATTCCAGGAAGTACAATTATATGTGACTGAGATGGGGAAGGGTTTTAAGAAACATGTAGCGGCGGCTCAACCCAGTTCCATGAAATTTTGCCAAGCCAACAATGTCTAATGTTTTCACAACTTTTTGTGAAATGATTATTATTATTAATAATAAATTATTATTATTATTAATTTGTCCCAATATCCTTTCCCTAAATTCCCTCAAATCTGTTTTAAACCATTTATGTCTTAATTTGTTAGAAGCTAGTTAGCTCAGGAGTTTTAAATCTAGTCCTTGCTTTGTTTGTTGTTTTTATCACTTTTTTCTTTGTTAATTATTAATTATTTATTATTACTACTATATTTATTCATTTGTTTGTGTTATTTATTGTAAATTTTTTGTTATTTGTTAATTAGCTAATCTATTTATTATATACATAATAATGTACTTTGAATAATAATGTACTATTATTGTATTGTTAGAGTGCCTCTCTCGTGGTGTGAACACACTGTAGAGGACTCGCATCAAAAATGTAAATAAATAAATAAATAAATTATCACTCCTCGAATTTCATATCGGAACTCAGCCTGTTTCTCAGGAAGTCCCTTCTATACCTGCCACCTGCGTAATAGATTGTCGTTTTATTTAAATTCATTTGATATTTGACATGACTGATGACAGAACAGCTCTTAACTTAAATAGTGGACCTACGTTGTACAAGCATGTTTTGGAGACTAATAGAAGTAATTTTTACGATAAAAAACCTCGATTTTAATAGTTTTACTCTACTAAAGCTTGTTCTACAGACACATTAAACCTGATTCCGTTTAATCCGGACTTTCGGTAACCCGGACTGGGTTCGGTCCCGTTAAACCCGGATTAGCGAGACTCTACTGTATGTAATTTTACTTCTCTTGGTGTAACATCCTATAAGGGGTCTGCCACTCCTAACTAGATGAGTTTTTTTTAACTATTGCATAGATGGGCGACCTATGAGTGCTAACCCTATGGTTAGCACTATTGACTTTCACTAGTCATATTATTTTATGTGTGTGAACAAATTTACTTACAAATAAAAAAAATACAACCATAATATTTTTTAAATAATGTTCTGAAAAAAAGATTAGTTCCCCTTACATTTAGGGTTTGAGTTAAGTATCCTAATTAGCTGTAAATGTAATTAAGAGACTAATATACCTTTAAAATATTCGGATCCTGCGACTTCAATGAAAGCAAAGACAAAAAGAACAATAAGATCAATTATCTAATATAATAACAAGATAGCTCCTTACTACTATCATACATTGGGGTTCAGTATTAAAATAATACCTCGTAGAAGAATTAAAAAAAAAATACCATGTTATTTTCTCAAATTTTATCATAGGTGGTTAAATTGTAAATATAAGTTTGTCAAATTAGAAAGGGTTTTTGTGCTGCCTGGAAGCTATGAAGAAGAGGAAACAAAGATAGTTTTATTAAAAGTTTGGCTTGGAGCTTAGAAAGCAGCTGGAAGGGCAGGCTATCAAATCAAATACTGCAAAGGAGCATGGATGAGGTCAGATCCATGAAAACTGGTATAGAGAAAGTTATGGCCATAATACGGTAGTTTAACGCTCCATACCGAGCCTAAGTCCTGGATGTTACATAAATACAGGCTGTGTTAAATATACAGGCCTTTGTTAAATCCACTATTTGTAAGTTTCTTATTGTTATATGTTATATATTTCTGTATATTGGACAGGACCTTAATCTTTAGGCACTTCTTTAGATTGTCAATCCCCTTATAAAAAAAAAAAAAAGGGGAGTAACAATCTAAAGAAGGTGCACGGAATGTTTTTCTTTAGACTGTTACTCACCTTACACAAACAGAAGAGTGATATTCCTTTGTCCCTAAGTACATAGGACTAAACATCCCTTTGTCTTAATAGTTATTTAGTCAGTCATTTATATTCTAAAATAAACATAGGGGAGTAACAATCTAAAGAAGTACCAATCTTTATTATTTATGATATTTATATTAAAAATTCATATTTTACGATTTTGGTAGAATTCATACTAAGGAAAGATTAAATTTTAATTTAAATCAAATTATAATTACTATTAACTACGGGAAACAGACAGAGAAAAATAGACTCCAGCACTGGGATTTGAACCACGGGCCTCTATATTTCCAGTATAGCACTCTAACCATATAGAGGCCCGTGGTTCAAATCCCGGCGCTGGAGTCTATTTTTCTCTGTCTGTTTCCCGTAGTTAATAGTAATTATAATTTGATTTATTTATATTAAGTAAAACAACTAGAGGTCGACCAAGAAGTCATGGAAATGTGAGGAGTGCGCTAGTGTCGTCATGTACAGTCAGTTTTTGATATAATAGACCACGGTCAAAAAACACAGTGTTGTTCTTTTGTTATTAATAATTTTATTTTTGATAACTTCTATATTTTTTTAATATTTTATGCAACAGGCAACACTGTACCTGATAAGAAATCACTAATAATGTACGATAATATCTTTATATTATTATTCATAATAATATTCTTTCAATTTAAATAGATTTTCTTCTTTCATAATCTATTATTTCTTCCTCTTTATTTCTGAGTTATTTGGATTTAGGACAGGTGTGACTATAATTCGTATTGTATAAAAACAAACAAAACAGGAAACCTAACAGATTGGAAACCTTCTTGTTGTTGTTATTCGTGAGATTTGAACTGCGCATGTCATACAAACTAGAAATGGGTATTGTCTTAGCACCCGACTGTACTGACTTCGGCACTACTCGGAAGTTCCGATTTTAAACGAAGTTAAGCTTTCCGTTTCTCCCGTGTTCATGACTTTTTGGTCGACCTCTAGTAACAAATTAGGATGCAATGGTCAAGTTGATAGGATAATATTCTAACTGCCAACCCATGTAATTAGACCTATAAGTCACTCCTGAGAACATCACTAATAATTAATTAGTTAGGTATAATTAAATGATGATTACTTCGACATCATTAGGCTCGTTCTTTTCCTTCTTGGCTTTCTTTGCTCGTGCGGCTACCGCAGCAGCTGTAGTTCCGTTGTTATTAGTGGTTGTAAGGCTGTTGATTTTCTTCTTCATTTTAGGGTCCTTCATGTTGTATACACCCTAGAGTCAAACCATATACAATATAATTAATAATTTTTAATAGATCTCCTACATCAGTAGATCAATTTAATCGGGACTGGAGTACGGAATAAACTGATAGAAACCCTTCAGTATTACACATCTGGTTATTGTGGTTTCTTGACAATAAACTGACTAATCTTTCTGATTGATTATACCAGTGATATTTGTAGAGGTAAATCATAAAAAAAAGCACTGCTCAATTTTTTAGTTTTAAATTCAAACTTAAGTCTTAAGTAGTTAAATCTGTTTTTTGGATTGTTGGTCCCATATAAGTTTTAACCTTTTGCGCCCATTTGTTTTTCTCTTCTATAAGTGCATTCATTTATACACCTACATCTTCAAAAGTACGCATCTGATTTTTATGAATTTGGACAGTAGCCCGCTTATAGACCCCCCGAATTAATACTAACCGTATAGTCTAAGATCCGGTATAAGAAATGTATACCCTCATCTGTTATTTAATGATAACAAAGAATATATGATAGAGAATTTATAGATTGATACATCGCAAATAGGTTGCCTAGCTAAATCGCGTACCGATGATGTTAAATAATAAAATGTTTACTTAACTTCACCTTACTTCAACTTCCCTGATGTGTTATTTATGAAAATCAAACAGCTGAGAGAATTCACCCCAAGAAATTCAAAAAATAAGGGTTGCCTACTTTCCCCTCTGGTCAACTATGGAGTTGCCATGTATAAACAGTTGAGTAAACGTAATTAATATACCCTCATCAGTTATTATATCGAATTATATATCAAATGAAAGGTAATTTGATTCCAAATCCACCGCCAAAAGTTGGTTAACTCTATGGTTGCCTAGATTTTAGATCTAAAATTTAGATTTTAAGGCAACCTAATACGGTTGGATTGGGAATAAAATTACCTTTCATTTGATATATAATTCGATATAATAACTGATGAGGGTATATTAATTACGTTTACTCACCTGTTTATACATGGCAACTCCATAGTTGGCTAGAGGGGAAAGTAGACAACCCTTATTTATTGAATTCCTTGGGGTGAATTCTCTCAGCTAATGTTTGATTTTCATAAATAACATATCAGGGAAGTTGAAGTAAGGGGAAGTTAAGTAAACATTTTATTATTTAACATCATCGGTACATGATTTAGCTAGGCAACCTATTTGCGATGTATCAATCTATAAATTCTCTATCATATATTCTTTATTATCAAATAACAGATGAGGATATATATTTCCTAAACCGGATCTTAGACTAGTATGCCCTAAACTATGCTAAATTGATAAATTTTAATTCAAGTAAAAAAGCAAAACAATTTTGACAGATTTTTAATAAACAGAAGAAAATTAAAAAAAATTTACAATAATTAGTTGTAAAAGCATAAAAGAGGAAGCTATGTGCCACAATAATTGGGAGATTATTTTTTATACATTTAATCCGACATTTTCTAAGTTAAAAACCTTAAAATCTTAATAACAAAAAAAAAAAAAAAAAAAATCAATATTTTTCTGAATCAATCATCTATTCTCATATGCTCTTATTAATAGTGTAGACTTAAGTTTATTTAGAATCAACGTCCATTGCTTCTGGTTAGGTCTTTAATATAATTTTGTGTCCATTAAAGTAAAAGGATTGATTACCTGGAATTCCTCAGGAATAAAAAGCTGTGTGTTGATGTAGTTAGGATCCTCATTCCTCTTGAAGTACATACTGGGTATTCTCGGCTCACCGGGGAAGTCTTTTAACTCAAAATTAGTGGTTTTTTGTACTAGAATAGTTGTAGCTAAATCACAGAGCGCATACATCCTCTGAAATGAAAAATATCACCGATGAAGAAAAAAAATACAATCTAGCTATTACAAAGTGGCAGTACAATATATGATACACCATACATAAAAGCGGAAATACACATACTGGTAAAAAAGCATGCCAGTGGCGAGTTACTAGCACGTCAGTAGCTGGCATGCTGCAGACGCTGTGTACATTTGCCAGTGAAACAGCATGCTAGTATCATCCTGATGATCGGTCTTGTGCGAGCTACTAGCACAAGACAATACACATTCTAGTCACTGGTTCAATACAGTTTTCAGTCAGTTCTAGTTTTGAAACAGGCAATCATTTCTTGCCTTCTCTTAGCCGGAATAAATGATTAAATAATTGTATTTGATTTAATTAATTCTGATAGCTTTATTAATTGTGTTTTAAAGTACATTATGAATCTATCGTTGCGGAATGAAATTAACCAGATTGTTCAGTTACTTGCACAGAACTGTTTTTTAAAACATTTGAAAAATAATAAAAAGACACGAAGAATGTGGGTAAAAGATTGGATAGCTAGAAGGGAATTAGGTACATGGAGCGAGTCAGTGCCTACTAAATGAAATGCGGTTTGGGAATAAATTTTCAATGGTTTTAGGAATCAATTGCGAATGCTTACGGAGAAAGTTGATGAGTTGTTAGGAAGGAACGCAACTGAAGAAAAAGACTGAAGGGCTGAGGGAGACTAGTGCTAGCTACTAGCAACCTTCCGCTGGCAGGCCTGTTTATACGTACCTTATCAGTTCCCCCTCCCCTCGACTCGTGCCACTGGCAAGACAAAAATCAAACATCATGCGATTTACTCGTATGCTGTTTGATGTATACACATGCCAGTAGCTCTCCTCTGCGAGCTACTCATATGTTTTTGTGCGAGTAACTAGCATGTGTATTTCCGCCTTAATACAAGTTACATTCAAAATAACTTACAAAATTAATGTTTTGATCATCAGGTGCTATGGAATCTTTATGAGTTTTTATCCTGTCCAAGAGTTCCTTGTAGAATGGATAGGAGAAGAACTCATTTTTAGATACTAAAGGCTCCAGTATGAACCATAGACAAGCTTTCATGATTGTTAGCTCAGAGTGGTCTCTATGATCGGTGAACTTAGAACAATGAGTCAGGATGGGGATGGCAAACACCAGCGTGTAGTCTGGAAGAATGTGTGGCAATTCATTCATAGCCTTGTCTATCGTACCTGTAACAAACACAATAAAATTATAACTACATATACATCAATATACCCTCTGTATACATATTTCTCTAATTGTTTTGAGTTTCAGGTAGGTTGCCTTTATTACAGACTGGTTCACACAAGGCCAGTAGTTTAGTAGCTCTAATTAAGAAAACAGGAATGGGAGAATATGTTCAGAAATGGTTTAAATGCCAACTGCATGATGAGAAATGCAGAATGATAACAAACTACCGATGGAATCTACTAAACACAGTGTTCAGACCAGTCAAGTCTGAACAGGGGTTGCCAGCCCAGGCTCAACTGTTTTTATCCACCTTCCTTTTAAAATTACCGTACATTCTCGTACCACTCAAATGAAATGTTGATAATTACCCACGACCCTACATATGTTTCCATTCAAAGATAAATAAGGTTGTTTCTACGGAGAGAAACATTATACTGATCCGCAAAGACCACCTAAATCCAGTGTTTATAAGGAATATTTTTTTCAGGAATTAACACTCAGACCTAAAATTTTGGTTTCTGTATTTTGGTATTTACGTTTTAGGAAGCTCACCATGCAATAATAATTATTTTTTGAAGTGTTAGGACTGAGGATCACATTCATTTGACCAAAATATATACTTACAAGATAAAAATCACGAATAACGATATAAGGAGAACACAAAAGTGACAAGAAAAACAAAAAGGTTAAAAGCTGTTAAGGGAACTGAAACGGATTTTTTAAAAGAGGTGATATTTCATCCCTTAATTGGGATATCTTCCAACCTCGTTATGAAGTCATGATGCTTCTTTTTTACCAATTAGTAGGCAAATTGTCAGATACTTAGATTGTTACTCCCCTATGTTTTTTCAGAATATTAAGTGACTTTGACTAAATAACTATTAAGAGACAGGGATGTTTAGTTCAATGTACTTTGGGACAAAGGAATATCACACTTCTGTTCTTATAAGGGAAGTTACAGTCTAAAGAAGAAGAACATTCCATACACCTTCTTAAGATTGTTAGTCCCCACTGTTTTTTTTTGTTTTTTTATAAGGGGAGTAACAATCAAAAGATGTGCCAAGTGTCTAGTATGATCAGGGAAAATTGCCTGATGTGAGTCATTAGAGCTTAATTAACTGACTCTAGAATCAGTTGAAGACACAAATAAAAATAGACTAAAAAATTCACAGAAAATTAAGACGGGGGATTTGCAGTAAAATCAGGCTAGCGACAAAGTTAGTATACATCAGTTAAGAAATAGGGCTTCTTATTTTCCTATTATTACATGGAAAATCGACATTGTATTTTAGCGTAAAATAATGAATTAATTATTGAGTTCATACCCGACTAAGAATTAATGTATATTTACAGTAATTACTGTACAGTTGGCAACCCTTGTCTAAACACACCATCAGGCTGCAGATAAGTATATACTTTCCATTTTACTTAAATTTAGTAACTAAAACACTCGCTACTGGAGAAGTGTGAACCAGCCTCATCAGATGAAACCTATAATTTAGCCTGATTTAAATGAAGTAAATTAATGTGAGTAAACAAACAATCATCAAAGCATAAATTAGAACTGATTATAATTATTCTTCTTTGATGACTCCTTATTGAGTCTTTATCAGGTATCAAAGATATTGTTTTGAAAAAAGCAATCTTTGTTTTCTGAAAGAATAAAATAAAATAAATAAATAAAATGTAGGCCAGATAACCCCTGTCCTGTAATAACTTAAGCTGTTAAACGGGACTAAAACCACAAAAAAATAAAAATAAATAAATAATCAACTAAAAAAGTTGTTTACTCACATATGGAGCCCTGTGTAAGTGTTTTAGCGTACTCTCTTCTTTTAGCGATATCATTCTGATAGTACCTCTTGGCATTATTCTTGAGTTTTTTGTCATCTTCCAATCCTGGAATTAAAAACATAATTATAATTAAAATAATATACAAAATAAATGCATGAAGTAATTATTATCAACCTGCTATGATGTGCTGTCGAGGGGCTATAAATTAAATGAATTGTTTTAAACCTATGTACGGGTATTTATACTCCCTGTAGGGCCTTATTTTTTGTAAGGAATTTTTTGGTAATAATGAATAAATAATAAACATTCAAAAAACAAGAGCCACGAATGAATTAGCATGAACATGTAAAGCCAAATAGGCAATGAAGGAAAATTTACATTAACCTTCCTGTATTAGAAATACTTTATGCTATTTTATTCAATTATCAGTATCTCGCTTCCCAATTTTAGCAATGAGTTGACCAAAGAGGCAATTTTTATGATAATGTCTAATTGACTTGAATTCTCACACAAAAAAATCAAATAATGGACTTCATTAATGAAACTTACCCATAAGAGCATAGTATCCCATAAAGTCAAGAGGTAAAGATTTATTAGGTAAACCTCGATTCAAGCCTTTATGGAGCTTAGCCAAGAACATATCTCGAACTTGTGATACATCATCCTGTAATCATCAACAACACAAAGACATTTTTTTAAAAAATTATAAATTATGTATGATAAACAATGTTTATAAGAAAGTTTTAATTTTAACACACATTTTCCCCCTCTTGCGCAAGCATACATTTCTTTAGTGAAAATAACATTGTTCTATATTATATTAGTGTTATATTTTATCTACGATTGTTACGAAATATTAACATTGTATCTCTGTTAAGATGCGTAGAAAGTGATTCTTTACGCACTTGTATTCATTGCGCATGCGGGTCTCATAATCCTAAATAATTCCTCTTTTTTACCACCCTAGGGCGATAAAAAAGAAGAATTCTTCACTTTTACGCATGATTAGCGAGTTTGTTTACATTTAACAAAACTAATTTGCTGTTTGTTAAATAAAAGTAACTGTTTATATTGAGTTTTTAGTGAAAATGAATAAGTGATATAAGTGATTATGACGAATATGAGGAAAATAATACGGCTCCCGAAATAATTAATTCGGCACAAAATACAACTAATGAATTAATGTCATCTTTATCAAAAGAGAAATGCAAACTTACATACAGAAAGTTTTTTTTTTTTTCTGCATTTATTATTAAAATCTAACAATCGTAGATAAAGTACGGTACACATCTCGTGCGAAAACGGCATTTTGCTTTGCTCGTGTTGTTTTACTACCCTCGCTGTCACTCGGGTGCAAACTCCCTACTCACATGCAAAATTCTGCTTTCCGCACTAGACATGTAATGTACAATTACTATTATTATTTTGTTTTAATGTTAGCTTGTTATATGTTTATTACTTTACTCATTATCTTATTTTTAGGTGTTACCTTTTTCATAATGTTATCTTGTTTTTTAGTTGAATTATATTATTATACTTTTGTTTTTGTTAGGTCCTTAATATTTTATTTTGTTTACACATTACTTTGTTTTATTGTTAGCTGGCTAATTAATTTAATCTTTTTCTTGTTTATTAGTTGCCTCGTCTTGTAAACTAGCGATCGGTATCTTGTTTTCTTGTTACCTTGTTTATAACTTGTCTTGTTATCTTCTTTATTCATTACATTGTTTTATTGTTAAGTAGTAAGTTAGCTGTCTTGTTATCTTATTTTTTTGTCAGCTTGTTTTCTTGTTCTTTAGTAGCCTTGTTGTCTTGTTAACTAGCTTGTAAGTTGACTCAGTATCTTGTTTTCTTGTTACCTTTTTATCACTTGACTTTTTACCATGTTAGCGCTTCTTTATTCGTAACATTGTTTTATTGTAAACTTGTTAGTTAGCTGTCTTGTTATCTTATTTTCTTGTTAACTTGTTTTCTTGTTCTTTAGTAGCCTTGTTGTCTTGTTAACTAGCTTGTAAGTGGACTCAGTATCTTGTTACCTTTTTATCACTTGACTTATTATCATGTTAGAGCTTCTTTATTCGTTACATTGTTTTATTGTTAACTTGTTTTTTAGATTACTTTTATATATTCAAGTTTTATTCTTTATTACTGTATTTTAGCTTGTTTATAAATTGAATATTTTTCTTGATAACTTGTTTTCTTGTTCATTGGTTGCCTTATTATCTTGTTAACTAGCTTATCAGTTGACTAGGCATCTTGTTTTCTTGTTACCTTGATTATCAGTTGATTTGTTATCTTCTTTATTTGTTACATTGTTATATTGTTTGCTAGTCAGTAAGCTGTCTTGCTATGTTATTTTATAGTTTACTCTATTTCTTCTTTCTTACTTAGTACTTTATTTTCTTGTTAGCATGTTGACTTAAGCAGGAGTATAAAAGTTTCAGCTGTAGGACACACAGATAGATAAGCAAGGAAAGGCATTGTAAAGCAAGGGCCCTACAGGGTCTGCAGCACCATCAAGAAAAGGAGAGTACTATTAGTGTAACTGGGGAATTTTGTCCTCCGTCTGGTAATTTCACAAAATCTGTACCAATAATATTTAATATCTAAATCATAATAAGTAGACTCTTTTTACAGTGTCAATCAGTTGAGTATAATTACCAAACTATGTAGAGATACTGGAAAAAGTAAACCATATCTAATATGTAAAAATATGTAGAGTAGTTATCACAAAAATAAATTTTGCAAATTGTCAAAGAATGGATCACTTTAATGAAGTCTAGATTATATTGAGATATAACAGGGTCTAACATAGATTAAAAATTTGTATTTTATACAACGATGCAGTTTTCAAACAAAGAAAGGTGAAATCTTGAAAAAAATATAAAAAGTATAGCTTACATTTACAAGGGAAGATAGGACATAGAACTGTTCAGCAGTAAACTGATCTCCGACTCCTTTCTGCTCACATATCTTCAACATGGCTTTACCAGCAGCCAACCTTAACCAAGCCATTTCAACAGCACTGCCAACACAAAATATTTTTAAAACTCATCATAATTGAAACAAGCAGGGAAAATAAGAAATATTACTAAACACAAAACAAACGGAATTTAGAAGTGCATACCTTATTTTGCCACATTGGAGGAGATCTCCCTTATTTTGGATAAAAGCTGTTAACATCCTGAAAGTTTTCTGAGCAGCTAGCTTATCAGCTTTTAGACCAAGAAGCCACCTTGCCATCGTCTTGCATCCCTCGATCTATCGATCAACATGAGTATTTATTAATAAATTGAAAACAAAGTTCGTAGGCTTCCAGGGTTAAAGTCATAAGGCTGTGTGTACCTACATCGGTACTTAAAGATAAACAGAGGACACCAAGGAAATATACTGGAGGGTTTATAATATACCTTTTTCTAAATACCTATTAAGACAAAAGGATATTTAGTCCAATATTGCTTTGGGACAAAAGAATATTACACTTTTATACACAAAAGTGTGATATTCCTTATGTCCCAATGTAAAGTAGACTAAATATCCCTTTGTCATACATAATAGTTATTTAGACAAAAGAAATATACAGGAGAGTTTATATACCTTAGTCTAGCAACCTATTAACACAAAGGGATATTTAGTCCAATGTGCTTTGGGACGAAGGAATATCACACTTTTATATAAGACTATATATTCCATCGTCCCAAAGCAGAGCCTGCCTAGTGTAGTGCTAAATTTAGATGGCCTCTGTTTAACTGATAAGCACCCCAACATTATCTATGGCAGTGTTTTCCAAACTTTTTTAACCCGCGGTATACCATAAAAAAAGTAGCTGACAGCCACGGCACACCTCTAAAGTTTATACAGAGCTGCTGAGAGCCATCCTGGACCCCATGTTGATAGGTCTACTGGGTCCCCCATATACCGGGGGTTCTAGGGGCCCTCTCCAGGATAATTTTTGAAAATTAAAAGTCTGGAAATAACTTTTTACACAATTTGGCTTTAACCATCATAAACAGTTACCATGATTTTTATGGAAACACATATTAAAAAGGCAGGCATTATTTTGTTCTGACTAGTTTGGATTTTATTATTTTTACTCTAGCACACCTGACCGCTGTGTACCGAAGGACACAGTTTGAGGAACCCTGATCTAGGGTGTTCATATTGTTAGTTTGAGTGGAATTGGGAGCCAGGGTAGCCAAGCGTCTTAAGGTGCTCGCTCAGCTATCAATAAGTCGAGGCAACTCGAGGTTGTGGATTTGATCCCGTGCCATGACACTCTGAATTGCATCAATGAATCGCGGACGGTGCAGGGCGAGGGACACCCTTTATGGGGACTCTTTCCCCACTCTTTGATGTGGTCTGATTTGTGTCATGATGATGTGATTTGTATCTATGGTTCGAGGACGGAGCAGGGCGAGGGACACCCTTTATGGGGACTCTTCCCCCACGCTTTGACGCACGCTTATATAGCTTACTAATGTCCACATCATATTCGCTTCGGCGGTACAATGTACAAATGTATGATGTGTGAAGTAGCTGGAACTCTCCACCACGGGACCTAAAAAGGGCTTAAGTGATGGCCTAATTGCAAGGTTCGAACAAGTGGCTCGTCCTACCCGTAGACTACTACTACTTGAGTGGAATTTATTGTTACACTGTGGATCCCCTGAAAATGCTTTTAGAGTTAGAAGATGTAATAAATATGAAGATAATGATACCTTTGCTCGAGTCTCGTCAGGGAGATCATGTTCTGGACACCATCCATTCTCACTCGTCAAACCATCGCAATTAGAATTATCCACAGTTGGTGATTTCACCAACAACTCTTTAACAATCTAAACACACAAACAGAGTAAAATAAAATAAATTGTATCGATAAAAATAAAGATATATGTCGGAAATAGTATAATCAGTACATGTAATATTTGCCGGGTGTATGCTAAACTCCCGTTTCTGAAAAAAGTTTCAGTTCCATGTTACACTTGAGCACCTTTCAATTTTATAAACTTTTATATACCAACTAATCAAAACTGAAAGGCGCTTAAGTTGCAAAGGAAAATCAAATTTTGCTGAAAAGTAAGGATTTAGCAGATTTGTTTCAGCATATATCTGACAATATTCAATAAAATGAATAGATTTATAATATATAAATAAAAAGAATACTCTTGGAGTTCGATGATAAATCAACTGAACTAGATGAAAGCTTCATAAAAATATTGACTTATTTAAAAAAAAAATCAAAACTTATCAGAAAATATAAAGAAAGTAAAATAAATAACTGCTCACCTTTCTAGAAACTAAGTTTTTGATATGTACAGGGAATTTTTCAGGTAAATTGTAAGCGATGTGTCCGAGAGCCACAATGGAGGTAATGTAGTTAGGTGATTCGGGCGTCAGATTCTCTTTTACTCTCTGCAACAAACACAAATAAAATAATATATAAAATACAAAAAATGGAAAATGTATACTTCTATATTATTAAAATTGTTTTGTCAAAACACGAGTCCCTAAAATGTTTCAGCTTTTAAGTTTTTTTGTGATAGTTTAGAAATTGGGTTTAGAGTGTAATATAAAGTAGAACAACTACCACACCCAGAAGCCAATTTGTCATAACAACTTTCTCAAAATGAAAAGTATGGTGAAACAAATGTAACTAATTTATTTTTATAAAAGATAATGATTACTTTGATAAAATTTCATTAAATATTCATGAAGATTACCTCTAATATTTGTGAGAAGAGGTTGTCATTTTGATTACCCATATTTCTATAGAGACATCTGATAGCCTGTTTAGATTGTTTGGCTGATCCCTCTGTGGCAAACGTCATACAAATGTTTACTAGCTCTTCACATTCCTTAGGGAACAATTCGGCTGAAAAACAAACAAACAAAAAAATAATAAAATATTAACACGTTGATGGGGGAGCTAGCGTGGTCGTGTGGGTTAAACCATGTCTGCTCAGCCATCAATTGATCATGAGGTCGGGGTTCAATCCCTCGCCGTGATACTCTGATTTACATGGCTCACTAATGATCACATCATACTCGCTTCGGCGGTACAATCTACAGAGGTATGATGTGTGAAATGGCTGGAACTCTACCATGGAGCTAGTAAAAAGGGCCCGAATGAAGGCCTAATTGCTAGGTTCGAACAAATAATGGTTCGTCCTACCCATACCTTACTACTACTACTAACACGTTGATGACGGACCACGTCCAGGAACGTGTTTTATTAGTCAGTGGGGCACGTTCCAGGAAAGTACTCTCCTAACCAGACTTCTATCTATTTTCTAAACCTTACTTTCTAACCAGTGAGTCCTGTATGGGGAGTACAGATGTATAGAATCTGTATTGTTCTATACAGACTTTCCGCTCTCTCCTAGCTTTTTTCCATATTCAAAGTTAATTTTTGGTTTATTGCCCAGGCAATGTGTGATGCCAAGGAAATTTTCGTCTGTCCAGAGCGTGTTAACATAGTCTTGATTAGAATAGAGAAACAATGGTGAGGTTTTTATAAAATCTATTCTATTAGCATCTGCAATGGAATTTATAAGAAGTTCTTAGAAATAAATTATAATCTTATGCAGTCTAAATAGTTTTGGGTATAACATTTTTCTTTTCAAAAGACTAGAATAACAGTAGCGTATAAATACGTACAAAGTTTTATATCAAATTTTGTTTTGTTTTGAAAGGTTTTCTTATATACTAATTTCTCATTCTTTAAAAATCTTAATATGATTAAGCAGTTCGCCCCTGTATCTCCATGGTTATAAAATTATCAGGAAATTAAAATAAAATATCTGTAGTTATTAATTAACTGTTGTGAAAACCACAAGTAATTCACAAGTGCAGGTCAGTTTGACCTAAATGAGCCTTCTAGGATTAATAAGATTATAAGAAAAATGAGGCACTTCTTTAGACTGTTACTCCCCTTAAAACAAAACAGAGGGGAGTAACAATCTAAAGAAGTTAAACGGAATGTTCTTCTTCTTTAGACTGTTACTCCCCTTATAAAAACAGTAGTGTGATCTTCCTTTGTCCCAAAAGTAAAATATACTAAAGATTCAATTGTCTTAATAGTTATTTAGATCAAGAAATTTATAAAGAATTATATCTATTTATATTCTCCAAAAAAAAAAAAAAAAAAAAAAAAAAAACAGGAGAGTAACAATCTAAAAAAGTACCAAAACTGAAATAAACACGAAGAAAAAGAAACTTACAGATAGGTTTATATTTGCCTAAGAATGTCAATATAGATAGACATAGAGGTGACACACTATCAGCATCGTAAGATTTTACAAGAGATATCAGATGCGCTATAATTTCTGCATGTAGGAAGTGACATGGAAACACATATGCAAGCATCTGAAACAAATTATCATAAAAATTTAAATACACTTTTTAAATAAATATAAATGTATTAATAGATAATGTATTAAATGGCAAAGGATACCCCTATAATAATAATTACACCAATTAATAATTTAGTGGGATTTAAACAATTAATTTCCATTTACTTAAATTTATATGAAAGTAAACTAAATATTATACAGGGTGGTCCAAAAGTCTCCCCCCCCCCCCTCTTAACTTTTGATTGGTATGAGATAAATTAATGAAACTTGGGGGATCTCTACCATGCAAAGGGAAGTTTTTTTTTCATGCAATCACCCACTAGGGGCAACCTCCCACTTTACCCCCAGGCCACCCAACTTCTAAATTTCAAATTGGAGTGTATATTTTAGATAGCATCTTTGGATTCTACGTTGAAAAATAATAAAATTTTACTTGAAACTTTTTTTCTATTTCCAATATTTTGCCCCCTATAGGTGGGCAAAGATAGCAAAATAACCCTTCCGATAATAAGTTGTAAAATCTAAACGGTTAGAGATAAATTAATGAAATAATAACTCAAAAGTAGGGAGAAAAAGTAAAACCAGGGAGAAAAAGAAGGATTGCCAACTTAATTAGTTTATAAATAGTAGAGAATGAATGGCAAATGTAATGAAGTTGTTGAAATCAGGTTGGCGACACTGCTTTTTCGACCTTGTTTATTATTGTTTATAACCTGCATCTAAATAACCTTCTATTTGAGTTTAATTCCAATTCCTATTTGATATTAATATTGAATCTCTTATATCTGCTATTAAAAGTGCTAACAATTATTGTTATTTATTAAAATAGTAAATAAAAAACTGTGCAATGGATGAAAATGTGTATTGTCTCCCTTCAGGAGATAAAATATTGTTTGTACCTCGTGAGTAAAGTACCATTATTCCCCTCGTGATAATTATCTTCCTCGGATGTGCCTTGGGATTTAGGGATCATGGTTCCTTCGGCTTCGCCTCAAGAACCAACTTTTTCGCTCAGGGAATAATGGCTTACTATACTCCATAGGAGCATAAATAACTATTACAAGTTTATTCAACTTACAACGAGTAATTTAAGTCCTCTCTCTCCGGCAGTATTGGGATGAAGTCCTATTTCTTCTATTAAGTTTCCACCTTTTAAACAATCTTCTACATATCCTATTAATACCTGTAAACATAATTAGATTAGTTAGTGCATCGATCGTTTAAGTTCGAACAGAATAGACTATTAATTTAAAGTAAAAGTTACTTTAACATTATCAAAAGAAGTTTCCTTGTGTTTTATCATATAATATCAAACATTTGACAGTATTGACTATTAAAACAATCGTAAAAAAACAAAACCTGTCTCCAGTTTTTTTTTTTTTTTCTATTACTTAATTATGGTAGCAATGATTGAAACTAACCTTAATTCCTTGACTATCTACCATGACACTGGAGACTCTTTCTAAAAGAATTTTAATAGTATTATAGTACAAGTTTGTCATCACAGGTTGGCCAAGTTTCTTGAGAATCAAGCTGGTAGTTTCAGCACAATCTTTACAGCTGATATCTGGCTTAACTACAGCTTGCATTCCTACAATAAACATCAAAATTCACTATATTATTTCTTTTAAGGATGTTTAAACCCAAAGACATTAAAATAAGTAGATCCATTGAATAATAGCAGACAACGTGAAGGAGTACAAACTACTTATAAATTTTAGTAGCAGATTAAAACTACAAAAAGTTAAAATTTGCACAATTAAATTAAATCTTGAAAGGGAACCAGATGCTCCACACACAATGCCCTGATAACCCTTAAAAAAATCTTTTGAAAGACTAAATGAATACCCCATATCAAAGTTGGGCACCAGAATAGTAAATAAAAATTGATTTTAAATTTTTTTTCTCCGCTACCAAATTGTGCCTAAAACTATTAGCAGAATTAAAAAAAGGCACTTCTTTAGATTGTTACTTCCCTTATAAAGAAAACAGAGGGGAGTAACAATCTAAAGAAGGTGTACAGAATGTTCTTCTTTAGACTGTTACTCCCCTT
Source organism: Gerris lacustris (assembly GCA_951217055.1). NCBI lineage: Eukaryota > Metazoa > Arthropoda > Insecta > Hemiptera > Gerridae > Gerris > Gerris lacustris. Next base: position 13,047,322 of record OX578278.1, on the reverse strand, counting down.
ATAAAAACAGAAGTGTGATATTCCTTTGTCCCAAAGTACATTGGACTAAACATTCCTTTGCCTTATACTTATTAAGTCAGTCATTTATACTCTAAAAAAAAGGAGGGAGTAACAATCTAAAAAAATGCCTAAAAAAGACCAGCATCTGCTTAAGTATATAAAAAAAATGCAACTTATCAGGAATCCAGGCAGAGTATGGGGGAAGCTCTTGTTCAGGAATAACTACTTTGCCTCAAATAAGATTTAACTTATGAGTTAATACGTAGGCAAACAGCTCCGATAGTCTTGTTGTGGTAGATAGGAATACTTGAAGGTTATTCATCACAATTCTGGAGATAAGTTTAAAAATAAAGACCCCAGTTTGAGAGATAATAAAGGGTGAAAAATGTGTGATGAAAGTTTACATCAAAATAGAGAATAGGGAGCCTGAACTATCCTCAATGTGTATTTAAATCAGTCGATTAACCACATAGTTTACACATAGTAGAATAAACATGGTATCTCTGATATTAAAAAATTTGATTCCCATCCAAAATCAGGCTCTTCAGGTGTATGCATTGCCTCTTCATACCTGTACTGGCCTTAGCTTCTATCATCATAACCCAAGATCCTAGTATAACAGTCCATGAATGAAAGGGTTGGGAGTTGGCTTTCTCTCATTAAGTCCCAACATTAAGGGGCAATTAGACGACCCGTTCAGGTTATGTTCCGAGTTTTCCTTGCTCCGATCTCCCCACCACTTGATGAAGGTTGCATTTAATGGCCCGACCCAGTTCCCAGTTAAAAAGGCAGGGAAATCGGGTCGGACAAAGGGGGCCTATAGTTCCCCCTCTTTTCTATCCTATGTCGGATGGAATCTCCATCGGCTCGTCTAATCACCCCTTAAGTGAGTAGAGAAGTGAAGAGCTATCATATATTGCACACAAAAATATAAATATAAAGTAACTCTAAAGAGCAACACTGAGATGATCCTACTTTACCCAAGGGTAAATGGTTAAGAGATCCAGTTTCAGATTTTTTTCAGAGAAATTTTTCCCAATTGAAAATCCAATTTCTTACATTTCTTAAACCTGGTTTACTTTGGTAGAGTAAACGGTCGAATAGCTAGGTAGAGGTGCACTCTACCAAGCTCTAGCCTAATGTAAACGATGCAGGTAGTAAATGGTGGAGTATAGTGGATAAAAGTTGGTAGAGTAAGTAGGATAAGGCAGTGTTAGAGTGGCTACCTCAGTTGGGCTAGTGAACACCCCACCCCACATCCCCTATTATTGACTACCTTAACACGGTAAATATTGGCCGCATTATTTTATTTAGTTTTCACGTAGTAATTTTGTGATGAAGTGGTCCCAGTCATAAACTTTATAGCATAGCATCTCTCATATGTGTGTCACACTTCTTGATTAAAGGTGTAATCATGTTCAATAATACATCAAATTTTGAGGCATCATCTTTAAGTACATTTAATATTATCTAGGGTAGACTGTGGCAACTTAGCTAAGCAGCAGAGCAGACGCTTTGCGATAATTTCTTCTTTAGTTACTTGTTTAGATTGCTTAAAATTGCCTGAGATAAACTGAGGGAGGAAGGTAAAGGTAATATAGAAAGAAAAGTGTAATTAATACTAAACTTACCAAGAAAAAGGCTATTATCTTGCTGCATGTGTTTTGATAACCTATTTAAAAACTCCTGTCCTTTGACTTGGTCAGGAAGGAATTTGGAAATCTGCCCCATCTGAAAAAAAGTAACAAGAAGAAAATAAGTAATTATGTAGTCGGAATTAAAATAAAAAACCACCACAAAACAAATAAAATAACAAAGGAAAATAAGAATAACATATGAATATAAGAATTCTTTATAAATGAATAGCAATCAAAATTTGAATTGAATACTTTTAGGCTCAGTAGGATTTAGATAAAACTGTAAATTATATTCTGCAGATACGAGTGTAATCTCAATTTATTACAAAACTCGTGTTATATGCTATATAATATATTTAACAATAAAACATTACAATACAGAGGGTTAACACAGATATTTACAGATTTACTTGATGTAATTACCAGTTTAAAACTAAAAATTTGATTTAAGGCAAATTCAGTACTAGTCGAATCCACCAATCCCCGTTTATCTTTTTTAAAAAACTTAAATGTTTAGTCTTAATGATAATTATCATTATATGGATATTGTAGGTTAAGCATGAAATAAAAAGCTTTACATGTTGTAAGGAAATGTTTCAACCTATATTAAGGTAATCTTCAGAAAAAAAATACACTTCTAGTTCTTGTGTTAAATGGACTAAAAAAAATGTTTATTTAGAAATATGAATAACTTGCATTTCCATTAGAAATACATAATCTGTAAGAGTTTCAGTTTTCTAGATAGTCAAAATAGTAAATTACGCGTCTAGTGTGGAATGATGCGAGAGTGGAGTTTGCACCCGAGCGACAGCGAGGGTACTAAAACCACACGAGCAAAGCAAAATACAATTTTTGCACGAGATGCGTACCATACTTTATCTACGATTGTTGATTTTAATAATACAGAAAAAAAATGTAATAAACTTCCTGTATGTAAGTACATATTTCTCTTTTGATTAAGATGACATTAATTCATTAGTTTTATTTTGTGCGACATTAATTCATTAGTTGTATTTTGTGCGACATTAATTCATTAGTTGTATTTTGTGCCGAATTAATTATTTCAGAAGGCCTAATAATTCTCCTTATTTTTTTTTCATAATCACTTAAATCACTCATTGTTTCTCTAAAAACACGATATAAACAGTCACTTTAATTAAACAAACAGCAAATTAGAATGTAAACAAACTCGCTAATTGTGTTCTTCTTTTTCCCGACCTAGGGCGGAAAAAAGAGGAATTCTTCACCTCATTATTAATGCGCATGCACAATGAATACAGTTACGAAAAGAATCACTTTCTATGCACCTAAACTGATATAATGTTTATATTTTGTATCAATTGTAGACAAAATTGGTTGCAAATTAATAAAACAATTTTTACTTCACAAATAAGTTATGTATAACGCCATAAGAATAGACTCTCATCAAATATTGTAACAGCAATACAAAACTTAATCATTGATTTTGACATGATTGTAATTATTTTTAATATTAATTTAAATAAAATTCAAACCTTCAAATTTGTTTCTTTGTCTCTTTCAGGACTAGGAGGCTTCTTATAAATGTCCACCCATTCTCCAACAGCTCGCCGAACTCTGTAACAAAGTCAAATCATTCAATAATACTTCCAACCAATATAAGTTTATACTTAAAACAATTAAAACTAAGTTACAGTAGTCCTTCAGGAATACGAGATATATCTGCCAGGTTATGTGTATATATCTCAAATCGATGTTGATACTCCTCCTGGAGTAGCTTAAGAGTGAAAAAGTTAAATTCAGAAGAAAAAAAGAATTGAGAATAGCGATGTTAGGTGACAGCACACAACTTACAAAAGCTGGTGTTTTTGGAGTTCGAGGAAGGCTTTGGTTGCATGGTCGTCGATGGTTCCTAACAGGTGATAAAGCTTCTTCATTCGTTCTTCTGTACTTAGAGTATACGGGACTAGAGAATTATTTAACAGCCTTTCAACCACCAACCTGAAACATACCACATAGTATTATCAACACTTTAAAATATACTAATTAAATGCCTCATTCTCATAAACATTAACTCTTTAACGTAACTTTCAATTCAGGAACGTACTTCGCTGGTGGTTTTAAATAATACCAAATGAGATTACACAATTTAAAAGTGAATCTTTTAAAAAATTTGTTGTAGGGATAGACACAAAGGTGAGCTTCCACGAACATATAAAGTGGGCAGCAGAAAAGGCATCAACAGGAGTCAGAGCCCTGAGCAGGCTAATGATCAATGTCGGAGGCCCAAGGGCCAGTAAACGACGCCTACTGATGACCGCTGTCCAGGCCATACTCCTATAAGGGGCTGAAGTGTGAGCGGACCCCCTAGATAAGTAGAGCCACAGGAAAAGACTAGCCCGAGTACAAAGACAAAGTGCACTGAGGGTCGCATCTGAGTACCGCACTGTCTCCAAGCCAGGGGTAGGAGTCATAGCCGGAGTTATCCCTATCGATCTCCTGGCTAAAGAACGGAAAGCGATGTTCTTCAGGAAAACCGAGGTAGGCAAAGAAGCTGCGTCTCGGGAAACAAGGGCCCTTACAATGGAGAGGTGGTAATAGACTTGGGAAGCAGAGACAAGATGGCGCTGGACAGCAAAGCTCATAAGAAACCTCAAGCACTGGGTAGACCGGAGTCATGGTGAGGTCGACTATTACCTCACCCAGTTCCTTAGCGGACATGGATACTTCAGATCGTATCTCTGGCCAGCTGTCTATACTGCTCAGAGATGTCCGATAATGTGGAACACACCTTCTTTGCCTGTGACAGATGGACACAGCATAGTTAGGCTCTAACTATGCTAAGGGATTATTTTAAAGGAAATATTTTTTTGGTTTAAAGTTTTAATAAATACAGCTTTTTCTTAAAAAAATAAGTTCGGGAAATTTTAGGTAGTACCTCGTATATTTCCTCTACAATTATTGAAATTACAATTTTCAGAACTGCTTTTGGAAAACAATAAATTTTTATTTTTTTTCATAGTTCTTATTTAGCAGCTATTGGCCCAAATTAACAAAAAATGATGTTTCAATTTAGCCTTGAGATATAACCCAACTGAACATGTGTTCCAAATTTCATTAAACTCGGGTTGGTAATAAAAAATCTCAATTTCAAATTTCTGTACATGTGGCAGACAGACAATCTTTACATACAGTAGAACCTCGATAATTCGGACCTCTTAAATCCGGACTGCCTACTGAAAAATGTAATAACTACAAATTCTATAAAAAAAATTCTGAAAGGTAAAAGTGGGATATCTCTTTGCAAAAAAGTATGGTGTGGGGTCATCTAAAACGAAAAACGAGATAGCATACTGCGATATGCGTCAAAGCTAGGTTCTGAAGAGGGGTCAAAAAACCGGAAAACGTTACGAACGGCAAATGATACCCTTTAGAAGATGCGATGTACATATGGTTTACCCAAAGAAGAAGCTCAGGCGCACCTTTATCAGGTCCTCTCGTCTGCGAAAAAGTTGTTTAACAGTTTATTCGAAAATTCGGACAAATCGATAATTCGGACAGTGTCTGGTCCCAATTAGTCTGAATTATTGAGGTTCCACTGTATCTTTAAACTGCTAAAACAAAGGACTCAGGGGACTGAGTCCTTTAACCGTGTTACACCAATTTCCACAATATAGAAGTGGATTTACCAATCATTCATATAATTTTGAAACTTAAAACTAAGATAAATAAAGTGAAAAGAATCCAACCTATCATCCATGTTAGAGACATAGTAACCATGCAGTATTTTATCCTTTATCCATGTAACAGCTTTCTTTGTAGCCTGAGGTACATCGGCATCCATAAGATACTTCCTGTAGATCATAGCAAGACCGTTCATCGCTTCTTTCCTGATTTTAAACTAAAACAATAAAGAAAGAGGAAGAGTTTCAATACTTATTCACAATTTAGAAAGTGTTCAACACAACAGTAATAGATCTAGGCAATAAGGACAGTAAAATAGTAACAAACTAATAACAAAAAGTTGATTTCAAGGACTAAAATTGATTAAGTATTCATTTATCAAAGTTCGTAAGCTTCCCCAGTAGGAATCATAAAAGCCAAAGTTCATTACTGAAGTTCCAGGTGAAGTCTAAATAGCTGGCTACTAATTTATTCTTCTTTCTTCTTTTAGAATAGTTCGCTTTCAGAAATTATATTTTTAGGAGATTTGTTTCACAATGATAAGGAAAGGGTCCATTATCAACAATTGAAGTATTTTCATGCTGAAAAATGTATCACCTGGACATCATAAATGACCACAAGAACACATTGGCAAGGATCTTCTAGCTAGCGCTCTTTTAAAACTATTTGAAGGAACATACCTCTAATAAACAATACCATAAAAAAAAAACAGTACAAAGACCAAAAGGCTACAGTGTTCGTAAAAAAAAAAAAAAAAAAAGTTCTATACATATTTTTACACCTTCCCTTACTGCCTCATTTATTGTTTTTATTCCCTTGAAATGTGAGTGTCGTAGTACACAGAAAACTAGACTGTGTCCTTACTATTGGTAAATAACTCCTTCTAATCATCCCTCCAGAATCAAAAAACCTGAACACTGATAATCTATTACATTGCCCTCTGTATATGAATGAAATGTTTAAAACAAAGGATATATTTTACCTTCTTGTCCAATGTTCTCTCCTTGACAAGTTCTAGAAGTTCATCACTACCTGAGACAACTTCAACATTTTTCTTAGCAGTAGAAACGATGGCTATAACAACCTAGAACACAAAATAATTCATTTATTAAAAAACATAGTTATAGGGGATAAGAATGTCCAAAGGGTTAAAGGTTATTCTCTCTGGAACCAAATTCCAAATACTAAGAGTAATCTGAGTTCAATTCCACATTAAATAAAAATAAGAGAAATAAACTTGTTATTTTAACTGATATAAGGTGGAACCTACTCAAAGTAAATAACACTCAAAATTAGTGAAGAAAATTTAGTTATTTTAACTGATATTTGGTGGAATCTACTCATAGTGAATAATGTTCAAAAATAGTGAAACAAATCTAGTTATTTCAACTGATGTATAACGGAACTAACTCATAGTGAATAAAACTCAAGACTAAACTTGAAACTTTGGTTATTTCTTGTGGAATTTATTCTTAATCAGTTGAAACCTCTTCCAACTAAGATTAGCTAAATTCAGTATTAACCTTTAGACTCCCATCAGCTTAGAAAGACCACCTGAGCTAACCATAAAGAATATTTTATGCAATACATCGCAATCTATTAACTCAATTAGAAACATTTTTATCGATATTTTCAGTCATTACTAATGATTAAATTTAGTAACATATACTTTAGATCAGGGGTCTCCAATCTTTTTGGTGAAAGGGACAGATCAAGGAAAGGATGGTCCATAGTGAGCCAGATAAAGTTAGCAACACTCTACCATCGGACTTTACAATGGTAGGCAATATCCGGATAAGCACAATCCATTCGGCTTAACAACTTCAATAACGCTCATGCTGATCTTTTTTGATAATTAAAATGGCATTTAATTATGGAGAACTTAAAACTTTGCATAGTATAGGTTCATTTGTTAACTTCTTTTGTGGCGTGGCGGGCCAGATGAAAACGTCTCATGTGCCAAATCTGACCCGCAGGCCGTAGTTTCGAGACCCCTGCTATAGATTATTACCTAATAATGTGCAATTTAAGTGGTTTAACTGGTATCAAAACATTTTTGTAGTTTTAAGCATTTTGAATAATAATTTATAGCTTTGTATTTACAAAATATTACTACTATTTTAACATAATTGTTTTTTAAAAAAAATCCATTTTTAGCATTTTTAAAGCCTCGGAAAACTACCAAAATGTATAGTTAAAGTATTTATTTAAGATTAATTGATGGTAAAAAAGAATCATAGGATACCTCGTATCTGACGCTCTCTTCAGTGTCGTGTTGCCTCATCTGAAGTGTTTCTATGATGTCTGGCCTCAAATCAGGATGGTTAAGTAAAAAGTGCATAGAGTACTGTACACACTTAATCCTAATAAACAAGTTGATATCGTTAAACCTGCAACAGCAAAATAAATATTACAACACGGAAATATAACAAGTATCTACAAACAATATTATTAAATTGGTAGTTCCCTCAGAAAGGTATATCAAACAACAAATTCCACAGAAGAAAATTTAAAATTTTGATTATATAAATCTGCAAGCAATAAAAGTTAAAATACAAATTCATATTTTACAATTTTGGTAGTATTCATACTACGGAAAGATTAAATTAAAAGTTAAAATACAATATATGATATCTTAAAACAGAATATCTCAAAACAAGCATCGTACCTTCCGAGGAAAGCTCTCCAGAGCATCGTGTGAGTTTTAGCTAGATTAGATTCCTTTTCGGAAAACATTTTAGCCAATAGTGATACTGCACCGAGACGCTCGTCTTCAGATGAAGACTTGAGTTTGACTTCGAGTTGTGGCAACACTGCAAGTAGAACACTCGGACAGATCTTGTTTAGCTCGTAGATGAGATCAAATACTTTGTTCGATATTGTCAACGATTTCTCTTCTTTGCCCATTATCAGTACATGGTTAAAAAACTACAACAAAATAATAAAATAGTTAATATAATAAAGAGAAAAATAGAAACAAAATCTGAATTAAGAAAAAAAAAAAAAATAAAATAAAATAAATAGAAAACAAGACAAAGTCAGTTCAAGGTAGTAACAAGTTCAGTTTTAAGGTAGTAAATATTGTTTTTCAGGTGACCAAGAATTGCTTAGATTGAGTATTTGCCAGGAGTAAAATTCATTGGAACATGGATTTTTCAGGTAATGATGGGTTAAGGCTTGCAAGCCTATGTACAGAGATTACTAATAAGGATTGATTATAAGGGATTACTAGATTGCTACATACAACCATAAATGTCTAAAATTGGGTAGCTCTTTATTGTGTAGTTTTTTGAATGAGCATAGTGAGTTCTTCATTGCAGAGACTTGGGATTTTACATTTGTTTGTGTGTTTATCTAATGATAACTGGAGTAAAAATTGATCAATTTGAGAGAAATTCGGCACGCTGGTATATCTCAGCATTTGTGATAACATTATAGTTTTTGGAAATTTCACACTTAATTTTTAAAGATAGTTAATATGGCAAATGAATAAAAAAAGGTTTTAGTCAGCAAGCAAGGTTGTACATTGTTTTAAAGGCATTTAAGAGTAGGAAAATAATACCTAATTATTAAAATTTCACACTTAATATATTAAAGATGGCAGATGCAGACGCTAAAAACAAGTTTTTAGTGAGCCATGTCATACATCAATTTAAAGATCTTGAAAATTAGGAAAAGATTAAGTAACTATTATAAAGAAATTTTCATGCTTATATTATAGCATAAATTAAATATCATTTAAGCTCTTTATGGTAGATTAGGAATATGTAAGTATTTCTCCGAAGTTTCCTGGTAGCCATATTGAAAACAAATATGGCCGATATATGAGCACAATTCTAAATGAGTTTTTTATTCTCTGAATCACTAGTTTAAGTGGTATTTCAGAGATCTTTCGATTGTAAATCCTAAAACCACCTAAAGTTACCAACAGTTTTCAGCTTGAGTGCCATCTTTGAGGAGTAGTTTTGCCCACTAATTATTATCTGATGACAATTTCTTGGCCTATAACTATTTACAGTATTAGATGAATATTCCTTGTTTATAGTGAGAATCCATACATATAATTAATAAGCGAAGTATTCAAAAGAATATTTATTTAAGTAAACAAAAGAATTACTCTTTGATATGTTTTTTCCCCATTCTTTAGTGTTAGTATAATATAATACCTAAATAGTAAAGCTTCCTTTCAATAAAGATCTTAAAATTAAGTCCAAATTACACGTTTATACTATACTAGCTGGGTACCCGTGCTTCGCTACGGAGTGTTATTATAATTAGATAAGTTTATAAACAACCATAATAAAACATATAAATTATTTTACTATGCAAGAATATCTAGATTCTATCTCTCCCACCTATTTCTATACCCCCTCCTCTCCTCTTTGATGAGCTAATTACAAATATCCTAAATTCGCCCCCCCCCCCTAAATTAAAATATGACTAAACTGTACATAAAAACTATTACTGTACTCTTAAAGAGCTTTTGCATCATGAAGGGTATTCATTACATTGACCCCGTATTCATTACTTGTACCATACCTCTGTGTACCAAACTTAAATTTAAACTCATACAGACACTCTTCTTTTTATATAAGATATAGCTATATTTTCCATTTTACCCCCTCCTAAATGAAAACACATATGACAAAACTGTACATAACAACAATTAATGTAATCTTAAAGAGCTTTTCAACGATATCCATCATAAAGGGTATTCAGTACTTTGAATATCCCCGTATTCATTATTGTACCCTGTTTCCTGTGTACCAAAATTTAAATTTCGAAAATTCATGTAGACACTGATTTTTTCTTCCTTTGAAGGTCAAGTGTGCATTTTTTTTATCGAGATCGGACTAAAACTATGGATTTGTATAAAGAACATACACACATACGTTGACTTTTAGATATATTTTTCCATTTACCCCCTAAATGCACGTAAAAACAATTATTGTACTCTTAAAGAGCTTTTCAACACTATGCATCATGAAGGGATTTCAACTTTGACATTTGTACCCCGTACCCCTGTGTACCAAAACTTAAATTTCGAACATTTATGTAGACAGAGATCTTCCCCTTGCTTTGAAGGTCAAGTGAGCAAATTTTCATCGAGATCGAATTAAAACCGTTGATTTGTATAAAGAACATAAACACACTCACACATACGTTGACATTTATAGATATAGATATACATTTCTATTTTACCCCCCTCCTAAATAAAAATATGACAAAAACGTATTTAACAACAATTACTGTAGTCTTAAAAAGCTTTTCAACGATATGCATCATGAAGGGTATCCATTACTTTGACATTTGTACCCCGTACCTCTGTGTACCAAAATTTTAATTTCGGAAAATGATGTAGGCAGTGACCTTCACCTTGTTTGGAAGAAAAAGAGTGTAAATATTCATCAAATTGGGATAAAACTGTAGATTTGTATAAAAGACATTCTCTTATATAGATACTCTTCTTTCTATATATAGATATAGTTATATTTTCCATTTTACCTCCCTCCTAAATGAAAATATGACAAAACTATACATAACAACAATTACTGTACCCTTAAAGAGCTTTTCAACGATATGCATCACGAAGGGTATTGATTATTTTGATCCCGTATTCATTACTTGTACCCCGTACCCCTGTGTACCAAAATTGAAATTTCGAAAATTCATGTAGACCTTGATTTTCCCCTTGCTTTGAAGGTCAAGTGTGCAAATTTTCATCGAGATCGGACTAAAACTGTAGATTTGTATAAAGAACAAATAAGATATAGCTATATTTTTCTATTTTACCCCCCTCCTAAATGAAAATATGACAAAAGTGTACATAACAACAATTACTGTACCCTTAAAGAGCTTTTCAACGATATGCATCATAAAGGGTATTCATTACTTTGACCCCGTATTTATTACTTGTACCCCGTACCCCTGTGTACCAAAATTGAAATTTCGAAAATTCATGTAGACCTTGATTGTTTCCTTGCTTTGAAGGTCAAGTGTGCAAATTTTCATCGAGATCGGACTAAAACTATAGATTTGTATAAAGAACAAACACACACACACACACACACACACACACATACGTTCACTTTTATATATATATAGATACAGTAGAACCTCGCTTACACGACCCTCAATAACACGACAACCTCAATTACAAGTGAAATTTTCAAATCCCCTTGAGATTGCCATAACACATAATGTTAAATTAACCTCTATAACGCGAATTATTATCCAAACAACCTCAATAACACGGATTTTTTCCAATTCACAACGTAACTCAGAACCTCTATAACAAGTCGTTTTGAGAAGTCAACCTCTATAAAGGAATGGGTCGACCTTGAATAAGTCTAGACTTGAAAACCCTGCCCATTAACCTCGTTAACACAACTGATAGCCACAATAACCTTGATAACACAAACCTCAACAAAAAGAGCACCTCGATAACAAGACTGTTTCCCTAATCCCCTTGAGACACTTCTTATCGAGGTTCTACTGTAATATGTTTCTTAGACCTATACAAAGTTTGTATCACTGAGCAAATTTATTAAAACATTCAGTAATGCAGTCTTGCAATTAACTGATAATAATTTAAACTCAAAATCTTTTATGTTTTTGTTTTGGTCATCACTCAATGCCTAAACTAAAAGCTATTTTACTCTCCATGGTTGAATATTATGCTTTAACAAATATAATTTACTTTTTAAGTTTTGGTAGTTTTCATACTACGGAAAGTTAAATTTTAATTTAAATCAAATTATAATTATTATTAACTACGGGAAACAGACAGTGAAAAATACACTCCTGTGCCGGGATTTGAACCACGGGCCTCTATATTTCCAGTATAGCGCTCTTCCATCTAAGCTACGCAGGAGAATGATTTTTCTGATATAGAGATTTGATATAGAGGCCCGTGGTTCAAATCCCGGCACAGGAGTGTATTTTTCACTGTCTGTTTCCCGTAGTTAATAATAATTATAATTTGATTTAAATTAAAATATAATTTAGTTAATTTATTATTGGATTACTAAGACATTTAGTACAAAATACTACTTACTCCTTGAATGTAAGGTTCGAGAGTGTCACTACACTTGACTATAAGTTCCTTTGCAAGGACGTAAGCGTTTTTCCTCTGTGATTTGAACGGTTCCACTATATTCATGAGAATGATGTCTAAAAGTTCATTATATACAATATCAGACTCGGTGATTAGTGGGCACAACACGTCCAGCATGAAGCTTTTCACTTTAACACTGTGTTCATCACTGAAACATAACAAATACAAAAAATAAATAAATATTTAAAGGCTATTTTGAAATAATATACCGAACTGCTTTGAAAATATAAGATGCCCTTAAATATGTGTGTTTGTGACAAACACATCCTGATTTTCACACCACAAATTTGGAAAAAACACCAATGCACCGAAGATAAGACGCACCCTGTTTCAAAGGAAGAATCTTCAGCTCTCTTTTTTAACAACTTGTTCCAAATTTAGGCAGTCTGGCATGGGTTTTCATTTAATTTTCCAGAAGGCTCCACCCAATACATTCATCTTATAATATATTTGGCGTGATCTCGTGCCTCCTATATCCGTTAGCCCCAACTGTTACCAACTGAGCTACTGGAGAATGATTTTTCTCTGTCGTTACCGATACAAATTCCCGAATCCAAGCTTTCAATCTTTTCTACAAGTCTAGCAAGCCAAATATTCACGGCAATAGAACTAGACCGAGAATTAATGCTTATAATTATAAAGTACTCAATTAGTACCTGTACCTCAGTTGGTAAGAGCACCTGTAACGGATATATAGGAGGCCCGTGATTCAAGTCCCGGTGCTGGGGTCTATTTTTCTCTGTATGTCTCCTGTAGTTAATGATAAATATAATTTGATTTAAAGTAAAAATTTAATCTTTTTGTAGTATGAATACTACCTAAAAACTTAAAATTTGAATTTATAATCGATTGTACTAGGTACAGGTACTAATTGAAGTACTTTATAATTATAAGCGTTAATTCTCGATTTAGTTCTATTGCCGTGAATATTTGGCTTGCTAGACTTGTAAAAAAGATTGAAAGCTTGGATTCGGGAATTTGTATCGGTAACGACAGAGAAAAATCATTCTCCAGTATAGCTCAGTTGGTAAAAGCGCCTGTAAGGGATATATAGGAGGCCCGTGGTTCAAGTCTCGGAGCTGGGGTCTATTTTTTTCTGTATGTCTCCCGTAGTTAATGATAATTATAATTTGATTTAAAGTAAAAATATTATCTATGAGAGAGTCTGTTCAACAGATACAAGTATAGTGCATGACAATGTGTTATCTCCTGCAGTGAATGTGTGGTGTTAAGTAATACATTTTAATTACTGTGGCACAACAAAATTTAATTATGTCCATGCAATTAACTTATTAAGAATTTATTACAAATATTATATTTAATCAAATATATTTTGTCAAATTTTAGTCCAGAGAAAGACAGTTTGTTTTCGAATTCGCTGTTGGGAGTGAAAATTGTGTAGAAATCGGTCTAAATATTAGATTATCTTCCAAAATATCAACATATATTGTTTGTTTGTTTTTAATAAAAACTTAAAATTATTTAAGGTTTTTGTTAGTTTTATTGTTTGTACCATTGCTTATAACATGCATTTTTTTTAATATGTACACATCATATTAAAAAAAAAAAAAAAAAAAAAATGACAAAAAATATTGGTGTTAGTCTTTCTGTGCATTGTACAACATGAAATTCATTTAACAGTCCCCTCAGTTTTGTTTTGATGAAAAAGATTTTCACTGAAATTAGCATAATAAACTCTATGCCATAACATTTGTAAGAAATAATAAAATAATAGTATAATAAATCATAATAATCTTTATATTAATATAAAGATTATTATTATTATTAGCTCAGGACACAATGTTCTCTAGTGGAGAGATAACCTTTTTGAGTGTTATAATTTTAATTTAAAATTATTTATTATAGAAATTTTTGGCATTTATGTACTAAATGCTCTTTTTTGTATCAATTTTATTATTTAATACAGGTTTTGAAAAATAAATAAATAAAAATACCAATAGTTACAAAGATGTGATTCTTAGTAACATAAAAACCTCCTCCACAAGATAAAAAAAATTGTTTTTATCCAAAGATAAAACAGATCTTTTACATGGAGAGAGTTTATGTTTTTCCTTTTAAGATTGAACTAGAGTTCTATTACTATAAAATTATTAATAAAAGTTATTAAATACTCACTTGACAATTTTAAACATTAATGAAAAGAGATTGCAGAAGATCTCTTGACAATCTTCAAGATCGAAGCACATGTTGAAGGATTTGACGTAGGCGAGATTTTCCAGAAGATAGAAGTAACGCTTGAATGCCGGATCTTTAGGATCCTTCAAACCTCCTAGTTGCTTTATCAAGAACATGAATATCATCTGGAAACAAATAAAACAAATAATTAGTGTTTACAAATGTAGACGAAGATTGGTAGCTTGTAAAAATGGAAGTAAGTTAGTGTTCCATGTGATACACAAACTGACTTGTGGCGCTCTGTGGAAAACAAATTAACTTGTGGCAATCTGTGGAAAACAAATTGACTTGTGGCAATCTGTGGAAAACAAATTGACTTGTGGCAATCTGTGGAACACAAATTAACTTGTGGCAATTTGTGGAACACAAATTGACTTTTGGCAATCTGTGTATTAGTGGGCAATTTTCAACTGGAGTGGCCAAGTCTGGCTGGATTTCCTATCCTCAGAAAAGGAGTGGAACGACTGTGAATGACCAGCTTTAATTTTTATTGTAAGTAGTTACAAAATCAAATGTTTCTCTTAATAAATGAAGATCTACATTAAAAGCAGGCTAATTTAAACAATGATTGAGTTAGATTAGTTATTATAAATGTTTGTTTGCACAAATGATGGCCTCAAATATCATAAAAATCTAAGATTGCAATTCTGCATCTCAAAAAACTCAACTAAATTGTTCAAGCATCTTCAGGGATATTGAAAACAAAAGTGAATGTTTCCAGAAGCAATGACAAAATTAACTTATTGCCTACTGAATCAACGATGGAGCACAGAGATAGGAAGATATTAGCTATAAAACAAAAACGAACTAGAGTAAAAACAGTTATTTGGCAATACATGTTATTACTGTTCTGTTATCAGGAGATAACATGTTCCAATAACATGTTATTTTGAACTGCTCTGTTATTTTTGACCCACCTCTACAACGAAGTGAACAATCCGGAGAAGAGATGTGTTGCATTTAAATAACCCTCTAAAAGGACATCGTATAAGCTGAGCATCACATAGTAAGTTTTTTATTTATTGAGTTAACATTATGCTGCTTATATCCCTAATGATGTTTTAGGATATGCCAGAACTTCACATTTTTTACGACCAAGTCTTTTTTGAGATACTGACCGATATAGATGAGGACTCAGGCCACACAAATCCACATATCTCACCCAGGTGAGAATTATAATTAATGCATACCTTGACTTTATCTTGATCCTTGTAAGGTGCCTCCGGGGCGTAGACTCTGAGAACATCTGCTATACAGCATGCGATAAGTAGTTGCACATCCCGTGACTGATGTGATAAGAAATGCTCTTCGGCTAGGTGAATAGCTAGCGGTATATATTGTTGATACATCCCTTCGTCTTGGCCCATCGCCTGAAGCGTATGGGCCAATGTCTGAAACAATCAAAGCAATAATTAATATTAATTGAATAAAATCAAATTTTTAGAAATAATAATGTACTACCCAAGAGGTATAAAATGGTAGAAGAGTATTTAATTTATTATATCTACACACCCTAAGAAATAGTAACAAACTATAAGTAGATGGATAAATCATATTTATTTGAACATTGTAAATTATCTAAATTATTTCAGGAGTATCTACAATAATCAGTTTTATCAATTAGTTCTGTATACTATATTCAATGCTAGTGGTGGAACGAACAGGCAATCAGGAAGCTTATTCGAGCGTTCTACACAGTATGGAGTTCAGCCACTTCACACACTAATGTATTTCCAAAGTGAATACAGTGTGATAAATAGTTATCATTGATTAATCTAGTGCTAGTATTAGAACAGGAAGAGCGAACCACTAGTTTGAACCTACCAATTAAGCCACATATTTGAGCCCCATTTCTGATACGGTATTCGGGTATTAAGCTCAGCCACTTCATACACCAATGTACTGCAGAAGCGAATAAGGTGTTATCAATAGATGCCCTTGTAAATCAATATGCACCAAACCCATAGACATCCCCGCAGAAGTGAACAATACCTTTACGATCACAGCTACCCTGAACACTAGTATAGTGTACTTAATATGGTTGGCATATCTGTTAATTTAAGAGTAAAAGAGCAGGTAGTAAAGTAAGGGAATTACGGAGAAATATGATAATATTTCCTTTACTCTCAATCTTAAGAGTAAACTTAACCAATTGTACCACTAATCTAATGGGTCCCGCAGTTGAAATTACAAAGTTTCATTTAAATATATCAATACTCTCTGAGATTGTTAATTTCTAAAATAATAATCTGTACTTAAAACTCACCTTAAGACGTCTAATAAGCTCATCTGGTCCAAGATCCTCAGTTATAGGTCTGCAGCCTTGAGGATAAACTATCTCGTGCGGCATGGCCTCTTCTAATAATTACACTAAAACAAAAAAAAAAACAAAAAAAAAAAAAAAAATCAAATAACATATTACATCATTTTGAAAACGTAATAAATACATTTAAAAGAGACATCATTCTGAGTATTATAGTTTATTTATTTGTACAAGCTGGAATTAATCATTTTTACCTCCAATTGTCTAACGTCAATTGTTATTCTAACGGAAATAGTTAGTTATTTAAAATATTTTAATAACTGCGGGAGACGGAGACACACAGATAGTCATAGAGATATAACAAGGGCATAGTTTAGAAGAAACAGGTCGACTTAAGCAAGAGACACTATTTTACTTTAAGGCGGACTCATTACACTTTTAATAAACAATTAATATATATACACTTTTAATTAATTTCACTATGTTCTCATGGTGCAGTGCATGATGGTTCATTCAATGAAAACTTCTTAATTATTAGTATTCTCTATCAAGTTATAAGGCTCTTTCACAGGCCTGGGTGGCTCGGAGGCTAGAGTGCTCGCCTTGCGATAAGGCAAGTTAAGCAGCATCGAGCCGGGTCAGAAGGTGACCACAGCTCTGGGTTCAATTCCCGGACCAGGCACCCCGCTCAATGTCCACCCAACATTGTTTAAACAAGTGGGAAGCTCCTCGAAAGAGTGGTGTCACCAGGTTTCGACCTGGAAACCATGATGATGACACTCCTGGTTGTAATACAACTAGGAGGGGAGTCATGGTTGACGATCATATCTTCACACAGGTGAGTGAAGAGACCCGGGTTTGTTCTATGAGCTCACCTAAGTGGCCTGCATCTTCGGGTGTAAAAGCCCCCCGGAAAAAAGAAAAAGAAGGCTCTTTCACAGTTCAAAAGTACTTCCCAGTACGAAAGGCGGTTTTCAATTTTTTTTTTTAATTTAGATTACAACCTCTGTCTTAACTACTACACTGATTCTTTATGTTACGAATTATGACTCATCTCAGCGGAACTAAATATGACCCTTAGCAGTTGAAAGCCGGCTTTATAAAATAAAATTACTTTGTTGGACAAATGTCTTTCTCCATTCTTAATCAAGTCACTCCACTGCTCAACTACAAAAAAATAAATTTCAAACAAGTTTAATTTATTCGTTTCTTTAGCCAGTGTCTGATGAGTGTTTGTTGTCAAAGCATTGAGGTGTGTTGTCAAAGTTCAGTAGCAGCTTTGATGTTTTTTTTAGAGAGGGCACATAATTTGGCATAATAAGCACAACCAGGACAATCTTCAGTTTATTTCACTCTAGTTTTAATTGTCGTAAGATACTTCAGGTTTTAAGTATGTACAACTTATTAGTCTAGCAAGTAACTACTGCAATTGACATGCACACAGAGAAATAGAAGTGTAAAAGAAAAATGCTCACCTCTCAAAAAGAAAGACTAATAATAACAGATGGTTGAACAATATCAAAAAATGCCTAACGATTCTTAGATTCTTCTATTTTATAATATACTTAGATTAAATAGCTGCTACATAGTCAGCAAAATCTTCAAAAATATAGTAAAATTTGCATACTTCATAAATTTTATTTTTTTATTTCTTTAAAGTTGTCAGAATGCTTAATCAAAGTCAACACAGCAAAAACAGAAAATTCTCTGGTTATCTACGAATAGAATATTTAAAAATATTAGGACAATATGTAAGAGTAGCCTTTATTATAAATATCTACCTTATCAGATCCCAAAATAAAAAAAACATTCTTATGCTAATACAACTAAAATAATATGCATCTAGTTTGCTTAAAAACACAAATTAAATTATCTTTACACATTTTAAACTCATCATATGTTCACTGTGAGACCATCATTAGTGCATCTTTAAATAAAATACTGTTAAACATTTAAAAAATAGAATGTGAACCTCTCCAAACATCAAGCTGCTAGTGTGAAAAATACTCTTCAGACTTATAGGTTTGTTACAGCGTTGGTGGCCGAAAAGAAGTTAATGATGAATCTAAACAAAATTAGACACATTCTATTGAGTTTTGGTTAATTTCTGATTTGCCATTAAGGGCAAATTGCCAGAGAAATTTCCTAAAGGGTGGTTAGAGGTGGTTCTAAATCTCGGCCTGACACATACAATATGATTTAACCGCTATTATTAAGTATTAACAGTCAAGTAATTTTTACCCCCACTATAAATTTTATTTGCTTACCCAAAAAAAAATTTTTTTTTTATAAGAGATATTTTGTCATTTAATGTAAACTAACTGTGTAATGTAATGTTGTTCTGTTTATACTTTCTTTTTTTTAAAAAAAGAGTAATAAATTAGGGTAGTTTATTTTATTTGATTAATTTACATAAATCCTAATTAACATAGAATTATCAAATATTCTAAAATTTAAACTTCATATTCCTATTGATATTTAATTAAAGTGGAAAAAATTGTTCAGTAAGAGTTACATTTAGGTGGAAGAGCTTATCAAGCCTGCAACTAAAAAGATATGTAAACCTGCATTACATAACTGTTCAGAATATTAAGGTTCAGTAGATAATTCAACAAATAAGCAACTAAAATTGACAGAGTTACATTGTTTTATT
Organism: Gerris lacustris; assembly: GCA_951217055.1. Classification (NCBI taxonomy): domain Eukaryota; kingdom Metazoa; phylum Arthropoda; class Insecta; order Hemiptera; family Gerridae; genus Gerris; species Gerris lacustris. Next base: position 13,027,793 of record OX578278.1, on the reverse strand, counting down.
AATTTAAAAATGATTGATGTACACGTATTACTCATCAAGGCATGTTAATATAGCCTGGGCGCTCTGTACCTCTAAGGAACTTGTAACAAGAGTTACTCAAGAACTTGTTTTTATTGTTTTCTATCATAATAGTGATAAGAGAGAGATAACACATCATCGTCAAACCTAACAAATAAAATAATAGGACTAAAATATCATTTCTGTAAATATAACTTAATAAGACATTACAATTAAACTTATTATGTAAAAAGTAGGTAATTTAAATTAGACAGTAGCAGGTAGGATAGAATAAAATGAATAAATCACTTTTGAGCGAATCTAATATTAAAAAAAAATCTTGTTTCTTCTCTTAATTTCTTGGCAAGATAATCTGCCACATAATGCATACATGAATGAAGAAATTAACGTACAACATGCCTTATTTAACTAGGAATCCAACTCAAATAAGTACATGTTTGGTTCAAGGAAGTTACTTAAGACTTAAAAACTAATACAGTAGAACCACACTTACATGACCCTTAATAACACGACAACCTCAATTACAAGTGCAATTTTCAAATCCGCTTTAGATTGCCATTAACACATAATGTTAAATTAACCTCTATAACGCGACTATTACTATCCAAACAACCTCTATAACACGGATTTTTTTCCAATTCACAACGTAACTCAGAACCTCTATAACAATTCGTTTTGAGAAGTCAACCTCTATACAGGAATGGGTGGACCTTGAACAAGTCTAGAGTTGAAAACCCCGCCCTTGAACCTCGATAACACGACCCTCACCAAAAAGGTTATTTTGGCTATCAGTCGTGTTATCGAGGTTAATGGTAGGGTTTTCAAGTCAAGACTTGTTCAAGATCGACCCATTCCTGTATTGAGTCGCGTAATAGAGGTTGACTTCTCAAAACGACTTGTTATAGAGGTTCTGAGTTACGTTGTAAATAGGAAAAAAATTCGTGTTATTGAGGTTGCTTGGATAATAATAGTTGTGTTATAGAGGTTAATTTAACATTATGTGTTATGGCAATCTCAAGGGGATATGAAAATTGCACTTGTAATTGAGGTTGTCGTGTTATTGAGGGTCGTGTAAGCGAGGTTCTACTGTATTAGATTATCTCTTTTGGATACTACCAAAAATTAACTCACGAAAAATATAGTCACTGTGTAGGCCTCCTTCCATGTTAGTATTTTTTTTATATTCAAAGTTCAGTTGTCCATGATTGGTAATCAATTTGGTTGCCTCAGAAACCTGGACATTATAACATTACCAAGACACATTCATTTTAGTTCGTCTTCAGAATCTGAGATTTATCTTAGTTACTTAACATCCTTAAAATAAATAAATAAATAAATGAAATAAGTGCACTTAAGGTGGAGATATTGATAAGCAAGAATGCTTGCGGCTGATAGAATCAGCCACTTTGTCTCAATAACAATGGTTTCATGTTATCTTTTATAACATGGGTTGTACTTCAAGTAATATACCAATAAAAATTGGGGGAATTAGACCTGGCTACCATCCCTCTATTGACCTTAGATTTCAAGAAGCATAGTGTTAAAATTAAAAGATATTAATTAGTTTTAAATATTATAATAAATTTATATTTGTCCAATAATAAAATGATAAGGCTAAGCTAAGTTCCATAGACAAATATTTTTACTGCTTCTACAGTCTTTAAAACTGCTATAAAATAACTTCTGAGTAAGCTATAGGATGCCACACATACTTCATACTGAAGCAGACTGTAGGTGAAGATATGCACCAAGGTCATACTGCCTAGATAATAACAGATAAACAGTCCTATTTGTGGATCTATTCTGGCTTCACAAACTTCTAATTTTATTTTTTGACTTCAAATTATAAAAATATTTTTACTACAGTAGAACCTCGTTTACACGACCCTCAATAACACGACAACCTCAATTATAAATGCAATTTTCATATCCCCTTGAGATTGCCATAACACATAATGTTAAATTGACCTCTATAACACGACTATTACTATCCAAACAACCTCTATAAAACTGATTTTTTTCTAATTCACAACGTAACTCAGAACCTCTATAACAAGTCGTTTTGAGAAGTCAACCTCTATAAAGGAATGGGTCGACCTTGAATAAGTCTACACTTGAAAACCTCGCCCTCGAACCTCGATAACACGACTGATAGCCAAAATAACCTTGATAACATGACCCTCAACAAAAAGAGCACCTCGATAACAAGACAGTTTCCCTAATCCCATGAGACACTTCTTATCGAGGTTCTACTGTACTTATATAATTCAGGCTGACTGACAGATTGTGATATTAATATAGTACTGCTAATATTATGGAATAAATAATAACACTTGGGTTAATAACTGATTTGTAATTTTCAGAGGTCAATTTAAGTGATATTCCTTAAATATCACTGGATATTAACACTTTCAAAATGCAACAGGATGATATCAAATTGTCAAAGGAATATAAACTCTCTTGTGTATAGAAATGACTATATTTTATAAATATCCTCTGTTCTGCATGATAACCGCTTGTTATTCTACCGGTAAGATACAACAATTTAAAGGTAAAATATATAGATTACAAAATGCTACGCCTTTCCTTTTTAATGTTGAAATCAAATTGACTGTGGAAGTATTTGGGGCTCAGGAGTACTTCGTAAAGCTTATTTGAGCAGTAGTAAGTGTATCAACAATTTGTTTTTAACTACTTATACATGCAGTAATAAACTGCTTCTGTTGCTTAGGCCTAAATCATTTCATTTTGTGTATATTCAAAATAAACCATCTAACGATTTACCTATTTAAAATTATTATTTTTATTTTTTTAAAAAAAGGAACCTTATATAGTAATAACATACAACAAATTTACGTAAAAACTACTTTATAAAAAAATATTAGAACAGTGTTAACATAGATTTTTAACTGTTGTGGAAAAAGTTAGGTACATAACATTTTTACTTAGGATGATCTATTACTATAAGGAATTCAATAGAAACGCAGTAAGCATATTGTTTATAAGATAGGAAACCAAGATATTGAGTTTATGATTTAATAAACTTGCTAAGTTATCAATTTTAAGTTGACGTGATAAAAACACCAGTAAAGCAGAGGTAGCAATAAACAAAATACTAGTAATAAATATGAATACGTTTTACAAGCGGCAGAGATGTTTTGGTGCATTGTATTTGGTAGAAAATGAAGCATTGTGTTGTCTATAACGAATGCATCTTTGTACTTACAGATGACAGAATTGACATCTATCGTATTTGTAGCCAACTTTCCAAACAACCTAATCTCCACACAACGTTCAAGTACTTAATATCTTTACATGTTTATACAGAGATAAAAAACAAAACTGTTAGTACGGCTTTATCACAGCTTGGAAAGCCAATAACAGTAGGATACTAGGTTATATCTAATGACCCGATTAACCAACTGTTACTTGAATATCATTAAACTAAAAAGCGTTAGTAACACGTTTCTACAAGTAATTATAAACTATTACAAGTGTATACGAAGAGTAAAATGTTTTTAAATAGTAATAACACAAGGAAAATAGTTCCCTCCATAAAGTAGGCACATTAATGATGCCGTTGAAAAACAAGTGTAGAGTAGGCGAACCGAAATCGAGAGAGAGGTAAAAGAACGGTTTAAAAAGTATAGAAATGTAATGCTACACAAGTTAGGAATCCTTAGAACGAAATAAATAATAAAACAATACCTAGTTTTACATACCTAAAGAATAAATAAGATCCGACCGAGGGTAAGGACGAACTAAGCTGGAGAGCTTACGGTGCTACCCCTCAACTTAAACGGGTAAACAAATTGATAAAGTATAATCATCGCCACCAATTAAAAACAACCGAGCTTATTAAAGAACGACTCCCGTTGATATTAACATTATTTCGAAGCGAAATTAAGCGTTAAAAACAACTAAAATAACAGAAGACGCTTGAGGAAAACCATTTCTCAACAAGTCACTTTATAAAACTAGGGTTTCCGCAGGGTTGCCACACGTGGAAAATTTATTAATGCTTCATTTCAGATAAGAGTCGAAGCGAAACTACCGTTACCATTTACAAATTATATTATATTTTAACATTATTAATTAAATTTTAACACACTTTGAATAAACAACCTCTAAAGAAGTTTAAAAAAAAACTTAAAAATGTCCGAATGCAGCTTGCGTTTCAGGACACAAAAATGAGCCGATTAGCCGCGCTTTTGTTATCAATCTTAACTCGTAGTTATATGGTGTGTTTACTAATAATTAAAACAATTATAATTTTATATCAATTAAATTTATATTCTAATTAAATGTATTATTTGAAATTAATTATTTTTACTTTAAAATTGTTTATTAAATAGTTTAGTTTACACTGCTGCTACCTATTGAATATAATCGGTACTACTTTAGTTTTGTCTTTCAACAAGAGATAGAGTTCAAGTCTACGTTTTAAATTAAAAAACACTTAGTCATTTGTTACTCCTACTTTAAATCTTAACTGTCATCTGATAATGTAATTGAATTGGTAGTATTTTTACATTGTTTTATGATTATTAGATAACAAATTTAAGTTAATAAAGTAATATTCTTAATACAAAGAAATGTCAAATGATAAAGATGGGAAATTGGACGAAGATAAGAAAAAAGAATACGAAAAAAACGTGATAAAATCTCTTGATTTAGATTTTCTTAACTATATAAAACAGTTAGAAGTATGCAGACAGCAAGTATGTTTGGAATCAGATAAAGATCTCATAGAGGTAATTTTTCTTGTGTTAGTGTGCTTGAACATGTGATATCAGTTTTCATTAATTTGCTATTCATTCCAATTAATTTTTTTTTTATTCAAAGATCGACATCTGAAGATTTTTTCTTTTCTTGAATATTCGTATTACTCTATTTTTTTAATTTACTGACAAAAACGCGTGAACGAACATAACTAACAAATTTACAATTAGTGGAACTTAGGTACTACTAGTAGAATGTTTTTTTTTTGAAGTGAAACTTCTTTGGCGGCGGTAGAGTGAATTTTTTCATAGAGTGAAATCGTGTAACGAAGTTTGCGATTCGAGACTCGTCCAAGTGTAAAATTTTTACTGATTAATTGTATTATATCTATTTAAAGACCAGAAATCAAAACAAACATTTATTTTTATTGGAATAAATGTGGTTGCCTTAGCGTAGCAATATTTATTTTTCAATTAAATTTCCCATAACCATTTCTTAATCCTGAAATAATAAATTCGTCAAAAAATGAAAGAGATATATGCATTCTAGAACGTAAGGCCCAATTCACACACGAGTGGCGTATGGCACTGAAGTGGCAATGGCGTGGCTCTGGCGTCTGGCGTGGAGCTGGTTTGTGCTACCTGTATGGCTTTACACTGTTGTACACTGGTATGGCGTGGCAGAGGGGGTCCACCATGACCGATCCTCGCCAGTCCCACGCCAGAGCCACGCCATCGCCACGCCAGTGCCATAAATACATCACTCGGGTGTGAATTGGGCCTAAGTGTCACTTCTAATGAGTTTTTTTTTTATTCTAAGCCTTAAGCTGGGTTTACACGATCCAAGTGGACTTGGACCAAGTCAGATTTGACGCTACTTTGATCGTGTAAACAGGCTATCAAAGTGTACGTGGACCATCCAAGTTGAGTTGGATGGCCCCCAACTTTTTTTGATCAAAGTAGACTTGGATGGAAATAAAAATGGCGCCCACCTGCAAATTATGAGAACGAGCTGTCAAAAATGACGAGTTTGTACCGTTTGTTTACAGGAAGGTACAGTTTGGTTTTAGTTGTTTGTTTTGTTTGGTTCTTACAGTTATTTTTGTATTGTTGTTTTAAGTTTAGGGTGTGTCCTCCATGAGTTTTAGTGTGTTGACAGCGCGGGAAAGTCGAGAAAATGGGGGAGCCAATGAGAGCTCAGGATTTTACTTGCTTAAGATTAATCTATGGCAGTCATAACATGAAACGAGAAAAGTTGGATCCAAACCAACTTTCTCGCGTTTATACCAACCTGAATTGAAACCTTCCAGCTTCCAGTCCTCTTCCTTCTTTTTTATATTTTTGTTTTCATTTTTCAAATCATCCATTTACATAGTTAATGTTAGTCATACATTTATTTTTTATTTTCCTTTTAGAAAGTTAGTATTGTATCTTTTAATAATAGCGCTCCATCCACTGTCGTTCTTTCCCGACAGACTTTCCTTTTTCTTAATCGCGAAGGAAAGCACGGCATGATTGATAATCATGTTCATTACCATCCACACAACCACTTTCCTGCACTCTTTCCTGTGAGACAATCCGCTCATTCCTGCAGGCTTGTCGTGTGACTACAATCCCTTCGTTGCCCATCCACATGAAATAGCATAATCCTGTTTGTTTTTAAATTTTGTGAGGCCAGAAGGAAAGAACGCGTGTGGGTGGTCTCTTTCCTCTCACTTTCCAAGGGAATGTTGTCTCGTCGAGGGAAAGCGTGTCGTGTCATACAGCCCTTTGGGATTCGTTGCCTAACTGGGATAATCTGTCAAGATTATAATCCTGCCGTTCTTTCCTCTTAAACCCCATACACTGACACTCTTTCTTGACGGAATCGGCTTTTCTTACGGAAAGAACGACAGTGGATCTCTACAGTTATCTCTATCAAATCCACATGACACTTATCGGTTGACAAGAATGGAGAGGAAGGCGCAACGGGATGATCTTGGAAGATTATAATCCTGCCGTTCTTTCCTCTTGAACCCCATACACTCTTTCTTGACGGAATCGGCTTTCCTTCCGGAAAGAACGACAGTGGATGGGGCGCTAATCTATCCGGCTTTGTTTATAACCTGAACGGAACACTGCGCAAGTGCACAGAGAAGAAAGGGTGGGGGTTTAACATTAGTTGTTAAAATATTAGAACTTAATTAAAGCTTCGATTTGTCTTGTTAATTACAAATAATATTACATTTCTAGGCGTGGTGTGATAAGCTACTGAGTGAGAAACGGATGTCCATTGGCAACAAGAGAAGAAGGAATATATTTCTAACTCAGCTGATACTTGCTATCAAGGAGAACAGAGTGTCCTTCAGTCCTGTGTTCTCCAAGCCACCGCTGCCTTTATCATCATATCCAGCATCTGTGTTCGGTTTCACAGCTCCGTCTAAAAACGTTGCTACAAATTATAATTTCTTACATATTCATTATAATTAGTAAGCGTGTGTAGTACATCCTAATTTTTAAGGTCCTTAAGCAAAACCGTGAATCCTTAAGGAGGCTCACGGGTAGCGGTTTGTCGCGAGTCCTGATTCATCTATGGCCTTCTTTCAGCGGATCCGCAAAAAGTTGGATCCATTCTTTTTCAAAAGTAATTATTGTATTTTAATAATGCAGTATATATTATTAAATAATATTATTTTTGTTTCCGAGCTTACCGAAGGTAACGGAAGCTATGTGATCGGTGATGTGATCGTGTGATGTTTAAATCATACAAATGTACTGTTTGACAAAGGAATATGATCTCTCAAGTGTATAAATTTAGCAAAGTTGTGCCGCCAAGAGATTCTCGACCTTATTATCTCCTTCAGTTCAGCCGAGAGTTCTAGTATACGAGAATTTGTATATATATATATATATATATATATATATATATATATATATATATATATATATAGAATTAAGCTGGCTTGTCAAGGCTACTGGCTTCTCTGCTGAATGGCTTTGGATGATTTATGACTGATTTTTTTAGTTGATGTCTTAATACAGAGGCCGCAATAACCGAAAAAGTTTTTGAATACTCTTCTTGCACCTTGCCTTCACGTCTTAAACGAGACATGGTTTATCATTATGTCCAGGGATTTGATGTAAGGAGTAAAGGTTACTTTTAAAAACACCCCTTTCTTGTAAATGTCACCCCTCTGCCACTACCCTTTGTATGAACCTATGGTAATCTATTTATATTTCTAAAGAAAATAAGCAGCTGAGACACCAATTCATTCATTAATTTTATTCAAGCACATCTAAAGAATTCATTTCACCGCTTTTTTAAGTTAATATAAAGAAATACATAAATAATAATAAATTAGATTGAAATTAGTGAGGTAGGGTTTAATAAAAACAACATAGTTTAACCAACAAGTTTTAATTTTCGTATAATTTATTTACATCATCAGGGTGTGTTCAATAATAGGTACTAGACTGTACTAACAATCTTAACATAGCAAAGTTTGAGATAGGTATGTTAGTATGATCTAGGAACTATAGGGGAGACCGGGGCACAGAAGACCTCCGGGGTACAGAGTTCCATTGAGTGTTTTGATTGAGTAATAGTGGCGCTACTAAGCGAAAATTTGTATGATCTATTAGAGTTAGTTTGTCTCTAGTCGTGAACAATCGGTAGCAGAGTTAACTACGTTTAATCAATTTTTACACACTTTTTTCAATTTTCAAGGTAAGTGCTCTAATATTTACGTTTTATTTAATTAAATATAACATTAGTTTGATTTAAACAAATTAACTATATCTGATAAACTTAGGTCTTATCTTTATAATGTACATTGTTTAAGTCTGTCGTGTATCTTGTCAAAAAATATTTTTTAATGACATGTGGCTTGAGGCACAGAGAGGCCTGGGCACAGTAAAGGCATGGGGTACACTAGACCTCCGGTCCTGTGTGCCCCGTGTTCAATAATTATTGAATAGCTGTTAAACCAATCTTGATTTCACCTTTGAAATACCGAACTAGTTCAAAAGAACAGTTTGTCCACATTTTTAACCTTTATAATTGCAATCTCATAAAGGTAGGGGCACACAGGTCCTATGTGCCCCTGGTGCAGGGGCACATAGGACCAATCGACTTTTTACAGAAAAAATAAAAATAAAATACTTATCATGAAATTTAAGAACTGTGAGTCGGGGAACAGTTAGAGAAATATTTATTCTAATGAATACTTCTCATTTACATAATTTTATTAAATAATGGTGAAGTTATCTGAACAAAAACCTTATTAGGTCCTATGTGCCCCGGTCTCCCCTATATAGGAACTAAATTTGAAGAGGAAATATAAAAGGACTTAAAATGGGGGACAAAATGGAGTTGAGAGTATAATAAACATTAGTAACCCAGGTAAAAGGATGTACTGTACATTTAGGTAAGGGGTAAGGGTAAAAGGGTACAACTAAGAAACTACAACAAGATCCTCAACCCTAGACTGTGCTTTTCTCCATTGTGCGACAACGACTTATCATAAAAGAAGTGCGTAGTTCAATAACCAAAAAACGTCTTCATCATTTTGTTTTAGGTGGAAAGAAAGAATAAATCATTGGATCTGAGCGATTATGTAGAGATATCTTCAAGTAAACGAACTTATATAGCAACTCAGGCTTTGGCTGATGGGGCTGGATTTATGGCTTACGTTGGACTATCTCTCGGCTCCAAACCAGACTGGTTCGACTCCCAGGGCAAAACTTTCTTGTAATTATTATTATGTTTTTATTGTACTTATTTAGATTGTAAAGAAAGAAGTGTAGTTCAATAAACAAACAACGTCTTCACATACATGTTTTTACTTTCTCATATAAAGAGAAAGTAATGTGATGGCTAAAATTCGATTTTGAGATTTTGAGGGATTTACTCCTTTGACGTCCTGAGTCCAAAGAAAAGGTTTTTAAAAGATGTCTGTCTGTCGTCTGTCTGTGCATACACCTAGAGCCAAAACTAATGGGCCAATTTTGACTATAATTTGGCATACATGTTTAGAAAAACCATACCCCATGGCGAAATCGAGAAATGAATTATAGCTCCTTATTTGGGGGCACCACCCTCCAAAAACTCTGCAAAAAACGTGAAAAAATTACTTCTCGAAAACGGTTCCAACGATTTTGATTAAAAAATTCTAGCACAGTCCATTTAAATAATCTAACGATATAAGCCGTTTTCCAGGGAAAAATCTAGTTCCTGAGAAAATAGCTTTAAACGCGGACGGAGAGAGGCCGGGTTCGATTCCCCGCCGAGAAGTTATTTTTATGATATATTTTGATAGCATGTTCAATGATTATTAAATGTACCTACGAAAACTTATTATATACCGAAAACACTGAGTTAAGTAATTATGAATAACTCGTATATAATATATAAGAAAATTTGTCTGAGTTGTCTCAGATCGATTTTTTCCCCTACGTTTTTAGAATATTAATGGATTTAATTTTTTATACATTCCTTTGTTTAAATTACTATTAAGTAAAAGGGATGTCTCCCTTCTTTTTTTATAAGGAGAGTTAGAACATAAGATATCGGTAAAAACATTGTTTTCTCTATTTCAGTGGCGTACGCAGGGGGGCCCAAGGCGCGAACGCTTAATGTTGTCCAACGAACTCGCCTTGGGAATTGGTAAAATGAACATGTGTAATAAATTTCAACTAAATCGGTCCAGTTTTACTCAAGTTATCGTCATCGGTCGATTTCGTGACGGTCAAGCTTCAGACGCTGTAACGTGCCATAAAACAATTTAGTAAATCTAAAATCCATTATGAGTTAAATGATTTCATAGTTTTACTAAGTCCAGGAGATTCTGAGTAATAACTTAATAACTTAGTCAGTAGACAAAAAATCAAGTTGATGGCAGTTTGCCACTCAATAGGTAACCTCTTTGAATTGGCTAACTAACCTATAAGTGACGAACTATCATCAACTTGATTTTTGGTCTACTAACTAATTTCATACTCAGGATCATGAAAGTGAAAACCATGTCCTGCAGACTAACTTAGCCGACCACATATACATATTCTTAAAAGGCACCAAAAGATGTCCTTCATTATACACAAAATTCTAGCTTGATGTTAGTTAGACACTTTTTTTGCACTCTATCTGCTGGAGTATATTTAGAGCATTACTTAATAAAACCATTTTAAATCTCTTTTAGAAGAGATTATTTATTTAACACACATGTATCAAGTAAATATATAATATAGTTTTTACACTATCCACCTTAAACCTGGGCGCACATTGAGACGTAGACGATGCAGGGCAGCACAGTTTTTCAACCGAAGAAATATTCGAATCGGCGTGAATTAAGGCGCAGAGCAAGACAGGACGGTATACTTCGCCAGAAGAGGCCTACCCAATACTAGTGAATCTGATGTCTAGTGAATTCGCTTGGCCTCCCACGTTTCAGCGGTTGAAACATGACCATACTGCCCTGCACGGCCTGCGTCTCAGTTAAGGCACTCGGGCTTAACTATTGTCAAATTAGTTGTTAGAATGCACACCTCAGCGCCCTAGGGAGCTCGCATGGCTCTCACTTTTTAATAATATACAAATATTTAAATTTTGTTTTTCTCAAATAAGACATGCGGTTTTAAAATAGTAATAATGAAGTGATAAAATGGTTTTTGGAATTTTTTTTTTTATTTGTTAATAAATTAATATTTGATTTCAGTAAAGAAATAGAAAACAGCGTTGGCAAGACATGTCCATCACAAAATAATGCCTGCAAGAAAACAGTTAAGATTAATCCAGTTCCAACAATCCACACTCAAGTTAGTATTGTTTATTTCAAACCATAATTATATCGTCAGTATAGAGCTTAGAAGGGACATAGATGGATCAAAGTAATAACAAAATTAGATGTGGGCCTCGGAACTATTCTCTCATCAAATAATAAGCTAAGATTTAAATCTTTTGTTATACAAAATCGTCATTCAACATTCTTTTCAAGTGCTTACACAGCTGCTAGTCCTGTTCCTAAGGAGGAAAATATCTTAAAACCAACATTCAACATTCATATTAATTGAAAAGATTTCTTTTTTGTTATGGAATGGAAAGAGCAGTAAGGAAAAGGTTGACAATATGTAAAAAGGAAACTCAATTTACATGAATGTTGGTTTTGAGGTACTTTCCTCCTTAGGAACAGGACTAGCAGCTGTGTAAGCACTTGAAATAGTACATTACGCGTCGAGTGCGGAAAGTAGCATTTTGCATGCGAGTGTGTAGTTTGCACCCGAGTGACAGCGAGGGTAGTAAAACCACACGAGCAATGCAAAATGCCGTTTTCGCACCTGTTGCGAACCGTAATTTATCTACGATTGTTAGATTTAAATAATAAATACAGAAAAAAATTAACTTCCTGCATGTAAGTTCGCATTTCTCTTTTGATAAAGATGACATTAATTCATTAGTTGTATATTTTGTGGCGTATTAATTATTTCGGAAGGCGTATTATTCTCCTCATATTCGTAATAATCATTTAAATCACTCATTGATTTTCACAAAAAACTCGATATAAACAGTTACTTTTATTAAACAAACAGCAAATTAGTTTTTTTAAATGTAAACAAACTCGCTAATCGTGCGTAAAGGTGAACAATTCTTCATTTTTACCACCCTAGGGCGGTAAGAAAAGGAATTCCTCAGAATTATAAGACGCGCATGCGCAATGAGTATACAAGTACGTGAAGAATCACTTTCTACGCATCTGAACAGAGATACAATGTTGATATTTCGTAACAATCGTAGATAAAGAATTTTATCTACGATTGATAAGAAATATAAACATTATATCTCTGTTTAGATGCGTTGAAAGTAATTATTTACGTACTTGTATTTATCGGGCATGCGCGTCTCATAGTTCTGAAGAATTCCTCTTCTTTACCACACTAGTGCGGTAAAGAAGAGGAATTCTTCAGCTTTACACACGATTAGCTAGTTTGTTTACATTTAACAAAACTAATTTGCTGTTCTTTTATTAAAGTAGCTGTTTATATCGAGTTTTTAGTGAAAAACAATGAGTGAATTAAGTGACTTTGACGAAAATGTGGAGAATAATACTCCTCCAGAAATAATTAATTCGGCAAAAAATACAACTCAAGAATTAATGCCATCTTTATCAAGAGAGAGATACGAACTTACATACAGCAAGTTTATTTTTTTCTGTATTTATTATTTAAATCTAACAATCGTAGATAAAGTACGGTACGCAACTCGAGCGAAAACGGTATTTTGCATTGCTCGTGTGGTTTTACAACCCTCGCTGTCGCTCGGGTGCAAACTCCACACTCTCATGCAAAATGCTACTTTCCGCACTCGACGCGTAATGTACTATTAAATGTCGATGTTGTACTACAAAAGATTTAAATCTTAGCTCTTGATTATGGTGCTTGAAAATGATTCAAAAGAGGAGTCGAAATATATAGCAAAATGATGTAGGAGAGTTTGTTTACATTATATATCCCTAACGACTCACAAGAAACAACAATACCAAAATGTATTTAATGTTCATAACTATTAGGCGGCTTTCACACCGAAGTAGCAAGTCGCAGGTTGCATGCGTCCTGGAAACACCGTATTATCTAAGGAGTCGAGGTAATTGAACGAGCCTACACACCGAAGATGCAAGTGCGACGTGCATCCTGAAAGCAAGATGCACGTGCGACTCGAGAACCATACTTTCCATGTTAAATATTAATTACGTTCATATTTGAAAATTTCAGGTTTACGAAGAACCAGATTATTCAGGAGATGGAAACAGGAAAATGGTTCAGGGAAAACAGGTCCATGATATTCTTTTAAAAAAAATTAATAAAAGCATAAAACATATTGAGGAAACGCAATCAATACCGTTGGATGAAGATGATAATGTTCTATGTCTTATGAACCAAATTCAGGTAATCCAAATTTAAAATTTCTTAAAATAATATGTGAAAAGAATAAACTACAGTTAATACAGACCTGTCCAGCCAGTAGGGGTGGGGTGTACAATCGCTGCGCCGATGCGATGGTGCTGCTCCATTTCATGCACTTCAATAAGTGGAACTAATATGGTAGAAATGCAACCTCTATTTTATTGACTTGTGACCAAATCTACCTTCTTGATATTCAGTTCAGTAGTCCATTGCAGGTTTAGTTAAAGCGCATGTTTGAGGATCAGGAAGAAGCAGTTTTACCCGTCTAGATCGGTGAATTTTATACAGGTACGAAAGGGAATTAGTTCCTCTTTTCCCTGGTATAACAGGGATCGCCACTGTCTATTATAACCTGTAAGGAAGGGGTTCTCCCCCACTCTAACCTTAGCACCGCTCCTACTTAAAGAAAGTTGACTATCTTCTCTACGTATTATCTCTGAGTTAATATATTTTATGTGTACAGAGAGTTGTCCTGACATTTCTCAGATTGTCTAATTAACTTTTACTGTTAATTTATCATTGATAAAAAGTCTATAGTGCTAAAGGTCGACCAAGAAGTCATGGAAATCTGAGGAGTGCGCTAGTGTCGTTGTTTTGGTGCCATGTATAGTCAGTTTTTAATAAAATAGACCACTGTCAAAAAACAGTGGTGTTTTTTTTTGTTATTAATAATAATATTTTATTTTTGATAACTTCTATATTTTTTGCAACAGGCAACACTATACCTGATAAGAAATCATTAATAATATACGATAATATCTTTATATTATTATTTATTGATTATTCATAATAATATTCTTTAAATCTAACGAATTTCTTCTTTCTTAATCTATTTTTTTCTTCCTCTTTATTTCTGAGTTAGATTTGTTACTTTTTAATTTGTTCCTTTTTTTATTTCTTGATTTTATTTGTTACTTTTTTGTGAATTAGTTTTGTACTATTACCTCTCTCGGATTGTTTTTGTCAATTTTCTCTTTGGATAATTAAATTTCCTTGTATTAATAAAAACATGGATAATAACACGAATTCAAAATTAGGAAGAAATTATAAAAATAATGAGATTCTAAGACAAGTTTCACTGGTTATTTTATTTATAAAAAATATAATGGGGAAAAACAAACTAGAAATTCGCTAATATTATTTTGATTAATTATTGTCATGGAGAGGAATCATTTTTATAATAACAAATACATATTAGGTTTGTTCCAACCCCGTTATTTGTAGCGTCCTTTGTATTTGCATCATCTCGTGGATTTGTGGATCGTACAAAAATCGTTTAAGACAGTTGTGACTATAATTCTATACTGTATAAAAACAAACAAAATAGGAAACCTAATAGATTGGAAACCTTCCTGTTGTTATTCGTGAGATTTGACATAGCTGCGCATGTCATACAAACTAGAAATGGGTATACGCCGGGGAAGTGTGACGTCACTTACGTAAAAAAAGTGTGTGTTGTTACGTTGGCTAAGCTGCCCTGGCTCATAACAAACAATGTACTTCTGGGGTTTATCAGTGCTATTTTATATTATTATTATTATTTTTTAATCAATTATTTGTTTTATCGTCTATAATGTACACATTTATTGGCTTATTAATGATGTTACTGATACATGATAAGGTCAAAAACAGTTAAAAAAGCTTTTAATAGAGTAAAAAGAGCACATCTGTGAGTAAGTTATTTTACATCTTATTTGAGTTATTTGTGAGAATTATTTGTTTTATCATCTATAATGTATACATTTGTTGGCTTATTAATGATGTTACTAATATATGATAAGATTAGAAACGGTTAAAAAAGCTTTTAATAGAATGAAAAGAGGAAAAAACTATAAAATGCTTACAGAACTCTAGTAAACAATGGTTTGTTATGAGCCAGAAAAGATAACCTGACGAAAAATCATGGAGGGCGCATGACGTCACAGCAACCTTTGTCACTTTTACGTAACCTCTCTGACGCGACGTATTGTCTTAGCACCCGACTGTACCGACTTCGGCAATACTCGGAAGTTCTGACTTTAAACGAAGCTAAGCTTTCAGTTTCTCCCGTGTTCATGACTTCTTGGTCGATCCTTAGTAGTAGTAAAATGAGGGTAGTTCCAACCTAGAAATAAGGCCACATAATATTTTGGCCCTGTTTACCAACACGATATTGAGTTCAGTGCCTTCATGCGCCAATGTACTGCCGAAGCAAATACGATGTCATCAATAGCCTTGAAAATGAAAGTGCCTGAGCTTGGGATCGAATCCTTGACATCGAACTATATTCATAGATTGATGAGCAGATGTGTCAAATGGATTTAGGAACACGGTTACACTAAACCCCCCGATTAATCTATTATATAAATTCTTTCTTTATGATAATTTGACATAGAAGAAGACAGCGGCTAGAAAGTGTGATAAGTTCAGCAGAATGCAAGCAACACAGCGGTACTACGAGATGTTACTACTCATCCGCAAATGCATCTTGAGCAAATATCAACCTAACAAATGACGTAACACTATTTGTCATTATTTTAATATTCGTTTCACACTGATAATAACCACTGATAGTACAAAAAATATCAATCTGTTATACACAACAAATAAAAGTAAATATATTTTTATATACATTCGAGTTTATAAATAAATGGTTTAGTCATGGAAATCTTTTGTGTGATTCATAATTTTAAAATTTAAGGTTATTTGTATATTTATAAAATTATTTATCTGACAAAATTGTTCTTTTCATATAAACTCTTTTGTACAATTATAAAAAATAATCAGGTAAGAAGGTCATTCCTTTCGTTAATTTTTTTGCTGATTTATAATAATAATTACAGTTTTGTAAAATTTAACGAACTTTCGGGCACCAAGAAAATGTTGTCTGAACCAGTGGCGTATGCAAAAAATAAAGGATTAAATCCTTTTTGCAAATTATGAAGAACTGAGTGGGGGCCCCTTGACAATGTTATAGAAGTATAATATTCCAAGCTAGTAAGATTTTATTATCCTCTAAGGGGGCCCCTTCGCCATTGATTTGGGCGCCCCCTGGCACCGGGGGCCCGCCCGCGCTGCTGGCCCATAGTTTCGCCACTGGTCTGAACATTATGTTTTCGATTTTGCTGAATCTGAATCTGAAGTTCAAATTTCTTCTATAAGTACAGTTTTCTAGGAAAATGCCGCTAAAGTTCGAAATAATTGTATTTTTGCTCAAAAAAATATTGACCAATTAAAAAATAGCTTCAAACCATGAAGAAAACTTTTAATTTTTTTAAAAGAAAATAGAAAATAAAAAAATCTTGATCTTTTTTTCACCATCTCTTATCTTTATATTTATTATAAATTTTTTTTGGGTGAAAAATTTAATCTTTAAAATAAATTTTTTCCGAACGTTAGGCGCATATCCGGGAAAACTATTCGTATAGGAGAAATTCGGACTTCAGATTCGGATTCAGCACTCAAAAATATTTCACTTTAAATCAAATTATAATTATCATTAACTACGGGAGACATAGAGAAAAATAGACCCCAGCACCGGGACTTGAACCACGGCCCTCCTATATATCCGTTACAGGCGCTCTTACCAACTGAGCTATACTGGAGAATGATTTTTCTCTGTCGTTACCGATACAAATTCCCGAATCCAAGCTTTCAATCTTTTCTACAATTCTAGCCAGCCAAATATTCACGGCAATAGGACTAGACCCGTGGTTCAAGTCCCGGTGCTGGGGTCTATTTTTCTCTGTATGTCTCCCGTAGTTAATGATAATGATTTAAAGTAAAATTTAATCTTTCCGTTGTATGAATACTACCTAAAACTTAAAAATTTGAAAAATATATCAGTTTTCTGTTCTGGTGTTTTTTTTGCAGAACTGTATCCAATTTACTATTGAAACATGCATGAAAAAATGTCAACCTGATTCAAGCAGAAGTTTTTGTGAAGTGAAGTGATACATTTTATAATTGTTTAAATGGAGATGGCCTGGGCGAGAAAGTAAACGAATTGTCCTGTTCCCGCACTATAAAGCTTTTACTTCAATAAACCTCTTTATCTACCAACTCATCATGATTAACTATTTTCTTAATATTCAATATTTATTGTATTACGATCGCTTCAATGAAAGAACCACGCGATGCCTAGTTAAAGAATGCCTTTGAGTATGATAGTTTGGAAATTAGGATTCTTCACACTGTGATTCCCAGATCAGTGACTATTCGTCTATTCCTTAATATTTCCCCCTAAAAATCCTAAATACCCTAAGTTCCAAATGAGATCAAATAAACGAGTAATTAATAAGTGCAAAGTAAAGGAATGCCTTTGAGTATGATAGTTTGGAAATTAGGATTCTTCACACTGTGATTCCCAGATCAGTGACTATTCTTCTATTCCTTAATATTACCCCCTAAAAAAACTTAAATACCCAAAGTTCCAAATGAGATCAAATAAACGAGTAATTAATAAGTGCAAAGTAAAGGAATGGCTTTGGGGATGATAGTTTGGAAATTAGGATTCTTCACACTGTGATTCCCAGATCAGTGACTATTCGTCTATTCCTTAATATTTCCCCTTAAAAAACTTAAATACCCAAAGTTCCAAATAAGACCAAATAAACGAGTAATTAATAAGTGCAAAGTAAAGGAATGCCTTTGGGGATGATAGTTTGGAAATTAGGATTCTTCACACTGTGATTCCCAGATCAGTGACTATTCTTCTATTCCTTAATATTTCCCCTTAAAAAACTTAAATACCCAAAGTTCCAAATAAGACCAAATAAACGAGTAATTAATAAGTGCAAAGTAAAGGAATGCCTTTGGGGATGATAGTTTGGAAATTAGGATTCTTCACCTGTTATTCCCAGATCAGTGACTGAATTCGTCAATTATCTGTGAATTCCATTCCTTAACATTTACCCCTAAAAAAACTTAAATCCCTATGACTAATTAATAAATGTAAAGGATTATTTACATTAACAAATTAAGACACATTCTTTTAAAAACTATATTTATTAAAATCATAAATGTACAATTTACTTAATTTTCATTAATAATGCTCAGACAATAAATTATGTCTATATAAGGCTTTATAGAAAATAATATTATATTTTAAAAATATATAATAGATATATCTTTATCAATAAATATTTAAAGCTTTTAGAAGGCAGTGAATAAAAAATACATTATAAACTTTTTTATTTTTAGCTTTCAATTAACCTTCTAAAGAAATAAATACTTTGGATTTTTTTTTATAATTGCTCATATAATAATATATATATAAAAAAGAAATACATTAATATAATATATTTAAAAATGTTTATTATTAATTTTTTTATTCTATAAAAATAATTTTTATTTTATGATAAAATAAGTAACTGTTAGACTGCACATTGTTTTTTTTAAAGAAAATAATTAAAACATAATACAAAAGCTCCATATTATAAAGTAATAAAGGAGAATGTATTTCTACAAAAAATAACTTAATTTTACAATGGCACTAGTGATTTTAACCACTATTGATGTTAACCATTAGTGATGTTAACCCCTATTTATGTTAACCACTAGTGATTTTAACCACTAGTGATGTTAACCACTAGTGATGTTAACCACTAGTGGGTATCTTTAGTGATGAAGAGTTGAAATAGAAATTTGTATGAGAAGAGTAAAGGAGAGAAAACAGACCATTTAATCTGACTAAATAAATGTATGTACTTTTCTGGATCAGATGAACTATTTATTTTGGCTTTTATTTGAAAGCATCTATTTAAAATATGTTTCAGAAACCAATTAAAGTAAGTGTGTGTCTATATATGTAGACATATAATACTATTTATGTTTTCTGGCTGTTTAAGATTATATTTTTTTGTTTTTAAACATTTATATTAGCTATTGATGTCATTAGAATAATATTAGTTTTAAGACTGGCTACTAGGTAGAGCTAGTGTCGCAAATATTACATATTCAACTACAATGCGAAAACTTAACTATTGCTATGATCATCTGTAATTGTAATGACATAAAACACATCTGATTACTACCTGATAACAAATACAGAATAGCTGTATTTCATTATTATAACAAACAACAAACTTTTATATCACTTGTTTGTCACTCATTTTCTTATCAATTTTAATCGTACTTTCCGATTACATAGAAAGCTGATATTTTTTTTATTTTATTATGTATTTCCAATGACAATGCAAGTTATTAATATTTTCAAAGCGTGTTTTGGAAAAATCTATGGCCAAAATTGCGGCTGCCGACCCACGGTAATAGGCCTAAGATTTTAAATGGTAATAGGCCTAAGATTTTAAATGGTAATAGGCCTAAAATTGGGCATAACAGTTTGTGACACCTTAATTTGTTATCTTAATTGTTTACTTTATACTCTATAGTGGGAACTAGAATTGTTTTATTTAGAATTGATGGATTAGATCATTTCCTTAGTAATAATTATAATGTTCTTTCTGTTAATTTCATTCATTCTGTTAATTTTCATCTGTTAATATACATAATGTATAAGTATGTTTTATGTTGTTTATTTTAAGTCTCTGTCAATAGAATATTTGGTCATTAATGACCATTTTTCTCAGTATCATCTACTCGACATGATCATTTACTGAAAAAATATCCGACCTATTCAAGATTCGAACCAGAGATGTCGGTTAAGAATGGTTTTATGTTTTAATCTTGTTTGACACACTGGCACTGGTCTCGTGTTAAACATATTTGTTACTCTTGTGTTACCGGTTTAAATAAGAAAGCATATCCCTTTTAAAGGCACTTTCCTCAAATTTAAATATATGTATAATATAAATTTAATTTCTTTAATATTAAAAT
The DNA here is from genome assembly GCA_951217055.1 of Gerris lacustris. Lineage (NCBI taxonomy): Eukaryota > Metazoa > Arthropoda > Insecta > Hemiptera > Gerridae > Gerris > Gerris lacustris. Next base: position 13,007,304 of record OX578278.1, on the reverse strand, counting down.
ATAATTTCTTTAATAGCAATTATATTACAATAATTGCAAAGATATTGGCCTAATACGCTACTAATGTATGGCAGTGCAGACGAGATTAGGCAGTGAATATACACGTATATCACGATTATGTAAACAAAAATAATAATTAAAAAAAAAAAAGATTTATAATAATTTTCAATTTATTTGTATATTTTTTCTTTTATGTATTAAATGTTATTAATGAATAAAAGACATCATGTGACAGTCTTTACAGAAAAATAAAACTTATTCTATTTTTGGTTTAATTTTTTTTTACATTAAGAAAAATAAAAAAATCTTGTTACATAATTCTTTCTGTTACACCTAATAATCATAAATAAATAAATTAAAAAAACAAAACAAAAAAAACTGAACACAATATAATTACAAGAAATATATATTTATTATTCTTTTTAAATTATATTTATTTAAATAATAAAAAATAAATCAGTAACAATTATACAACACTATATACACAAATAATAAAAATTAATAATAATACATTTATATAAAATTAAATTAAAAAATAATATTTAACTTAAATTGAAAATACTGATATATATTAAATTATATTCATTATTTTCTTCTTTTATTTATTTATTTTTTGTATAGTGTCATTTTGAAAAGATAATTTAATTATTTAAAAACATAATAATAATAAATATTATATATTTTATTTTTTTCCATATAATAATGTTAAATGAGGAATAAATATAGATGATCTTCAAATGATTTATCAGCATTTCATTTACACACTAGATCATCTGAAATTTTCTTCATGAAAAAACTTAAGTAAAGCGAAGAAGTTACGGTTAATCAATATTGAATATCGAAACTAGATCGTCTGCAACTTTCTTTATGAAGAAACTTTAGTAATGTGAAGAAGTTACGGTTTAATCAATATTGAATATCGAAACTAAATCGTCTGCAACTTCCTTCATGAAGAAACTTTAGTAAAGCGAAGAAGTTACGGTTAATCAATATTGAATATCGAAACTAAATCGTCTGCAACTTTCTTCACAAAGAAACATTGTGCACTGAAGAAGTTACGGTTAATCAACATTGAATATCGAAACTAGATCGTCTGCAACTTTCTTCACAAAGAAACATTGTGTACTGAAGAAGTTACGGTTAATCAACATTGAATATCGAAACTAGATCGTCTGCAACTTTCTTCACAAAGAAACATTGTGCACTGAAGAAGTTACGGTTAATCAACATTGAATATCGAAACTAAATCGTCTGCAACTTTCTTCACAAAGAAACATTGTGCACTGAAGAAGTTACGGTTAATCAACATTGAATATCGAAACTAGATCGTCTGCAACTTTCTTCACAAAGAAACATTGTGTACTGAAGAAGTTACGGTTAATCAACATTGAATATCGAAACTAGATCGTCTGCAACTTTTTTCATGAAGATACTTTAGTGCACTGAAGAAGTTACGGTTAATCAATATTGAATATCGAAACTAGATCGTCTGCAACTTTCTTCATAAATAAAAACATTAATCTCGTCTTCCATCTTTGTAAAAATTACAGATTCAATTGAATTTTAATTTTGTAGAACATGACATTATAAAAATGATGCTTCTCAAAATGACCTATTTACACAAGCATTTACCAATAAGTAAATTTGTATGATACATATATTATTTATACATAAATAAAATTACTTGTTACACTATGTAAAAATAGGGGGGAAAAAGGTAATGTTTTAAAACAATTTTTTAGAAAATCCATTATTAAAAATGATAATAATTAATGTTAATTTATACTATAATTTATTATATTATTTTATAAGGTTCATTTTCCATCCGCTTTTCTAAATATATTATAAATAATTTCTAAACTGAACTAAACCATTTTAATATAAAATCAACAGTTAATACATATCATGCAAATTCTTCTCTTATACGAATGGAATAGGAAAATGAAATTTTAAATTTTTATTTTTTTCATATATGTCACAGCCAAATATATTCTGAGACATGGCATTATTATTTTAATTTTATAAGGCAAAGATGAATTAAATCTACAGCCTTTTGTTTGAAAAGCAGAACAAACTAAGCAAAAATTGAAAAAAAAAAAAATATTTATTTATATATATATGTGATATTAAGGTAACGTCAAAAATAATCACAGAGGCTATTCGCTACAAAAATATATCGGATTTATTTTTTTTTTTTGTTTTTATAATATATATCTAACACAATTTTTAGCGTACCACGATGTTATTATAATAATTTAAAAAAGATACATAATGTATTTAAAATGATAATTTTTATTATTCTAGCATGTGCGAGAATAGTCTGGTATAACACTGCAAAAACGTTTTTTAAAAAATTCTGGTTTTAATACAGTCTTTTTAAAATGCCATATAATTTTATGAATCTTATTTTCTTTTTCTATGTAATTCGCTGTGAGAAGGATTTTTTATTTATAGCAATAAAAATATGGGTTTAAATATTAACTAGATAATAATTTTAATACTATTTTAATTTAACTAATTTAAGTATATAGATCAGTGGTTCCCAAAGTGGGGGGCGCGCCCCCAAGGGAGGCGTGAAGACAAGTCAAGGGGGGCGTGGGACCTCGAGATTGAGATATAGCTTTGCCGTTCGTAAAAGATAGCTTTTACGTCTAATGCGATTATATAAAAATCCAAATATCAAACCAGTTGGAGAACCTCACTGACCAATTTAACAGATACTTTCCTAACACATGTGATGACAACATTTACAGATTAACAATGGATCCTTTCAGTGTCAACATAGTAACATAGATTCCCTGCCCGAAACACTTCAAGAACAAGCTTTAGAAATAAAAAAAAGATTCTGCTCCCGATTTTGATAAAATGGACAAATCATCGTTTCGGGTTAAGTACAAAGTGTACCACAGTATATCACAGCAAGCACTTCGATTGTATTTACCTTTTTCAAGAACTTATTTGTGCAAAAAAGATTTTTCAGCACTTGTTGCAATAAAAACAAAGTATCGTGGCAAACTCGATATTGCTGTGCTTGATTTTCGTTGTGCACTTTCTAATACTCATCCAAGAATAGGGAATCTTGTAAAAAAAAATGCAAGCTCATCCATCTCATAAGATCCCATAAGATCATCTGTAATAAGATTAACTTGTAATGTTATAAAAATAATAGTAATAGAAATAAATTAATGGTTATTTAATGTAATAATGGTTTAATTTATTTTTTTCATTATCTCATAAAATTATGAAGGGGGTGGGGGGGGGGGGGGGGGGGGCTTGGTAAAAAAAAATTGACTGTGGGGGGCATGGTAAAAAAAACTTTGGGAACCCCTGATATAGATAATAATTTGATATAATATTATGCAAACATCCAAAGGAATAAATAATATAAAAAATAATTAAATTTACTAACTAATTTTCTAATTTATATAGTAAGTTCAATCGATAAAATATGATTTAAATTACATAGTACGTTAAATAATTTATATTATCTACTTCCGATTGAAATTTTTTAATTATTATGTATTTATTCGCAATAAGTGTGAATTGAAAAAGTACAAAAAATAAACACAAAAATATTGCCGCAGGCCCGGTGAAGTTGGACAAATTAAAAACACGAAAATTATTATTATTATTATTTTTTTACCAAAAGAAATTAAGTAGTTTTAAGAATTACGGAAAAACCTAGTACTAAGTAGATAAGTGTAATATAGATTTTCCATTGGTAACAATCCACAGGTTTAAATCTAACTATATATTTATATATATAACTAATTTTTCTGGATATCCAATGATTCTATTGTGGAAAACTAAGATCTCAAGACGCGTGGCTTTCCCGGGAAAAGCTAGATCGAAATACGTATTGTTACGACAGCTGCTAAAAATATCAAAAGATTATTGTTTTATTCTGATTTTTTAGAGAAAAAAACATAATGGGGGTGTTCACGATCTTTGTTTAAAGAGTTAAATATTAGAAATCGAAGATTATGTGGGAGCTTGAAAAAAGTTAAATGTTAAGCAGGTGGCGCTTTCAGTGGTTTACAGATGCAATATTTGACAGTTTTTAGGGTAGAGAAGTAAATTTTTCCCGCCTATTTTCCTACCTCCATGATCTCAACTCAATTTAACACCTGTCACACTTCATTTAACCCTCAGAGCAAGGAAGGGGTAGAGGGAGCATTGCGTTTTAAAAAGTGGTTCATTATGCTCCCCCTATATACTAACGCTTTCTAGCGAGCTCAATCTGAACTAAAGTGATCACGTGGTCACTGGTCCTTGTCTTATTGGTCTATTCCATGTCTTTCTGTCCCCTCAGACGGTTGTCAACAAATCCTTATCATTAGCAGTTATTAGATACCCCACTCAAAGAAGATTGCTATTGGTTATCTAGGATCTGTTACACGTTTATTAACAACTTAACTGTTACTGCCATTTGGCAATTAATAAGGTTAACAACAAACATTAAGGTAAATATTTATGAAGAAAACTGTATTAAAAATAAAAATATTAAATGTCGTAAGAAAATATCACATATTCTTATCAGCTTATATCAGATATATTTCGAGTTTTTATCGAGATATCGGTATTGTTTCACCAAACTACCGCTTGAAAGTGTTAGTATATGGGGGGAGCATAATGAACCGCTTTTTGAGACCCAGATTCTATAGTATTGCTCCCTCTACCTCTTCCTTGCTCTGAGATTTAACCCACTCAAAGCCGTGTTAGTTGTTAAAGGGATTTAACTTGTTATTTGTTTAAAATGGAGGATCATTTAACAAAATTAACTGTATTAACACAATTTAACTCGTTAAACTAAAAAAAGGTTGTGAAAACCCCAATCAAATTCCAAATGGCACTGATGAACTTTACGTATTTACAGAGTAACGTTATTTTGCAGCGTATAACCAGCTGATTTATACTTTTTTTTTGTATTATAAAAATAATGCAACAAGGAAAACTCGTTATTAATGCATAGTCTTTTAGTACGTAGTGTTTTATTGTTTATTTCCTCTTAGCATCTTCGTCGATGGCATTACTGATGGTCACATCAATCTTAGGATATTTAGATGTATCGGCCCAAACAGCGAGGATAAATTCTTCGATGCCGCATTCGCTCGTTCCTCGTCTAATCTTGAAGAAACCACCTTCACCCCAATTACGTCCCCAAGAGTTGGCGACGATCTAAAATATATAATAAAGTAAATGTAAATATTATATTGTTATATCAATATTTTTTTCTGGTGCAACATTCCCACTTTTAGATTCAAGAAAAGTGTGTCATGAAAGTAAACAGAAATACATATTTTGTATAAGGTAAAAACCAGGGAACTTTCAATTTTTTTTGGAATGAATGAAATTAAATAGCAGAATTGACTTACCCAGTAAGGTACGTATTTTCCGTTGATGTAATCCTCTCCCCAACCTGTGATTCTAACAGAGTGGAACCCAGACTGTTCTCCAGTCCTCTCAGATGGGCAAGTGTAAACTCCTCTTTTGTAGTTGAACAGATCCTTGTGCACTCGCATCGTAGCTAAAGCAAGATATAAAACATAACATGTTATTACGTACTTCCTAGTAATATTCTACTTAGAGCAAATTTTGGTGTTCAGAGGCATTGGTAATTTCTGCTTGGATCATTTATGAATCAAGATCAAGGTCACGGGTTCGATCCCGAAGCTAGGCACTTTGATTGCTAGGAATTTTGGAGTTCAGAGGCATTGGTAACTTCTGCTTGGACCATTTATGAATCAAGATCAAGGTCACGGGATTGATCCCGTGGCTAGGCACTTTGATTGCTAGGAATTTTGGAGTTTAGTGACATTGGTAACGTCTGCTTGGACCATTTATGAATCAAGATCAAGGTCACGGGTTCGATCCTGCGGCTAACACTTTGATTTACATGATTCACAAGTGATACTCCGTTTTTGCTTCAGCGACTGGTGAGTGAAGAGACTGGACTCCATAAAGGGTTACAAGTATCTTTATTGCTAGCTTTGAACAAGTGTATCGTCCTTCCCGTTCTACGGGATGCTATAATTTCTTGAAGTTATTTTTATGCGTACGAGCGAAACGTTGGTCTTCACGTAATTAGAGTCACGGAATCTAAAAGAGCCAAATATAACAGGCTAGAAGTTTATCTCGGTCATTTACAGTTTTACTAAAACATTCTTATTTCGTTCTACCGATTCAAAATGAGTACAAAAAAATAAAAAAATCACAGGGAAGTACTTGCGTCAAAGTACTTTTTAGGGTTTTGTAGAAGATTAAGCATGCCCGTTATGTAATTATGATTTTATTCTTCGATCTCAAGGGTCCGGGTTCGATCCCCCCGGGGTCACAATGTTTTTCATCGGTAATAACGACTAGAAAAATTAATTTTTTCAGACCATTTCCATTGCTTCACCATAAGGTATAACTATGAATTATTTCGAAATTTTAGGACCACCCGTTATATAGTGGTTGGGGAGGGGGGAAATTTTTGGGGTATATTTTGACTTATAAAATTAATAAAGAATAAAAAATTTAAAAAAGCAAATATATATTTGAATCCTACTCTTCACCAGCTTTCATATGATACCCAACTCAAAATTTAAAAAAAATAAAATTTTTGGCGCACTTTAAATTTTCGAGCCTAAAATTGGCAATTTTTTAAAATTTGGGATGAACTCCCAGAATTTTCATCGCCCCACAATAAGGCATTAGCATGAATTATTTCGAAATTTTAGGACCAGCCGAAGTATAGTGGTTGGGGGGGGGGGGATTTTTTTGGGTATATTTTGATTTTTTTACCCAATAAGGAATGCAAAATTTAAAAATGTATATATATCTTTGCATCCTACTCTTCAGCAGCTTTCATTTGATACCCAACTCAAAATTTTAAAAAAATAAAATTTTTGGCGCACTTCAAATTTTCGAGCCTAAAATTGGCAATTTTTTAAAATTTGGGATGAACTCCCGGAATTTTCATCGCCCCACAATAAGGCATTAGCATGAATTATTTCGAAATTTTAGGACCAGCCGAAGTATAGTGGTTGGGGGGGGGGGGGGGGGAGGGGGAGGGGGGATTTTTTTGGGTATATTTTGATTTTTTTACCCAATAAGGAATGCGAAATTTACAAAAGCTTATATATATTTGCGTCTTACTCTTGAGCAGCTTTCATTTGATACCCCACTAGGAAATTAAAAAAAATATAAATTTTTGAGTTTACAACATTTTTGCGAATTGCGCATGCGCATATTTAATTTTGAACTTCTGTATATTTTTCCTGTGGTTGGGTCAAAAAGTTGCACCAGTATTTCAAATTTCAGCTCTTTAGCTTAAACGGTTCGGGCCCTATGAACCAAAGAGCGACGGACAGACGGACACATCACCCTCGGCATAAGGGTTTTGAGAAGAATCTACAAAACCCTAAAAAGGGAAATTATTGATTACCTTGAACAGGACCGTTTGTGAATATTTCATGCTTGATACGATCTTCTCCGAGCACTCTGTAAACGGGAGTTACTCGGTAAAGTGGCTGTTTTGAAGACGAAGAGTCGCATTTGGCCATGGTGGCGTTCCTGTGTTTTGGAACACGGCATCTGGTGGTAGATCCAGTGAAGGAATAGCAGCTTCTGCTTACAATTCTGTAACACAATCATCAAAGTGTTGTCTTATAATATTGTATATTTGTTGTTGTGGGTGTAAACACTAAAGAAACAACATTAAAGAAGAAGGCATAACCATATAATTGTAATCGGCGGCTTTTTTGTACCGTTTCTAGTACGTCGCGATCTGCCCAGCATTGTTAAGGTCGGAGGACATCTAATCGATGTTATAATCTGTGAAAAACATGTGTCCCCGCTCTCCGAATCGAACCTTCATAAGATATGTTGGAGTTTTGGATTTCATGGGAGTTGCGAGCAATTCGTACCAGTCGATTTCTAGTATCAATAATGTTTTCCATAAAGTTAATGTCTTGTTTTTGGTCAATAAGTCTCTTAGGGTATTATCCATAACAGACTATCATTTGCCTTAATAAATGTGGGATTTAAAAAAAAACTATATTGTAATTTTAATTAGAATGGCATAATCCAAGGGTCTCCAATCATTTTGGTTAAGGGCCGGATCTGAATAAGATGGTCCATAGCGGGCCGGATCTAGTAAGTAACATTCAGCTATCAAACTTCACAATGGTAGGGGATATGAATAATAAGCACATAAACCATATCCATTTCGACCAAAAAAACTTATATAAGACTCGTGCTGATCTTTTTAATGTTTGAAATGGCACTTCATTATGGAGCAGTTAATAACTTTGCATTGTTTAGGTTCATTTGTTAAGGTCTTTCGTAGCGTGGCGTGCCAAAAGAAAACACCCCACGAGCAGTAGTTTGGAGACCCCTGGCATAATCTATGGTCTACTCGTTGACTTTTTTCTTCACTACAACAGAAAGAATCAGTGTTTTCCATCGTGTAATTGTAGCAAACGCAATTTAGACCATTTGAACTAAGACAATATAGTCTTAACAACATACCCAAATCTTCTGATAAAGGCCCAAGCTCTGGTCAAATGTCCACCGAGACAACCCTTCTGGTTCCTGTTGTTACAAGCCAAAAGATGTTGGAACGAGAGGCCTTCCGTTATACGTCCTTTGCTCATTATAGCCCACCTGTAATAATAATAATTAAAATAAAATAATTAAAGTCACAAATATTTGTAAAACTAACAATACATACTTTGAAATGGTTAAAGCTCCATCAACGAGTCATCTTTATTACTCTAATTTCCTTTGCCTGGTTTGATTCTTTAATCTTTCTAGGTTGTGCACGATTTTTTATTATCTACATTGATAAGGCCAACATCAGTGAAATGTAAAAATGCGAGCGTTCACTGCTTGCTATGGCACATAAGCAATATACTACGGTTCCATACGTGATTTTCAATACGGGTTGAATTCAGTTTTTGGATCCAAATTGTCCATGAAAATCTAGATTCAATACGGATTGAATACGATTTAGATCCAGATACGATACACTAAATTCTGGGATTGTATTTGGATCGATTTTCATGGAAACACCTGAACTCGATCCTGACATGCGCAGAGTGTGAGTTTGAGCTCCCTGTAGCAATTTTTCTGGTGAAACTAGTCAAATCTCTCAAAACACCACACTCCACTCAACCAAAAACATAATCTTTATTTGTCATTTTTAGCATAACAAACCTGGTTATAAAAAGTGAAGTTTTACATTTTTTAAAAATTATTATTCATTGGTGTATTGAAAACCTAAACCTATTGAATATGGATTCAATACCACTCATGGAAATACCTAAATTGTTAAATCCTAAATCAGAATTCAATCCGTATCAAACACGGTAGACATAATGGAAACGCAGTAATAGTCTGATTATTATTCAGATGCTTCAGACGCTGTTCTATAGATATCTTTCAATCCAAGATCCCGTTTCTCTTAATTATATTTCCCATAGGAGTAATTCAGTATTCTTAACCTCTGAGTTTAAAATTGATTGAATTTGAGCGTATATAATATTATTAAAAAATACTTCTTGCATACGAGTCCGTAAGACAGTGAGACATTTTTACTACGTTTTTATTAGCTTGCTTTCTTGTTTGTTTGTTTCTTTGTTTGTCCGGTACAAATTTGGCAATCGATTGCTAACTAACTTCCCGAATAGCTAGACGTTTGAAACTTTCAGCATAGCTCAGAACACGATGACAATGCATTATTTTAATACTTTTAGCCATCTTTCAGCAGAATTTAATTGGTTTTCAGCAAATTTTGCTGTACGGAAAGTTAGTTCGGAAAAAATCCGCAAGTTATTTTATTTGTTTTGCCATATCCCATATTTACGCAATCTTCATTTTGACGGGTCTCAAATTTGTGATATATAAACATTGAATGACAGCAAAACAGGAAATATCGATTATATTATTTCTATTATTTCAAATATATCGATGGCACGCTTTAGATTTGGTGTTGGGGAGATCCGTTGTAATAAGATTTGTATTACATACGATTTAACAGAAAATTTAAAAACGTAGTATATAAAAAGTTCTTTTTATCTTGAAATTATTATGTTTTCGCTCTGCCTAAACTACCGACATAAAATGAAATAAAATCGGTAATTTATTCAAGTAATTGATAAAAGTAGATGGAAGATAATTTTTATTCTTATCTCCATACCGGCACTGCCGCGGCTTAATTACAAAATACTGAATTCAAAGGCGCCGGCCCGCCTTCTACGAATTGTTAATATGCATTCATACTAGGTTGGCCGAGAGGGCTGAGAGTTGATGGCAACCTCCTGTACTTTCCTAACTTCCTGTCACACGTATAAATCTTTTCGACTCTCTTCGGCCCTATGACGTGTGGTGGAGGGAGGCCCAACAGCTGGAGACTGGATTACACACCTCCTACAGCTTTTTAACTCCCTGTTATACTTTTCTGATTTTTTAAGCTAAAAGTAACGTAACGTTTTTGACTTATGTTCCATAGCCTAAATATAAAAATGTCAAAATGGAATAATCAATGATAAACTACATAACTAAATGTAGTTAATTACTTAATGCCTTTATTTGTCTAAAAACCTATGTGACAAACAAATGAACTACTTTTCATTATAATTATTTAATAATTGGCTCTTTTGGTTCTCTTAAAACTTAACTACACGAGAATAAATAGCCAGAATATTAACACTAATATTATCCTTTTTCATATTCACATTTTTCACATTGGGGGCCGGCAAAGAGTTAAAAAATGATAATATGTTAAGAGGTTTAAATCTAACTCTTCCTAAAGTTGATTTAAGATAAAAGATTGTTATTTTATACGGTCGGATCTTACCTGTCGGATGCAACTCCGATTGTACTGTAAACCCAGGAAGCAGCACACCATCCTTGGTCTTCTGGTTCTGATATCATACCTGGCCACTTAGTATCAGCATTGAAACTCCTAGGCAGGTTCCGACTAGGAACTGTTTTCAGAGATGCCATAGAAGTGACCTGAAATTAAGTTGTAAGTATTTGTTTATTTAAGAGAGAAATGTTTGTAGCTACGTTTACATGGTGTGTGGAAAAAGAGCTGAATACAGTATATTTCCATGTAAACGCACCGTATTTCTTTTAGTTAATCTCCAAGGTTAATACACTTAAAAGTCTTGTACTGTATATCCTTTTTAAATAACAAGTTAAATAATACTTCTTGCATACGAGTCCGCAAGACAGTGAGACATTTTTATGTTTTTGCTCTGCGTAAACTACCGACATATAATGAAATATAATCGGTAATTTATTCAAGTAATTGATAAAAGTAGGTGGAAGATAATTTTTATTCTTATCTCCACACCGGCACTGCCGCGGCTTGATTACAAACGACTGAATTCAAAGGCGCCTGCCCGCCTTCTACGAATTGTTAATATGCCTTCATACTAGGTAGGCTGAGAGGGCTGAGAGTTGATGGCATTTAAATTTAAAAGTATAGCTTATGTTTAAAATTTGCTTTGATACATTACTAATAACGTTAAACCCAGGCTCATATTGAGACGCAGGCGACGCAGGGCAGGTCAGAACCGTTTTATTCAAACGCAGAAACACACGAATCTGCAAAAATTGAGACCCAGAAGAGGGCAGGGCAGTCTTACGCCACACGTGGCCTACCCGTTACTAGAAATCTGGCATCTCAATACTCGCAATCTCTTATATTTCTGCGATGGCACAGACCCTAATAGCTGTAGGAGTAAGTTGGTACATAGTTAAGTGACTTCGATTCCAATTAATTTGTATTACATGCGACTAAGTTTTAAAATTTCAAGATCAATAGCCTAGGCCTAGAATAATAATTGTTCTAAGAATGAATATGGATCAGGCTAATGAATTTGGATCAAGGATAATGAATTTGGATCAAGGATAATGAATTTGGATCAATGATAATGAATTTGGATCAAGGATAATGAATTTGGATCAAGGCTATTTTAAGATATTTATTTCTGAAAACTCATTTACAAAAAATGTTATTATCAGATAAACATGGTGTGGATTCTTTTTTCAATATGAGATAGTTTAAAAGTGGAATATATAATTTCTATGAAGAATAAAATTAAACAACTTTTTAGGATCCAACTGAATTTTACAAACTATTATATTAGAACCGTTCATATTTTACCATATACAATCATAATATAAATCTTCTACATTTAGATTTTTTTTTGTTTTAACCAAAAAAATTGCTACACTGATGGTTAACAATCGAAACAAGTCTTTTGCTAATAACTCAATGTTATCAATTCAATTCACCATAATGACTAGAAGTCGACGAACTCTTTACTTCATCATTCCAAACAAAAGAAACCTTTGATAATCAAAATGTTAACAATAACAGTGCAATTCAATTCTTTGTTTAGTGGAAAGTTTTGAGAGAACAAAAAAAAAAAGAATTAACGCATGATTGACTGCTATTACTAATTAATCAATAACAAATAGAGTATAGTTCGCATGTTGCATGTAACTCTCAAAAGAAAATATATAAAAGACTGTATAAATTATAAATTACAATTGACATTGTATATTGGCTAATGGCTAATATGATCACATTGTATTCGAGTTTGAAACTAATGGTTTGTTTGCACCTGCCAAGAATCCAAATGCTGCAAAAAAGGTGTTTTTTCTTTTTGTTGCGCTATTTACTTGAAAGAAAAATTAGACAATGGTATCTCTTTGTTTTTTTTGTTGTTTTTTTTTGTCACCTGAAGAATTTAAATAAGAATATTTTAACCTATATTTCGTGAATATGTTTTTAAGATTTTTTTTTTTGTATAACCTAAAGCTAGTAATAATGCAAGAGAAACTATCGGATATATGTATTCCTGTACATGTGTGGAGGCGGCCTTGAAGCCACCTTGGTATTGCAGTCCCAGAAATCCCGAACAAAAGAAAAAAAAATCGCCATGAGGCCGAAAACTACGAAGGGAGATGCCGCGTATATTGAGTTGACAGTCAGCCACACGGATTTTTAAAGTTCGCGTTGGGAAAGCTGAGGGTCCAGCAGAGAAAATGCCAAGGAAATTCTCCCATGTGTGGTGAGGGTTTGGTAGAGGAAATCCTCAAGTAAATCCCCAAGGAAATCCTCCAATGTGTGGCAAGGGTTTGGTAGAGGAAAAACCCCAAGAAATTCCTCCCGTGTGTGGCGAGGGTTTGGTAGAGGGAATCCTCAAGTAAATCCCCAAGGAAATCCTCCTATGTGTGGCAAGGGTTTGGTAAAGGAAATCCTCAAGTAAATCCTCCTATGTGTGGCAACGGTTTGGTAAAGGGAATCCTCAAGTAAATCCCCAAGGAAATCCTCCTATGTGTGGCAAGGGTTTGGTAAAGGAAATCCTCAAGTAAATCCTCCTATGTGTAGCAACGGTTTGGTAAAGGAAATCCCCAAGGAAATCCTAGTATGTGTGTTGAGTGTTAAGAAGAGGAAATCTTCAAGTAAATCCCCAAGGAAATCCTCCTATGTGTGGCAAGGGTTTGGTAAAGAAAATCCTCAAGTAAATCCTCCTATGTGTAGCAACGGTTTGGTAAAGGAAATCCCCAAGGAAATCCTAGTATGTGTGTTGAGTGTTAAGAAGAGGAAATCTTCAAGTAAATCCCCAAGGAAATCCTCCTATGTGTGGCAAGGGTTTGGTAAAGGAAATCCTCAAGTAAATCCTCCTATGTGTGGCAACGGTTTGGTAAAGGAAATCCCCAAGGAAATCCTAGTATGTGTGTTGAGTGTTAAGAAGAGGAAATCTTCAAGTAAATCCCCAAGGAAATCCTCCTATGTGTGGCAAGGGTTTGGTAGAGGAAATCTTCAAGAAAAGCTTTTTCTTTGAGGATTTCATCTTCGTGTATCCTCAAGGAAATCCTCCTACCCATCGATAGGTAAACATCGATAGGTAAACATCGATGTTTTCGATACATTGACATCGATCTTCCAACCGAACGAGCAAAAACAAAAAAGTCACCGGTTTAAAAAAAATCCCTCGTTCTCGTTTCTCAAATAATTTCTTTATCCTTCAATATAGGATAAATGAAATTAAGGAATGACTCTTATCGAAATGTTTTAGATGTGTTGGCAAAATATTGCAGATGGAATTTGTTATGAGGTGGTTGAAGGTGGTTACAGGTGATATGAAGGTGGTTAGAGGTGGTCAGAGGTAATATTCTTCCTAATCACTTCTCAATTCATTGTTTTCATGTACACAAATATTTTAAAATTAATCTTTGCTGAGTCATTAAACGCACACTCTACCTTTCTCTAAAGACAAATCTTATGATATCGAAAAAGTCATGTGCGCCTGTATATCTGATTCAACTCTGGTCACCACCTGCTCACCTCAAGGCGACATTACACGCCCCTGTTTTCGGAATCTCATATTTTTTGTCTCAATTCGAAAATGACTCTGGCCCTTAAGGCGTATTTTTGCCAAATACTTACAAGTAATTCCAAAACTACTCAAACCTTTCGAGTTTTGCTCAAAAAACTAAAGGTTTTGTAGTAAATTCCCACGTTTCCGATAATTTTGTAATGATTATTTTCAAGCGTGTTATAATTACACATGTGAGTTATAGTTTATTTCTTGGTAATTAGAATAATTATAATGTATAGAATAGTAGATAGGTATATGATCAATATTTTATGGCAATTACCTTCCTCCTTGAGTGTAGTGTACCGAGCTTGTATTGGAATCCTTCGTAAAGTTTATGACCCCAGAAAGAAGAATGATTTGATGCTTCCCAAGTTATATAGCCGGCTCTGTAATCGTTGTTAATCCTGGCAATCATATCTTCATCAACTAGACATTTGTCAAGATCACATCGGACTTCCGATCGATCCCCGAGATCTGTGCATGTGCTAAAACACAATAATAAAAATATAAGGTCATTTAAGTTTATAAATAAAAACAACAAATATCAATGAGCTAAGATGACAAATATAAGAAGTTCTTAAGGCTAGGCGCACTCAGGAGTCTTTTTGCCCAAGACAGTCGCATATCTTGTACCCAGCGAAATGAATTTTGTGAAAATAGCTGGGATTTATGCATAACAGTCTACGGACAGAAATGTGTCGGGACATTTCCTAGGCTGGAGGACTCTTTGGCTTGCACCTGTCTTCGCTTCTAGAGTCCACACTCGAATATACTGTATAACACCTTGAGGTAGTGACAAAACTGTGTACGGGAAAAAAGTCTTCTGTCTAAAGGATAAAAGGACATCTTTTAGGCTCATTAATTTCTATTAAAATATCTATATTAGGGGGGGGGGGGAGAGCGAGTGAGATGATTAGATTATAAGGACAGTTTATGAATTTAACATGAGCAATAAACAAAAATATCCTTGTTGATATTCTGAACAATGGATATATCCTTATTGATATTCTGAACAATGGATATATCCATATTGATATTCTGAACAATGGATATATCCTTATTGATATTCTGAACAAAGGATATATCCTTATTGATATTCTGATCAATTGATATATACTTATTGATATTCTGATCAATGGATATATCCTTATTGATATTCTGAACAATGGATATATCCTTATTGATATTCTGAACAATGGATATATCCTTATTGATATTCTGAACAAAGGATATATTCTTATTGATATTCTGAACAAAGGATATATCTTTTTTGATATTCTGAACAAAAGATATATCCTGATTGATATTCTGAACAATGGATGTATCGTTATTGATATTGTGAACAAGTAGTAGTAGTAGTCTAGTACTTCCTACTAGAACGGGTAGGAGGAACCTTGCAATTAGGCCATCATTTAGACCCTTTTTACGCCCCGTGGTGGAGAGTTCCAGCTACTCCACACATCATACATTTGTACATTGTACCGCCGAAGCGAGTATGGTGTGGTCATTAGTAAGCTATATAAGCGTGGGGGAAGAGTCCCCATAAAGGGTGTCCCTCGCCCTGCACCGTCCGGGAATCATTGATGCAATTCAGAGTATCGTGGCACGGGATCGAACCCACGACCTCGAGTTGCCTCGACTTATTGATAGCTGAGCGAGCACCCTAACTCGCTCGCCTACCCTGGCTCCCTCCCGATATTGAGAACAAAGTAAATAAAATTAGGAGTTTATATAACAAATGAAAAGGAGTTAATAAGCTTTTTTTTGCTAAAAAAAACTAGAAAATATTAGATCGGAATGAAAGTACATATATACTTATAACAATAACTTAAGATAAAGAATAAAAGAACTAGTTCAAGAATAAATAGGATATCTTTTATTCATAGTGTCCATCTAGAAAAAAAGTGAAATAACTAAATGATGAAGAAATTTATGAACAGAAAAAGAAAAATTAAAGAAATTACTTAAAGCAAGTCACAAAAGAATATTTTGCTTTTTCTTTTTGATGTCCCTATTAAATTTTACTTAATTTGTGGTTTGGTCGTTTTAGGGTGTATTAAATAAATCGTATTTATCTCATGTGGCTATATTTCGACCACTCCTGGTCATCTTCATGCCTAAAACATTAACAACGCATCTTATATATACTAGTACATATCAGTTATTTTTTATAATTTTCTAATACATACATTTAAGTTTTGAATGGTGTTTTCGTTGTTTTCCTCCATCTTCTTCTTGATAGCTTTTTTGACCTTTTAATTTAATAACGCTTATTCTTTTTGATGTCTCTATTCAATTTTACTTAATTTGTGGTTTTGTCGATTTAGGGTGTATTAAATGGGTGGTTAATGTTTTAGGCATGAAGATGACCAGGAGTGGTCGAAATATAGCCATATGAGATAAATACGATTTATTTAATTCACCCTATAAAACGACCAAACCACAAATTAAGAAAGAATATTTTGCTTCTGAGCTAATAGAAAGGTAACGGAAGCTATGTGATTGATTTGAAAAATTACATTTTCTTTATGTCTGCGAAATAAAAAAATCCAAGACAGAAAACCGTTTACGACATCTGGGATTCGAACTCACCTCTATGTTTAAACCTTAGTATCAAGAGGAGTTGCTCAAGTACGCTAACCACTCGGCAACGCCGGTCCTCAAAATTTAAATTCTGAATTTATTTATGCTTTATTTTATTTTTTCAAACTAAAAATTGGTAATATATATATATAGAATCACATAAAAAATAATTGATAAATTATTACTCACCAGTGATTACAATTAACTAAAAGCCGATCCCCAGGATTGTAGTACTCACCATTAAACCAGCATTCTGAAAATTAAATATTTAAATAGATTATACATAATGTAGAGATAAAACTCCATAAAAAGTTAAAGATTCAGACTTTGTATTGAGCGTTTTAGCGGGAAGTGAAGAATTACAAGATTTGCAGACATACAAACAAAAAAATATGGCAGGTATAAAATAAAGCTTAGATAAATAAGGATTGTTTTATTTTACTCTCCCTGCAATACAAAGGAGTGTTGGTTCAATTCCAAGAGAGGTTTGATGTATTTTTTATCAGCCCTTCTCTTAAATCATAAAATGGTTGATTAATAAAAAATAATTAGTCACGTGAAACACGCCCATAGGTAACTTATAAAATTATCTAGTGCTTCTGCGGATCGACTTCTAATCAATAATTTGGTTTTTCCGTGGTAGGCTGTGAAATAGTAACTTTAGAGCCTAAAAAACATAGCTAAAATCCATTTTGCATTACGTGGACTTAAAAAATCTTTTATTACTCCTAGCTGTAAAGAAAAAAAAAATTACGTCCTAGGACAGAATTTTTTTTTTCTATACAGCTGGTAGTTATCAAAACTTCCGTTTTTAGCGCTGCAATCTTTGAATCATTGTAGAAATGCGTCTTAGTACGATTAAAATCCGCTAGATGTCGATGCGTTTTATTTATCTTTTCTTATAGTGTAACCTCTTTTTAAGGTTTCTTTTTTTTAAATCTTAAGTATGTACTAATATTTGTTATTATTATATAGATTATTGATTAATATTTCATGTTTTTTCATTGTCTGCTACCACGGAAAAATAGGATATGCTACACGACTGGGAATGTTTTTTTCTTTACCGCGGCAATTACATTTACTGTCGAGCGAAGCGAGACAGTAAATATTGTCAAGGTCTAGTAACATAATATACTATTTTCAGTCGAGTCACAAAGGGTTTGAAGTCCGATGTTTTGCTATGTTTGTTATGATGCATCCTCATGTGTATTCGAAGCAACAAGAGATACTGTATATCTTGTTGCTGCTTCTAGTAAACATAACGACGCATCACATTCCTTAAGATAATTCCAGTAGTGGAAGCGAACTTCAAACTCTTCGTGACGCAGATCACAAGAAAATGAAGTTATTCATTGCGCTTAGGTAAGTTTACTCTTTTAACGTGTAAAGCCCCGTTTCCATTACAACAAGTTGCAGGCACATGTTGCGGGACAAGTGCAATTGGAAACAGTTCCGCAACAGTTCAGTAACACAACACTGAAAATACCTCAACCACAAACAAGAGAGCACGTGTAGGTAGGGAACAAGGTTTAGTTATGGTTTGGGCAGCGAGTATAGACTGCACTGTGCGTCCCGGGATATGTTGCAAAGTGTTTCCATTTCAACAAAAACCTGGAACTCGTGCCGCAACATGTTGTAGGACAAATTTGACTAGAAGCTAAATACCACGAAAAAGTTTTGCGCCGGGAGGTTACAATCCTAGATAATAGGTTACAATTGAACCTCAACAGTCAACAACAAGAGAAGGTTATAACTTATAAATCGTGAACGTTGTATGGGTTTACTGAATAGTATGTTATGCGTTACTTTTTTAGTATTTATCTGTATAATAGTAATTAATAAATAAATTGTAAAATGTAGTAAATCATTTTTTTCCGTATAAAGGTAACATTTAAGTATTTGTAGGAAGCAAGAAAAGGGAACTACTTGTTCATTTTCCAAGACTTGGATTGGAAATGAAGAGTGGAGTCAATATAAATTCTTTTAATTTGTACAATCTAAACTTGTGATAACAAAAATATTTACAGGTACCTAAAAATAACAGGAATCAGTCTGGAAAATATTACATTTTTCATAGAACAATTAATTTGAACTCTGGTAGGCTAAGACTAAAACTTATAATAAAGAATACTAAAGAGGCTGGTCTTAGTTTGAAAATAGTATTGTGATAGTTTAATTTAGCTGAATTGAATAAGCTTCAATATTCAATAGGAATAGGACTTATAATTTATTACATTTCTTTAAGAAAAATATTACTCATTATACCCCGTACCCGGAGTATAAAATTAACGTTGATATATCACATTAATCTTTGAAATCAACAAAACAGCTCACTTAAACTTCATAAAAGCTGCATTATTCCCTTTATTGTTATAAAAAATAAAAATAAATAAAGGAGAAATAGACTGCCAATTTCGTATGGTTGTAAATTTATTTAATTTTCCACCGTTTCTTACATCAGTCAAAATTGTTTTGATTTTTTAACATAAATTACAGTACTCTTTTACATTATTGAAATTCTTTAGAAATATATATTCACGATTTATTACTGAATTCTGGCTAAAGAAAGTTTTTCTTTTCTTTTTTTCGAGGAGTCTGTGTTCACACTAACGTTTTTAGTGTTTTTGCTTAAAAATTGGTGAAGTACGAGTTCTATTTCTCACTATTTTCTTGAAAGGGAGTGAAACAATTTTGATCAAAACAATATTTATTTTTATTAATGAAAGAAAAAATGAAATAAGGCACTATAATAGGCACATTAGTAAATTACTCCAATGAAAATTTGCTAAAGAAGAAGAAACATAACTTAAAACTGATACGGTAAATAAAAACTATTATTATAACCTGTTGTTGAGTTCAACTATAACATGACTATAACCTTCCGGCGCAAAATGTTTTCGTGGTTTTTAGCTTCTAGTCAAATTTGTTGTAATGGAAACGGGGCTTAACAGAAGGTGAAGGTAGCATATGGTTAGATAAGGGTTAGACATCAACAGTTTGAGTTTGAAATAGAGTGGAAAGGTATTCATTACCTAACAAGTACATGCACTTTAGTATTCAACATTATAAGTAATCTTTTCATCTATACAATGCCTATACGTGTCGGCAGCTGCTCCTTGAAGAGGTAATTGTCAAGAATACTTATTTTATAATACCTATTAATACTTATTAAAACTCAATTCTCATTATGACTACAGTAGCGGAAG